>CAMRHE010000109.1:1252500-1852500 GCA_947044405.1 Leptodactylus fallax | reverse complement strand
AAAAACCACACCAAAATCTGCAACAAAAAAAAGCTGCGTTTCCGCAACGCGGGGCCTTAGACTTATACAGCTTTTTAAAAAAAAGTTACTAGTTTAGCACAATAAAAATACTTTAAAATAATAATTTGTTCCTGCCTCACTGCATTCCAAAACCCATAACAACTTCGTGTTTTTGGTGATAGAGACGTATGTGGGGTTGTAAATACAGCATTTTCATTGTTTTTTGTTCTTTGGGAGATGGATTAACAAAAAAATTTGCATTAGTAATATTTTTTCCAGTTTTTTTGCTTGCAGCATGCACTGTGCTGGATAAACTTGTGTCATTATAAATGCAGCGATACCAATTATGTGTTTTTGAAAAGGTTGGATTTATAGTTCTACAAATTTCACTCAATAAGATATTTGTAGGATTGCTTTATCAGTGTGATTTCCCTATAGTTATTGTGACTTTTGTATGAAGTATTGGTTTAAATAAAAGCTTTTTTGAATTTGTGTTTATTACAACTTTTTAGTCCACTAGGGGACTCGGATATACAATTGTTTGATGACAATACAGTGCTCTTCTTATGGAGTGAAGAGTGTTATGCTTATCGCTAGAATAGTGATTGACTCCTATTTGCCTTGAACGTCTAGTTCATCCAATCCTGGTAGTTAGAGCAGGAGCCTTCTATTCCCAGTCTCTTGTAGCTTATGAGGCTATGAGTAGTATAATGTTGTACCGTGTTACCCATAGAAAGTAGTGGAAGAGTGAAGAAATCAGGCGATACTTCACTCCCTCTGGAGTGAAGCCCCCGGTATGGGTGGGGTCAAGGTCCTTTTCAACCCTGTTTTTGGGTTGCTCTCCAGCGCCCTCTAGGTTCACACCCTCACAAAGTAGAGAAGTTATTTACAACAGGTCAAAAAATAAACAATCTGGAAACTTGTGGGGCGTAACAGAGGGATCAGTAATTCTTGCTGTTATCTGTTTGCTATCTATGAGGCATTTGAGGATGTTTAAAGATGTTTAGCGTTATATAAATGGTACTGCACTCAGGTTTTGTTGGTGCTCATGGTCAGGTTGCACACCAAAGTAAATATACAGAGATACTACAGCACTCAACAGTGTAGTGAAATTTACTGTAGAACTATACAGTTCATCAAGTGTAAAGGAGTAGTGAAAGGCAACGTCTCATAATGATGTTTATTTACTCCTCCCCCCTCCCCTCTGGGAAATTCCCCCTTTTTTTTTTTTTTCCTTACAAAAATGAGAAAAAAAAGAAAAAAAAAAAAAAAAAGGTGTTGGGGGGGCAGAGTGTTTGGATAAGATAATAATAATGCTATTTGGGCGGCGCCCGTTCCCTTCCCCCAAACTTTTTAAAAAAAAAAAAATTATGTTATAATTTTTTTTTTTTTTTTTTAATTATTTTTTTTTTTTTTTTTTTTTTTTTTTTTTTTTTTTTTTAAAAAAGGCGGTTTTTTTTTTTTGTTTTTGTTGGGGGGGGTTCCCCCCTTTTTTGTCAGCTTGCCTGTTCTGCAGACAGAATGTGAGGAGAGAAGCAGGAAGTGACGAGACAGACAGCAGCAGCCATCTTAGGAAGTGTTGTATTGAACTGGTGTGGAGATTTTTCTGTACAGCTAAGCTGTATCTTGGTCCAGAGACAAACAGAGTGTAAAGAGACAACAGGACTAGTGAGTCCACGTGAAAGGAACTGTGCTCAGTGGCTGATCAGTGAGACTGACATTGTGACTGTGTATATGGATACCACAGATAGAGACTCGCAGTGCTGTTGATGTACTGGACAGCACCTGCTAAACCCCGGCTTACATCCCAGCTCAGTGTATGGATTCGGCAGGACTGTCAGTGTGCTGAGTGGAATCTGCTGTTGGATTACATTGCATTCATTGGGTTTCCCTGTTAAAGAGGACTTCATTTCTCCCAAGATCCTGATAACCGTGAGGAGAGGACGTTTCGCTATAAAAGAAAGGAACGACTTTGGGCCCCACCGCGCGCTTCTACAGACTGTAAGCGGTCCACCTGGACCACTGGGGAAAAGGGGGTGCACCCAAATGTGATGTCAGGGTCAGTTAGGGATAGTTTTGAGTATATTGTTCATTCAGTGTCCATACTGCAGAATTGGACAGAGTAAAAGTAGAAACCATTGCAGAATTTGCCTTGAAATTGTTCATGCTATATTGTATATTTTGCTTGTCTTTATCCCTGTCATTTTACCTTCAAATAGCCTTTATTAACTTATAGTAAATATATATTCTTTTCTTGAACTACCGCGTGTGCGTTCATTTCTGGTTGCGGAGACCAAACCACCTGCCTTGCTCTCGGTTCACAAATTGGCGTAGTCGGCAGGATCCGCTTACCAGAATGGACGGTGACGCACCCGTTCGGGAGAATGGTGCTGGAGGAAGAATGCCAGCAGGGGCTATAATGAGTCAGTTAGCTAAATTTGATGGCAATAATATGTCAGTGAGTATGTGGGTGGAACAGATACGAATGATACAGCGAATGTACCAGACCGCACCAGAAGTACTAGTAGAGCTAGCAATATTGACATTACAAGGGGATGCTAAGACCACGGTGATATTGAGGCCATTTGAACAAAGGCAGACATTTGAGCAAGTAGTCCAGATTCTAGAAACCATTTATGGAGAAACTGCATTGCTGGGGTCTCTGCAGGCTCGGTTCTTCCAGAGGGTACAACAGGAGAATGAAAGCCTTCCCCAATATGCAAATGCCCTACAAGAACTGCTCCGAGATATTCAAGTGAAGGAAAGAGGGGGCTCGCCAGCCTTCTGTAACCCTGATCGGACTCTCCGTGACCAGTTTGTCCTGGGGATACGTGACGGCAGTTTAACTGTGACTATGCAGGATTTTATACGACGAGAGACTGATGCTAAATTCCATGATGTACAGGTAGAGGCCATCTCCCATGCCAATAGTATGTTCCCGAAGCCCCAGACCGCAGTTGGAGTTACTTTGTCACAGGGGGCTAGTTCTGGCTCAGAGACAGTAGAAAAGGGGACGGTTAAAGAAATTCTCACAGTAATGCAGAAACTGCAAGAGCAAATGGAACACTTGCACACCCGTTGTGATGAACATTCTATGAAAATTGCAGACTTCCAGAAAACTGGAGGTGAAAGGGTGAGCCGTCCATACCCAGAAAATCAGAATCACCCACCACCCCGCTGGAGGGATGAGGATAGGACCTACCGAAGGGGTCCAAATCAGTTAATGCAGTGCTCAGGAGAAATCGAAGGGGCTTACCGAAGGGGCCCAAACAGATGGCCAGAACGACGGGAGATACGCTGCTGGGAGTGTGGACGGATGGGCCACGTTGCTGCTAGATGTCCAGAGCAGCGACAAACTTATGAGAGACCGCCGTTAAACTGAAGTCCCCTGCTG
The DNA here is from genome assembly GCA_947044405.1 of Leptodactylus fallax. Lineage (NCBI taxonomy): Eukaryota > Metazoa > Chordata > Amphibia > Anura > Leptodactylidae > Leptodactylus > Leptodactylus fallax. The sequence continues at coordinate 1,849,106 of CAMRHE010000109.1, read as the reverse complement.
CTGTAGGGCGTGTAGTAGGGGAGACTGACAAGGAGACTATGTGGGGAGAATGCCCTAATGATGACCTGATCGCTGCAAGTCCTGTTATACAGGTGGAAATGGAGGGTATTCCGGTTACCGGGATGATTGACACGGGTTCCCAAGTAACGACCTTGAGTAGAGACTGTTATGAACGGTACTTCCAGCAACATGTGAAATATGATCCCCATACATTCGTACGAGTGGTCGCAGCTAACCAGTTACCAGTTCCAGTCGTGGGAGTGGCCTGGATGAATGTCCGGGTATGTGGCCAAGATCTGGGTAGGAAAGGCATTGTGGTGGTACAGGAGTCACATGAAGTAAAGGTCCCTGTCATTTTGGGGATGAATGTGTTAAAAGAATTAGATCAGATCCTCTTTGAAAAGAAAGGTCACGGTTATTGGAAAGAAACCACCACCCATCGGCCTACTCAAACAGCTTTCCAGCGGCTGATCCGGACATGTGGCTTACAGAAAAGTTCGGATGCGCAGCGTCCTCTGGCTCGAATTTCAGTTCCTTTGCATACAAAAGTTACACTGCCACCCAGTCGGGAGACAATAGTGTCTATGCCCGTAGGCACCTGTCGGAAACTAGAGGGCATAGCTGTGTTGGTAGAACCACTGCAGGCAGCCGAAGGAGGTGTTGATCCGCTAGTGGCCCGTTCCTTGGCAATAGTTCGCAATGGAAGAGTACCACTTCGATGTGTAAACACTCAGGACCAGAGTGTGGACCTGACCCCAGGGAGGCAGCTGGCTAACATCTATGTGACTCCGGAGGAAGTAAGGAAAGTAACTCCAATGCAGCTGAAGCCGACTGAAAGGGATGAGTGGACCGTAACTGTGTCCATGGGAGAAGATGAGGAACCCACCTCTGAATGGAATGGCCGTGCAATTCGAGAACAGATGAAGATGGATGCAAGTTCATGTTCTCTGGAATGTGTGCAGAAGGTAGATGAACTGTTGTGGGAGAACCGAGCCGCCTTTTCACGGTATGCTGAAGATTTTGGATGTACCACAGGGATCTACCATGAGATTCCCACAGGAGACACCCCTCCAATTAGAGAGCGCTACCGACAAATTCCTCCACAGTTGTATCAGGAAGTAAAAGAACTGTTAGCTAAGATGCTACAGGGTGGGATCATCCAAGAAAGCCAGAGTCCCTGGGCAGCTCCTGTGGTGTTAGTAAGAAAAAAAGATGGGTCCATCCGATTTTGCGTAGACTATCGGAAGTTAAACGCTTGCACCGTACGAGATTCCTACCCCTTGCCACGGATTGAGGAGTCCCTCTCAGCGCTGGGGAGAGCCCGGTACTTCTCCTCACTAGATCTGGCTAGTGGGTATTGGCAGGTGCCGATGGCCACAAAAGACAAGGAGAAGACGGCATTCATCTTGCCCATGGGACTATACGAATTTAACCGGATGCCCTTCGGGTTGACAAATGCACCCGGAACGTTTCAGCGGTTGATGGAGAAATGTCTCGGTGACTTCAACTTTGAGTTCACTCTCATCTACTTGGATGACATTATAGTGTATTCTGCGACCTTTGAAGACCATCTCCACCAGTTGGGGCAAGTATTTCGAAGATTGCGGGAACATGGGCTCAAATTGAAACCCAGTAAATGTCGGTTGTTCCAATCTGAAATTGATTACTTGGGTCACCGCGTATCAGGAGAAGGGGTGAGACCATCAAGAGACAAGATAGCGGCTGTTCAAGATTGGCCAATACCGACTACCCTGCGAGAAGTGAGGGCGTTCCTTGGAGTAGCCGGTTACTATCGACGGTTTATTAAGGATTTCGCCAAGGTAGCAGCACCACTTAATGCTCTCCTACGAGGCACATCCGGTGGTCCAAAGAACCGGTCCGTGAAGTGGGGACCTGAACAGGAACAAGCCTTCCAGGCATTAAAGGATGCACTGACAACAGCCCCAATCTTGGCATATGCTGATTACCACTTGCCGTTCCAGCTGTATACGGATGCAAGCCTGTATGGTCTTGGAGCAGTGCTTTCCCAGCTTCAGGATGGCCAGGAGAGGGTCATAGCGTACGGCAGCCGGTCTTTGAGAGATTCTGAAAGAAACCCCGAGAATTATAGTTCATTTAAGTTGGAGCTGTTGGCACTGGTATGGGCCATGACCGAGAAATTCTCTGAATATTTGACCGGTGCTGAAGTTTTAGTACTGACTGACAACAACCCACTAGCTCACCTGGAAAATGCCAAGCTCGGGGCGTTAGAGCAGAGGTGGATAGCCCGAATGACTAAGTTCAATTACCGCATTAAGTATCGGTCCAAGACAGAGAACCAGAATGCTGACGGGCTTTCTAGGGTAACCGCCCAGACCCCCACAGTAGACGTGGATCATGAGTTGGAGCATGTGGAGGTGCCCGACTTCAGCAGATTTTCACAGGCCTTGACCGCCACTAATCAGTTTGAGATGGAGGGGACTGAAATGGCTCCTTTCTTTGGTCCCTCACGACAGGAATGGGCACAGATACAACAGACCCATGAGGGGCTGGCACAGATGATCAAGTGTGTTGAGAAAGGCCAGAAGCCCTGTAGAGAGGAAAGAGAACGACTGACACGTGAGATATTATCTGTTCTGAGTCAGTGGGAAAAGTTGGAGATGAAAAATGGAGTGCTATGCCGAAAGGTCTATTTACCTTCTGAGATCGACATTCGATACCAAATTGTGGTGCCTAGTGAACTGGCTCGCTCGTTGGCAGTTGAGGCTCATAATAAGAATGGACATTTTGGTCATGAGAAGACCTTTCGTTGGTTACAGCGACTGATTTACTGCCCTGGTCTTCGTCAAATGGTCGAAGAAGTATGCCGCAGCTGTCGAACTTGTGAGATCCATAAGGCAATAGAACAGAGAGCTCCCCTGCAAACCATCGTGACCCAGGAACCTTTAGAAATCGTCATGATAGACTATCTAATGGTGGGCCCATCCAATAGCGGACACCAGTATTGCCTCGTAATGGTGGATCACTTCACCAAATTTGCGGTGGTAACCGCCACCAAGGACCAGACAGCTGAGTCAGCAGCTCGTGCTCTGTGCCAAGATTTCATTCAAGTATATGGGTGCCCTAAACGCATCCACTCCGACCAGGGTGCCTGCTTTGAGGGACACGTAATGAAAGAAGTTCAACGTATCTACGGGATAAAGAAGTCGCACACGACTCCATACCACCCTCAGGGAAATGGGGCCTGTGAAAGATTCAACAGAACTCTGCTACAGATGCTGCGGACTCTGGAGGAAGACAAGAAGTTACAGTGGCCTCAGTTCTTGTCTGAAATGGTGTGGGCCTATAACAATCAGGTCCATTCTACAACGGGGTACTCTCCTTATACACTTCTCTTTGGGCGGTCTGGGCAAAGTGTAGGAGAATTACAGTTGGATGATGTGGATGGGTTCCCTCCGAGGGATCCAACCTCTTGGGTGCGGGCGCACCGGCAGAGACTTGAGACGATCCATCGATTGGTGCGGCAGCGCCTGCAAGAACATCCCCATCCTGATAAGACCCCAGTGCAAGAAGCACCATTGCAACCAGGCGACCTGGTGCTAGTTCGTGTCAAGAAACCCCAAGGGAAATTGGAAAGCCGATGGGAGGCTTTGCCGTATCGTGTTGTTGGCCGCAAGTATGCGAATGGGCCAGTGTACCAGGTCCAGAAAGAAGGAACTGATTGTGTTCGAGTACTTCACCGAAATATGTTGCGCCTGTGTCATTCTGAAGGGACAAATCATGATGGGCTTGCCAATGTGAATGAGCTCCCACAGTCAGAGAATGGAGGTGCGGAATGGGCCTCAGACGAGGAGGATGATTGTTGGCCGATCCCTGCTCCTGGGGATGTTCCACCTGTGACTACTGTATCTCCGGCCTGTGCCCCCTCTGGTGCGGAATCCGCTGGTCCTTCTCAGCCCATAGCTGCAGCACCCCATAATATACCACCGGTCCTCAGACGGACCACTAGGCCAAATGCTGGTATTCCCCCTGTTCGGTATGCGCAGGATGAGTTTGTTTGGCCTGCCATACATCGGTATACTACCACCCTGTGCATAAAAGTACAACCCTCTGGATATACAGTCATAGGCAGGGACTGCCAATCTTAAAGTGGGGGGGAATATGTAAGAGACAGCCAATGTTGTCCTAAGCTTTATTTGTCTGTATAAACTGTTAATGTTGAATGTATTTCTGTGATTCTGTTCCTTTAAGACAGCAGCCATTGTAATTGTGACATGATGCTGGAGTGACTTCCCCCCCTTTTATGTCAGCTTGCCTGTTCTGCAGACAGAATGTGAGCAGAGAAGCAGGAAGTGACGAGACAGAGAGCAGCAGCCATCTTAGGAAGTGTTGTATTGAACTGGTGTGGAGATTTTTCTGTACAGCTAAGCTGTATCTTGGTCCAGAGACAAACAGAGTGTAAAGAGACAACAGGACTAGTGAGTCCACGTGAAAGGAACTGTGCTCAGTGGCTGATCAGTGAGACTGACATTGTGACTGTGTATATGGATACCACAGATAGAGACTCGCAGTGCTGTTGATGTACTGGACAGCACCTGCTAAACCCCGGCTTACATCCCAGCTCAGTGTATGGATTCGGCAGGACTGTCAGTGTGCTGAGTGGAATCTGCTGTTGGATTACATTGCATTCATTGGGTTTCCCTGTTAAAGAGGACTTCATTTCTCCCAAGATCCTGATAACCGTGAGGAGAGGACGTTTCGCTATAAAAGAAAGGAACGACTTTGGGCCCCACCGCGCGCTTCTACAGACTGTAAGCGGTCCACCTGGACCACTGGGGAAAAGGGGGTGCACCCAAATGTGATGTCAGGGTCAGTTAGGGATAGTTTTGAGTATATTGTTCATTCAGTGTCCATACTGCAGAATTGGACAGAGTAAAAGTAGAAACCATTGCAGAATTTGCCTTGAAATTGTTCATGCTATATTGTATATTTTGCTTGTCTTTATCCCTGTCATTTTACCTTCAAATAGCCTTTATTAACTTATAGTAAATATATATTCTTTTCTTGAACTACCGCGTGTGCGTTCATTTCTGGTTGCGGAGACCAAACCACCTGCCTTGCTCTCGGTTCACACATTTTAAACCCGGCGGGCCCCCTTTAAAATATTAAATTACCCTCCTTTGGGACCCCCCACCCCATTTTTAATACCTTTTTTTCTTCCCCCCCTTGTTTTTTTTTTTTTAACCCAAAGGCCCCCCCCCCCTGGCCCCGGGGGGGGGGCCTTTCCACTGTATATATATACCTGCTAAATTTTTTGGAACTTTTCCTGATCAGTCTATGCATTGACGCATTATTATTATATGTCCTCTTATTGATGTCATGACTATGCCTGCATGTGGACAGTTCTGCCTGGCTACTATGTTTGTAATATGACATTCTATTATATTATGATATATACCAACCTTTGTACCATTCTCTCCATGTTGTGACAATTTAGTATACATTTCCTACTGTGTTATAGCATGTAATATGTTGTATATATTTTGTTTATAACCCCACCGACTTTGAGAAAGGCTTCCGAAGGCTGAAACGTTAATATGAGAAGTTGCCTTTTACTACTCCTTTACACTTGATGAACCATGTGAAGCATTTACTACACTCCTGAGTACTGTGGTATCTCTTTACATAAAGACCCTTAGTGACTTCCTTAAAAAAAAAGCATATCAGCAGTCACTAAGGGTTAAAATGGTTGTCAGATTAAGAAACACCAATGTAAAATATCCTATTAGGGAACTGTGAGTGTGAAGTCCCTTCTTCAGGATCTTCATTTATTAGGCATATGAAGCTAAAATGTCCTAAACATTTAATATTCTAAAAAAAAAAAAAACATTACTTCTTCACATGGGATATCTTGCTTTTAGCTTTAGAGATTACTTTTATAAAAACAAAGCGATTTATTCAAAGTGGAGAACCTCCTTAAAGGCCTATTCCCAACTAGTACCTTTATGACATATCCAATGAATACGCCATAAATCTTCTATAGATGCAAGGACACTGTTGCACCTATTTCCAGATTGTGGGCCCTCCTTCCCCCAGGTGCACATGTATGGCTCTCTCAGTTTACTTCTAAGTAGGAAGTAGTAGGAACACTCAACTAGTCTCGAAACTTCCATAGAAATGAATGGAGAGAGCCATACATGCACTGCTACGTCTACTTATAGTAGCGGAGAGACAGGAGCCTGGCAATCCATTGGACTCCATTCTCAATACATTATGTTTGGAGATTTTCCTTAAGAAGGCCATAAACATTAGATGTGTATTGGTCAAGCCTGACAATTTTGATGGGTTCAGCCAGCCATCTAATGTGTATGGGGCCTCCTTCCTATTACCTATGTTACAGATTCCTCACCCTTTTCTCACCATTTCTGCACCCATGCACTGCTCAGTCGGGCTGAACAAGCATGCTTATGAGAGAGTCAGCTGAGATAGCTATTGGTTGAGCAAGAGTTCATGGGTGGCTTTAGATTTGTTCCCTACCGTAACTTGAAGCTCTTGGGCCCCAGGGCAAAATCTGTAGTGGAGCCCCCACCTATCTTATGCCATTTAGAATAATGGTATATTTTATGTAGCAGAGGGGCCTTTGTGGCCAACTCAGGGTCCAGAGCCCGATAGTGACTGCTTCCATTGCACTCCCTAGAGCTATTCCCCTGATCCCTACCTATCAATGATCCAGATACAGCTGAGGTCTCCTTGTTATACAGATTAAGCGCTTTCACTCTTCTCATTATGACCATGGGCAGAATCTTATGGATCTATAGCCACCCAATTTGCACAAAATTTGTAGCACATTGCAATGACAAAGACCAAGACAGAGACATACTGTGGTCTTTGAGGGCATAAATGTGTGCAGGACCTGTTACTGTAGATAGACCTGCACATATAACATCACATGCCTATATGTGTGCAGGTCCTGAATCCAGAATACAAAGCCACAAGTCCTCATTCAGTTAGCGTGTATGTGTTTGGGGTGTTTTATAGTTTGAGCGGTGCTGGATCTATAATTATTTAGGTTTGTTCTGATGTCTGTATTTGTTAAGGGAGTCTTTGTTCATTTAGTGGATTTGGATGGGGCTCTGTTCTAAGGTCTGTATTAGTTTAGGGCATCTTGTCTGTGGACTGTAAGTCTAAGAGGTTTCAGATCTATATATTTAGGGAGTTTGGTCTGGGGTCTGTCAGGCATTCAATAACTCTGCTTTGCTTGAGGTCATCAGGAATACCTAAGATAAGGTATATGCTAACATACCATCATATTACGGTCCTGTGCTGGTGGCAACTGGTGCCAAGCTTTGATTTGGCCATGAGCACGAGCTCTTACAATAGTTTGTATCTTGGTGAATATACGTCAGTCAGGAGAATGTAAACCACGTCCAGACTTCACCTCATCCGTCCAGGCATGCGGCTATTGCTATGTGCTAATCCTTTTAAGCGTAGTCTAGTATCATTGTTAGGTTGGTACCTTATTTTTCACCAGTGACTGCCAATGTTTTGTTTAGATTTGAGATATTTCCAATTAAAACCTTGGCATGAAACCTGTTCTAACAAGCATCATTATTGCTCATCGCAGGAATTTAGAGCCCAGCTTTGAAACTTCAAAAAGTACCTGGCTGCTCTATTGAAAATATACCTTTTTTTTTTAGAATAAAGTCCAACGTCTTTCATCTGTCAACTCATCATACATTATTGCAGGTTATGTAGACTTTGCACATTTTTTTATTTTCATAATGTTTCCTTCTTTCAGACAACAGTATGCCACCAAGGGGTTTTACCACAAAAGACATTTATGGAATATCCCCATGATATCTGATAGATGCAGGTCCAATCTTTGAGACCCCCAGCCTCCTTGCCCTGCTACTTACCTGACCATGACCTCGCTGAGAACACTTTCAGCTATGCTAAACTTCGCTCTTTCCGTAACTCCCATTGAAGTGAAGGGCAGTTACAGAGACAATGTAACTCACTGTTCTACACTGTTTCTGTACAACCTGACCTTAGCTGAAAGTAATCTCAGCGAGGTCAAAGCCAGGTAATCAGTGGGGCACAGATATTGGGGGAGCTTATTTTAGAGATTGGTACAGATACCCAGAGGTGAAACCTGAATATACCATAAATGTTTTTCATGGGGAAGCTCCTTTAAGTATATACAGTTGTTGCTTATTAGCTGTAAATAGTTATATCCCTTTCATGGGTCTCAGCTACAGGTTTGTGTCCAGCATTGGGCTGGGTTTTCTTGGGCCCACCAGAGAAAATAAATAAAATGGCCCATCCTACATCTATACAGATCTTGTCATGTCCTTTTAATAGCACACACACAAACACACACACACATACACACACTATATCCATTTGTAATGAACTTATAAGAAATAGACCCTAGGGGCAAGTGACTGGCTCCAAAAGCAAGGCCAAAGAAGGTTGCCATCTGCTGATTTTTTTGGGGTCCGATTTTATGCCAGAACATGGGCCTAGCAGGGGATCTATCTATACATCAATATAATAAAAATTAATGGAGTGGTAGAAATATCTGTGCACTACAGCTCCATTCACCGAAGGAACCCTGGGACCCCTCCTCTGACTATGTGCCCCTGGTGATTAAACACAGATCTGATATCCTGAAATAGAAGCCATTTAAAGGGGTTATCTGGGGAGTCACACCTTCTGCCAGAGTTTTCACTTACTAATATAGATGCTGCCCCCAGGCATGGTGATAAGAAGCTTTTAATAGTCTTCTAGTTGGGCTCCCCTGGTGACGTTTCGATTTTTGATCACTTGATTAGAGATGAATAAACCCATTCATAATGAACCAGGTTTCTTCCCATTTTTCCAAAAACCTTGGGTTCAGCTAGATCCAAAATATTTGAGGCTCGTCTGATCCAGGAAAGTTTATTACTACATTCTAGAGTCTCTTTAGGCCACACAGTAAAACAGAGGCCAGGGAGAGTGTGTAAAAAAAACCAAAAAAAAAACACCCACCTTTCATGGCCTCGGCCACTGCTTTCTCTGAGACCTAAGACATCAGGGAGAGAGATGAAAGACATTGAGGATGTTTGGAGAACAAGATCAGAATGTTGGAGGATGCCGCATAAAAGGTACTTTTTTTTATTCTTATACATTCCCTGCCATCTGATTATTATACTCCTGAAGAGATCCCAGAGTATAATAACCGCACTTTGAAACAAATCTTTACACTGGACACGGGAATATTCGTGAAATGAATCTTGCAAGGTTCATCTGTCACTACACATGACTGTCCCCACTCTACCCCTCCAGGCTTATCATGTGATCCAGAGTCGGAGCATCATCAAGGGAGCCAGACTAGAAGATTTCTGACTCCCAGACAGATCTATTATAAGCTCCTAATCCGTGCAATGGGGGAGCAGCATTTACATTAATAAGCTTCACCTTCTGCTGCAGTGAATACACTGCCAGAAGGTTTGGCTCCCTGGATAACTCCTTTAGGCTAAGGCCCCACGTTATGGAAATGCAGCGTTTTTTTTATGCAGATTTTGCTGCGTTTTTTTGAGCCAAAGCCAGGAGTGGGGTTAACAGAAGGGAAACCTCTAAGAGCTTCCTTTATATTTTCCATTCCTTTTCAAGACATTCCTGACTTTGGCTCAAAAAACTGCAGCAAAATCTGCAACAAAAAACGCTGCGTTTCTGCATCGTGGGGCCTCAGCCTTAAGGGGAATTTTTGTCTAGATCTAGACCAGCGATTTCCAACAGGGGTGCCTTGGAAAGCCACCAGGACGCCTTGACACTCTGATTGGGAAGATGACCACATGCCTTGATGCAACATTATCTGTCCATAGGACAATTTTTGTCTTTTGGTAAAAAATGTTTGGGAGGACTACCTTGAGGAATTTTTTTTTTTCCAGGGGTGTCCTGAAAAAGTTGGGGAACACTGATCTAGACAGCTACAGCACTGTTTACACTTTCATCATGCAAACAATGGAGGTTTGTACTGAATGATAGCAGGCAGAAATCTTGAGAACTGCAAGGAATAAATACTAAAAATGATATTGACGGATTGTATAGAAATGAGCCATAATACCATATGGATAAAAGAATCCTTATAGTAAGGGCTGACTGGCCAGAAACCCGTCAGACGGACAACTCTCTTTATCTGCTGTAGCTATATATTTGCTAATAAAGAACCATATATTTTTACAGAGTGCTGGGATCATCTTTGTTTTATGTTATTAGAATAGGATATTGCTAAATCTAACAAAGAGCTATTTTCCATCCACAGGGTATGTAATAGAACAGATGCAGGGTCTTGCTCGATTACTTCCATAGCATTCATTCTCCACTTCGCAAAGTGGTAGAATGAGGGTCAGAAGACCACATATGTTCTTCACATTGGTGCTGAAGCCAGGATGGTACCTTCATCTAATAGACATTTATGGCATAGCCTATGGATATATCATGAATGTGTTAGTAGGGAACACCCATTGTAAATAGATTTCACATTGTAATTTCCACCATATACAGTGCCAAATAAGCTATGTTCTGCAAACCTTCACAACGACAGTAAAACGTGCCCAAGCTTGCAATAAGCTGAACAGCACATATTTGTTGACGGCTCTTTAGGATCACGGGATTCCTAATACAAATAGCCATGAAGGGCCCTGGAAGTGCTTTTGTATGCCAACAGTCTAACTACAGAATCACCTAAGTAAAGATATTTACTACTGAAGATTTTGTTTAGACATTTTATTCTTGGCTTTTTTCCTAAAGATCATCTAGCCTCAAACTGCTTGTATGCATTAAATTGAAATTGTCCGCCATGTGATCAATTGTAAAGATGGCTAAACCTCTCAAGACTTGGGTTTGGGTGGTTTGGGACCAAGATTTGTTTCAGTCAAACAAGTTCTGTACGAAAAGCCATTTCAAACTTCATACATTTGTCAGCAGCCATTTTACTTTGAGACGAATCGCCATTTATTCGGTTTCGTATGTCAGATCATCCATATAAACAAGCCGACCATCAGCATGTTGGACTGGAAAAATGGTGACGTGGATTAAAACATAAAGGATATCAGGTAAAATGCTTTTATTTGCACAAAGTTACAAGCAGTCAGAGATAATATGGTGAAAGTGTCATACACACAATGGGCCTATAGAAACCAATCACAGCAAAGATTTAATTTTATATACTGCTCCTGAAAAATGAAAGCTGTATTGTGATTGGTTGCTATGGGCAATTAAGACAGTTTTACTTTTACACCATTTTGACAAATCTGCTCTATATTCTTAGCAATGACTGATCTCTTGGGCAGACATAGGCGGTTGTTTGCACGTACAATTTTATATTAATTATACTAGTCGACTTTCACTTAAAGGAGTTATGTAGGGAAAAATAAGGCTATAAAGCTTAACATTGTATTCCCTGCACTGGATAAGCTTTATTAGTAATATATAAGCTGGTCCCCTGGAGCCCCAGTGATCATATATGCAGAGTTGGCAGATGTCTTTCCTACTGCCACTCTGGCTTTATGTGATGTCACCAACTCTGCTCTACTCCAGCTGGATGTTCATAGAGTAGAACAGAGTCTGTTGTGTGATCCAGAGTCAAAGCATCAGCAAGGGAGGCAGAGAAATGAGACTTATGCACTCTGCAAAGGTAATAATCGGGGCTCTGTGGGACCTGCATATATATTAGTAAGTAATCTTATCCAGTTCAGGGAGTCTACTGGTAAGTTTTATATCTCCCTACCAAAAGCTTTAAAGTATATGTGTTTTGTATGAATTGGAATTGGTACCAGGACCAGAACCAAAGGTGATTGTCTAGTAACCATATGCGTCCATGGCTGCCCATGAGGACTTGATATAGGACTTTATAAAGGATTTAAGTAAGGCTTTACACAGTGCCTTCTAGAGTTAAAACAATTCTTATTCCCATTGAGGAGAAGACCATAGAGGTGAAATATTTCTATGAAAAATACCTGAGTCAACTAAGAAACTGAAGGTACAAGTGACCAATTTTAAGAAAGCCATCCACCACTATACAGATGATAAGGACAAGAGACAGATGATTGATAAAGTCCTATAAGATTTTGGTGTAAAGTTCTGTTGGAATGGGCAAGGGTTGGTGAAGGGTTGACTAAGATAACACTTTTTAGTGAAGATCAGGAGGTACAAAGGAACATCCACTGGAAGTCATTTTCAAAGAAATGTTCATAGTACCATGAATATAGTTTGGATTGATGAATACATGAGGGATCCTCAGAAAGTGAATCGGATGGATCAAAGGACCTGAAAAGAACATTAGCTCTACACTTCTTGACATCTGCAAAATAAACCCACATGAAATCAAGCTGTGAAAAAAGAGTAGCCAATATGCTTGGTGTGGATGGAGATTCCTGGCAGATTGAAGATACTCTAGATATTTTGTGAACATAGTAGGAATAGGATGTTACTATTCTAAAAGACCTCTAAGAGAAGAGAAGCATGGCCTCAAGGTTCCATACTTCTTAACAAGAAAGACTCCAACTCCAGCCGAGGAATTAGATTAACCAATAAACCCTTTTTCCAAATTTTCTTTGCTATAGGCAAACATCACATCAGTCTCTGGTAGCAAGAGCAGTATGCTCCATCTCTGGTAAGTGTTGGCCTAAGGAGTGGAATGTCATCATAATTATAGGGACGATGTGCTGGTAGAGTCTTGGCTCCTTTATAGAAAATATGTCTGCAATGTACTGTTGTTGACGTAACAGCTCATATAGAAGAGCTCTAAACCTAAGTGGTAATCTAGGCTGCAATTCAGTCCCACAAGTCCAACAAGAAAACAGAATGATGCCCAGAATGCAATTTTGCTGACTGTCCAGTCAGTAGTAAGAAATGGTAGTCTGAGCCATGGTAATCCCAGGAGCACCCAACTAGTATGTGGGCAGCACAGTGGCCTTGTAGTACTGGAGTACTGGGTATGAATCTAATCATATATACTGTATATATATAAGCAATAGAAATAATCAAATAAAATAATATAATGTTGAAAACCCAGAAAATAGATGTCCTACACATCAAAGACCCCTACTTGAAGCTGGACTGGAACTATTTAAAGGAAGACATGCTCCTATGTGGTAAAGGATCCATTTTTAACTAAACTACGATATTTGGGCTTCTAAAGGGGCAAAAGAGGGAATCTGAAATCTTTAGACAAGATTAGAACATCCAGCTATACCTGAAGACAGACAACACTGGAGTTTTTGGAAGCTCATGATACCAAGAGTATCCCAATTGAGGAAAACAGACAGGACAACAGACTACAACTTAAAGAGGTGTTCAGGCCCCCAGACAAAATTTAGGGAAGGACAGGCAAAGGGTTAAAATAATAAAAGGACGCAGACTCCCCTGTCCAATCACAGGCCTCAGTGAATCTCGGGTACACCTTCACTGCAGAGAAACCGGAACGTGACCCTTTATAAGTTCAGAGGCCACAACCAAACTTTTCAGCCTGCTTACATGAACTGAAAAAAAGCTGCACAGGATTACAATTTCCTTTTCTTCGCCGTAAACTTTGGTTGTAGGCCAAGTAAGCTATCTCCTCCCAAAAACATTTGCTTATTTATTACCAAAGTGAAAAGGGATAAGCTGGCCAAGATTAAAGTCCAATAGGCTGCGTATGCCAATAATAGAATGAAATTGTACTACATATGTAGGTCCTAAACGTTAAAAAAATATTAATGCATGCTTATGGTGGAAATGCTGAAAGTAAAGCCAGGATCAGACCACATATAACTGTAGAGACCTTTAGCACGATAGAGCTAGACCTCTGAAAGGGTTATGAGTGCATGATTCCCCAGTGGGCTTTATTTCATCGTCTCACAGTCTCTAGTGTGGATACCATTAACACAGTTACTGCCTGGAACACACCCTGCTCAGCACGGCTGTACCCGATGATACATCTTGTTTTGTTGTTATCTCATTATATTAATAAAACCAAACATTGCTGACGCAATACTAAACTGTGTCTAGAAAACAAAATATTAGACTGCCATGTATTGTGTATAATATAGTGAGGGGGGGCTACTACTGATATATGGGCGCATCTCAATAAATTAGAATATCTTTGAAACGTTCATTCATTTCAGTAATTCAGTAATACAATTCATAATCAGCGTCTTCCATGATTGTGTGTCCTACTGAACCAGACTGAGGGACCATTTATAGGCTTAGGAAACCTTGGCAGGTGACACTGAATTTACAATACTGAACTTTTTTACAATATTCTAATTTTCTTACATTTTGGTTTTCATTACCTGTAATCCATAATCAACATTTACAGAAATAAAACACTTGAAATAGAACACTCTGTGTGTAAAGAATCTAGAAAATATAGGAGGTCACTTTTATAATTTAATTACTGAAAGAAATAAACGTTTCAAAGATATTCTAATTTATTGAGATGCGGTTGGTGGTGGTGCTTTTTGTGTTTATAGGCCCTGACGAAGGTATGTGGACCCCTAAATCTCCAGCCACCTACTATAACAGAACATAAGAATAGGTTGTCATATAAAGTATTTGCCACGGAAAACTGGAAGGAAATCCACATTTACAGCAAATTTTGTGGATTTTGTTGCAGTTTTGGAAAATTGTTTACATTAAATAAAGACTGTATATTCACCTACAGATCCCCTGGCACTACCATGGTTACGTTTCCCGGGTTTAGGTTCCCAGCGATCAGAGATAATGTATGGACCTATGTGATCATGAACCAACAGGGCAAATCATCACTACAAGCCAGAAAATAGGAACTGTCAGGGGACCAGGGAAACATCCCCACAGGAGCACCAGGGATTGCTAAGTTAGTGTACTAGTCAGGGGCAAAACTAGCAAAGACTGGATCTCATAGCAAACTTTTGATCCCCTCCCCCCCCTGCACAGGGCAAAGCGCCCCCTTTACTGGACCTCACACATTAAAACACTCCCTTTGCTGGCTCCCACACAGTATAATGCCCCATTTACACACAGTATAATGTCCTTCAGTGGCCACTTCACCAAGTATAAAATCCCATAGTGGCCCTCCACATGATATAATGTCCCATAGTGGCCCCGCCACAACATACAATGTCTAATAGTGACCCCTATGCTGTTTGTTAAAAATATGAATCCGAAATTTTTGCCGTTCACCACTCATGAACTATTATTATTCTCTGGGGTCACTTCAGACCCCAGAGTATAATAAGCGGAGGCCCATGGGAGGTGATTAAATATAACAGTGTTACTCACCTCTGCTGGGCTCTGGCGCCGGTCTTTGGGCCTCTTCAGTAATGTCACAGACCACTGACGGCTTTGATTGGGCCTCGCCGCCTCAGCAGTCATGTGGGTTATCCTGGCGTCATTATGCGTCGTGACACCAGCGTGACCCCACCTCCGCTTCTCCTATTCAGCCTCCAGGACTGAAGGGGAAGCGGAGGTGGCCATGGGCTGGATCGGGGAACGGTAAGTAAATAGGGGCCTTTGTACTCCAGCAGATAATGGCCTATTAAAAAGAACAAAAAAAAACAGCCACGTAACAGCCGCTATGGATGCTATGTTGGTAGTTCGGCCGCAACTAGTTTTTTATTTAAAATAATTATCCACATTTGCAAATTTTGTTGCGGTTCCACAGGTAATCCCTGGAATAATCGCTAGAACGTTCTTACCCCATTTACCAATGAGAACGCCTTGTATTAGGCAAAACATGTCGGGAGGGAGTGGAGGGATGTATCTAACCTTTTAAAATCAGCATAATTTCTCCTGCTAGTTTGTTCATATGGTTTTTGGATGTACTGCAGACTCTCCATTCACTATGTGTGAGCGATATAGCACTAGTGGACTATAACTGGCATATAGGAGTCTAATATTCCTATTTAGTTAGTCGTGTGTGAACTTAACAACATCAGTGATAGATCACTGGCATACTGGTATTCAATATCAGCATTTAGTTAACTATTTGTGGACCCTGCCATTTAATGCTCTTTCAGCTTAGGGTTGCTACATATACTAATAACATGACATAATGCCTGATAAAGTGACTATTATTCATCCCTCACGCCCTATCAGTCCCTAGAGCATATACTCTAGTATAGGCAATTCAGCATAATTCTTAGCAGAGGAGGAACATTGCTAGAGTTTTTAACCGGCTCTTTTCTTTTCTAATTTTGAGGATCATGAAGGTTAAGTTTTACAGTTTCATCTTAAATAACATGGATGGGATCTTTGGTTACTTGCCAATAGGCAATTGGAAATTGGTTTGATAATTAACCTGCCATTCATTGGGGTCTACTAGGTTTTTCCCGGATAGCACACTGACCCATTAATTTTTATGGGTCTGTGCACATGACTGTGAATTACACAGTCCCGTGTGTAGGCTGACAGTCCAGGCCGCAAAATATGGAGCAGGTCCTATTCCTGTCCAATTTTGCGGCCATGTGTCCATGGCTCATATTCATTGAACGAATGGGGCCGCGGAAGTACGGCCGATGCACGGGCGGCACAGAGATGACATCCAACAGAGATGACAATATCTGACTGGGTCCGCTACCATGGACCCTCACAGATAAACTACTCGGAGCAGCAGGATTCTGCTTCAAAGGCCAGTGATGTCAGCTTCCTTCATGGCCTGTTTTCACATTCAAGTGAATGGGGCTGACTTGTAATACCAAGTACAGACCCTATATAATGTACAGCACTGTGTTCAATATTCCATGAAGAGGCCATAGGGCTCACCTAAATGCTGCAAACAGCTGATCAATGGGGGTCCTGGGTGTCAGGACCCACTGATCAGGTAAGGATAAGTCAAATTTTATATTAAAATAAAAAAACAATAATAAAAAAAAAAAAAAAAAAATTAATAAAAAAAAAAATTTTTTTTTTATTTTTATTTATTTTTTTTTTTTAAAAATTAATATATTTTGAAGATATTTTAATTTTTTAAAAGTAAAATAAAAAAAGAGTAAATGTTTGTTTTTTTTTAAAAAAAAAAAAAAAGAGGGGGGAAAAAAAACACTTTTTTTTTAAAAAATTTTTCTTATTTTTTTTTTTTAAACCCCCCCCCCCCCGCCACACCACCCCCAAAAACCCCCGGCCCCCCCCAAAAAAAAAAAAACAAGGGGGGAAAAAAAAATAAAAGAATATTTTTATTTTTTTTTGGCCGTGGAATTTTTTTAAAAAAATTTTGTAGGGGGGCACCCTTTGTCAGGGTTGAAACCCGCCTTGTTCACAAAAAGTACTAAGTACACTGTTCTGACTCAATAGCTTGGCTGCAAGTGTGAGGTTGTGAGAGTGTCCTGTAGTCTCTATGCTAACCAGCAATTTACACCAAGATATCTATCAGATAGTGTTCAACTCAACTGAGGAGGCGTAGATAAGATTCCAGATGCTTTAATCCAAGTAAATCTTGTAGAACCTCATACAGCAGTAGGTGAAAAATGATGAAATACCAGGAGCTGAGCAGACATGTTGCTTACAAAGAAGTGAAACTAAACTGAGGAACAGAGAGGAGGAGCTACAGCATCACAGCTAAGGATACAGAGAGAGAAAAGGGACAAACTACAAAGACAAACAGTATCACAGATACATGTCAGTGAATTAAACCAAGTCCTGGGACATGACACTCCCCGCCTGAAATCTTTAGATTTCAATGAAAACAAACATTAAATGTCCTGAGATGTCCATAAAGTCCTCTTCAAACCTGAAAACAAAAAAGAAACATGCACAACAAACAATAATCAACAGTTAGTCCAAATAAACCAATCTTCAGGTCGGGAAGCCGCAATTTGCCAACACCTCCACCGACCCACACTGTAATCCACAAGAACACGGTTTTAGTTCATGGAAGGAAGCTCCCCGCCATGAGCTGTGAATGGTGTCCTTATCTTCTTTTATGTGACGTCTCCTCTTGGAAGAAGAAGCACCAGTTCATTAATTGGGCGGAAGAAAACTCGCACTGAGCCTCCCTTGGTTACCTTGACCTCCACTTTCCGAGTCTTCCCATCATCACTAGGGACAACTTTAGTGATGAGACCCATAGGCCATTCATTCCGATGGACTTCTTTATCCCTTAGAAGGACGAGGTCACCCACCTGGAGATTAGGTTTTGAGGTCTGCCATTTGTGACGGCTCTGTAGCATGTGGAGGTACTCTGTTTTCCAGCGGTGCCAGAACACATTGGACAGGTGTTGAACTTGTTTCCATTGGCGTCTGTAAATGTCACTGTGATCTAAGGTACGTGGAGAGGTAGCAGCAGTACCAATTTTCTGAGTAAGAAGCGTTGCTGGGGTTAAGATAATTGGAGATTCAGGGTCTGAAGATACTGGGACAAGTGGCCTTGCATTGATTATCGCAGACACTTCAGCAAGAAAGGTTATTAACGTCTCATGGGTAAGCAGTGTCGACTTGTGGTCCATCAACATAGAGTCAAGGATTCTGCGTGTGATCCCAATCATACGTTCCCAGGAATCTCCCATATGGGATGAATGTGGAGGGTTAAACGTCCAAGTGCACCCATTGTTGGATAAGAAGTTGTCTAACTGCAGTTCTTTGCATGCTCCAACGAAGTTAGTGCCACAGTCAGACCTCAGTTGTTTCTCAGCAGGCAGTGGAGTGTCCCAGTCCATGTTCTCAGTGGTAAGCTGTCTTAGTAGTAGCTTGCCTTGAATGGTGATGGGAGCAATGAAACCAAGAGGATCATAAATGCTGTTCACAACAGATAAAACTCCTCGTTTGGTGAAAGGTTTGTCACAAGAAGACACTTGGAATGTGAATGTGTCTTGTTCAGTGTTCCATAGCAATCCTAGGCTGCGTTGCATAGGAGGAGTATCAGAACTGAGATCAAGATCCTTCAAGTTGATTGCATGATCATCAGAGGGAAATGCCTTCATTACTTCCATATTGTTGGAGATGATCTTGTGAAGTCTGAGGTTAGCTACAGACAGCATTTCCTGTGTTCTAGAGAGGAGATCAATCACTTCTTCACTTGCAGGTAAGGATTTAAGACCATCATCAACATAGAAGTTCCTCTCAACAAACTGACGAGCATCAGAGCCATACTCTTTCTCACCTTCATGGGCGGTCCTTCTCAGTCCATAGATCGCTACTGCAGGAGATGGGCTATTGCCAAAGACATGTACCTTCATCCGGTAATCTATGACTTCATTGTTGACATCATTGTCCTTATGCCATAGGAACCTGAGATAGTTTCTGTCATCATCCTTAACAATGAAGCAATGAAACATCTGTTGGATGTCGGCCATCACTGCAACTGGTTCCTGTCTGAAACGGATTAAGACTCCTATGAGGCTGTTGTTTAGGTTAGGACCAGTGAGGAGCAGGTTGTTGAGAGAGACGCCTTCATACTGAGCACTAGAATCGAACACGACCCTGATTTGGTCAGGTTTGCGAGGGTGATACACGCCAAATGATGGAAGGTACCAGCATTCTTCTCCTTCCTTTAGTGGAGGTGCAGGTTCTGCATGATCTCTCTCAAATACCTTCTGCATGAAACCTACAAAGTGTTTCTCCATCTCTGGTTTCCTCTTGAGGGTACGTTTTAAAGAGGAAAATCTAGAAACTGCTTGCTTCAGATTGTTTGGTAGTTTTGATCTCGGGGAGCGGAAAGGTAAGGGTGCTACCCAGCTGTTGGAATCATCTTGAATGAATTCCTTGTCCATAAGTTTGAGAAATTCTTTATCAGCTATAGCCGGTGCCAGCTTGTTGTCATCACTTGTTGTATTGAACACTGTTAATCCAAGGGTGTCGTCCCCAGGCAGGAAAGTATTCACGTTGTCTCGGTAATTATGCAGCCACTTACTGTTGCTTATCTTCTCTTTCACTTGGTAGTGATGTGGACATGGCTGAAAACAAGTGCTGCGACCATTTGGTAACATATGCGTCTTAAATGAAGAAATATTGGTGGGCCTTTTCATCCTACCTATGCAGACGTTGCCAATGATAACCCATCCTAGATCGAGGCGCTGGGCAAATGGTGCATCATGCGGTCCATTAATTTGCTGGCGTATTTTGTGCAGTCTGAGAATGTCTCTACCTAGCAGAACTAGAATGTCTGCATTTTTGTCAAGGGATGGTATTTCACTGGCTATAGCCCTTAGATGAGGGTGCTGGAAAGCCGCCTCTGGTGTGGGTATCTCTTCTCTGTTTGATGGTATCTGGTTGCACTCAACAAGTGTGGGCAAAGGTATCTCCAAATTGCCCTTGAGAGAAGCTATTACAAGACCACTGGCCCTTCTTCCTGAAACCTCTGATATGCCACTACAAGTACCCAAGGTATATGGATAAGTATCACCCTTTAAGTTAAACAGATCAAAGAGTTCTGACCTCGCAAGTGAGTGGTTGCTCTGGTCGTCCAAGATGGCGTACACCCTCAGAGCCCTTTCTGGTTGGCCCTTGGGGTATATATTGACTAGGCATATCTTTGCACAGGACTTGTCACAAAGGTCTTCTCCGCAGACTTCTGTACATGAGGAAGATACTGTGGTAGTATTTGCTGCTTGATCTGTGTTCTCCCCGCCATGCTTAGTTGGGGAAGGGGAACCTCTAGGAGGTGTGGCACTAGGCTGGGATGGATGAAAAGCTTGTACATGGTTCTCACTGCCACACTCTATACACTTAATAGCAATTTTACAGTCTCTAGCAACATGTTCAGTAGAGGCACAACATTTGAAACATATCCCTAGTTTCTTTAGAAGCTCTTTACGTTCCTGGATTGGTTTCCTCCTGAAGCCAATACACTTCTTGAGGGGATGAGGCTTCTTGTGAATAGGACACAGACGGTTAGGATTTTCTACCTTTTCGTCTTGGTTGCTGTTGCAACTGCTTTCTTCTGGTGCTGATGTAGGTATAGGAAGAATATCAGTCTTTTTCACCGAAACTGGGCCTCTGCGGTTTCTGTAGTTAGAATGTGAGCTGTCATACTTAATAGGAGGTGAACCAGGAACACTGGGATCCCCATAGGAAAAGCTTGGGTCATTCTTGGATTCTGCAATGTTCTTGATAAACTCACAGAAGTAGGAAAATGGAGGAAAGGAGACTCTATTCTCAGTTTTGTATCTTGACCCAACTGTGGTCCACCTTTCTTGAATATTATATGGCAACTTGGAGACTATCGGGTTTACCCCACGAGCAGTGTCCAGGTAACTGAGGCCCGGTAGGAGAGTGTCCGCCTTAGCCAGTAGGAGCTCCATGAGTAGGTCACTAAGTTCTTGAAATTTCTGATGATCCTTACCAGATATCTTTGGAAACCCTTGCAATCGTTTGAACAGAGCATTCTCTATTGCTTCAGGACTGCCATAGGTTTTCTCCAGTCTTTCCCAAGCAGCGGTAAGGCCTGCTATGGGGTTGTAAATGTGGACGGATCTGAGTCTTTTAGCACGTACTGTGGACTGTGGGCCAAGCCACCGGATAAGCAAATCTAATTCTTCAGCTGCAGTAATGCCAAGGTCACTGATTGCAGTTTTGAAGGCACATTTCCAGCCTCTGTAGTTCTCAGGTTGGTCATCGAACCTTGTGAGTCCAGTCTTAGTAAGCTCACGGCGAACCATGTACCTTGCAAACTCTGACATGTCTGTTCTCTCTGACTTTAAATATTGAGTTGCTGGCTGAGTAGCTGTGATTACGTTGTTAGTGGGGTTCTGGTTAACAGAGGTAGGTAGTGTAGGGGCTGCGTAGGCATTCAGCCTAGGAGCTAGCTTAAAGTCCATAGGTTTAGCCACATATGGATGTGAGACTGGACGGTTGTTTGCAGTCTGGTAGTATGGTGTCACATTGGTGTTTACCTGAGTATCAGTATATTGCATTTGCTGAGGTGCAAGGCTTTGGGAATCCATGAAGGAAGAAGAAACTGGATGCTGGACAGGCAGGGCATTGTACTGACCTTGAATGCGGTGTGCTGCAGAAGATACTGTGCCCTGTTGCTCTGGAGAAATGTTGTCCCTGACAGGAACATTTGTGACAAATAGGGATTCACTGCTTTGGCTTAGTACATAGTCTCTTGTGCGCTTGAGGGGATCCTCTGCTTCCACATCACACAAACTGGTGCTGTCGCTTTCACTTCCACTGATGGCTTGTTCTAAAATGCTTAACCTTGCCATGGCTGCAGCGTGCTCATACTGTTTCTCTAGAGCTTCTAGTTCTGCCCTTTTTTGAGCTGCATTAGCTTCCATTGCTGCTGCATTAGCTTCCATTGCTGCTTTCTGTTGTGCAAAGGCTGCCTGTATCTTAGTAGCTTCCGCCTCTGCACGTGCTTTTATAAGTTGCTCACTGAGTGTGGAAGATTTTGAGGAACGTGACTTAGATGTTACGCTTTGAACGCTTGGTAGACTCAGAAACATGGGATGCCATTTCCTGCAGTTGCGCAATTCTTGCCTCTGTCCTTAACTTAGTTTCATGTACTAAGCTGTCTCGTTCTGAATTGAGATGCTGGAAGCTTTGCAATTCAACTAAGGAATCGTCTGTATGAAGTTTCCTCAATATGCTTTCATACTCCTCAGCTTTCATTTTATAATGTCCATGCATAGAACAAAGCTGTCGCAGAGCTCCCTCTAGTGGTGATACATGGTATGCAGGCAAGCACATGGCAGATATCTTAGTCTGTATTTCCTGCCACCATTTTGAGAGTTCACAGGAAAGTTCATGCTTTAAACCTTCTAGATTGTCTCTAACCTTCCACGTAGGTTTAATCAAGCGTCTAGCCTTCTCACTGGGCTGCTGACTGAGGTCCATGCTACCTTGTGCTTCAGGGTGCCCTTCAGCCATGATGCAACACAAACAGGATAAATATAACTTTGCTGGAGTGAGATGGCTGCTTGATAGAATCTTCTATGCTGAGGGGGTCTGAGCTGCAGATGCAACTTATGCAATGCTGATTCCTTCTGGCTTCAGGTAACTTGCTGTGACTGACTGTATGTCAGAAGTTGGTGAACTGTCTTACAGCCGTATCTGGCAGTCTTTATGCATCATTTTTCACTGTTCTGACTCAATAGCTTGGCTGCAAGTGTGAGGTTGTGAGAGTGTCCTGTAGTCTCTATGCTAACCAGCAATTTACACCAAGATATCTATCAGATAGTGTTCAACTCAACTGAGGAGGCGTAGATAAGATTCCAGATGCTTTAATCCAAGTAAATCTTGTAGAACCTCATACAGCAGTAGGTGAAAAATGATGAAATACCAGGAGCTGAGCAGACATGTTGCTTACAAAGAAGTGAAACTAAACTGAGGAACAGAGAGGAGGAGCTACAGCATCACAGCTAAGGATACAGAGAGAGAAAAGGGACAAACTACAAAGACAAACAGTATCACAGATACATGTCAGTGAATTAAACCAAGTCCTGGGACATGACATACACATAACCAGTAATAAAACGTACTTTAAAAGGCGATGAAGACATCAGGTGTTTTACCAAAATCCAGTCCTACATGTAGAAATCCAGACGTTTATATCTTTTAGGGTGCTTGTTCTTTGCGGAAATGGTTATGTAGGGAATTGCAATGAGAAAACTGCTGCAAAAACTGTGAGTAATGACTAGTGCCACAATGATTCTTCACCAAACTTACACCAAATGCAACAGAATGGGTTTGTCTAGCCCTATTTATGTGGATAAGTGATCCAAGTCTGATCAGAAGGGACTGTTGGGGGTTCTGGGTCCCACTTTTGATTGGAGGAAGGTACTTGGCTATTTTTGTCTGCCCCATAACTTTAAAGGGGGTGTCCAGCCCCATATTGATTTTCATACTGAGGACCTTTTCACAGGATAGGACATTATTATGTAATCTGTCAAGGTCCGACACCTGGACCCTGCACAGATCAACGGTTGCCGCAGCCTCTGGGTGCTGGAAGCTGCTAGTGGACGGGACGAGAGTGCATGCAGCATCATTCCTATTAATAGGAATAGGATTGGTGCAGTAGCCTCATCCACTCTGTAATGGTGGTTCTGTGGAATTGCAGCGCTGCATCTATTACTCGAGTAGCTATTGCTACAAACTCTTCAGGTTCATTAGTAGCTTCCGGCACCTGGAGGCTGATGCAACAGCTGATCTATGCAGAGTCTGGGTGTTGGACCCTTGCAGATCACATACTGATAGGTTATCAGTATGAAAAATCAATTTGGGCTGGAAACCCCTTTAAAGAAGTCCTTTCACCACCTCCACCAACTCCAATTTTTTTGCATATGGGGGATACAGGAACCTTGTCCTCCAGATCAGTGGCGATCCCGGCAGTCAGACCCCCACCAATCAGACACTTACAGTGGGAAAAAAAAAGTATTTAGTCAGCCATCAATTGCGCAAGTTCTCCCACTTAAAAAGATGAGGCCGGCCTGTAATTGTCATCATAGGTAGACCTCAACTATGAGAGACAAAATGAGAAAACATATCTAAAAAATCACATTGTCTGATTTTTTTAAGAATTTTTTTGCAAATTATGGTGGAAAATAAGTATTTGGTCACCTACAAACAAGCAAGATTTCTGACTCTCACAGTCCTGTAACTTCTTCTTTAAGAGGCTCCTCTGTCCTACACTCATTACCTGTAGTAATGGCTCCTGTTTGACATTGTTATCAGTATAAAAGACACCTATCCACAATCTCAAACAGTCACACTCCAAACTCCACTATGGTGAAGACCAAAGAGCTGTGGAAGGACACCAGAAACAAAATTGTAGACCTGCACCAGGCTGGGAAGACTGAATCTGCAATAGGCAAGCAGCTTGGTGTGAAGAAATCAACTGTGGGAGCAATAATTAGAAAATGGAAGACATACAAGACCATTGATAATCTCCCTCCATCAGGGGCTCCACGCAAGATCTCACCCCGTGGGGTCAAAATGATCACAAGAACGGTGAGCAAAAATCCCAGAACCACATGGGGGGACCTAGTGAATGACCTGCAGAAAGCTGGGACTAACGTAACAAAGGCTACCATCAGTAACACACTACGCTGCCAGGGACTCAGATCCTGCAGTGCCAGACGTGTCCCCCTGCTTAAGCCAGTACATATCCGGGCCTGTCTGAAGTTTGCTAGAGAGCATTTGGATGTTCCAGAAGAGTATTGGGAGAATGTCATATGGTCAGATGAAACCAAAGTAGAACTGTTTGGTAGAAACACAACTCGTCGTGTTTGGAGGAGAGTGAATGCTGAGTTGCATCCAAAGAACACCCTACCTGCTGTGAAGCATGGGGGTGGCAACATCATGCTTTGGGGCTGTTTCTCTGCAAAGGGACCAGGATGACTGATCCGTCTACATGAAAGAATGAATGGGGCCATGTATCGTGAGATTTTGAATGCAAACCTCCTTCCATCAGCATGGGCAATGAAGATGAAACGTGGCTGCGTCTTTCAGCATGACAATGATCCCAAGCACACCACCATGGCAACGAAGGAGTGGCTTTGTAAGAAGCATTTCAAGGTCCTGGAGTGGCCTAGCCAGTCTCCAGATCTCAACCCCATAGAAAACCTTTGGAGGGAGTTGAAAGTCCGTGTTGCCCAGCGACAGCTCCAAAACATCACTGCTCTACAGGAGATCTGAATGGAGGAATGGGCCAACATACCAGCAACAGTGTGTGCCAACCTTGTGAAGACTTACAGAAAACGTTTGACCTCTGTCATTGCCAACAAAGGATATATAACAAAGTATTGAGATGAACTTTTGTTACTGACCACATATTTTCCACCATAATTTACAAATAAATTCTTTAAAAATCAGACAATGTGATTTTCTAGATATGTTTTCTCATTTTGTCTCTCATAGTTGAGGTCTACCTATGATGTCAATTACAGGCCGGCCTCATCTTTTTAAGTTGGAGAACTTGCACAATTGGTGGCTGACTAAATACTTTTTTTTCCCCACTGTATTACTTACCATGTGGATATCTGTTAAGGTGTGATTCTGTTCCAATAGGATTAGACTACATACAGCTTGGTTTATAGCTTCTAAAACGGAAATGGAGATATCTGCACAGACAGCTCCTTTACTTTCACTAGGTTAATGTTTCCTGCCACATATATTTGCATCATTTGCCATTTATACAAAGTAGACTATAGGGCAGCTGGGGAGATGAAAAACACACGATTCCTGTCTAGATGCTGTTAACAAAAGTCCATTATTCAAAGTATATTTCTCCTACAATTTTGACTCACCCTATGAGCTTACAATCTTTACTCAGATATTATAACTACTGGTCACTTTCATATTAGTTTTATTTTTATGAGATCTGATAATATAATGTTTGTGGGATTACTGAAGAGGAGTCTCACATTTTTATTTAAAGGGATTTCCCAAATTCAGCATATTGACGATCTATCATTAAGTGTATGAGATCATTGGGGGTATGACTTGTATGTACCCCCCTTATCTGCTGGTCGAAACACATCAAAGTGCTGGAGCCTCCTCATCGTTTACGTTGTTCCGTCTGCCAACATGCCGTACTATAGTGGCAGTGCAGGGTATAGCAGCTTTGTCTCATTCCAGTAGATATTATGCCGGTAGATGGACTGGGGTAAACATTGAAGTGCCACATAAGCATGAGTGCCACAGGCGCTTCAAACAGCTTATTGGCTGAGATGCCAAGAGTCAGACCCCCACCGATCTGACACTCTTAGCCTATCCAGAAAAATTTGATTCAATTTAGGCTCTGGTTTAAATTTTGTGTATTAATTTAAATTTTCCCTATAGATTTCTAGCTCAGTATTCTAATATAATGCTTAGCTTTTAGTTCTTCAGTTGCAGTATAGCTTAGTCTCTTTACATCCACAGCTACAAAAAGATGACAAATGTATGAACCCCCAGGGATCTGAATGCTGGGACTAGTGATGAGTGAAGCAGCTTGTAACGAGCCAGGTTTGTTACAAATTTTCAAAAAATTTTAGATTTGGCTGAATCTGAAATTTTTGGTGTTTGCCACCCACAGACTACTATTATACTCTGTGATCTCTTGATACCCCAGAGCATAATAAGGGAAGTCCCAGGGGAGGTGAGTACACATAACAAACAAGTCATACTCACCTCTCCTGGACACCATCAGGAGGCAGTTCAGGCCTTATGTTCTGAAAGATATCAGTGGGGGATCACTGAGGACTGTGACATCACTGAAGCCTGTGACATGACATCAGCAGTCATACTCACCTCACCACACTCACCTTTTCTGGGTTCCGTCGCAGCATTCAGTGTGGATACCCATCCTCTGACCTCCGGAATAGCATTAGCATCCCCAGGGGACCACTGAGTCCTTCTATTGGACCTTATTGAGTCCATAAAGTATAGGGAGTCACACTAGACATCCTGACGGAACCCAGGAGAAGTAAGTAGGACAATCAGATGTATGCACACCTCCCCTGGGCCTCCGCTTATTATATTGTTACATTTTCTATTATAAGTTCTCTCTTCAGACCACATAGAGTATAAAAATAACAGTTCTAGTTTGGACTGAACAAGTTTGATGTTCACCCTACACTAGATGGGGACCCCACAATCATGAGAACAGGTATTCCTGAATTCCCTGTTTAAAAGTATTAGTACATGTATGACCTTCTATGGGACTCTCAGAGTTAGCTAAATACAGCACGCTGTCAGTCCCATATAAGTGAATGCGGCCATGGTCACAAAAGTGTACCACCACTATGTTCACACATGGGATTCAAGGATTCCCATTCCCATGATTTTCAGGGGTCCCAGAAGGTGGACCCTCAATGATCATACATTTGCTAACTATTTGGTGTATTGGTGATAAATGTGGTTTATGCAAAAACGTCTTTCACATAATTCTTGTTTGTTCAGTGTAAATTTGCATGTGTGGCAGAAATCTGAATGAACCTTTGGACTGTAATAAAGGCTGTAACTCAAGATACGTGAGATTATGTCTCTGCACATACATCCCACAATTATATTGGTAATATACAGGTGCATCTCAATAAATTAGAATATCTTTGAAAGATTTCTTTCTTTCAGTAATTAAATTAAAAAAGTGACCTCCTATATTTTCTAGATTCTTCACACACAGAGTGTTCTATTTCAAGTGTTTTATTTCTGTAAATGTTGAATATGGATTACAGGTCATGAAAACCAAAATGTAAGAAAATTAGAATATTGTAAAAAAGTTCAGTATTGTAAATTCAGTGTGTCACCTGCCAAGGTTTCCTAAGCCTTTAAATGGTCCCTCAGTCTGGTTCAGTAGGACACACAATCATGGAAGACGCTGATTATGAATTGTATTACTGAATTACTGAAATGAATGAACGTTTCAAATATATTCTAATTTATTGAGATGCACCTATATATAGACATTTAAGTCCCATCCATGGACTGCTACCAAATCACTCCAGTGAAATGGTTACTTTTTGGCAGGATTTTGTAATGCACACTTATTTATGAAATGGAAGATGCCCAAATTTGCTGGGATTGTTTCTAAAAATTTTTGGAAATCGCAGCATGTCAATTATACCTACGGAAACACCGGCAGTTTCCCTATAGGTATAACGGAAGCAGAAAGTCCGCAGAGGAAACCTCAGTCCCTGCTCCCAAGCACAAATATTCTCTTCTCTACCTCTCTCTGATACTGCTTTCAGTTTTTGAGCCATGATAAGGGCTAGTAGCATTTCTTACACTCTGTTATCTGTGTTATCTCTGCTATCTGTGCTATTTACAACAAGCAGGGGCTCTGTGCTGGAGTGAATACCAGGAAGTGAAGGTGAGAGGAACCAGGAGGGCAGCTGAAATCCTGAGATGGGAAAAACTCTTTTAGGGGTTGTATGAGATTAGAAAAAGATGGCTAATTCCCTCCAGAATTCCCTCCAGTTACTCTGAACTATGTCTGGTATTGCTTCTTATCTCATTTATGTAAAATAGGCTGGACTGCAATACCAGACATAGCCCAAGGACAAGTGTGGCATTGTATCCGGTCATATATATCAATTATGCATAAAATATGACCCGATGCCTGTTCTGGGGATGCTTGTCCATTGGCTGAGTGCAAACTCCAACCAATCAGTGCAAGGACAAACACTGTGTCTATAACTGTAGGGAGATCTTTATGCCTTGTAGAACCCAGCCTCAGACTACAATGCAAGGTCATAGTAAAGTGTGATGGTTCCAAGACAATGACTGTCACCATTAAATGGGCATTCACTTTACAATGAATGTTGCATAAATCAATAGTACAGGTGTTTATATCACATGTTTGTAATATGTCTTATCAGAGAAAAATGCTTCTTTCTCCCCTCTTCCGTTCTCCCCCTCTCCCCCCTCCTAAACTCTTTCCCTACTCTGACTATCTAAGGAATCTGTATTGGTCTCCCATATCAGCTCACAGAGGAATTAGGTTACATGTGCCCATAAATGTCTATGGAAAATAGAGATGGAAGAGGGAGGAGCTAAGTAGAGAGAAGCAGAGAGACACAAACAGAAGTGATGCTGCAGCTAACCGTAAGTTTTCTGTTGCACCCCAAGTGCTTTAATCACATCAGTACTGGTCAGTTTTCGCAGCAGTCAGGTCAGGTATTACTGGCATTGTGACTCTTTTCACATAGCCACAATACAAATAGGACATGTGACCGCTGCTGTTTCTGATTGGCTGTAGCAGTCATGTGCCGTATGCAAGTATACAGACACAGGGAGGACTAGAGACAGCACTATATTACTGGGGGACAGGTGAGTGAGTAATCGTTTTTTGTTATTTTAGGCCATTTCCAAAGTCAAATGCGATATATAAAAACTACAAAGAGGAAAGTGAGCTCTGTATTAAATATTAAATATATTTTTTATTTTTAAGTAGCATTCCCCTTTAAGAAGAAATCCAACCGGATCTTAAGCCATTGCCATGGCACCACTACATTGAATGTCCAGGACTATTATTCCCCGGGTACCCGAGCACTGTCAATAGAAGAAAAGAGGAGTAGGCAGGAGGGAAAGTGTGAACAATATGTGATCCTAGAACAGCCAAGAACTGTGTCACTGTGACCAAGAATGGCACCAAGCTGTATACAGATAACAGATCTCTGAGAGATTACCTCAGTGCTCATCTTGTGGCAGTGAAGCAAACTTTACAAATACAACAGTCATACTGGATATCCTAATAGGCATGCACTGCTGGCAGGAGAATACAGAGGGCATGTCTCTAACAGGTGCTGCTGCCAAGGTTTGGGCTCAGGCATGGCTCCTCTCATCCCGTATGTCCTTATTCATCTCATCTGATTTTACTATAGGAAAAATATTTCTTATGATACATTAACCTGGGGTTAGGTTTGCATTTTAGATAAATTTTCATGTTTTCTGTATTACATTTCACAGGTCAGATGCAGCACTCATCCTCATTTCAATAGGTAACAGCCAATAGGAATTAAAGTGTAAGTAAACTTTTATTTATTTCTGCCATGAATCCATAGTGCAGATAAAGGGAACAAACTTTTTAATATAGTGTATTAAAGAAAAGTTTCTCCTCCTGCCACTA
Source organism: Leptodactylus fallax (assembly GCA_947044405.1). Lineage (NCBI taxonomy): Eukaryota > Metazoa > Chordata > Amphibia > Anura > Leptodactylidae > Leptodactylus > Leptodactylus fallax. The sequence goes on along the minus strand of CAMRHE010000109.1, from coordinate 1,818,634 downwards.
ACATTATATTGTGTGTGGGGGCACAAATGGGGCATTATACTGTGTGAAGAAACACTTAGGGAGCAGTATACTGTGTGTGGGCACTAAAGGGCAGTAAATTGGCATAAAGGGGCCATTATACTGTGTATGGAGGCACTAAGGTAACATTATACTGTGTCTGGGGACACGAAGGAAGCAGTATATGGTCTGCGGGGTCACTTGGGGCGCTATACTGTGTGTGGTGGCACTAAGGGGGCAGTATATTGTGCACAGAGGCAATAAGGGGGCATTACACTGTTTTTGGCGGCACTAAGGGGGCATTATTCTCTGTGTGTGGCGCCACTAAGGGTGTAGTATACTGTGCATGGAGACACTAAGGGAGCAGTATACTTTGTGTGGAGGCATTAAGTGGGCATTATTAGGAGGGCTCCCAGACATAATTGTGCTTGGGGGCCCCAGAAATGTCAAATTTGTCCCTTGATATCAATATCATCCATGTATGCTGACCTTCATGCAGTCTGCATCTGAAGGATTATACTTGGGCTGCACACGGACCCATTGCTTTCAATGGGGCCAAGCGCACCTCAGATTTTTTTTTATAGGAATCCTCGTTATGTGTGAAAATAATTACAGCGTGTCCAATTCTTATACATTTTGCAATTCCTATGTCTATTTCCTCAGACACTCAGAGAAACATCTGTTTCTTTATTATCTTCCTTGGTTCCCGGAGGCACCACAGAGGATGAAATATCGACCATGTGAATAGCATCTTAAAGAATCCCTCGCCAATTCCACTTAAGGCTGAAGACCCACGTTGCAGAAATGCAGCTTTTTTTGTTGCAGATTTTGTTGCGGTTTTTTGAGCCAAAACCAAAAATGGCTACAGAAGGAATGGGAAATATATATGAAGCTTCTTATACTTCTACCTTTTGTTCAATCCACTCCTGGCTTTGGCTCAAAAACCGCAACAAAATCTGCAACAAAAAAAGCTGCGTTTCCGCAACGTGGGGACTTAGCTTAAAGTGGACTATTCACCTCTCCTGAAATGTCTGATATAGTAAATAATTGTATTCTTTATAATATAGCAATTCTGCACCTTGAGTTGTGCTGTTACTCTGTTGTTCCTCTTACAAATGTATGAATTTTATCAATGAAAACTGGCTGTTACCAGTTGAGGGGGTGTGTCGCTATACAATCTAACACTATCCAATCAGAGCTTACAATGTCAGGTTGGTCAGAGACACACCCTTTTACAAGAGGAATGGTAACACCCAGTTGCCCTAAATTTCCAGGAGGAATAACAGAGGAACAGCACAACTCAAAGAAAAGATTCTCCAGGATTGTAATTTCATAGCGCATCCAATTATTTACTATGGCAGAGTAGTCAGGAGAGGCGATGGGTGTAATTTCTTTCTATTGAAGGACATGTTCGTAATGTACTAATATCAAATATGAAATAAATAATGCACAGAGCTGGGAAATACAACTTCACCTATAATATTTATTAGGCACAATCCAATAAGAAATTCCCAGATCTCACTGGCTTAAAACCTAATGCCGAAATATGGGAAATGGGAAATAATGTGATTTGTAAAATTTCAGCCCTAAAGCAAGATATCTTGGTTTTTCATACGTCTTTTCTTAGTGTTTTTTTGCCCTTTTCCTTACAGCATTTTTCTTTTTCTTTTTTTTTTTTTTTTGCTGTAAGATGTTTGAAGTACTTTGGTGTTTGTGGTGTTTTTTTTGTAACATGCTTTGGGTACAGAATATTTTTTACGTTTCACCTTTGTCCCATAGGCCATGAAAAATACCATAAAAATCTTAAATTACAAAATAAACAACTTTACAAAAAGCCATAAAAATGCTTGAAATACTTGCCTTTTTTTTATTTTAAAACAAGCGTTATACAGCTGAAAAAAATATGTGAAACTCCTCTTATCTGAATGGGGGGACTGTCTGCAGCAATGGATGGCCTACTGCAAATCCCATTTAGATATATGGGATAGTTCCATTCATGCGACTACCCTAGTACAGTAAAGCTGTAGAGCTATCCGCAGTCTTGTGTCCATTTCCAGGTTGTGCACCCTGGGACCAGGGTGGGCTCACCGGACTCAAGGTGGCGCACTGCCCAGCTGAGAACTGAAAACATCAGTTTTATTAACAACACAGGCTCAGGCTAAGGCCCCACGTAGTAAGCCACAGCCAAAAAACACGGTGGAAACGCATCGCATTTTGTTATACAGGATTTTGCCACACTTTCTGCCTCTATTATACCTATACAGAAAACACCAGTGTTTCCATAGGTATAATTGACATGCTGCAATGTGCGGTTGGGATTAGTCAGAATCCCATCCACTTTGCAGGTACTGTAAAATGCAGTGGTTTTTTTTTGCAGTGGCGATTTCGCAACATGGGGCCCTAAATTTATAGTCACTCTCTCCCCTTGCTAAACTTACTGTCGTCCTTCCACAACACCCTGTGTCCTAAAGTTTCCCTCTCTGACCCCTTTGTAGCTGCTGTTTTCTCCAAGTGATGTATAGTGCTTCTGTCACTGGTAAGTGAGTGGACATAGATAAACGATAGATAAACTGTGATAGTTTTAGTCATGTTAATTTACTAAAGTCAATCCAGTATGCATTTCTTCCATCCTGGGACTTGTAGTACCACACCCTTGTTACACAGCTGTCAGTGATTGTGTATATCTACAGTTATAATGAGAAATCATTAGAACAAAGGTCTAGTGTAAAAGCATGAAATGATAAAACTCAACAGACCATATTGTAAGTCAATGGGATTTGTTGGATAAAAGTGGTTCCTGCATGAGACAAAGCCAACACTGTCCTGGTATACATTTATAACAGAAGCCATGATGCAGATGTGAACAGAGCCTTAAATTGGTGTTTTTTCTATTAATAGTTTGTTAAAAAGCCTCAGTGGTCAACTGGGCATGCCAAGCGTCATGACATCTTGATGCTTGGCGTGCCCATGTGACCAGTGTGGCCCAATCACTGTCCTCAGCGGTGAACCCTGGCGCATGATGTCACCAGGAGACTGCCGGACTCCACGAGGAGTCCCAAAAGAGGTGATAGAAGGTGAGTATAAATGTTTTTTTTCATCTCCCCTGAGTCTCCACCTATTATACTCTGGGGTCTAAAGAGACCTCAGAGTATAATAATTTACGGCAATGCATGTCGTGGCAGCCATTTTAGTTTGTCCGAGACGAAACTTCAATTGTTCGGTTTGTTAACCAAACAATTTGGAATATTTGGGTCAATGAACGGGTTTGCCCATCGCTAGTTCTATATAAATCCCAGCACTCACTGGATTTAATGGATTGTGCCTCTTATCATGACTGACAGTGGGCCCACGGAGACTGCATTACCCAAGTGCCCACCAAAACCTGGAACCAACCCTGCATGTACCTATCTCAAAAACAAGCTTCACCCTCTCCCGTGGCCAGTGTTAGTGAAGAAGTGGGTTTTATATACAGGGCTCTCTATTTTCACTTCTATAGAAGTTTCAAAAATAGTCAAGTAACACTAGGTTCACACTAGTGTCGGCTGTCCCTTGTTCTTGTCCATCGGAGGACCGGAACAACAGACAGACAGACCGCTAAAATAGTGGTTTCATACAGAGCCTTAGAGATTATGTCTTCCTACAGAGACTTCAGCGCACATGTGAATGTAGCCTAATGCTAGGGTCATACTAGTGCTGAGCTGTCCATCGTTGGGGTTCATCAGGGAACCTGAACAATAGAGAGCTGGACCACTACACCAGCGGTTTCATACGGACACTAGCGGACCCCATTGGCCTTTCAGTTTGGAAACTGTGCAGGACTTTTTTTCTCCGCTGATTTTCATCGGTTTCTCCAACGGAGACTCTGGCGCAGATGTGAACCCAGCCTAAGCACTTTCTGCTGTTTTCAGAACTCCCATAGAAGTGAATGGAGGGAACTGTGCATACACAGGCACCCCTCTAGCTGCCATGAAACAGGTTGGGGCTATCCTGTGCATATACACAAACTAAAGACATATCTTTTCAGACAGGCCTATCACAACTCCTAATGTAAACCCTTCCGTAGTTAGAATCCCTAAAACGTACCCTCTGTTCATGCTCCCACATTACCTCACAGGATATGATGCCGTATCAGACTAACTTTATATGTCCAGGCACTATCTGCATGTTAAAGGACACGACTGGTGACGGCTCATACAGCTTTATATATGTGTAATGACAGTAACCTCTATTACAGAATTGTCTGACCATTGTATAAGCAATGCTACGTCTGTTGCTGGCCCTGCTACCTCTTGTGTCACCCCCTCTACCTCATAGATTGTAAGCTCTTGCGAAGAGGGCCCTCAGTCCCAGTGTGTGAATGGACTATTTCTTTGTAATGTATCTTTTTTGCCTGTACTTTAACCCTAAAAATTGTACAGTGCTGCGGAATATGTTGGCGCTATATAAAAAAAATGTATGATTATTATTATTATTATTATTATTATTATTATTATTATTATTATTATTATTATTATGTCATAAATCTCAGAAATAGAAAAACCACTTTAAATAAAGGCAATGTAAAAATATACAATTCCTAAAGTAATAATACAACAAAAATGTCTTTCCGAGTGAGAACAATCCATGGAATAGGAAATTGTTATTCTTAATCCCCCCATTATAAATATTCTGAGATTCATGGGGTGGCTATAGAATGTGCACGGATTTGTGCAAGCCCCTTTCATACAGTTCTAAAAATTTCAACAACAAGTCTGCCACTTGTGAATATACCCTTGTTCCTTTTGGTTTTAACTTGTTAATTCCTGTAACAAACGGCACAGCAGGAATATTCCTCTGATCCCACCCAGGTCTATGGAGAAGTGGACACCTGGGGCTGCACAATGCTGTGTGCCATACAGTAGCAAGTGACAGTGGGCAGCAGCTGAAGTGAGTGGGAGGGATCAGTGAGTGTGTATGTGTGTGTGCTGGTGTATCTACACCCAGCTGGGAGCACATTAGTGTTCCACACTCAGCTCCTGGATGAGTTGCCTGCACTTGTGGGTGACTTCATTTACAAGAGGGTGGATTGCTGACTTGATCCAGGATCTAGCTGGGAGAAGATTTACTTTTATAGTCTGTAATCCTGTAACAAGGGAGAGCTCACCCCCACCCCAAACTCGCACACCCCCTCTTGTCCCCAGAGTCTCATTCTTTCTTCGCTTCCTAAATGCGTCTCCGTTGGCTTAAACTCCTGAGCCTGATGGTGGGGCTGACGGTGTCTGCCGTGTTCTATGGGCACTACTACACTTCCTTGGTGACTACAAACAGGTAAGGACATGGAGGGCAGCATCCCTAATAGTGGGCAGAATATATGCTAATACTGGTACAGATGCAGCAGAACTGAGTTTGCCATTTGGCATAAATCATCTACAATACTGTAAATCTGTAGCGATAAGCAGAACTGTAGGACGTAACATGTATCTAAAAGAAAATTTGCAAACTGTAGTTGTAAAGAGTTAATATCACTATCATAGAACTGAGTTTGACAGATGTAGTAGAGCTGAGTTTGTCATTTCAAATTGCTTTTATATCAAACTTCATGATCTTGTCTCAAATAGTGATGCAGAAACAGGGTAGCCACAAAGTGTTAAAGGGGTTTCCCAATAGTCAGACCCCACCGATCAGGAACTTGTCACTTATCCTGATGCTATCTTAGCAATCCTCTGCTCTGCTCCTTCTATAGTTTAGTTTGGATCTGGTCACATCTCGTTTTTGCTTCATGTTCGGTGTGTATGCCACGAAAGCTCCTAGCGCACCCATCAAACCAATCCATGGGCTCCCTTGTACCTGGCAGGTCTTTCAGCCAATGCCAGGATGATAGGAATAAGCCAGTCTTTTATGGGCAACGTCTGACGTACCCCAGTATATGCCCAGATAGTGGTATGTGTCCGAGGCTTTGATCGCAAGGATATGTTGGCCAATATTCTTGCCATATAATTTCGATGGAAGCAAAATCTGAAATGTTAACAGAGTAATAGTGATGTATCTGGAAAGTAGATGTTTTTCACCTGCCAGTGGCTGACTTCTCTGTGTCTAGTGTCATACTGTATTGTTACTGTGTACAGTGTGAGATACTTCAGCTGCAGACAAGACATGAGATCTTCCACCTAGATACTTACTGCTGTTATGAACATTGGTCTTGTACGTGGTCCAATTATTGGGATAAAGTGTTCTTAGGAATGATCATTCCCGATAATGGTTTGGTGGAAATATGGTTTCGATCTGCTGATCTCATCTTTTATGCGGTATAATAGCTGTAGATTATCGGCAGCACATCGCCCTGTGTATATGCCATGTAATATCATTGGTTGGTGCTCACCAGGTAGTATTAATGGACTAGACCCATAGGATTCCCTATGTCAAGGAACTCATCAGGATTATCCTTGATCATATGCCCTATACAGGCATATGGGTGTTTTAGAGGGGCTCTCCTGCTTGGGACCACAATTTATGACAATGAGGTCTACATATATCAATTGATTGTGTAAACTTAGACTAGTATAATGTTGTACCGTGTTAGCCATTGAAAGTAGTGGAAGAGTGAAGAAATCAGGCGATACCTTTTAGAGGCTAACTGAGTATATTTATAAGTAAGCTTTCAGGAGTGCTCACTCCCTTCATCAGACATGGTGTGATACAAGAACTGAAAATTAACAGATTTTTATACACATGGTTTTCAAAGCATTTTAGAGTCCTTAAAAAAAATTGCAATCTAAGTAGAGAAGTTATTTACAACAGGTCAAAAAAAAAAGTCTGGAAACTTGTGGTGCGTGACGGAGGGATCAGTAATTCTTGCTGTTATCTGTTTGCTATCAGGAGGTGATTTGTGTCCCTCACAGTTCATACATAGTGTGATTTGAAGCTGGCATGAATATTGAGTTCAGTTCATGGTTCAAACATAGTGTGACATGAAGCTGGCATGAATATTAAGTCCAAATTGTAGAGTTTGAAATTTTTGCATAAATTTGTACTCCATTTCTTTCCTTTTCTCCTGTGTCTTAAAATGTCCCATTAAAACCACAACCCGCAAATCTTCAATAGAGTGGTTTTCTCCGGAGAAATTTGCGGCCACTGGGAGATCGGTTGTGCTGTTATTAATATTGGACCTGTGTGAGTTCATTCGCTGACTAAGTCTCTGCCCTGTTTCCCCCACATAGAGGCCTGTGGTGGGACATTGCGCACACATTATGAGGTACACCACATTGGAAGACCTGCAGGAAAATGTCCCCCTAATTCTGTGCACCTGTTGTGACTGTGGGATAGGTACACTGTCAGCGGTGTGGATGTGTTTGCAGGTCATGCACCTTTTATGTAGGCAAGGTGAGGTGCCATTTTCAGTTGGGGCCTTCAGGGCACTCCGGACAATAATACGCCTCAGGTTTGGTGGTTGTCGAAAGGAAAGGAGAGGGGGGACTGGAAATATGTCCTTGAGTCTGTTGTCCCTATGTAGCACAGGTTGGAGCTCCTTGGCAATCCTTCGTAGGATCTCCAGCTGTGGGTTGTAGGTGACAACTAGGGGCACTCGGGCATCTTTCTGGGTCTCTCTATATGTGAGCAGACTGTCTCTGTTAATGGCTGCTGCTTTGTTTAATTGGTTGTCTGTCACTTTTGGTTTGTATCCCAATCTGAGAAATTTCATCCTCAGATCCAGGAGGTGCTTGTCCAGGTCTGTTTTGTCGGAGCAAATACGATTGTATCGTATAGCCTGGCTGTAGATTATAGATTGTCTTGTGTGCTTGGGGTGGAAGCTGTCGTTTCTCAGGTAGGCCGTTCTGTCTGTGGGTTTGTGGTATATTGATGTGAGTAGCCGGTGGTCTTTAATGTATATTGTGGTATCCAGAAAGTGAATTTCACTCCCTGAATAGCTAAGTTTAAGGTTGATGGTCGGGTGAAAGTCATTGAAGTCATTATGGAATTGAAGTAGGGCCTCCTCACCTGCAGTCCAGATGACAAGGATATCATCGATATAACGAAGGTAAATCATAGGTTTGGTGGCGCATGTTGATAAATATGTTCCTTCCATTTCTGCCATAAAGAGATTTGCATATTGGGGTGCACATCTGGTCCCCATTGAAGTTCCCATTCGCTGTAGATATAGATCCTCTCCAAAGGTAAAATGGTTGTGGCTAAGGATGAATTGTATGAGCTGCGTTACTGGTTCTGTTGGAAGGTTTTGTTTTGCCAGGTGTACCCGACATGCTGCAACTCCATCCTTGTGAGGAATGTTGGTATACAGGGATTCCACATCCATGGTGGCCAAAATGGTACCCTCAGGTAGAGGGCCCAGGGCATTCAGTTTGTTAAGAAGGTCAGTGGTGTCCTGGATATAGCTTGGAGTATCCCTGACAAGGGGTTTTAGGAGATTTTCCACCCAACCTGAGATGTTTTCTGTCAGTGTCCCAATGCCAGAAATGATAGGCCTCCCAGGGTTGCCATCTTTGTGTGCCAGCTTCATGTCACACTATGTTTGAACCATGAACTGAACTCAATATTCATGCCAGCTTCAAATCACACTATGTATGACCTGTGAGGGACACAAATCACCTCCTGATAGCAAACAGATAACAGCAAGAATTACTGATCCCTCCGTCAGGCACCACAATTTTCCAGACTGTTTTTTTGACCTGTTGTAAATAACTTCTCTACTTAGATTGCAATTTTTTTTAAGGACTCTAAAATGCTTTGAAAACCATGTGTATAAAAATCTGTTAATTTTCAGTTCTTGTATCACACCATGTCTGATGAAGGGAGCGAGTACTCCTGAAAGCTTACTTATAAATATAAACTTAGACTAGACAGTCTGAAAATGCACCGGATTTATTACAGTGACTGAAGCTGGATGGTGGAATTTTTTTTCAATTGTGGTTTCCATTGCCACATATAAGGCCACACCACTTTGCATCTAAGCCATGCCCTATGTTGAGTCAGTTGGAAAAATTGCCATCATGAACTAGGAAATGTACAGGTCACCAGGGGAGCAAGAAAGAGAAGGGTTATTTCTGTGCCAATAATCTGAGAAATCCATCCACATACCGGTATAGAACTGGTTGTTAGTTGTACAAGTTCTGTTGCATGTGACAAACATGGTTATGTGTGTGTTGTAGTGACTTGTGCATAGTACCATGGCTGTCCTATTATTCCTAATCTAGGCCTGGTACCTGGTTGTGTGTAATATACTGATGTGATACCTGGTTATATGTAATATACTGATGGGATACCTGGTCCTCTGTAATATACTGATGTGATACCTGGTTATATGTAATATACTGATGGGATACCTGGTTCTGTGTAATATACTGATGTGATACCTGGTTCTGTGTAATATACTGATGTGATACCTGGTTCTGTGTAATATACTGATGTGATACCTGGTTATATTTAATATACTGATGGGATACCTGTTTCTGTGTAATATACTGATGTGATACCTGGTCCTGTGTAATATACTGATGGGATACCTGTTTCTGTGTAATATACTGATGTGATACCTGGTTGTGTGTAATAAACTGATGTGATACCTGGTGATATGTAATATACTCATGGGATACCTGGTTCTGTGTAATATACTCATGTGATACCTGGTTGTGTGTAATAAACTGATGTGATACCTGGTGATATGTAATATACTCATGAGATACCTGGTTCTGTGTAATATACTGATGTAAAACCTGGTTCTGTGTAATATACTGATGTGATACCTGGTTATATGTAATATACTGATGGGATACCTGGTTCTGTGTAATATACTGATGTGATACATGGTTCTGTGTAATATACTGATGTGATACCTGGTTCTGTGTAATATGCTGATGTGATACCTGGTTCTGTGTAATATACTGATGTGATACCTGGTTCTGTGTAATATACTGATGTGATACTCAGTTCTGTGTAATATACTGATGTGATACCTGGTCCTGTGTAATATACTGATGTGATACCTGGTTCTGTGTAATATACTGATGTGATACCTGGTTCTGTGTAATATACTGATGTGATACCTGGTTCTGTGCAATATACTGATGTGATACCTGGTTCTGTGTAATATACTTATGTGATACCTGGTTATGAGTAATATACTGATGTGATACTCAGTTCTGTGTAATATACTGATATGATACCTGGTTCTATTTAATATACTGATGTGATATCTGGTTCTGTGTAATATACTGATGTGATACCTGGTTCTGTGTAATATACTGATGTGATACCTGGTTCTGTGTAATATACTGATGCGATACCTGGTTCTGCGTAATATACTGATGTGATACCTGGTTCTGTGTAATATACTGATGTGATACCTGGTTCTGTGTAATATACTGATGTGATACCTGGTTCTGTGTAATATACTGATGTGATGCCTGGTTCTGCTGGTTCTGTGTAATATAGTATTGTAATACCTGGTTTTGTGTAATATACTAATGTGCTATATGGTTCTGTATAATATACTAATGTGATACCTGGTTCTGTGTAATATACTGATGTGATACCTGATTCTGTATAATATACTGATGTAATACCTGGTTCTGTATAATATACTGATGTGCTATCTGGTTCTGTATAATATACTGATGTGATACCTGGTTCTGTATAATATACTGATGTGCTATCTGGTTCTGTGTAATATACTGATGTGCTATCTGGTTCTGTGTAATATACTGATGTGATACCTGGTTCTGTGTAATATACTGATGTGATACCTGGTTCTGTGTAATAAAATGATTTGATACCTGGTTATGTGTAAAATATTGATGTGATACCTGGTTATATGTAATATACTGATGTGATACCTGGCTCTGTGTAACATACTGATGTGATACCTGGTTCTGTGTAATATACTGATGTGATACCTGGTTCTGTGTAATAAAATGATTTGATACCTGGTTATGTGTAAAATACTGATGTAATACCTGGTTCTGTGTAATATACTGATGTGATACCTGGTTCTGTGTAATAAAATGATTTGATACCTGGTTATGTGTAAAATACTGATGTGATACCTGGTTATATGTAATATACTGATGTGATACCTGGTTCTGTGTAATATACTGATGTGATACCTGGTTCTGTGTAATAAAATGATTTGATACCTGGTTATGTGTAAAATACTGATGTAATACCTGGTTATGTGTAATATACTGATGGGATACCTGGTTCTGTTTAATATACTGATGTGATATCTGGTTATGTGTAATATACTGATGTGATACCTGGTTCTGTTTAATATACTGATGTGATATCTGGTTATGTGTAATATACTGATGTGATATCTGGTTATGTGTAATATACTGATGTGATATCTGGTTCTGTGTAATATACTGATGTGATACCTGGTTCTGTGTAATATACTGATGTGATACCTGGTTGTGTGTAATATACTGATGTGATACCTGGTTCTGTGTAATAAAATGATTTGATACCTGGTTATGTGTAAAATACTGATGTAATACCTGGTTATGTGTAATATACTGATGGGATACCTGGTTCTGTTTAATATACTGATGTGATATCTGGTTATGTGTAATATACTGATGTGATACCTGGTTCTGTTTAATATACTGATGTGATATCTGGTTATGTGTAATATACTGATGTGATATCTGGTTCTGTGTAATATACTGATGTGATACCTGGTTCTGTGTAATATACTGATGTGATACCTGGTTGTGTGTAATATACTGATGTGATACCTGGTTCTGTGTAATAAAATGATTTGATACCTGGTTATGTGTAAAATACTGATGTAATACCTGGTTATGTGTAATATACTGATGGGATACCTGGTTCTGTTTAATATACTGATGTGATATCTGGTTATGTGTAATATACTGATGTGATACCTGGTTCTGTTTAATATACTGATGTGATATCTGGTTATGTGTAATATACTGATGTGATATCTGGTTATGTGTAATATACTGATGTGATATCTGGTTCTGTGTAATATACTGATGTGATACCTGGTTCTGTGTAATATACTGATGTGATACCTGGTTGTGTGTAATATACTGATGTGATACCTGGTTCTGTGTAATAAAATGATTTGATACCTGGTTATGTGTAAAATACTGATGTGATACCTGGTTATATGTAATATATTGATGTGATACCTGGTTCTATTTTATATTAGCCTTAAGAAAGTGCATTACACTGACAGCATAAACAATGATTAAACTTTCCATGCTTTCTATGTATTGTTACTGTGTACAGTGTGAGATACCTCAGCTGCAGACAAGACATGAGATCTTCCACTTAGATACTTACTGCTGTTATGAACATTGGTCTTGTACGTGGTCCAATTATTGGGATAAAGTGTTCTTAGGAATGATCATTCCCGATAATGGTTTGGTGGAAATATGGTTTCGATCTGCTGATCTCATCTTTTATGCGGTATAATAGCTGTAGATTATCGGCAGCACATCGCCCTGTGTATATGCCATGTAATATCATTGGTTGGTGCTCACCAGGTAGTATTAATGGACTAGACCCATAGGATTCCCTATGTCAAGGAACTCATCAGGATTATCCTTGATCATATGCCCTATACAGGCATATGGGTGTTTTAGAGGGGCTCTCCTGCTTGGGACCACAATTTATGACAATGAGGTCTACATATATCAATTGATTGTGTAAACTTAGACTAGACAGTCTGAAAATGCACCGGATTTATTACAGTGACTGAAGCTGGATGATGGAATTTTTTTCAATTGTGGTTTCCATTGCCACATATAAGGCCACACCACTTTGCATCTAAGCCATGCCCTATGTTGAGTCAGTTGGAAAAATTGGCATAAACCTATATGTAGCATCTAACACCTTAAATTAGCGTATCTTAGGCTAAAATTTAGTCGTAGCCACTATAGTGAATTTCCCACAAAGTTTGCTGGAGCTGCTGGAGAACTACAAGTTCTGGCAGAATCCACCGAAAGAGCAGATACTTCTTTTTTCCTGCTAGATGAAAAAATAAAAAATGAAGCGTCTGTCTCCCATTGAAATGAATGGGAAGAGAAAATTTTGCAGCAGAACCTGCCCTTACAGAGTAGTCCCTATGAAACATGTTTTGTTCCTTTGGCCTCAAACCCTAACTTGCAGTCCTTAGTTTTACCCGACCATTATTATATACCAGGATATCCTATCCCCAATGAACTACCCAATTTCTGCTTTACACCTTAAGTCTTCTAGCCCACATCTATATACTTGCTCTATGCCCCAGCGATTGATGCCACCTAATCTCGCCCTCATGTTTCCTAATCACATGCGCTAATCTCCTAACTCTATCTGTGGCACCGGATTCTTGATCTGTAGCCCAGATTCCTTGTCACCTATCATGTATCTAATCTGTTCGTCTCGATCCTTTACTGAGAATTTGTAATGGCATCCTCAGAATTTATCTCTGAGGTCCATGGATTCTATTAAAATGTCTTGATGGAATTTTTAATGTAAAAAAATGCAAGAAGGCTAGTGTACATGCTATGCACCAGATTTTTTGTATGAATTTTTGACATATTATATATGGGTATTAGGAATTAATATGCAACCCTCCCCCCCAGGAGGCCTAAGTGGAGGTGGCCATGGAAAAGAGCAGGGATAGGTAATTGAAAATCAGCGCTGCCTGCTGGAGTAATCCAGTAGGTAGCAGCCTAAAGTACCTTTGTGGGGGCCTGTATGGGGGGCACTGTATTTTGTGGGGGCCTGTAAAGGGTCCCTTACTGTATGGGGGTCTGCTGTAACAGGGGCTCTTACTGTATGGAGGCCTGTAACATGGGCCCTTACTATATGGGGGCCTGTAACATGGGTCCTTACTGTATGGGGGCCTGTAACGGGGGGCCCTTGCTTTATGTGGGTCTGTAATGGGGGCACTTACTATATATGGACTTGTAATAGGGATAGTATACTGTAAGGGAGCCTGTAATGGAAATAATATACCATATGGGGCCCTTTAATGGGAACAGTATACTGTATGGAGGCCAATAAAGGAGGCAATATATTGCATGGGGGCCAATATGTCTCACTTGACTAGTATAGCCTAATTTCCATCAACACTAAAAGAGCTTATATCTTTGGAATAGATGAATGGATTTGGATAAACAAAACACCATAATGCTCAGGGTGACAGCGCTTATCAGATGATGTATGACATGTATGGCTTTTCTGACCTAGTGACAGGTCCTCTTTAAGTGGGTGACTTGACCTGCAAGCAAAAACCTAAATATGTGATTTGCCCTTTGTTTTAAAATCCAGTGCTTGGCAAGTTTGTGGCAGTCTGTAGCACACGGCCTATTATCATACTGCAGACTGCCATAAAATGGACCACAGGATCTGTAGTCGTCAAGACAGAGGTTCACATGTGCTGATATCTCATAAGAGCCATCTATTATCCCTTCACTCCTAAATGCTTCATTCATTGCAGCGCCATATCGTCCCTGACATCTGACATCCTGCTACTAATTCAGTCATTTCAACAACTCCCAATTCCCAGGCTTGGGATAGTGATCACTACTTGGAAACTTCAGGCGATGATTTCTTTGCGAAGCTGTCACCACGCCATAGCTAATATTGACCCTTTTAGGCTTCAACAATTACAAAGATGATATCACAGACCTGCGTTCACTACAGTGCGATATAATCTGTGTGCTGTGTATGGGTGGGACGCTCCAGTACGTTGGTGGATGTTGATTTGTTTATTCAGTTGTATCACAAAACCTAATGATGATAGCTTATAAATGCTCCATATATAGAGAGGTCAAGTGAAGTTTATCAAAGGTAAGGCAATGCTTTGCAAATAATGGCTATTGATACAGTGCAGGAGCACAGAAGAGATGGTGATGTATGATCACTAAACGGCCGGGCCCTTCTGAATTCTGACTGCACACAAAGGGGCCAAAATTGGCTACTATGCAAATTAACTCTCCTCTAGAAGGAAAAAAAAATCTTTCCCCCTAGCGCCACCTTCAGGTTGCTACCCTGTAAATCAATGTTTGCCCCATAAAAAGTTTTGATACGTGGCTAGGGATATCAGCCAAACTAGACACCCATCTGGAGACAACTGTTTCAGGACTCTGAGCATCATTTACTTTTTTTTGAAGAACAGCTAATTTGCATATTATTTCCCATGGAGCCTTGTCGGTAACATTCAATACCTCTGGATCTCCTCAATGAGTACCAGTAGCTCCAGAACAAAATTAGCTCGAATATCTCCACTCACCCTAAGGTTAGGCCTAGGTTTGGCCCTATGAGATTTTTGATGTTCTTATGGAATAACTTTCTCGTCACGTTTGTTCCCTGAGACCCTTGGAATATAGTTGTTATAGTAGGGGAAATGTAGTATTGTAGTATACAAATGGTCATTCATATGAACGGCTAACCATGGAATACAGTACAGGACAGGTTGAGTCCTCCTCACCGAGAGAAAACTCTTTAAGGCCGGGGCACGACATGGCGCAAACGACATGGTTTGCCCGCAGCGGAAATGCCGTGGAAAAAAACGCTGTGTTTTACAGTCACAGCAAAGTGGATGGGATTCTAGGAAATCCCATCCCTACTTTGTGGTAAAATATGAGCATCAGATATGCTGCGATTGCCAAAGCCATCACGGTTTTGCAAATCGCAGCATATCAATTATACCTATGGAAACGCCGGCAGTTTCCTTATGGGTATAATTACTGTAAAGCAGAAAGTCCGCAGCAGAAAACTCTGTGAACTTTCTGGTCAAAACGCTGTGGGAAGAACCACTATGCATTGCTGCCGCGGTGGCGGGGAAACGCAGCTTTTTTGTTGCAGATTTTGTTGCGGTTTTTTGAGTCAAAACCAAGAATGGCTACAAAAGGAATGAGATATATATAGGAAGCTCTTATACTTCTCCCTTCTGCTCAATCCACTCCTGGCTTTGGCTCAAAAAACAGCAAAATCTGTAAAAAAAAAAGCAGCTTTTCTGCAACATGGCGTCTTAGCCTAAGTCTGAGGCCACATGTTGCAGAAATGCAATGTTTTTGGCCCTTGCAAAATAAAACTCTGCATTTTACAGTCCCAGTAAATTGCATAACATTTTATTTAATCTCCTCCCACATTGCGGGGAAAAAAAAAACACTGTGGAAAACACATATGGGTAAAGACAAAAATGTAAAATGCAGCAGAAATTGCAAGTGTTTTTTTCCACTGTGTTTTGTTCTACTGTATTTCTTTGCTTTGCTATGTGGGGTCTTAGCCTGAAATTATTATTGGTCTATAACATAGATATCAGTCACTGTGTATTTATCTAGATGTATCATTCCCCTTTAACTCCACATGGTCATAGGAGGGAATTTATCATGATTGGTGTGTCTTATGCCAGTCTTAATTCATTCCCCAATAGGTGCAAGACTCGCCAGAATTACTCTGGCTTCTTAATAGTTATTGCACATATAGGTGCACTTGAACCAAAATCTACCTCTGAAAATGGTGTAGCTTTGTAGATTTCTGGTATAACACATGCCAGTTTTCTGGTGTGAGTTATATTAAATCTATCCCCTCCCTGGCTCACCTAGATTCCCACCATGCTCTGCCCACTGAAAGTGGCAATCGGGGTGCAGGAGCTGAGATGTGCCATTGTGTGCCAAAAATACGCCAAGTTGAGGCGCATTTTTGCCCATTTTCTAGCCGCAACCCAGGTAGCAAATGTATATCACTGTGTGTAGTGTATCTCTTCGCTTATGTAGCAAAGGGAGTAAAGGCCATTAATATAAGAGAAAAACCATACAAATCCAATGATATCGGGGGTAGAAAGTGTCAAGGCCTAGCAGTGACTTATCCACCTTTCCTTATTGAAGACATAATTATGCTTGCCTGGGTTGAGCATGTACACACGTAGACAAAATTGTTGGTGCCCCTTGTTTAATGAAAGAAAAACCCACAATGGTCACAGAAATAACTTGAATCTGACAAAAGTAATAGTATATAAAAATTCTATGAAAATGAACAAATGAAAGTCAGACATTGCTTTTCAACCATGCTTCAACAGAATTTTTAAAAAAAGAAAACTCATGAAACAGGCCTGGACAGAAATGATGGTTCCCTTAACTTAATATTTTGTTGCAGCCTTTTGAGGCAATCACTGCAATCAAACGATTCCTGTAACTGTCAATGAGACTTCTGCACCTCTCAACAGGTATTTTGGCCACTCCTCATGAGCAAACTGCTCCAGTTGTCTCGGGTCTGAAGGGTGCCTTTTCCAGACGGCATGTTTCAGCTCCTTCCAAAGATGCTCAAAAGGATTTAGGTCAGGGCTCATAGAAGGCCACTTCAGAATAGTCCAATGTTTTCCTCTTAGCCATTCTTGGGTGTTTTTAGCTGTGTGTCATTATCCTGTTGCAAGTCCCATGACCTGCGACTGAGACCAAGCTTTCTGACACTGGGCAGCACATTTCTCTCTAGAATCCCTTGATAGTCTTGAGATTTCATTGTACCCTGCACAGATTCAAGCCACCCTGTGCCAGATGCAGCAAAGCAGCCCCAGAACATAACAGAGCCTCCTCCATGTTTCACAGTAGGGACAGTGTTCTTTTCAAGATATGCTTCATTTTTCCGTGTGTGAACATAGAGCTGATGTGCCTTGCCAAAAATTTAGATTTTTGTCCCATCTGTCCATAGGACATTCTCCCAGAAGCTTTGTGGCTTGTCAACATGTAGTTTGGCAAATTCCAGTTTTGTTAGATTTAAGTTATTTCTGTGACCATTGTGGGTTATGCTTTCATTAAACGAGGGGTACCAACAATTTTGTCCACATCTGTATGTGTATAGCAGAATCAGATGGAATAGCTATCTCTCCTGACAAGTTTTTAGTAAATGATGATTACTTTTAATATAACAATTCTGGATCATCAGGTAGTATGCTGTTCTTCTGTTATTCCTTCTGAAAAAATTATTAATAAATTGATTTCTGGGATTTACTAAATAGACATGTCATCTCATTTAAACCAAGTTTTTATGTTAAACATATTTTTAAAGAAGTTTCCATGTCACTATCAATATTTTAAAGGGAGTCTATCATTCAGATTTTTCGATTTTTAACTAAGCCTATCTTCATGTAGCCGTTAGAAAGGCTGTTGTAGGCATACCTGAATCTTGCTTGCGTTTTCCAGAAAAAGCCCTTTTCTTCTTATGTAAATTATTCTTCACGGAGCACAGGGGGCATTCCCCCTGTGCTCTGAGCACACCCGTGTCATCATCCTCTCCCTGCATTGCCGTCCCCTTCTCCTTGCTGTTCACAACTTCTCCTCCTATTTGTTTCTTCCTCCTGTGGGCATGAACAAAATCTTGCACATGCAATTTTGGTCCAGACATGCTTGAATCTGACCAAGAGCATGTCCAGAAGGATTCAGGCAGTGTTGAAAGCCAAAGGTGGATTTACAAAATAATAAAAATTTAGATTTTTCATATTCTTCCAACTGTCATGGCACATACATGATACAGTTTGGTAACTTTCTTGGCTAACAGACCACTATCAATGAGCTGGATGATGCTGTTTCTCTTTTCTTGAGAAATCTTCTTCATGCCTGATCCTTGACTTAAACCAGTGACCTTTCACCTGGGAATCAACAAGATGAGCTATTAGGACATGTGAAAACTGGTTGTAATTTGTAGTATACAAGAAGACAAAGATTTTCCATCACCTGGAGCAAAACAGTAATAATGCAGTTGCATGACAAGAATCTGCATAACTAATCATATGCTAAATAGTTGCAAGTCAAATTTATGTATTAGATAGCCAAGATGATTGTCTATAAAATGATCATAGTCTCATGTTCGAAGCTGTAGTGGATGGTGAGATATGGAGCCTGAAAGTCAAAAAGTTCAAAACAGTGTTACCCTTTTGCTCGCCAGTGTACATTTTCAGTAGTTTTGGGCCATTTATTGATGGGTATTCTTTTCTGCACTATTAAAAATCACAGTTTCTGTTTTGCAGACAAGTGGGCCAGGAGCAGGATTGGTTGCAGCAGAAAAGCAGAATTTCCCAAGATTCTAGACTTGCCTGGGAACATGCTGGGTATGTCACTTTATCCTTCCCGCCAGGTCTGTTGTACAGATTATCCACTCAATGCTAAAAGGCAGCAATTATATGCTCAGATTATATAAAGCAGGTTTGCTTTGATCAGGCGACTCATTTGCATATCAAAAAGCAAATAAAATGAAAACATAAATTGGGGCCCCTGTTTTAGTTCAGTAGTACTCCGACAATTTACCCTTTGAGATCTGAAGAGAATGTGGCTTTGAAATGTTTAAAGATTTTTCATTTGCTTCTAAGCGTGTGAGAAAAGCCTATTACTAACAGTTTAAATGCATTTCCTTCCCTACTGCTCCGACGCATTTACGGCCTGACTCTTCTATTAATGTGTATTTTCCGATTTACCTGACCCAGTGATTTCACTGCTCTTATGGTAAATGATAAAGTCATTAGTGATCTTAGATAGGAACGCAATTTATTAAATGGATGAAAACTCACAAGCCACTGCTTTATCTGATAACACAAGGAACATTCCAGTGAAAGATGTTTTAGAATGCTACACATCCTGTTTTCCATCCGAATCCAGCCATACACGAGATAGCTATCGGACGAATGCTAGCTAGGCTGACAACTAACCCACCCAAATTTCCCCAAACACATGCAAGCTCAACTTGGCTGAACATATATATGCTGCTTATATCCTTCTCATCTACAATTTGAGGAGAAGACAAAGGACCCCAAACCTGAACAGTCCAGCTGAAATCATGGGTGCAGGCAATATACATCGAACAATGAATGTTGGACCAGCCTCCTGATTTCAACAGAATTGGCCAACCATCTTTTGTGTATAGATGTATCCTAATTCTCCCCCAATGGCAGATGTAGGTGAAGAGTCAAGCATGTTGGATTATGGCATGCCCAATCCTTTCATCCACCAGAGATTAGTTGCCTCCAAAGATGTCTGGCAGCGATCTAATCCACCCCCCTGGTAGAGGGTCTCCCAGGTGTTAGGTATGAATGAAAGTATAGCAGACAGGAAACCGTCATAGCTCGAGGCAAGATTCATCCAGTTACAGAGCAACATGGAGGTACAATTGACTTTCGATATTAAGTTCTACATGCAGGCACTTTACACAACCAGACAGGAGTGGCTATTGCTTTTCCTCTGTTCCTCAGTCCTCTGACCCTTTCCACCAGGGGGAGACCTCTTGGATCTGGTCCTCTTTTCCAACCTCTGTTGGGGAAATCCAGGGCACACCTAAGGTTTCCTCACTGTTCACCAGTGGAAATCTTAATATAAGTCAGGCACAAGATGGCTCGATTCTTCAAACTTAGGCTGTTGTGATATAGGTCTATCTGTAACCCTATCTGCCACTAACTAGCCTGCAGGGCTCTGTCACTAACACTAGTTCTAGTCTCTATCTAGTTTGTAGTCTAGCAGGTATCAGAACAATACATAACAGCATACAAGTGCAAACACATTTTACATCTCTGAGACTTATCAATTTTTGATCTATACTTAGGAAAGTTCATCAATTGAACAACCATGAGGGTCCAACACCCGGGACCTACAGATCAGTTGTTTTAAGTAACAGGTCACAACAGGCCTGTTTACAGCTCAGTCCCTTTCAAGTCAACGGGCAGAACTGCGATACTGAGCATAGACGTTATACTATGTTGTAGTCTCTTCAAACAGCTGCTCCTCAGGGGTTCTGGCTGTTGGAAATCCAACGATCTTCAATTGATAAGCTATCCTAAGGAAAGGTTATTAATTAATAAGACAACAAAACCCCTTTAATGTGTATGGGCACTTGGACTTAGTAAGTACTGAAGAGTTTACAGTGCTCATGTGAATGCTCCAGCATCTTAAATAGCTGATCGGCAGAGGGTTTGGGTTTTGGATTCCTGCCAATCTTCAATTGATGACCAATCATAATGGCAGGTTATCAATTTAATAAGACAGGAATTCCCCTTTAATGTATATGGGCACATGTGTTTAGTAAGTACTGAAGAGTCTGCAGCGCTCACGTGAATGTCGCAGCATCTTCAAAGAGGTGATCAGCTGGAAGCCCCAGTCTCGGACTCCTGACAATCTTTTGGAGGATGCTGCATATGTGTAGGAGGAATAGCTGAACAAGCTGACAACTACTGAAGTGAATAGGCACCTTTCATAGACAGCATTAGTAAATATGAGGCCTTGTATGTCTGTAGCTGTGTGAGCGGACTGGGTTAGGGCAGCTTTACCATCTGCATGGGAGCCGCATGTTTACATTCATAGACAGCCTGGAGATAATAAATTATATGGTCTACTTCCGTCTGATATACAATGATCTGTAAACGGCTGATTTATACTAATACCGCACGTATGGTGTTTATATATACACATGTAGTCATGTTGACGTATACAGTGTGAGGGCTAATCTATAATTACATACACAGATTACTCGGTACCTGCCCTATCATGATCACATGCCCTGAAGAGGTTACTTTGCACAAATAATAATCATAATTCACCTCTGTAATATGTCCCAGAGCCATAACCTGTCATGACCCAAGCACTGACTATTATTCTGCTGACGTAGGGAAAGGTGGAAATACAGTTTCTTGATGTAGCAGAGCTGAGTTTACCAGGTGTGCCATTTGGCACCTATCATTGCATTAAGTAATTAGTATTTTTGCATATGACATTGGAGTGCAGATAGATCGGCTACAAGCCTTGCGACTGTCACTGTTCAGTATAGAGATATTTTAAGAAAGGCTTTGTGAGGCCATATTATAAGCATAGTCATGTGTTCACAGCTATGCAGAACAAACGTCTTTGTCCTTGGATGTTTCCCAAAATATCTTCCGGAGGTAGACTTTCACTAGCCTCTGCTTTAATGCACTGCCATAAGGTCATCTAAGTAGATATGTAAGAGGATTGAAATTCGCCACATTTTACAATTTCTTTCTCATTTAAAGCTGAACTTTTATTGAACTGCTAAGAGAGAAATTCCCATAAAGAATTAGATATCCAATAAAAAGTAAGGTCGGACATTCAGTCACTATAACACGATCCCAAAAATACAAATCCTAAATATCCAGTTTGTGTACCAACTCTTTGACAAATCTAATAAATACTGTACATGGTTTGATGTTACCGGGGATGGGTGGTCATCATGCTCATGTATAGACAGGGTCCACTACCCAAACTGTGCTTCAGTTCCAGGTTGCAGTACCTAAATCTATGCTCATGCTCAAACCCCGGTATAACTCCTGTCCGTACAGGAGAGATTAAACCAGTTCTGATCGAACTTGCTTGCGTTTTTGTAAATCACAGCATGTCAATTGTATCAGCATTTCCACTGCAGATTTTTCTTCTGCAATTTGTGAATGGGATTAGCCAGAATCCCATCCCCTTTGCAGGGACTGTAAAACACAGTCTTTTTTGCCGCAGCGTTTCCACCTTAGGCTAAGGCCCCATGTTACTGAAACACAACGTTTTTTGTTACACATTTTGCTGCATTTTTTTGAGCCAAAGTCAGAAGTGGCTTGAAAAGCTATGGAAAATATAAATAAAGCACTTAGAAGTTTCCCTTTTGTTACATCCACTCCTGATTTTAGTTTAAAGGGGTTGTCCGGCATAAATGAAAAATTAATCCCTAAACTAAACCCCCTCCCCCCACCTAACTTCTAATTGACTTCATTAAAAAAAAAAAGTATATTTACCTATATAACTGGGGTGGTCATGTGACCACCCAGGCACATTTTCAGATGATCCAGTGACGTTCCATTGCCGCATTTCTGGAAACGAAGCATCACCAATAGTCCCCCTGTCCCCCTCATACTTACCTATCTTCAGTCTTCAGTCTTTTGACATGAAGAGTAAATTCCTCCGCTTCTGCCGGCACCTGCACAATAGAGCTTTATTGTACAGTCGCCGGCTGAAGTGAAGAGCGCATACCACGCATACGCCATACAGAAGAAGATGATCTCCAGGACACAGAAGACAGGTAAGTATGATTTGGGGGGGGATTGGGGCTGAGGTAGGTAGATAGGTAGATAGATAGATAGATAGATAGATAGATAGATAGATAGATAGATAGGGCTAGTAGTCCGCAGGCTAGCTAGGGAAACAGGGAGGGGGTGTGAGAGATGGAGTGAGAGGGGGATCATGGGAGTTGTAGGCTAGGGAAGCAGGAAGCTAGGGAAGCATGTAAACAAATGCAGAGTATGCCAGGAGCTCCCAGAGAAAGCCAGAAATCACTCAAAACACTGCTAAAGGTATTTTGGCGCAATTATTAACCCATTAATAGCACTAAAATACCTTTTTTTTTAAAAGTTTTTTTGCCAAGAAAACGTCTTTAAAAATACGCAGCAAAATCTGTAACAAAAAATGCTGCATTTCCACAACGTGACAGGATGACAGGAAATGACAGGATCATTGGAGATCAAAGTAAGAAAGGAACAGCTGTCATTTTACAGCCCCTCCTCAGCCTGCAATATAAGTGACAATAGCTGACCATATACGCTAGATGTATATTGTCCGAACTGGCTGATTTTTGCAAGACCAGCCGACTGTATAATATGTATGCAGGGCTCCAATCAGGGGCGTAACTTGAGGGGGTGCAGAGGGTGCAGTCGCATCAGGGCCCATAAGCACTGACATCAGTATTGAGATTGCAGCTTCCATCTGGCCCATAAACCAAGGAGACCCACAAATTACCCTAACCACACTAAGGTTGATTAAACTCCTTAGCACCCGTAACCATCACTATCAAGAATTCACTGTAGGGATGAGGTAGGGGGCCCCAGACAAAAGATTTCACCGGGGGAGAGAGATGTGGGAGAGAAAAGGATGCGTCACATCCCAATAGAAGAAAGTTGGAAGGCCCTCAGACCCTTAGAGAGTCCGCTGGCCCCGACATATTTGGCCTATTTGGCAGATGTGAACCTGAGTATTGCCAGTTTAGCTGTCATTAAGTCTCATGTCTGTCTTGATGAACTATGTGCTGGAATGATTTGCTTAGCGCTCGCTTATAACAATGGCAGGCATTGCACTTCATCCCCTTAGGCAGGATACAGAATGTCTCCTTGGAGGCAATCTATTTTACTTTCTTAACCTTAATCCCAGATCCACATATATCAGATTATCTTGGTGTTTACAAGACTCTTTCTGATCTTTCAGAATGATTGGAATGAAGGAGAGACACAAAGACAACCCATGATCTGCACTGGAAAGAGCAGACAAGGGGGTGGAGACTATTATCTCTTAATCTAAGTGGTAATACTTACCAACCATTCTTTTATTTAGTTAGTGAAATGCTGTTTTATATCAGTTTCTTTCTTTTTTATATTAAATGATCTTAAAGAAACTCTACCACCTCTCCCAAGCATATCTAAAGGTCACCACCATGTTACAGAGCATATTACAGTGATAAACAAAATACCTCTGTTATGTATGCCACTTTTGTAGAATTGGAGAAAAACAACTTTGAAGTTTTATGCAAATTAAGCAGTTAGTGCACTGGGGGAGGGCCTTTAGCTCCTGGAGCACTGCTCTTGCCATTCAAACCCCTACAATCTCCTGCTTGCGCCACTGGTCCTCCCACTGCTATGACATTACCCATCCTGCTTGAGCAGAAAGAGTAGTGCTTCCAGTGCTTCAAGTCCCGCCCCCAGTGCACCAACTGGCTCATATGAGGTATGCTGTTTATCATTATAATATGCTCTGTAATGTGGTGGTAGTAGTTGAATATGCTTGGGGGAGATGGTAGACTCCCTTTAAGTGTGACTTTCACATAAGTGTAATTTAATGAGTAGGTCAACTTGGTTCGAAAACCCAGCAACTGTATTTGTAGTTGTAGATGAATAGGTTAACTGATAACACTTCTCATGCTGATGTGCAAATAAAACCTGCAGCCAACAAATGGGAAACTAACAGGATTAGCAATACACAATACAGAGCACCTACTGATAAGGCATATATACCATGTTCTGCTTGTTTAGTGGGTGGAAAGGAAAGTGAATGTGTCAAGAGTTATTAGAAATAATGTTACCATTTATAGTGCAAGCTGGTTATAGCTTTACACATCTGACAAGTATTCCAATATTCTTCTGTTATTGGAGCTATAAAGGGGGTCTATGATCCTCACAATTGCATTACAGTGTCATGTACAGCACTTTAACAACAGTGCAAATACACATTTCATGTTGCAGAAAGATATTTTCTTTTTCTTTAAAAAATTTAACTTTGACTTTCTTTGTGCATTAGGAGCATGTCCTTGCCTGCTGGTGCACCTGTTTAATTTACTAGTTCTGTCTAGCACCTCTTATTCAAAGATTTACATTTCCCATCAGTGTGCCATTTTTAACATTTTTCCCAATTTAGTGCACAGCAGAAACACTGTCCCTCTCCTCTGCTGGCTATGTCCACATCAGTTCTGCGCATGTGCCTCATGTTGCTTAATCGGCACATGTACAGAACCGGAGTGGATGCTGCAGCAGAGGTGAGGGACAGCACTTTTGCTGTTCAGCAGAGTGGTAAAAATGATAAAATAACTCCAAATGGTTTAAAAATGGCCAACAGTTACCTCTCCCAACCCCTCCATACACATGCACACTAGACTAAGTGTGCATGTGTTCCATGGCCAAGCATGCATGTGTTCTGAATGGGGGGAGAGGAGGAACCCGCTGTCAGATACCTTGGGCAACTGCTTTTCTGCCCTGAGAACATAAAAAATGTGCATATTGAAATGTAACTACACAGTCTTCCTCTCTACCAAGTCTTGAAGCCCCCATACACATTAGATGGTTGGCCAGTCCCAGCAAGTTCTGACAACATTTATCTTATGTGTACAGCCAGCTTAGTAAAGCACTGGTCAGACCTGCCCATTTTAGAAATTCCCACGGACAGAAAATTCTTTGTGAGGCCAGTAAAACCTGCCCTGTGTGAGTGAATTCATGGATTAACTATATTACATGCTGTCAAATAACTGAACTATTATATAATTGGTCTGTGTCTTATAGGGAATGTGTCACCAGAAAAGAACCTATTTTTAAACCATGTTGTTATGTTAAAGACATGTTTTTTTGAATTTTGGATGATTTTCCACGACACCATCTAAAGTACTAAATCCTGCCAGTTTCACTGTGCAACTAAACTTAATAACAGGCTGACACTTGTAAATTCTATAGAGGTTTTCTTTGCAGCATTTACTTATTTACATCACTAACAGTATTACAATAGAAGATAACACCTCCATGGATAATGCCACATAACACCCATTACAGACAATACATGATATCACACCTTATCTGCTCCCCTCCCAGCACAGAGCATATCTAGAAAACTCTCCCATGGACCTCAGTAAGTCAGGTCCAGTCTATTGCTGCCTATGGCCATGACTATGCTGTAAAGCATATAACTAAATGCTGGCAACAGAGCAGAGGAGAAGCTCAGGCAAGATGGCCGCTCCCATAGTCGTGTGCAGAAAATAGAATTAAAAAATATACAGAGATTAAAAAAAGATAAGAAAGAAGTGCTAGATTTCACTATCTGGCTTTAATAAGTAAAAAAATGATGATGCATTCCAGTTAAAAGACTTAAAGGAATTTTCCATAAAAATAACCATATTTAAATTTGCAGACAATTAAAAGTTAAAAATTTTTGCAAATATAAATTATTTAAAAATTTTGCAGAGTTGTAAAGATTTTCTCTAACCATCACGCAGGAACACAAAAGCAGGCAGGGACAGTTTATGTATGAGACAACCTGGCCAAAATAAGTCATGGCTGGGCATCTAACAAGTCCCACACCATGCAAAGTTCCTGCATTCGTGGTTGTATCCAATGACCACTAAGATGGTTAGAGAAAATATTATAATATTTGCAAAAATGTTTAACCTTTAATTTTTTGCAAATCTAAATATGGCTAAATTCATGAGAGATCCCTTTAAATACTTACAAAAAATACCAAAGTCATAGCATCAATATGCATTGTTTGTCGGCACCTAAGGTCACAGGTTCCATGTTTTGCCCTAGGTGACTTGACTACATTGTCCAATGACTGTAGTGTCTTTTCTTGAATGATCACATTTCTCAAATGTGCTGATGTTCTAAAGAATAGGCCTAAAATGTCAAATATAACTGCATTTATATGAAATCTACCTCCCCTTGGAATCATTCACATGTCAGTCTGGAAAGTCTGTGGTGTTGCAGTTGTAATTCGAATGCTAAAATGTGGACAAATGATATGTCAATCCGGCCCAAGGGCTCATCCACACTGCTGTATTAAGCGGAATATATCACTTTTTTTTTTTTTTTTTTTAACCAGACAGTGACTTTTTTCTAACCTGTTTTTATTCTTTAAATTGTAGATTTTTTTTCTATTTTCTGTACATGATTATGTGGACCGCCATCATGCCTGAGCTTCTCCTCTGCTTTGCTAACAGCATTCAGTGGAATGCTTTACAGCACAGTCATGGCCACAGGCAGCAATAGTCTGGAGCAAACTCATTTAGGTCTATAGGAGAGTTTTCTAGGCATGTTCTGTACAGCGAGGAGGTGTAGATAAGCTGTGACATCGTCCATTGTAAGGAATGGATGTAATGATGGATGCTATATAGTGTTATCTATACAGGTGTAATCTTCTATTGTAATCCTGTCTGTCTTATCTGTGAAGTAAATGAGGTGACTGCTGCAAAGAAAAACCCTATAGAATTGGGAATAGTCAGTGTATTTTTAGGCTTCATGCCTAGAATGAAAATTGCAGGATATAGTACTTCTTAAAAAAAATATACATAGTGACATGAAAAATAAACAAAAAACCCTCAATAATACAACCCCATATCTCTGCCCATACCCATACCTCTCTATTCCCTTGCTTGCTGAAGTACTGCATAAGCTAAGACAGCCATTTTTTCACAAATAACACACTGACCCATTCATTTCTATGGCCTGGTCTGGAAAACTCCTCTCCGTGTGTCTTCCGTTCTGTTTTACATGGAGCCAAACACAACAATGGTCACGTGCCTATAGCCTAATCTCTACCTTTTCTCATGGTGCCTGGGGCTGCACATGCCGAGAAGGCAACACAACATACAGTACACATGTCGCCAGAACAGGGAAATTACAACAAGCCCACACACATTTACCACTGCTATAAATATCTGCAGCCGGCTATGTAGGAAATACGTTTTTGACCTGAGGGCATTAATCTAGATATCAGCAACGAAAGCAACATAGTAGCAATACAATGATAAAGTTCTAAACAATAAAGTTCTAAACCATATCCTGCCCCTTGGGAGTGTTCCAGCATCTAACACGCGGCTACGGGTACCTTATTGTACATCCACGAGCCTCCAATTTTAGATAATATTTGTTTCAACACATGCCATACTTCAGAGTAGTTCTTCACTATAAGCATTGTGGGGTTATGGGTAAAGCGTCTTACTGTGGAGATGAAAAATGAGACTACAGAGGGACAGAGAGATCATATAGCAGTACTGATAGTGTTAGGTTTGGGTCTACATGCCATCCCCTGCTGTCCTTTTGGCTTGTTTTCATTTGCAGTGTGGAATATGAGAGTAGATCTATAGCGTCCCATTATTTACCTGTTTCCTTTATGTCTCTTGAGTTCTGGCTTAAGAACTTTTCCTTTAATCACACCAATTGGACAATTAGACCTTGGTTGGCAACTCTGTTTGATGTTTGATCATGAATGCTGATATCCCTGCAGATGCTGACAACTGGCAACAGCTTCCAGAATGTATAAATTGTCATAGACTGCATAAACATACATGCATCGTATTAGGATCAGGATTACAATCACATTATATTCATCATGTTATTTATACTACTTGTGTATGCTTTAAAGCTGTCCGGAATTGTTAGTGGCCAACCCAGTTTTTTAGGATAGGCCATAAATAACTGATTTGTGGAGAGCTGGCCTCCCATATGGTTCACCTGCCCGGGGCTACCCATACTATACAGTGCATGGAGTTGGAAGCAGATAGGTCTGTACACTTTATAGTACAGCATTGAACGGAGCGCCAAACATCTTCATATGGGGGGCAGCTGTTGGGCTCCTACCAATCTGTTATTTATGGTCTATCCTACGGATAGGACATAATAAAAAAAATACTGGAAAACCCCTTTAAATCTTCAATTGTTTTACATGGGTAGACAGGGTTGAAGTGCGGACAACAGCCAGGTTGATACTTGTAAAGCTTTACTAAAGTCTTTTAAAACGGTAGAAAAAAAAAACAAAAAACTGGAACGTTAAATGGACAGATCAACAACAGGATCCCTGTCTTCAGCCACCTGGCCTGTGCAAGGAGAGTTTCCCTCTCCTGCACACAAAGGAACTGACAACTTGTCCCTCTGGTGGTAACCAAGACCAATGTTCAGATGTAGCACGTGTTGCCATACCTCTCTGGCTCCCAAGATAGCACCACCTTCCCTTGTGCACCGACAACGCCTTGCTGTTGTTGGCGCTGTCCCTGCCATCAGTGCCACTGCACTCGTAACCTCTTACCAGGCAAGGACTTGATCTTCTTGTGCATTTCTCCAAAAGTCATATAAAGACCTCTCTTGGCTAAGCTTTCTTAGGTCCCAGCACATGCTTGACCACCAAGGCATGTGAGACTGCCTCCTCTAGCAGACTGGGGTGAGACATTCACGTTACGCTAGGTTCACACTAGCGTTCGGCTCTGAAATTTTCAAATTGATTCAGGAACGGAATCCCTGTGAACCTTGCCTTACATGGGTTTTTGAATACACTTGGAAGTTGTATGCTAATATGTCTTTGTTTCAAGATTGTTCAGCATTTGTTTTACAAGATCAAACGGCAGATATAGGCTCATTGCTTTAGTTCCAGAACGCTGTGTGAAATTTCTTAGACCCTTAGGGCACTTTTTATGGTCACCTGTAACCAACCTGATCTACAGACTCTATTGGCATTTGCAGTCCCATATTTGGATAGATGTTTTCATATGCAATTGTAACCAGTGCTAAATGGCACATGATAGATACTGCAGGGCTCTGGAGGTAGAGATGGATGGAGGTGACAGAGGAGAAGTCAGGAGGTGTATTAGAGGTTGGTATGTATGTGGAACCGGAGTGTAGCTATGGCAAGATCATGTGAGAGGGGTGAATGGAATAGTCATATACCAAAAGGTGATGGAGACAGAGTAGTGAGAGAGACAGAAACAGGGTAGTGAGAGAGAGCACACAACAAAGAGAGATTTAATGATATTCTTTACAGCATAGTCATGGCCGTAGGCAGCAATAGACTGAGGCCAACTCATCGAGGTCTATGGGAGAATTTTTTATAGGAGTTTTTATTGTCAGTAGTGGATGCAATGATGGGTCAGTGGTGTTTGCTATAGAGGTAGAGGTTATTGTAATATTGCTTGTGATATAAATAACGTAACCGCTGCAAATATTAGGCTTATTGGCCAGAGTGAAAATTCCATAACATAGTATTTTTTTTAAATATAGATATTGTTATGGAAAGTTTCTTTAAAGAAAATTATCAAAAATTCTTTAAAAATATTTTTAACATAAAAAATATGATGACACATTCCCCTTAAATGGTGATAGATGTGTTTCCAGGCACAGCAGACTGATTGGACCTTCTGTGGTGGTCAAAGTCTCCAAGGCTTGGAAGGGCTCATCTGCTCAGAATACAGTGTGTGAAGAGTGTGTCCCATGTCTCTAAGACGTCCATCATATACTGTCACTATGGCAGACAGTACTAATGTAGAGATGACAAGCTCATTTATCCCATCTTTCCCTCTTGTTTTATGCCCTCGGTTCCCTAAGCTCAGGCCCCCACCTGCTCCTCGTAGACACATAGCAGAACAGAATCCCAAACAGATGGGTGTCATGGCATCCAGCTTATTTCCTCTGGGATCCAAATGTCACTGATCTAAGCCCTGCTGTTCCCTCTTAAGTTTCCCCCAGACACAAATCTACCAATGTTCCTGCCAACTCGCTGTGCCAGGCCAAGTCCTCCAACTTTTATCTCCTTACAGGACACGGATATAGTAACTTGTCATTTGCCTGATGCCAACAACACATATGTGGCCAATAATGTCAGAAATGAAGAAAATGTCTGTAGCTGGCTGACGGTTATTATTAGTTCGATTCTTCAGACGCTAGGAAATATTATTAAAATGATGGCTTTATTTTCTTTTATGATCCTACAGGTGGCTAACAATTCCCAATACATTTGGCACAAATGGCCCAAAAATTTTCACGTCTTGAAATCTTATGAAACGGTTGAAAACCAAAACTTTCTCTGTTGCCCATAGCAACCAATCACGGCACAGTTTCATTACGTATTCTACTCTTGAAAAATGAAAGCTGCACAGTAATAAGTTGCTATGGGCAACAAAGACAGCCATTCCCTTAGACAGTTTCGTAAATCTCACCGCTATGTATTATCAAGAAGATAACTATCATATTATGTGGCTATTCTCCAGTCATATTAGGATAATAGGCCATCAATACAAAATCCCAGAAAGACCCTTTAAAATGGGAATTGCTATTATTTTAAATTACCAGGTTAGTTCCTGATCAGTGGGGGTCCGATCGCTCACACCCCCTCACGATCACAAGAACGGAGGTTCTTTTACCCTTAATGGAGTAGCAAGTTGCTCCATTCATTCTCAATGGGACTGCTGGAGACAGCCAAGTACTATGCTATCACTGACAGTCCCAAATGAATGGAGTAGTAACGCAGGTGCAACTATCCTCACCATTCATTTTTGCAATGGGTGGTGATCTCAGTGGTTGGCACACCAGCCAGGGTTGCAGAGGTAGCCATCGCAACAGGGCCCTGGAGCCTGAGGGGCTCAAAGGCCTCTCTATGACATAAGAAGCCACCAATAATATAGATAGCTCATGAAGTGGAAGCATCATTACAGATTTTGCATTGGGGACCAGAATCTTCAAATTAGGTCTCTTACCCCATCGATCATCACTTTATCCCCTATTAAAGGGGTAGTTTGAAATAACTAGACTACCCCTTTAAGAAATTCATTTAGTAAATTAAATTTGCAGTAACCAAGACCTGTTGACTATCTGAAGAGTATGGGGGCCTTCTGACTCTCTACGATAAATGATGTTGGGTTGGATTTTAACACCCAATACTTTTGCTCTGCCTAAAGTTTAATCTGTCTCTGACTCACTAGGCTAGGTTCTCATCTGCAATTGATTTCCGTTCGGGTCCCCCATTCCACTTGAAAAATATGGAGAGAGAAGTCTTACATGAAGATGTATAGGGAGGAATAGCTGTCAACCAAAAACTGCTATTAAAAGTGTATGGGAACCTTAAGTCAAATGTGAAATGGAGACCTCTTAAGGAAAAGTACACTTTAAATTGGGTCATCTATAGAGTGTCCTTACGGAATTATCTTGGTAGTTTGGTATTGCTGTCTTAGGGTATGTTGACACAGCAGAAAATGAAGAGGAATTCCTCTTCATTTTCCACCGCCAGCATTTTCGCAAATGGTTGGCCGTGACCGGATGCTGATGCAGGGCCTAATCATCAGGGAGTCTCGAGCCACGGACAGAATCTGTGGCAAGATCGAGCAGGACGCTTCTTTTTTCTTTATATAGGTCTTGTGGTTGGTCCTCCAGAAGTAACATCATTTCATTTCATGGGCACATCAAAATTGGCGTTCTGTTTAACACTAGTGATGCTTGATGGTCTTAACTGGAACGTTTTAGAACAAAACTGTCAATTATGAGTGAATTGTACAATTGATAATGAATTATATAAGCAAAAATTCGCAGACGTCGTCACCTTTACTATTTTAAGTTGCCATTTTTATTTCTTACAGACATCTTGAACCAGGAACTGATCCGCAATCCAAATGGTTAAATGAGAGCCGACAAAACACTGAAGCAGATCAGAAAAGGTGAGAGTTAGGAAACGCATTTTTTAATACATCAATGGCTCCAAAACTAACAGAAGATGAAAGAATTCTAATTATATTGCTTCAATGTAGGAAAAGTGAACAGAAGGATACAGTGACATCAGTGAAGACTAATGTCAAGGTAAACAGATGTACTAAAAGGTTTATGTCGGAATAATGACTATCATAGTTGACACAAAGTGTACTCATTCAATCTCTTCTCTTTTTCTCCTAGCTGCACACTGACCCTGTTTGCCCCACTTCTCTACGTTTCCGTGTACAGAAGGATTCTTATTTTGGAAAGTTGTTCGATTTCAATGTCTCTGTACTTATGTGGGACAGTCATCTCAATGAGAACACCAAGAATAACCTTACCCAGAGACCCGTGCCATATGGCTGGAAGGATCTTCCCCCAGAAGGTAGTCACTGTCGTAATAGTCCTTGAATGTTTTTTACAGGACTTGATAGGTGTCAGGTTATCAAATATTCTGCAGTTCAGGAATGGGCATAGAAAATTAAGAAATGATCTACAAGAGTAGAGATCATTCAATACCATATATTACCTAACACCATAGCTGTAAGAAAAATTAATATTCAGTGTGTTATTTTTCATGTAGATTACTGCTGTAAAGAATATTGCCAACTTTGACCAGCTTTAAAGGGACCTTGTCACCAGAATACAGTATATCAACCCAGCCCCACAGATAGATAGGTTAGGTTGAGAAAAAACAGTCATATCTCGACAGTTTAGTCACCTATTCACAAGGGGGAAACACTGTTTGATTCAGGTGATCTTAACCAATCCATTCAACTGGTTGGGCTGATATTCTGGTTTCTGATGACAAACTTCCTTTAAGTGCATAGACAAATAGATGGCCTTTGTGTTCACGCTGTGCTATTTTGGTGCAGTACTTGCTTGCAATGCTTTTTGAATCCCAAAAACAAAAAAGTGCAAAAAGACAAAAAAAATAGAGCCTAAGGATTTAAGGAACAGACATTAAAGGAGTTGTTTATAGGATCAAGCACATCTATGCAATACTTGAATACTCCATGCCAGAATGTCTGGGAGGGCCCTGGAAAAAGGAGGAATCTCATGAACGGTTCCTGGGCATAGTGCCTGGATACTGCATCATCAGAATCAGCCTTGGTGTTCATACACGTAGTTGGAATGGCCTGGAAAAAGGGGTATGGTCATCAAAACAGGCCCCCGAAAAATTATGCATCCTTCCAATAGCCCATTTTGAAAAACTGGCAAGTAGGATCATCAAAAACCCTCTTGCGATCTAAGCTTGGTCCAGTGGAACCACATTGGGCCTCACTGTTTCAACTGTAATGTGGACCCTAAATGGCATTCATACTATGGTTATCCAAAATAAGCCTAGAAAAGCATTAGCGTAGACTGTTTTATTCTCTGAGTACGAGGAAGCGATGTGGGGGTTGCATAGTGGAGCACTATACTAGGACACTAAAAATAATGTGCACTACTCAGTTTGGTCCTTTCCCATTAGTGCCTGTGCGGCAAAATACATTGTCTGTAATCTTTGCAAGAAAGTGTCTAAAATAAACAACATGGGAATTGAGTAAAATTTTTGTTAGTGTATTTCCGTGTAGCGTTCCAGTACTCCTAAATACGTCACATGTTCACTGACCCTTTCACAGAGTCTACGCTGATGGTGCTTCTAAAGTGTGACTACACCCTACCCATCCACTTTACCGGCTTTCTTCCTCATTCTTTTCATCAGCAAACACATTCCTTAACTCAAATCCTGTATTATTGAGCTACGGCATACACAACACGCTCACGCCAACCATGTCCACAGATTTCTGTAGCGAGAGCAACTGTGACATTTCATTCACTCTCCATATCAAATCTCACAAACAATGAGATCCGTTCTTTTTAAGAGGACCACCCCCAGAGCTACACACAGGGTCCTTATATCCTAAAGGATCTTAGATAGGGTCACCAAAGGCTCAGCCGTGGGTGTGTTAACCCCTTCCGTAGCCAGAAGACTGCAATAAATCGATTTAATTGAATTCTATAGGACTAGGTACACATGCACAGTCATCATAAATTATAATACACCCTTCTCAATATCAAAAGCTATATTACCGTATTGTTTATAGACTACAATTCAGGACAGAAGATACAGTATTGCGCAAAAGTTTTAGGCAGCGGTGAAAAAAAAAAGGCTGAAGTAAGAATGGTTTCAGAAATAGAAGGGTTAATAATTTATTTTTGGCAATTAACAAAATGAAGTGAATGAAGAAAAGAGAAATCTAAATCCCATCAATTGGTCAGTGTGACAAACCATCAGAGGAGGATTCCTGGACATGAGGATATGGCCCCCACAGTACCTTATTCTCAACATTATCCAGTCTGTCTGGGATTATATGAAGAGACAGAAGGATTGGAGCAAGCCTACATCCACAGAAGATCTGTGCTTAATTCTCCAAGATTGTGGGAACAACCTCCCTGCCGCGTTCCTTCAAAAACTGTCTGCAAATGTACCTAGAAGAATTTAAGGAAGACAGAAGGTGGTCACACCAAATATTGATGGGATTTAGATTTCTCTTTTCTTCATTCACTTTATTTTCTCAATTGTCAAAAATAAACTATTAACACTTCTATTTCTGAAAGCATTCTTACTTTGCAGCATTTTTCCATCTAAAACTTTTACACCGTACTGTACATGTAATGATGTAACTATCATTGGAACTGTGCTACATAGGTAAATCCCTCTCTTTCTACACTCTGTACAATGGTAACTGTCCATATGAAGGCCTTCCAGCTTAGTAAATACTTAATAGGATAGTGAGGTAAGCTTAACAGGGGATTCCCATAACAAGAATATAGAGGACAGGACCTTATGTCACATCAGAAGGGTCAAAAGATTAAAGGTGGCTATACACATTAGATAAAAGTAGGTTGATGGTTGAACAACCATAAATGAACAAGTCTCTGGTTTGCTGATCTAAATATACATATTTTAGGCCATATTGGTCGTCAATAAGCGGTCAAAAACACTTGGAGAAAGCGACAATTCCTTCAAAAAAGATTAGTCATACATGAAAGAGTCATCCAACTATCGTCCAAAAATTTCAAACATGGCTGGCCAACTTGTCTTCGGATGATAATAATCTATAAATCATCTGTAGGCTAAAACAATAGTTTGGTGTTAAATTTCACCCGACGAACATCCATTTTGATTAAAACCTCTATTTTCATCAACTTTAGACTAATATGTATGGGCAGCTTTAACGAAGACTATGAAAATAAATGTAGGAAGCTTTAGTAGGCACAGGCACAGTGCGGAGAAGAAGCAGGAAGGTCAATCACAAAAACCAGATAGCAGGAACCAAGCAAAGCTACAGCCGACCTACACAGGGAGAAGTCTCGCTCATCGATGACTGATGACACAGCTTTCCATCACTAGACATGTAGACGTCTCTGGCTCCTTAGGGGGTTTACTACACTGTGCTATGAAACATGTTGGTTAATCTCAAGAAGAGATTATACTTGTATAGACTATATTCACACATGCTTCTCTAAATTGTCCATATTTTTAGATGGAGTCTGCGGCAGAGGCTCTGTTAGATGGGAACATAGCCTAATGCTTGAAATTAAGGTCGATCATGTGGTTCACTTAGGTATACTCAATGCCCAATGTCACCAAAAGCAGTATTGAATTCTCTTGGCATTAGTTAATATTGGCTAAATCTACTAGTTTCAGCTGAATTGACCCTCTTCAGTATATAGGGGCCTTACAACTCTCAGAAAGAAGGTTTGAGCAGTTTGAACTTCAATTCCTGTCCCAAAATTGGCACCAAACTCTGCCCTGAATCTGACCCCCATTATATATAATAGGAGGCACTGAAAAACTAAGCGCCCTGCTTTATCTTTCCATGGATTCTGTGGCTGATTCAGCCGTGTGAGAAAACCATGCTGGAAAACCCAGAGGGGCAGAAAGCGGAGAGTAATTTGAGGTGGAAGTCTGCCTCAAATTTATCTTCCACTTCCACAATGTGAAAGGGCCCTAAGGATCCATGGCAAGTTTTGGCCATATAGCAGTTGAGTTATTGTGACCACCTCAATTTTTTCAATGGGGTGATAAGTCACAAGAGACTATTGAAGAAAATCCTGACCAACTTGAAAGTGATTGCTGTTCAATATTAAAAGGGAATTCAATTAACAAAAAGTTACCCCCACCGATCACCAGAAATGGGGTGTTTTGCACTCCAATTTGAAGGGAGCGGCAGATTGAAACACACGCTGCTGCTCCATTAATTTCAATGGGTACTGTCGGAGATAGCCAGGCATTATACTTCAGCTATCTCCAGAGGCTTAGCTATCTCCAGTATTTCCTACCTGCTGCTCCATTCAAGCTGAGGTCCGAAACACACCAGTTACAGTGGTTGGATCCTCACTGACCAGCAAGTTACCCCCTATCCTGTGGATGGTTCCCATTGAAATGAATGGAGCACTGTTTTTGACCTGCCACTCTATTCTTACCAGGGTTAAAACACCCCAATTCTTGAACTCCCACCTGTGAAATGGAGGCAATTTATTTTTATCAGAATACCCCTTTTTAGGTTTTGTGATTGAGATTATACTGTAACATGAGTGCCATATGAACCAAAGTCACCAGGAAGTCCTATTCTTGGGGCCAAGATGTATTTTCTATACGTTATTTGATTCATTTCAGATTGTTTAGGCTAAAATAGTCAAAAGATTTGAAAGTGAGATTTTTTTAGGGAGCATAAACAGTTAAACCCAAGGCAAAGACATGCAGAAGAAAGGGACAATAGGTGCAGGCGAGAATTACAGATTAGCACAGGCAGTAGACAGTGCCAGACACAGAGAAGACTTTTCTACTGAAG
Organism: Leptodactylus fallax; assembly: GCA_947044405.1. Classification (NCBI taxonomy): domain Eukaryota; kingdom Metazoa; phylum Chordata; class Amphibia; order Anura; family Leptodactylidae; genus Leptodactylus; species Leptodactylus fallax. The sequence continues at coordinate 1,780,840 of CAMRHE010000109.1, read as the reverse complement.
TTACAGGGTCAAGATAGAAATCAAAGCCACAACAAGACAGGAACAGAACAGAAAGCAGACACATAAGAGAAGGGGCGAAAGGAAACAGGCATCATATTCATGAAAATCAGCAGCGTAGGTTACCAGAATGTACAGCGCAGTTCACACACAGTGCAATTGTTCTGGACCTACAGTATAGTTCAGTAGATATTTGTTCTGTTAGGAAAAGTTTTGTGGTTCACAAAATCTCTGCTTGCTGTCAGTGAATAGTTAGGTTTATTGCTTACTTCTAGAGGATGTAAATCTGTCCTGGTCACGTAATGGTCACACAAGGTGAAAAATCCATTATAAGAGAGAGCTCCGATAACTGTATTGTAACCGTAAGGAGTTGCGCATCACATGATCACACAGATAATATGTAGATATTGATGTGGATGGTGACTTGAGTCTATGCCAGGTCTCCATGACCATAGTTTTTTACCAACCGCACACCTAATGATGACGAATATTTTATAGTATTATGTGCGGAGCTGTTGGCCCCTAACCTGTGGGTCTCCAAAGAGAGCAATACATAAGATAACATGCTGTACCAATGGCATTAAAGGGGTTGTCTCAGGAAATAAAAATCATCAGGGCAGTATTTCCCTGAAAATCCATTTCATGAGCGCTATCTAGAATACAACGTAAAGAGGTATTCAGTTTATTACAAGTTAGAGGTTATCCCCCCTACCGCTACTCTCCTGCAGTGTCAGACTTTGATAGAGGATCATGAGCATTATCATCTACCATCATTATGAACGTCTCAGCATGACAAGAGGGTGCTGTTAGGCAGGGTCGTTTTAACACATTGGTAGGCCCAGCACAAAGGTTTCATAAGTAGGTCCCCCACATAATTTAATGTCATCTCAAGTGGCCCCTATATAGTTTAATATCCCCTCAAATGCCCTTCTTAATTTAATCTCTCCTCAAGTGTCCTCACATAATACAATGGCCCGCACATAATGCCCCCTGCCCCCTCAGTGCCCACAATGCAATGTTAACATTCAAGGCTTCAGGTGCCTATATTCCACCATGCCTTCACCAGCCCTCCTATGGCCTCCATTGGTTATTTTGTAGCTGCCCTCTTTCGCGCTTGTATATATTAAATAATGTATGATTCTGTCCTCCATGTCCCTTCCGCTGCATTTTTTCATCAGTCGCCAACAGACAATACAAATATATACCAAACAACAAAAGCCATTGCTATATAATACATCACTGATGCAAAGCGACATTTCAGGTTGCCAGCAACAAACATCCCACATGAGATTGCCTTGCGCACAGCATAATGCCATTCACTGCTCTGAAGTGTTGTAGCTGTCATTATTGAGACATGGGGCTGCTGTCATTGTCTACTGGTGAGTGAAGAAAGTGAAGAATTTTCTAATTAGAGAAATGCTAGTCACTTGTGAAATATCACGCTTCTGTATCTTCATTTTAAGGAATGAGTCTCTTATGAAATTTCCCGTCTCTGTTTCTTTCCACAGATATTGTCTCCACATTACAGCTACTTAATGATTCCGCCAACCGGAACATGTTTGATTGGAATCCTCCTAAAGGATGTGTCCGCTGTGCGGTGGTGGGGAATGGCGGCATCCTGAATGGTTCCCGTAAGGGGAAAGAGATCGATGAGCATGACTATGTTTTTAGGTATGAGCATAAATGGATATGGAATGTAAATGTAACTGTTAGATGCCCCATGTTGTTATCTAAACAATCATTCCGCCATCAGTTATTCCTCCCAACTCTCCCATACACATGCATCCTTGGTTTGGCTGAGCAACTATTCGTTGTCAATGGGGAGAGGCGAGTAAGTACCTGCCAGACAGCCCTAGAAGCAGATTATCTATCCTGAGATCTGACAATGAAATTTAACATTTCAGCAGAAACCCAGTTTAGGGGCTCATAAGTTTATATATCTTATATCTTAACACCATTCCCCTACTGCCATGAGATGTGGCAGAATTATTAAGAGGTTCCAGCCATTTGATTCAGGTGATCCTAACCTATCTATCTGCAAGCAGGGTGGGGAAGCAACAAAGTGGTGCATCTTGGTGTTCCGAAAGAATTGGCATTCAATAGCCAAGAAGCTGTGTGTGGGACACAAATGGACTTTCCAGCATGACAATGATCCCAGACATAAGGTCAAGATAACTCTGCAGTGGCTGCTGCAGAATAGTGGACATACAGGGGGAATTTTTTTAGGACCAACATTTCCTGCGCCAGTCTTAATCCATTCCTCCCTTGGCAAGAGATGCTCCAGAATTGACAAGAACAGATATGTTTTGTCTAATCATCCTTGTTTTCTTGAATCTTTCAAACATAACTTGGGTATATAAACTTATGGGGTCAACTGTATCTCAGCCAGTATCTGAACCCAAAATAAACCAAATATAGCAACATAAACAAGTGCAACTGATTTACTAACCATTCTCTGGGTGGGGATGATCAACACAAGTGAGACCTGGCAACAGTAGCATTAGCATTAATGTGTTATATACACACGTGGACAAAATTGTTGGTACCCCTTGTTTAATGAAAGAAAAACCCACAATGGTCACAGAAATAACTTGAATCTGACAAAAGTAATAATATATAAAAATTCTATGAAAATGAACAAATGAAAGTCAGACATTGCTTTTCAACCAGGCTTCAACAGAATTTTTAAAAAAAGAAAACTCATGCAACAGGCCTGGACAGAAATGATGGTTCCCTTAACTTAATATTTTGTTGCACAACCTTTTGAGGCAATCCCTGCAATCAAACGATTCCTGTAACTGTCAAGAGACTTCTGCACCTCTCAACAGGTATTTTGGCCACTCCTCATGAGCAAACTGCTCCAGTTGTCTCGGGTTTGAAGGGTGCCTTTTCCAGACGGCATGTTTCAGCTCCTTCTAAAGATGCTCAATAGGATTTAGGTCAGGGCTCATAGAAGGCCACTTCAGAATAGTCCAATGTTTTCCTCTTAGCCATTCTTGGGTGTTTTTAGCTGTGTGTTTTGGGTCATTATCCTGTTGCAAGACCCATGACCTGCGACTGAGAACAAGCTTTCTGACACTAGGCAGCACATTTCTCTTTAGAATCCCTTGATAGTCTTGAGATTTCATTGTACTCTGCACAGATTCAAGACACCCTGTGCCAGATGCGGCAAACCAGCCCCAGAACATAACAGAGCCTCCTCCATGTTTCACACTAGGGACAGTGTTCTTTTCAAGATATGCTTCATTTTTCCATCTGTGAACATAGAGCTGATGTGCCTTGCCAAAAATTTTGATTTTTGTCTCTTCTGTCCATAGGACCCTCTCCCAGAAGCTTTGTGACTTGTCAACATGTAGTTTGGCAAATTCCAGTTTTGTCAGATTCAAGTTATTTCTGTGACCATTGTGGGTTTTTCTTTCATTAAATGAGGGGTGCCAACAATTTTGTCCACGTGTCAGTCATGTTCTTGGATATTTGAGTATCTAACCATTGTTCTTTCTTTTGTATGATGTTCAGGTTGAATGGTGCAGTGATAAAAGGATTCGAGGAGGATGTTGGTACAAAAACTTCTTTTTATGGATTCACAGTCAACACCATGAAAAATTCTCTGATTGCTTATTATGAAGATGGATTCACTGAAACACCCAAAGGACAGGTAAAGATCTAGACTACTACAAGGATGCAACCACCAATGTCATTGTTATAGCATAATGAGCACCAATCTGCCATAACATTAAAGTCATCTGCCTAATATGGTGTAGGTCTCTCTAATACTGCAAAAACAGCTTTGACCCATTTGTGTAAACTCCATAAGACCTCTGGAGGTGTCCTGTGGCAACCGAGCCATACCATTAGCAACAGATTTTCCTTGTGTCCAAGGAGTTCCTATTTGTGTCCCAGGAAAGCTCTAACATGTCGAAACAAGGATGGCCACAAAACCACTGAAAGTTTCCTGTGGTATCTGGCGCCATCATGTTAGCAGTAGATCCTGTAAATTCTGCGGTGCGGCCTCCATAGATCAGTCTTGTTTTTCCGGCACATCCCAGGGATGCTCTATTGGATCGAGATCTGGGGAATATAGAGGCCAAGTCAAAAGGTTGAAATCTTTTTTGTGAGCTTTGAACCAAGCCTAAAGAATTTTTGCAGTAGGGTACATTATCCTGCCTAAAGAAGTCACTGCCATGATGGGGCACTTGGTCCTCAACAATTGTGGTGCATGTCAAAGTAACATCCACATAAATACTAGGTCCCAAGATTTCCCAGCTGATCCTTGCTCAGGGCATCATTGCCTCAGTTGGATTGTCTTCTTTTCATAGGTTATCCTGGTGCCATCTGTTTCCCAGGAAAGTGACACACACGACAGGCTTTCCACATTCCAGTTCTGATGTTCATATGTCCATTTTAGGCACCTTTATCATTAACAAGGAGTCAGCATGGACACCCTGAATGGTATGCAGCTATGCAACCCCATATATAGCAAGCTGTGTTACCCCATGTGTTCTGGCACATTTTTTTCATAGCCAGAAATAACTCTTTGTATTACGATAGCTTTTCTGTTGGATAAGACCAGACCAGTTAGTCTTTCTATATCATGTTTGTCAATGAGCCTTTTTGGACCAGATTTGGTAGGTACTAACCACTACAAATTGGAAACACCTTCAAGACCTGCCATTTTTGGAGATAATCTGATCCAGCTGTCTAGCCATGAATATTTGGCCCTTGCACAAGTCACTCAAGTTTCGAAAGTGAGTTAGTGTCATGTGTAATGTGTATAATGCATTACTCTTCTACAGGGCTAGTGTCAGTACCAAGCGAGGGCAGATGCAATTACCTACAGGTGATCGCCCATGGCACTTTAGGTACACATGCAATATATTCTAAAGTTGAAGTTAGGATAGTCAATTGGGCCTACTGTGAGTGTGTTTTCAAAGGCTCAGTTACATCTAACTATCCCAAAAATGGAACAGATTTGCATTTACAGAGAGTGGTCAATCACTAGCTGTAGACCTAATAGGGTCTGGACACAATATGGGTATAGGTTGTACCGTGTTAACATTTTGGTTACGCTGTATCAAATGTCCATCATCTATGGCCATATTGAAGTGTACCTAGAGTTACTTGATAGTCCGAAGATGTAAGTGGTTTTAATGTTACGGCTGATTGGTGTAGTGTAGTTAAATATTAAAGTGAACCTGTGTGAGTTCCATATGTAGTAAAATATATTTCTCCTTGTATTTCATTACAGGGACTTCGATACATATTTATACCATCAGATATACGGGATTATGTTATGCTACGTTCCAGTATTTTAGGAGTTCGTGTCTCAAGTGGTACAGATGAAGGAGACGGGTACGTGGGATTTTGTCTGTTTAGTAAAAATGGTGTAATTCCTGAACGATCATAGAGATTCAGCAAGTCCTCTTCATTCCCCTTCCAGGCCTTTTGCATATTTTGGTCCTGAGGCAACTCCAAAGAAATTTAAACTTCTGCATCCGAACTTTCTGGTTTACACGAGAGACAGGTGACTGTGTGCTTTTATACCCTGTATATTCTGTGTTTGAGGGTTTGAAGACAATGGGGCAGATTTATTAAGACTGGCATATTACACTCCAGTCTTAATAAAGGGCCCATTGCAGAAGGCAAAGAAAGATTTATCAAGAGGCTGCGGCCTCTTCATAAATCAGCTGGACGTCCCTGTGCCAGAATGGAAATCTATGCCTAGTATAGATTTCTATTATAACTCACGCCAGAAAAACCCCACTCTGACCTCATTTGCACAATGTGGCGAGCATGGCGCGGAACAGGAATGGTGGCACAAGAATGGGCTTTGAGACAAATGTGCACCACAATATCATCCCCGTACACCAGTTTTCTGTAGAGGGATTGATAATTCCCCCTAAATGACTAGTACAAATTCAAATTTGGCTAAATGAAAGTGTTAAATTTATTAAATGCAATAATCTTCTCCCAATAGAAATTGAGGTTTAATCACGGACAGCACCTGATCCTACTCATTTTACGGTCATATGCTGTACATAGTCAATCCATTTCTCACATTTGTGAAAAACGGATCAACTGTTTTTTGAAAAAAAAAAATAAAAATCCTATACTTTTCAAAATCTCTGGGTCAGTGATTTTCAGTCCATGATAGACTTTAATGGGCCTCTGTGGTCATCAAAATAGTTTGTCTCCATTCTTTTTCCAAATAGAATGCCTGGGCCCATCAAAATCAATGGGTTTGAATGCAGTCCATGATTTTTGGCTAAAAAAAATATTGATGACCTATCCTAAAAAAAAAGGTCACTAATATTAATTCAGTTGGGGTCTGACATCTGGCACCCCTATCAATTAGCTGTTCTCAGTAGCTGATATACAGAGAATGGATCAGGAAGCAGCGCCGTTCCCTGTGTAGTGGCTGAACTGAGTCACTGCAGCATAGAACCCATCCAAATTAATAGGAGCTGATCTGCAGTACCAGGTCTGGCCACTACACAGAGAATGAAGCTGTCTGCATACTGCTCCATTCTTTGAGTATTAGCTGCTGTGAACACCTCATTGGTGGGGGAACTGAGTATTGGACCCCCACTAAACTGATATTGATAGATCATCACTAGAGATGAGCGAATTTTTCAAAAATTCGATTCAGCAGCTTCGCGAATTTTCCGATACAATTCGAATCGATCCGAATTGATTTGTGACGAATCGTGTTAAAAAAAAACAGCTATTTCCTGGCTGCAGAGAGCATGTATAGTGGTGTAGAACCCTGTGCCTTGCAGTGGTGTTTAGTGATGTCCCACTAGGGGACCTGAACCAGCGGGGGGTGCCGAGGGGGACATGTAGCTTTGCTCCGACCGAGGGTTATGGAGCAGGGTGTTAGCTGTCAGGTTGTTATTACTCTTCAGTTTATATCCAACATTTCTGCTGTGAGGAAACTTACATTTACCAGCATCACTTGCCAGAGCCAGAGGTGCCTATGTTAAAAAAAAATTGTATAGTGGGCGGTAAACTTTTTCATTGGATGCCTCTGTATGGAATATTGGTCTGTCGCTCTATTCCATAAAGTAAAAAGAATGGTACCCCAATGCATACAGCCTGACGAAGGCCAAAAGAACACATTTTTGGCCTCTGTTGGTACAACAGGAAACTATGGGTGTGTTTACTGCTGTAATCTCATGTAATCTGCTTCAATGTAATTCTCATTTTACAGATTCCTAAGGTCGGAAATATTAAAGACAAAATATGCCAACTTGTATATGCCCAGTACTGGTGGCCTGATGCTACTGACTGCATTACACACCTGTGATCAGGTAAGAGGTTTCTTTTATGTGTCTAAGGCCCCACGTAGTGGGCCGCAGCGAAAAAGTGCTGCGGGGAAAAAACGCGATGGAAATGCATCACGGTTTTTCCTACATTGCTTTTCACAGAAAGTCTGCAGAGGTTTCCTTTGCAGATTTTCTTCTTCAATTATACCGATAGGGGAACTGACAGCGTTTCCGCAGGTATAATTGACATGCTACACATACAACATTTCCACTGCGTGTATTTTTCTGCAATGTGCAGATGGAATTCACTTTGCAGGGACTGTAAAACGCCGTGGCGTTTCCAATGCGGCCAAACTGTGGCATTTACACGTCGTGGGGCCGCCATTTAATCCTACAGCTAGCCATACAATTTAGATAGTTGTCAGCCAATTTCTTGTTTAACTGACAACCATTCTTAAAGACCCATTTACCTATAAGCACAAACACCTGTCATGGCCAAACGTGTATATATTCTCAATAGTGAGCGATGGCTTCTCTACCTTGAGAAAAAAAAAAGGATAAGACATATTAAAATCCAACTACCCAATCATTCTTTTCTCTGACATCTGCCATCAGGGGGAAGTAGGAACACGCTAATAGCACATTAAATTGCTGAAATCAGAGGGCTAAGCCGACCCTCACCTAATGTTTATGGCCAGCACTTTGGATGATGGTAAATAGTGAAGCCGCAACATCAGTATGGAGACAGGCTGATAATTGAACCAGAGATCTACAAACCCATATATAAGAGATGTTTGATTTGTTGGGGAGGGGCAACAAACAATCTAAGTCACAGGTGAAGGAGAGGTAATAAAAGTATGTTTTCTTCACAGGTCAATGCCTATGGATTCATCACCCATAACTTCAACCGGTTCTCTGACCATTACTTTGAAAGAAAGAAGAAAGAACTTGAGTTCTACGCCAATCATGACATGCTAATGGAGATGCACTTGTGGAGCAAACTGCATCGGAGAGGGATCATGACGTTATACATGCGATGAAAATGGGGAGGTTTCTGCCAATCGGACTTGTGAAAGCATGCGGACAGTATTCCTCCATCACTATGAAAGATTATTAATGGAGTTGGCCGTTATAACTTAGATAAGAGGATGAACAGGACTTATTGTGATGTGGGATATTTTAACAACAGTGCTGCCAGCCTTCTCATTAAAGGGGTCTTCTAGCGGGGGGGAAAAATTGGTGCCAGCATGGTTAGAATGGATTAAAAAAGTAAAAGTACCAACACTCACCTGACCAATTTCTCTCAGCTCCCCTTCCATTGCTGCCCAGGTCTACTTCCTGGTCCCATCTCGATACACAGGAAGTGTCTAACAATATTCATTCAACCAATCACTGGCCACAGTGAGGATCAGCCTTAGCCAGTGACTAACCGAGCAAACCTTCTTGTGTGTTGAGATGGCACCAGAATGTAGAGTACATCTGGTTACACAGGCAGCAAAAACGGGAGTGGTGGAGGAATTGTTGAGTGAGTATTGGTGAGTATCGAATCTTTTATTTTTTTAACACACACTAAGCACACTGCCAACATTTTTTTTTTTTTTTTTTTTAACACTGGAAAACCCCCATGTTACAATATTAATACTTGAAATTTCAAGGTTCCTACACAGAGAACTTGTATAAATCTTTAACCATCTTGAGATAACTTAAAGTTAACATACTTAAACTCTGTTTCAGTGAGGCCTAGCACTATATCAGATTAAAAGGAAAGGGTCTCTGGGCTGCCAAACAGGCCTTTCCTCATTCCTCTGATGGATAACAGGGTGTGTGTTTTTTTAACAAAACAATCTCTTGGCCATTAATCTACTAGACAGAGTTTCCACATCCAAGTAACTTCAGGTATTTGCAGATGGATTAATCAATAACACTTAGAGTTACGAAGAGCCGTGGTCCAGAATTTTGATACAATGGCGTCACGCCATGTGGTCAGTATCGTAATACTGCATTTTTATGAGGGTTTGTGCCTTATTTTTAATTCTTCTTACTATTGTGAGCAAATGTGACATTGAATACCTCTTAGTAATGAAGTAATGAAGATTTTTTCTTTTAGGAAACTAAAAGTGACTGAGGATATTTAATGGTGATTGTTTCATTCGGTGTTTTTGTTTTTTTTTTTTAAAACAAAAAATATTTTTTTAATAAAAAGGGTAAATACTTTATAATGAGTGTCTGGATATATTTCTTGTTTAGGTTTGTGGGTTTTTTTTTTCCAAAGAAATCACATTTACATTTAGAAAGCCAAATGTCCACTGTTAATGAACTAAGAACTCTAAGTATCCAAGGGTGTAATGAATGGAGTGGCAACCACTAAACTGTTTATCTTTTTATTCACGCTTATAAAAAGAAGGTGCTAAATCACTAATAGAACTGCCCACTGGATCCCTCAGGCTAGGATCATACTTGCGCCTAAAACAGAGGTTACCCACGGACCCCATAGACTATAATGGAGTCCACCAGAGAAACCGTGCAGTACTTTTCTCTCCACTGATTTTTGGCAGAATCTGCAACAGACTCATACGGAGACTCCGACACAGATGTGAATGAAGCCTAAGACTAGAGTAAACAGGATTTTACAATGATGAGTTACAAGTTATATCAATCTGCTCAGCATCTCCTGCTTAGTGGCGTAACTAGGAATGGCTGGGCCCCAAGGCGAACATTTGACATGGCCCCCCCCCCCCCCCGAACCGCTGCCCCCAATCGCCTCCCCCGGACCGCTCCCTCCAACCCCCCCCCCCAAAAAAAACGCATTCTTGCGCACACTATTATGTGCCATAGTGGCCCCTGCACACAGTATTATGCCCCATAGTGGCCCCTGCACACAGTATCATGCTCCATAGTGGCCCCTGCACACAGTATCATGCCCCATAGTGGCCCCTGCACACAGTATCATGCCCCATAGTGGCCCCTGCACACAGTATCATGTCCCATAGTGGCCCCTGCACACAGTATCATGTCCCATAGTGGCCCCTGCACACAGTATCATGCCCCATAGTGGCCCCTGCACACAGTATTATATCCCATAGTGGCCCCTGCACACAGTATTTTGCCCCATAGTGGCCCCTGCACACAGTATTTTGCCCCATAGTGGCCCCTGCACTGAGTATTTTGCCCCATAGTGGCCCCTGCACACACTATTATATGTCCCATTGTGGACCACCCATGAACAATTATTATACTCTGGAGTCTTTTCAGACCCCAGAGTATAATGATCGGAGACCCAGGTGAGCATAGAAACAAAAAAACAACGTTGCTTACCTGTTCCTCACTCCGGTTCAATCCCTGCTACTTTGGCCTACTTCAATGTTGGACCAGGCCGGCATCACGTCATCGCGACGCAAAATGACGTCTGGGACGTCACCAAACAGGCCCGAAGCCTGGAGAAGCGTAGGAGAGGTAAGTACATTGTTGTTTATGTTCCCTCACCAAGTCTGGGCCTCCGATTATTATACTCCGGGGTCTTTGAAAAGACCCCGGAGTATAATGATAGCAGAGACTGTGGTGTTCGGCCCGCGGCCTCACATACCGATCCCCGCTCCTGCTCACAGCCGCCTCCGCAGAATCGGAAACGCAGGGGGCCATGAGCGGGACCCCGGGGAACGGTAAGTATATAGGGCCCGTTACCTGCTGGGGTTACTCCAGCAGGTAACGGCCTATTAAAAAAAGAAAGCATCGGGGGCCCGTGGGGTCCCGTAATGTCCCGGGCCCTGTGGCAGCTGCTACCAATGCTACCCCGGTAGTTACGCCCCTGCTCCTGCTCTATAACATGGCGTTGGGTTCTCTTAACTTACAAATTGTATTCAATATTCTCGATGATTAGTTGCAAGCATATTTCCACATTCACATGAACACATATTTTGTAAGTGAATGAGTTTTGTAAATTCTAGCATTAATATGGAGTCAAGGTTGATGGACTTTTGCCATGTCTTAAAGCAAACCTGGTGTCTTAAAACTATGTCCAGGTGCAGAAAGGGGTTATTCACTCAATCAGGTGTGTGTGTGGAGGGGGTAGAAATTACCAGGATTCTCACAGTCAATTACTCTGTGTGGGCAAGGTAAACAGGACTCTAATTGTCTCAGGAGTCCTGTCAGAATTTACTCTGCTTTTATTGATGGTACTACTAAGAGGGACAGTAAGAGTCTTTGATTAACCCACCCACACATAGTAATTCCCCTTGGATCCTTGTATACACAGAAGACTGTCAATCACTGTGTGTGGGCGGAGTAATCAGGAATCTCACTGTCTCTCCTAGGAGTCCTGTCAGCATTTACTCAGCCTTTTTGTCAATCCTGCTCCAAATCATAAAAAACTATATATCACAGAGTTCAGCTTCTCTTCATCATATAACTCTATATATCACAGAACTCAGCTTCTCTCCTCTGTCATATAAACCTATATATCACAGAGCTCAGCTTCTCTCCTCTATCATATAACCCTATATATCACAGAGCTCAGCTTCTCTCCTCTATCATATAACACTATATATCACATAGCTCAGCTTCTCTCCCTCTGTCACATAACCCTATATATCACAGAGCTCAGCTTCTCTCCTAGATCACATAACCCTATATATCACAGAGCTCTGCTTCTCTTCCTCTATCAAATAACCCTATATATCACAGATCTCAGCTTCTCTCCTCTATCATATAGGCCTATATAACACAGAGCTCAGCTTCTCTCTAGTCTATCATATAACCCTATATATCACAGAGCTCAGCTTCTCTCCTCTATCATATAACCCTATATATCACAGAGCTCAGCTTCTCTCCTCTATCATATAACACTATATATCACATAGCTCAGCTTCTCTCCCTCTATCACATAACCCTATATATCACAGAGCTCAGCTTCTCTTCCTCTATCACATAACCCTATATATCAAAGAGCTCAGCTTCTCTACTCTATCATATAACCCTATATATCACAGAGCTCAGCTTCTCTCCTCTATCATATAACCCTATATATCACAGAGCTCAGCTTCTCTCCTTTATCATATAACCCTATATATCACAGAGCTCAGCTTCTCTCCTCTATCATATAAACCTATATATCACAGAGCTCAGCTTCTCTCCTCTATCATATAACCCTATATATCACAGAGCTCAGCTTCTCTCCTAGATCACATAACCCTATATATCACAGAGCTCAGCTTCTCTCCTCTATCACATAACCCTATATATCACAGAGCTCAGCTTCTCTTCCTCTGTCACATAACCCTATATATCACAGAGCTCCGCTTCTCTCCTCTATCATATAACCCTATATATCACAGAGCTCAGCTTCTCTCCTCTATCATATAACCCTATATATCACAGAGCTCAGTTTCTCTCCTCTATCATGTAACCCTATATATCACAGAGCTCAGCTTCTCTCCTCTATCATATAACCCTATATATCACAGAGCTCAGCTTCTCTCCTCTATCATATAACACTATATATCACATAGATCAGCTTCTCTCCCTCTGTCACATAACCCTATATATCACAGAGCTCAGCTTCTCTCCTCTATCATATAATCCTATATATCACAGAGCTCAGCTTCTCTTCTCTATCATATAAACCTATATATCACAGAGCTCAGCTTCTCTCCTCTATCATATAACCCTATATATCACAGAGCTCAGCTTCTCTCCTAGATCACATAACCCTATATATCACAGAGCTCAGCTTCTCTTCTCTATCATATAAACCTATATATCACAGAGCTCAGCTTCTCTCCTCTATCATATAACCCTATATATCACAGAGCTCAGCTTCTCTCCTAGATCACATAACCCTATATATCACAGAGCTCAGCTTCTCTCCTCTATCATATAACACTATATATCACAGATCTCAGCTTCTCTCCTCTATCATATAGGCCTATATAACACAGAGCTCAGCTTCTCTCTAGTCTATCATATAACCCTATATATCACAGAGCTCAGCTTCTCTCCTCTATCATATAACCCTATATATCACAGAGCTCAGTTTCTCTCCTCTATCATATAACACTATATATCACATAGCTCAGCTTCTCTCCCTCTATCACATAACCCTATATATCACAGAGCTCAGCTTCTCTCCCTCTGTCACATAACCCTATATATCACAGAGCTCAGCTTCTCTACTCTATCATATAACCCTATATATCACAGAGCTCAGCTTCTCTCCTCTATCATATAACCCTATATATCACAGAGCTCAGCTTCTCTCCTCTATCATATAACCCTATATATCACAGAGCTCAGCTTCTCTCCTCTATCATATAACACTATATATCACATAGCTCAGCTTCTCTCCCTCTGTCACATAACCCTATATATCACAGAGCTCTGCTTCTCTTCCTCTATCAAATAACCCTATATATCACAGATCTCAACTTCTCTCCTCTATCATATAGGCCTATATAACACAGAGCTCAGCTTCTCTCTAGTCTATCATATAACCCTATATATCACAGAGCTCAGCTTCTCTCCTCTATCATATAACCCTATATATCACAGAGCTCAGCTTCTCTCCTCTATCATATAACACTATATATCACATAGCTCAGCTTCTCTCCCTCTATCACATAACCCTATATATCACAGAGCTCAGCTTCTCTTCCTCTATCACATAACCCTATATATCAAAGAGCTCAGCTTCTCTACTCTATCATATAACCCTATATATCACAGAGCTCAGCTTCTCTCCTCTATCATATAACCCTATATATCACAGAGCTCAGCTTCTCTCCTTTATCATATAACCCTATATATGACAGAGCTCAGCTTCTCTCCTCTATCATATAAACCTATATATCACAGAGCTCAGCTTCTCTCCTCTATCATATAACCCTATATATCACAGAGCTCAGCTTCTCTCCTAGATCACATAACCCTATATATCACAGAGCTCAGCTTCTCTCCTCTATCACATAACCCTATATATCACAGAGCTCAGCTTCTCTCCTCTATCATATAACACTATATATCACAGAGCTCAGCTTCTCTTCCTCTATCAAATAACCCTATATATCACAGATCTCAGCTTCTCTCCTCTATCATATAGGCCTATATAACACAGAGCTCAGCTTCTCTCTAGTCTATCATATAACCCTATATATCACAGATCTCAGCTTCTCTCCTCTATCATATAACACTATATATCACATAGCTCAGCTTCTCTCCCTCTATCACATAACCCTATATATCACAGAGCTCAGCTTCTCTCCCTCTGTCACATAACCCTATATATCACAGAGCTCAGCTTCTCTACTCTATCATATAACCCTATATATCACAGAGCTCAGCTTCTCTCCTCTATCATATAACCCTATATATCACAGAGCTCAGCTTCTCTCCTCTATCATATAACCCTATATATCACAGAGCTCAGCTTCTCTCCTCTATCATATAACCCTATATATCACCCTATATATCACAGAGCTCAGCTTCTCTCCTCTATCATATAACCCTATATATCACAGAGCTCAGCTTCTCTCCTCTATCATATAACACTATATATCACATAGCTCAGCTTCTCTCCCTCTGTCACATAACCCTATATATCACAGAGCTCTGCTTCTCTTCCTCTATCAAATAACCTTATATATCACAGATCTCAGCTTCTCTCCTCTATCATATAGGCCTATATAACACAGAGCTCAGCTTCTCTCTAGTCTATCATATAACCCTATATATCACAGAGCTCAGCTTCTCTCCTCTATCATATAACCCTATATATCACAGAGCTCAGCTTCTCTCCTCTATCATATAACACTATATATCACATAGCTCAGCTTCTCTCCCGCTATCACATAACCCTATATATCACAGAGCTCAGCTTCTCTTCCTCTATCACATAACCCTATATATCAAAGAGCTCAGCTTCTCTACTCTATCATATAACCCTATATATCACAGAGCTCAGCTTCTCTCCTCTATCATATAACCCTATATATCACAGAGCTCAGCTTCTCTCCTTTATCATATAACCCTATATATCACAGAGCTCAGCTTCTCTCCTCTATCATATAACCCTATATATCACAGAGCTCAGCTTCTCTCCTCTATCATATAACACTATATATCACAGAGCTCAGCTTCTCTCCTCTATCATATAACACTATATATCACATAGCTCAGCTTCTCTCCCTCTGTCACATAACCCTATATATCACAGAGCTCAGCTTCTCTCCTCTATCATATAATCCTATATATCACAGAGCTCAGCTTCTCTTCTCTATCATATAAACCTATATATCACAGAGCTCAGCTTCTCTCCTCTATCATATAACCCTATATATCACAGAGCTCAGCTTCTCTCCTCTATCATATAACACTATATATCACATAGCTCAGCTTCTCTCCCTCTATCACATAACCCTATATATCACAGAGCTCAGCTTCTCTTCCTCTATCACATAACCCTATATATCAAAGAGCTCAGCTTCTCTACTCTATCATATAACCCTATATATCACAGAGCTCAGCTTCTCTCCTCTATCATATAACCCTATATATCACAGAGCTCAGCTTCTCTCCTTTATCATATAACCCTATATATCACAGAGCTCAGCTTCTCTCCTCTATCATATAAACCTATATATCACAGAGCTCAGCTTCTCTCCTCTATCATATAACCCTATATATCACAGAGCTCAGCTTCTCTCCTAGATCACATAACCCTATATATCACAGAGCTCAGCTTCTCTCCTCTATCACATAACCCTATATATCACAGAGCTCAGCTTCTCTCCTCTATCATATAACACTATATATCACAGAGCTCAGCTTCTCTTCCTCTATCAAATAACCCTATATATCACAGATCTCAGCTTCTCTCCTCTATCATATAGGCCTATATAACACAGAGCTCAGCTTCTCTCTAGTCTATCATATAACCCTATATATCACAGATCTCAGCTTCTCTCCTCTATCATATAACACTATATATCACATAGCTCAGCTTCTCTCCCTCTATCACATAACCCTATATATCACAGAGCTCAGCTTCTCTCCCTCTGTCACATAACCCTATATATCACAGAGCTCAGCTTCTCTACTCTATCATATAACCCTATATATCACAGAGCTCAGCTTCTCTCCTCTATCATATAACCCTATATATCACAGAGCTCAGCTTCTCTCCTCTATCATATAACCCTATATATCACAGAGCTCAGCTTCTCTCCTCTATCATATAACCCTATATATCACCCTATATATCACAGAGCTCAGCTTCTCTCCTCTATCATATAACCCTATATATCACAGAGCTCAGCTTCTCTCCTCTATCATATAACACTATATATCACATAGCTCAGCTTCTCTCCCTCTGTCACATAACCCTATATATCACAGAGCTCTGCTTCTCTTCCTCTATCAAATAACCTTATATATCACAGATCTCAGCTTCTCTCCTCTATCATATAGGCCTATATAACACAGAGCTCAGCTTCTCTCTAGTCTATCATATAACCCTATATATCACAGAGCTCAGCTTCTCTCCTCTATCATATAACCCTATATATCACAGAGCTCAGCTTCTCTCCTCTATCATATAACACTATATATCACATAGCTCAGCTTCTCTCCCTCTATCACATAACCCTATATATCACAGAGCTCAGCTTCTCTTCCTCTATCACATAACCCTATATATCAAAGACCTCAGCTTCTCTACTCTATCATATAACCCTATATATCACAGAGCTCAGCTTCTCTCCTCTATCATATAACCCTATATATCACAGAGCTCAGCTTCTCTCCTTTATCATATAACCCTATATATCACAGAGCTCAGCTTCTCTCCTCTATCATATAACCCTATATATCACAGAGCTCAGCTTCTCTCCTCTATCATATAACCCTATATATCACAGAGCTCAGCTTCTCTCCTCTATCATATAACACTATATATCACATAGCTCAGCTTCTCTCCCTCTGTCACATAACCCTATATATCACAGAGCTCAGCTTCTCTCCTCTATCATATAATCCTATATATCACAGAGCTCAGCTTCTCTTCTCTATCATATAAACCTATATATCACAGAGCTCAGCTTCTCTCCTCTATCATATAACCCTATATATCACAGAGCTCAGCTTCTCTCCTCTATCATATAACCCTATATATCACAGAGCTCAGCTTCTCTCCTCTATCATATAACCCTATATATCACAGAGCTCAGCTTCTCTCCTCTATCATATAACCCTATATATCACAGAGCTCAGCTTCTCTCCTCTATCACATAACCCTATATATCACAGAGCTCAGCTTCTCTCCTCTATCATATAACACTATATATCACATAGCTCAGCTTCTCTCCCTCTGTCACATAACCCTATATATCACAGAGCTCAGCTTCTCTTCCTCTATCAAATAACCCTATATATCACAGATCTCAGCTTCTCTCCTCTATCATATAGGCCTATATAACACAGAGCTCAGCTTCTCTCTAGTCTATCATATAACCCTATATATCACAGAGCTCAGCTTCTCTCCTCTATCATATAAACCTATATAACACAGAGCTCATCGAACGAAAGGGGCTGCGGAAGCACAGGTGGCACACGGGTGACATCTGTCAGTCCCCCGTGCGCCGCCCATGCCATTCATTCACGGCAGCCATTTAGCACACGGTCATGTGCAACTGGCTTTAGTGTGTAACCTAAACTTATGAAAGCAACTTGATTGCATAGTCTGTGGTTGCCCGTAAATGACACACCTAGTGGCAGTTCAACATATATTGCTTACGGTTTGTTTACCTTCCAATGGTTTTGCATGGTGGTAGGCATAGCAGGTGTCGATATGTGTGTCTTCACCCTCACTGACTCCTGATCATTATTATGGCAATGATCTTAATTAAAACAATAATACCATCCAAGTCTCTTCCTAAAACTGCTCCCATAATGATAATCTGTAGAAGCTCTTCACTTTGGCTAGATAAAGGGGTGTACCTAAGGGGACCGCTCAATGGCATACACGCCCTAGTAAGATGCATGGACTGCTCTACACCCTAATTAGGCCAAGTTCTCATTAGACAAGTATTCCCATTATACAGATTTTTCTCCACAGGGTCATTAAATGTGTGAAGCTGGCCTTGCTTATTATAGATCTCTAGCATAGCATACATTTTCTTCTTCACTAAGGAGACACAAATAGTGAATAATCTCAGTTTATTAGCCAATTCTACAGAATTACACCAGTTACACCATTAGTCATAGTAATCCTAATTTCAGTTTATGTCTAGGTTTGTAATTTAATGTCCCATAGATAATCCCACAATTCTATGTTCTCACCAGTTTAATAGGGGAGAGGAGATTTAGCACTTTTGGCAATTAGTTCATAATTACTTCTAGTTCACAGGGATTTTTACGTTTCCAGGAAACTAATTATTCTGTCTAGATCAAATATCAAAATCTTGAAATTGTTCTTCAGAAATATATTTTTCAAGGGGGTTGTCCAAGATTAGAAAAACATGACAGATTTTTATTTTTTTTTTCAAAAACAGCACCACAGCTGTCCCGGGTTTGTGTTTGGTATTGCAGCTCAGGTATTCAGACGTGCATGGGGATGAACATCAGAAGAGAGAAACCATATTTTTGTAATCCTAGACTATTAATGTAAAATGGGAGTTGTTCTAAAAAAAAGCAAATATACTTAAATAAATAAAAAAACAAAAAACAATATGCACCTATGCACGTATTTGCACATGACCACTGCAGTGAATCACTGGTCTCAGCATTGCTCAATGCTGCTGAAAGTGTAGGATACAAAGATTCATCCAGCAAGCACCAAGGAGCTATAGTATAGTAAAAGTATAATCTATATATATTTAATAAAATATCAGTCCAGCTTATTGCTGCAAAATATAAAGGGTTAAATTCATCCAAGAAAAGTTGGTTTAACCACAAAGTATACAGTGGCATGCAAAAGTTTGGACACCCCTGGTCAAAATGACTGTTATTGTGAACAGTTAAGCAAGTTGAAGATAAAATGATCTTCAAAAGGCATAACATTAAAGATGACACATTCCCAATGTACTGTATTTTTTGGGAAAAAAAAATATTTCTATATTTTACATTTTCAAAATAACAAAAAATGAAAATGTCCCGATGTAAAAGTTTGGGCACCCTGCATGGTTAGTACCTAGTAGCATCCCCTTTGGCAAGTATTGCAGCTTGTAAACACTTTATGTAGCCAGCCAAGAGTCTTTCAATTCTTGTTTTAGGGATTTTCATCCATTCTTCCTTGGAAAAGTCTTCCAGTTCTGTGAGATTCCTGGCTTGTCTTGCATGCACTGCTTTGAGGTCTACCCACAGATTTTCAAAGATGTTCAGATCAGGGGAATGTGAGGACCATGGTAAAAACTTCAGGTTGTGCCTTTTTAGGTAGTCTATGGTGGATTTTGACGTGTGTTTAGGATCATTATCCATTTGTAAAAGCCATCCTCCTCCTCCTCCTTTCAATTTCAGCTTTTTTACAGATGGTGTTATGTTTACTTCAAGAATTTCCTGAAATTTCATTGAATCCATTCTTCCCCCTACCCGTGAATTGTTCCCTGTGCCATTGGCGGCAACACAACCCCAAAGTATGATTGATCCACCCCCATGCTTAATGGTTGGAGAGATGTTCTTTTCCTGAAATTCTGTGCCCTTTTTTCTCCAAACATACCTTTGATCATTGTGGCCAAAGAGTTCTATTTTAACCTCATCGGTCCACAGGAATTGTTTCCAATATGCATCAGGCTTGTTTAGATGTTGTTTTGCAAACATCTGACGCTGAATTTTATGGCGAGGACGCAGGAGAGGTTTTCTTCTGATGACTCATCCATGAAGACCATATTTGTGCAGGTATCACTGAACAGTAGAACAATGTACCACAAGTCCAGAGTCTGCTAAATCTTCCTGAAGGTCTTTTGCAGTCAAGCAGGGATCTGATTTGCCACTCTGGCAATCCTATGAGCAGCTGTCTCTGAAGTTTTTCTTAGTTTCCCTGACCTTATCTTAACCTCCACTGTTCCTGATAACTGCCCTTTCTTAATTATATTTTGAACTGAGGAAAGGGCAACTTGAAAACGCTTTGCTATCTTCTTATATCCTTCTCATGCTTTGTGGGCCTCTACCATGTTCCTTATCAGAGTGCTAGGCAGATGCTTAGAAGAACCCATGGCTGCTGTTTTTTGGCACAAGATTAGAGGATGCTGAGTATTTATAAAGCTGTAAAAGTTTCATCACTTGGCCTTTCCTAACAATGATGGTGAACAAGCCATAACCCTAACTGGCTAATGAAAGTCTGAGACCTTGGTCAAAGTTATCTGAGCACACAAATCTACAAGGGTTCCCAAACTATTGCAAGGTACTCCTTTCCCTTTTTCACTCTAAAATTGTACTGAAACATAATAATACATTGATATTGCTTAAAATTATAGACAAGTGTGTTTAATCTTTAACTTTATGCCTTTTACAGATCATTTCATCTTTAACTTTTTTAACTGTTAACAATAACAGTCATTTTGACCAAGGGTGTCCAAACTTTTGCATGCCACTGTAGCTATATTAAAGGGAACTTGTCACATTGAAAATGCAGTCCAGTCTGGAAGAAGTATGTTATAAAGCAGGAGGAGCTCATGTACAGTCATGAGAAAAACAAAGTACACCCTGCTTGAATTCTATGGTTTTAACTAGAGATGAGCGAATTTTTAAAAAAATTCGATTCAGCCGCTTCGCCGAATTTTCCAAACCGATTCGATTCAATTCGGTTAATTTGCAGTGAATTGCGTTAAAAAACAGCTATTTCCTGGCTGCAGAGAGCCTGTATAGTGGTGTAGAACACTGTGCCTTGCAGTAACATGCATAGGGAGTCTGCTGTGGTAGTGAAACCCCAATTATTTGAATTACACAGGTATGATCTATTGCAAACCTGCAATGAGCAGCAGCACAATGGCAGTCAGTACAGCAAGGTGTAGTAGGATTGTTTCTATTACCCAGGCTGCAAACATCCCAAATGAACCCTGTTCTGCTTCAATACTCTGTATAAATTCCTCCCTATCCTTTCCCTACACTTCTAATGTTCTTTCCTTGAACTTCGATTGAGCAAAATATCAGCTGATTCGCTGCACGCATGGCATTATGGATGATCCCGCGTTCCCAGATTTCCTTGCCCCATGTCCTAACATGTACAGCAGCCATTTTAGGAAAAAATGTGATTCGTTACCACAAAGCATGAGGAAATCTGGATTCGATGTGAATCGAATATTTCCTGAAATTCAGATCGAATTCCATTTCGTCAGCTTCTATTCGCTCATCTCTAGTTTTTACATATCAGGACATTATTAGAAAAACATCCGGTCCTTAGAAGGTCTTAAAATTAAGTAAATACGATCTCAGATGAATAACAACACATGAAAAATTACACCATGTTATTATTTATTTAGCAATAAACTAGGCTAAAATGCAGAATGAAGCAGGCAGGTGCTGATAATAATCAAATGTCCCTGATTAACTAATCATTAGCAAGTGTTACCAAGTCTATAAAAAACAGAAGTTTTGACTATTTGCTGGTCTGTAGGACTCATGCATGTGTTAACAAAATGCCAAGGAGGAAAAACATCAGCAATGATATTAGAGTCATTGAGTCGACAATAAACTCCTCTGTATACCACAATAATTTATAGTCAAGTGTGAGGTCATCTATCCAACAGCTATAGCTTTTGCTGAAACTGAGTCATGCAACAGGACATTGATCCCAAGCACAGCAGCAAACCTACAAGAGAATGGCTAAAAAAAGAAAAGAATGAAGGTGTTATAATGGCAGAGTCAAGGTCAAGGCAATTGAAATGCTGTGGTGGGACCTTGTGAGACCTGTGCACACAAAGCTCAATGACCTGAAGCAAAGAGAGTGGGCCAAAATGCCTCTAGAATGATGTGAGAGGATGTGTGATAAAGTCAACAAGTGACCATTACTTCAAGTTTGCTGCTAAAGGTGTTTCTAAAAAGCTACTGATTTATGGGGTGTTTTTTTACACACGGTTTATCCATTTTGGATTTATTTTAGTTAAATAACGAATGACGTGGTTGAATCTGCTGTGTGTTGTTGTACAATCTGCTGTGTGTTGTTCAATCTGCTGTGTGTTGTTGTTCAATCTGCTGTGTGTTGTTCAATCTTCTGTGTGCTGTTCAATCTGCTGTGTGTTGTTCAATCTGCCGTGTTTTGTTCAGTCTGCTGTGCGTTGTTCAGTCTGCTGTGTGCTGATCAGTCTGCTGTGTGCTGTTCAATGTTCTGAGTGTTGTTCTACAATCTGCTGTGTGTTCTTCAATCTGCTGTGTGTTGCTTAATCTGCTGTGTGTTGTTCAATCTTCTGTGCACTGTTCAATCTGCTGTGTGTTGTTCAGTCTGCCATGTTTTGTTCAATCTGCTGTTCAATGTTCTGAGTGCTGTTCTTCAATCTGCTGTGTATTGTTCAGTCTGCTGTGTTTTGTTCAGTCTGCTGTGTGCTGTTCAATGTTCTGAGTGTTGTTCTTCAATCTGCTGTGTGTTGCTCAATCTGCTGTGTGCTTTTCAA
Source organism: Leptodactylus fallax (assembly GCA_947044405.1). Taxonomy (NCBI): domain Eukaryota; kingdom Metazoa; phylum Chordata; class Amphibia; order Anura; family Leptodactylidae; genus Leptodactylus; species Leptodactylus fallax. The sequence continues at coordinate 1,757,991 of CAMRHE010000109.1, read as the reverse complement.
TCTGCTGTGTGTTGCTGAATCTTCTGTGTGTTCTTCAATCTTCTGTGTGTTGTTCAATCTGCTGTGTGTTGTTCAGTCTGCTGTGTGCTGTTCAATGTTCTGAGTGTTGTTCTTCAATCTTCTGTGTGTTGTTCAATCTGCTGTGTGTTCTTCAATCTGCTGTGTGCTGTTCAGTCTGCTGTGTGCTGTTCAATGTTCTGAGTGTTGTTCTTCAATCTGCTGTGTGTTGCTCAATCTGCTGTGTGTTCTTCAATCTGCTGTGTGTTGCTCAATCTGCTGTGTGTTCTTCAATCTGCTGTATGTTCTTCAATCTGCTGTGTGTTGCTCAATCTTCTGTGTGTTGTTCAATCTGCTGTGTGTTCTTCAATCTGCTGTGTGCTGTTCAGTCTGCTGTGTGCTGTTCAATGTTCTGAGTGTTGTTCTTCAATCTGCTGTGTGTTGCTCAATCTGCTGTGTGTTCTTCAATCTGCTGTGTATTGTTCAATCTGCTGTGTGTTGTTCAATCTTCTGTGTGTTCTTCAATCTGCTGTGTGTTCTTCAATCTGCTGTGTGTTGTTCACTCTGCTGTGTGTTGTTCTAACTTCTGTGTGTTGTTCAGTCTGCTGTGTTTTGTTCAGTCTGCTGTGTGCTGTTCAATGTTCTGAGTGTTGTTCTTCAATCTGCTGTGTGTTGCTCAATCTGCTGTGTGCTTTTCAATCTGCTGTGTGTTGCTCAATCTGCTGTGTGTTCTTCAATCTGCTGTGTATTGTTCAATCTGCTGTGTGTTGTTCAATCTGCTGTGTATTGTTCAATCTTCTGTGTGTTGTTCAATCTGCTGTGTGTTGTTCAGTCTGCTGTGTGCTGTTCAATGTTCTGAGTGTTGTTCTTCAATCTTCTGTGTGTTCTTCAATCTGCTGTGTGTTGTTCACTCTGCTGTGTGTTGTTCACTCTGCTGTGTGTTCTTCAATCTGCTGTGTGCTGTTCAGTCTGCTGTGTGCTGTTCAATGTTCTGAGTGTTGTTCTTCAATCTGCTGTGTGTTCTTCAATCTGCTGTGTGTTGTTCACTCTGCTGTGTGTTGTTCACTCTGCTGTGTGTTCTTCAATCTGCTGTGTGCTGTTCAGTCTGCTGTGTGCTGTTCAATGTTCTGAGTGTTGTTCAATCTGCTGTGTGTTGTTCAATCTTCTGTGTGTTCTTCAATCTGCTGTGTGTTCTTCAATCTGCTGTGTGTTGTTCAATCTGCTGTGTGTTGTTCAATCTTCTGTGTGTTGTTCAATCTGCTGTGTGCTGTTCAGTCTGCTGTGTGCTGATCAATGTTCTGAGTGTTCTTCTTCAATCTGCTGTGTGTTGTTCAATCTGCTGTGTGTTGTTCAATCTTCTGTGTGTTGTTCAATCTGCTGTGTGTTCTTCAATCTGCTGTGTGCTGTTCAGTCTGCTGTGTGCTGTTCAATGTTCTGAGTGTTGTTCTTCAATCTGCTGTGTGTTACTCAGTCTGCTGTGTATTGTTCAATCTGCTGTGTGTTGTTCAATCTTCTGTGTGTTCTTCAATCTGCTGTGTGTTCTTCAATCTGCTGTGTGTGGTTCAATGTGCCGTGTGTTGTTCAATCTTCTGTGTGTTGTTCAATCTGCTGTGTGTTCTTCAATCTGCTGTGTGCTGTTCAGTCTACTGTGTGCTGATCAATGTTCTGAGTGTTGTTCTTCAATCTGCTGTGTGTTGTTCAATCTGCTGTGTGTTCTTCAATCTGCTGTGTGTTGCTCAATCTGCTGTGTGTTCTTCAATCTGCTGTGTATTGTTCAATCTGCTGTGTGTTGTTCAATCTGCTGTGTGTTGTTCAATCTTCTGTGTGTTCTTCAATCTGCTGTGTGTTCTTCAATATGCTGTGTGTTGTTCACTCTTCTTTGTGTTGTTCAATCTTCTGTGTGTTCTTCAATCTGCTGTGTGTTCTTCAATCTGCTGTGTGTTGTTCAATCTTCTGTGTGTTGTTCAATCTGCTGTGTGTTCTTCAATCTGCTGTGTGTTCTTCAATCTTCTGTGTGTTGTTCAATCTGCTGTGTGTTCTTCAATCTGCTGTGTGTTGTCCACTCTTCTTTGTGTTCTTCAATCTTCTGTGTGTTCTTCAATCTGCTGTGTGTTGTTCAATCTTCTGTGTGTTCTTCAATCTGATGTGTTCTTCAATCTGCTGTGTGTTGTTCAATCTTCTGTGTGTTGTTCAATCTTCTGTGTGTTGTTCAATCTGCTGTGTGTTCTTCAATCTGCTGTGTGTTCTTCAATCTGCTGTGTGTTCTTCAATCTGCTGTGTGCTGTTCAGTCTGCTGTGTGCTGTTCAATGTTCTGAGTGTTGTTCTTCAATCTGCTGTGTGTTGCTCAATCTGCTGTGTATTGTTCAATCTGCTGTGTGTTGTTCAATCTTCTGTGTGTTCTTCAATCTGCTGTGTGTTCTTCAATCTGCTGTGTGTTCTTCAATCTGCTGTGTGTTGTTCAATCTTCTGTGTGTTGTTCAATCTGCTGTGTGTTCTTCAATCTGCTGTGTGCTGTTCAGTCTGCTGTGTGCTGATCAATGTTCTGAGTGTTGTTCTTCAATCTGCTGTGTGTTGCTCAATCTGCTGTGTATTGTTCAATCTGCTGTGTGTTGTTCAATCTTCTGTGTGTTCTTCAATCTGCTGTGTGTTCTTCAATCTGCTGTGTGTTGTTCAATCTGCTGTGTGTTGTTCAATCTTCTGTGTGTTGTTCAATCTGCTGTGTGTTCTTCAATCTGCTGTGTGCTGTTCAGTCTGCTGTGCGCTGATCAATGTTCTGAGTGTTGTTCTTCAATCTGCTGTGTGTTCTTCAATATGCTGTGTGTTCTTCAATCTGCTGTGTGTTCTTCAATCTTGTGTGTGTTGTTCAATCTGCTGTGTGTTCTTCAATCTGCTGTGTGTTGTTCAATCTTCTGTGTGTTCTTCAATCTGCTGTGTGTTCTTCAATATGCTGTGTGTTGTTCACTCTTCTTTGTGTTGTTCAATCTTCTGTGTGTTCTTCAATCTGCTGTGTGTTCTTCAATCTGCTGTGTGTTGTTCAATCTTCTGTGTGTTGTTCAATCTGCTGTGTGTTCTTCAATCTGCTGTGTGTTCTTCAATCTTCTGTGTGTTGTTCAGTCTGCTGTGTGTTCTTCAATCTGCTGTGTGTTGTTCACTCTTCTTTTTGTTCTTCAATCTTCTGTGTGTTCTTCAATCTGCTGTGTGTTGTTCAATCTTCTGTGTGTTCTTCAATCTGCTGTGTGTTCTTCAATCTGATGTGTTCTTCAATCTGCTGTGTGTTGTTCAATCTTCTGTGTGTTGTTCAATCTGCTGTTTGTTCTTCAATCTGCTGTGTGTTGTTCAATCTGCTGTGTGTTCTTCAATCTGCTGTGTTTTCTTCAATCTGCTGTGTGCTGTTCAGTCTGCTGTGTGCTGTTCAATGTTCTGAGTGTTGTTCTTCAATCTGCTGTGTGTTGCTCAATCTGCTGTGTGTTCTTCAATCTGCTGTGTATTGTTCAATCTGCTGTGTGTTCTTCAATCTTCTGTGTGTTCTTCAATCTGCTGTGTTTTGTTCAATCTGCTGTGTGTTGTTCAATCTGCTGTGTGTTGTTCAGTCTTCTGTGTGTTGTTCAATCTGCTGTGTGTTCTTCAATCTGCTGTGTGTTCTTCAATCTTCTGTGTGTTGTTCAATCTGCTGTGTGTTCTTCAATCTGCTGTGTGTTGTCCACTCTTCTTTGTGTTCTTCAATCTTCTGTGTGTTCTTCAATCTGCTGTGTGTTGTTCAATCTTCTGTGTGTTCTTCAATCTGATGTGTTCTTCAATCTGCTGTGTGTTGTTCAATCTTCTGTGTGTTGTTCAATCTTCTGTGTGTTGTTCAATCTGCTGTGTGTTCTTCAATCTGCTGTGTGTTCTTCAATCTGCTGTGTGTTCTTCAATCTGCTGTGTGCTGTTCAGTCTGCTGTGTGCTGTTCAATGTTCTGAGTGTTGTTCTTCAATCTGCTGTGTGTTGCTCAATCTGCTGTGTGTTCTTCAATCTGCTGTGTATTGTTCAATCTGCTGTGTGTTGTTCAATCTTCTGTGTGTTCTTCAACTTGCTGTGTGTTCTTCAATCTGCTGTGTGTTGTTCAATCTTCTGTGTGTTGTTTAATCTGCTGTGTGTTGTTCAATCTGCTGTGTGTTCTTCAATCTGCTGTGTGTTGTTCAATCTGCTGTGTGTTGTTTAATCTGCTGTGTGTTCTTCAATCTGCAGTGTTTTGTTCAGTGTGCTGTGTGCTGTTCAATGTTCTGAGTGTTGTTCTTCAATCTGCTGTGTGTTGCTCAATCTGCTGTGTGTTCTTCAATCTGCTGTGTGTTCTTCAATCTGCTGTGTATTGTTCAATCTGCTGTGTGTTGTTCAATCTTCTGTGTGTTGTTCAATCTGCTGTGTGTTGCTCAATCTGCTGTGTGTTGTTCAATCTGCTGTGTGTTGCTCAATCTGCTGTGTGTTCTTCAATCTGCTGTGTGTTGCTCAATCTGCTGTGTGTTCTTCAATCTGCTGTGTGTTGTTCAATCTGCTGTGTGTTCTTCAATCTGCTGTATGTTCTTCAATCTGCTGTGTGTTGCTCAATTTTCTGTGTGTTGTTCAATCTGCTGTGTGTTCTTCAATCTGTTGTGTATTGTTCAATCTACTGTGTGTTGTTCAATCTTCTGTGTGTTGTTCAATCTGATGTGTGTTGTTCAGTCTGCTGTGTTTTGTTCAGTCTGCTGTGTGCTGTTCAATGTTCTGAGTGTTGTTCTTCAATCTGCTGTGTGTTGCTCAATCTGCTGTATGTTCTTCAATCTGCTGTGTGTTGCTCAATCTGCTGTGTGTTCTTCAATCTGCTGTGTATTGTTCAATCTGCTGTGTGTTGTTCAATCTTCTGTGTGTTCTTCAATCTGCTGTGTGTTCTTCAATCTGCTGTGTGTTGTTCAGTCTGCTGTGTGCTGTTCAATGTTCTGAGTGTTGTTCTTCAATCTGCTGTGTGTTGCTCAATCTGCTGTGTGTTCTTCGATCTTCTGTGTGTTCTTCAATCTGCTGGGTGTTGTTCAATCTGCTGTGTGTTCTTCAATCTCCTGTGTGTTCTTCAATCTTCTGTGTGTTGTTCAATCTGCTGGGTGTTGTTCAATCTGCTGTGTGTTGAGGTTGAGTTTAAATAATTTTAAGACCTTCTAAGGCTGAGGCCCCACGTTGCAGAAACGCAGCTTTTTTGTTGCAGATTTTGCTGCATTTTATTGAGCCAAAGCCAGTAATGGTTTGAGCAGAAAGTAGAAGTATACAAACTTCCTCTATGTTTCCTATTTCTTTTGTAGTCATTCTTGGATTTGGCTCAAAAAAACACCGCAAAATCTGCAACAAAAAAAAGCTGCGTCTGCGCAAGGTGGGGCCTTAGTCTAATGACCACGTTTTTTTATTATATCGTGATATGTAAAGACATAGAGTTCGAATATGGTACATTTCTTTTCTTGTGACTTGTTTTGTGAAAAAAACTCAGTATAACTAATTTGTTGATGCTTAGATGTCCAGAGGACAGTCCTACCCAGTGACTGGTAGTCTGCCCTATAGTACTGCGCATGCAGAGATAACGATAAACCACAAGGACTGCCCAATGGACTTCTATGTCCAGAAAAAGAAGTAACTTAGCTCAGTGATCTACAAGTAAGGCCCATTGCAGACGACCGTGCTGTGGGTCAGTGTGCTATCTTTGTTTTTCACGGAGAGCGCACTGACCCATTCTTTTCTATGGGCCCTACACATGATTGTGATTTTCACGGTCCCGTGTGCGGGCCGACAGTCCAGTCCGTGTCAGATAGGACATGTACTATTCTTGTCCTATTTTGCGGCCTCTGCTTCCGTGGCTCCTATTCATTTAATGAAAGGAGCTACGGAAGCACAGCCAGTGCACGGGCAGCACACGGGGGAGATCCCTGTGTCCCCCATATGCATCCCGTGCTTTTAAATCACGACAGTCCGGTTGCAGCACAGTCGTCTGAAACCGCCTTACACTAAATTTTCCCCACACATTATATATAAATCTGCACCTCCTCTCATAAACATTCTGCCTGTAGATCAGGTTGAGTTTTCAATATGACGGCCTCACTTTAGAAAATGATTCTCAGTTCATTCAGTGTTTGCATGTTCCTTTCATGTACACGACATGAAGCCTTATAATAGATTCCTACAAATGTCAAAATAAAAAAGCCTTGGAGGTAGGGTAGGGTCTCAAGAATATATGAGCTGTGTAGCTGTATGGAGCAGTGATACAATGTGGGGCATGAGCTCTGTATATACAATAGTTCATGGCTACCTATATACAACCTTTCAATGAGCGAGACTCCTGGTCTCTGGTTAGAAGTGAAGGCCACCCTCTTCAGTATTGACTAGCAAAGATATACATAAACAGTGCTGCAAAACCACATCCGCCAGGACACTGGAATAGTTTACATTTACAGCAGGATACTGAATGAAAGATATACAGTATAAGGATTACAGTTTGCTAGCATGGAGTTCTGTTCATTGCTGAATCTGTTATTCCCTACATCCATGTTGTCCATATGTTCATAAAAATCTAATGAGTTGAAGTGATATTGGGAACAGGTGGAAGATCCCACAAGTACGTCTAAAAATCTATAGCATCTTTATACTAGTATTTGGTATTTACTGAAGTGAATGTATCATAAAATTACATATTTAAAGGGATTTTCCAGGAATATGATACCACTCATATGTCCTTAGGATATGTCATTAACCCATTAGTGGCCGACGTACACAGTTTGCATGTTGGTCACTAATGGGCCTTATTCTGTTGCAATTTACTTTCTATGGGGTTTTGGATGGAGGGGTTCTCCCTCCTGATGGAATGAGATTGCAGGGGTCCAATGCCTTTTTTCACAGAAAGTCTGCAGAGTTATCCTCTTATACGTATACAGAAAATATCAGAGATTTTCAAAAACGCGAGCCTTTTTGAAAACAAAGCTTTTCCGCTGCATATTTTTTCTACAATGTGTTGATGGGATTAGACCACTTTGGAGGTAATGTAAAACGCAGCGTTTTCGCAATGTGGGGCCCCAGCCTAACAGCTTAATCTCCATCCCAAAATGTTTAATAATAAAAAAAATAAAAACATTAACAATTAAACAATAAACACACACATTAAGTTTTGCCTTTTCCATAAGGACTAAGGCAATACAACTGTAATGTTATTTTACCTGCATAGTGAACGACGAACAAAAACAAAACTAACAAAATGATGCTAAAATTGCCATTTTTTGTCTTTCAGCCACCAAAACAGTGTTATAAAAAGCAATAAAAAGGGTTCTCCAAAATGGAAATACTTTGAAAAACTTACAGCACTAACTTGATATCAATTTAATTGTATCTACCCAGTGAATAAATTTTTCAGGTTATTTGGCAAAATTGGTGTTTTTTCTATTCCTTCTCAGGAAGAGTTTATAGAAGTTAATCAATTAGGTATATCTACTCAAAAATAGTGCCATCTAACAATACAAATTGTCTAGCAAAAACCGTGCCCTCATACAGTTACATTGGCAGAATAATATAAAACCTATAGGGCTTAGTATGACCAAAAAAAAACCCCACAAAAAATGGTGTGGTCATCAAGGCCTAAAACAGGCTGGTCTCTAAAGGGTTAATATCAGTTTGTGGGGGTCTGAGAACCCACAACTCCCACTGATCAGTTGATTGAATGGGCTTCAGCATTTGTACAAGTGCTGCAGCCTCGTCACTGCATAGCACTGTATATTGTATATTGTATAGTGACTATGCCTGGTTTTTCAGCTCAGCTCCATTTATATGAATGGGACTGAAATGCAGCATTGTCATGTAACCAACGGACATGTTGTCGCTGGCCTGAGAGAAGGAACTTGAGATCACCCAAGTGCTGCAACTTCTTCATACAACTGATCGGCGCAGGCCCTGAGTGTCAGACTCTACCAATGCAATATTGATGGTCTATCTTAAGGATAGGTCATCAATACCACAGTCTTAGGAAGCTCCAGGTGTTTATAATATAATAGGTGGTTTTTTTCAAAATCAACATTTTTTGTTTTTCTATTAACATAAAAAAATTACTACACACTATTCACTAAAGCCAATAAAATAGGTTCATACCTTTTATTTTCTACAGCTCGCTATCTAGCTTTACTGTATAGATTGGGACAGATTGAATAGAGTTATGTCATTTCAGAAGAAAGGACTTTATAAACCACAGCATTTCTGCTGGATATTTTTAATGTAATTTTTCTATTTCCGGTAGTATGTTATTGCATATTACGGCATGATTCAGAGGTTTCTTTTTGTTCTCCTTTTTTTGTAATATTTAGCTCCTTCAGACAATTTGGACAGTGATTTCTCAATGGAGCAATGTTTAACTTAACAACTAACGCAATAACTAGTAGTAAACCTATAATTCTCATATACTAGGTACCATAAATAACAACCATGCCTACCAAAGAAACATGAAACAACCTATTAGGAATGGCGATACCATAAATAAATAACATAAACACCAAATATAATGAAAGTATCAAAAAGTAATTTTATTTCATACAAGAAAAGACATAAAAAGTATTATTTTAAAACAAAATGTGTCATAAACACAGACAAGAGGCAAGATCATGGCTTTCCCAGGCAGGCACATCACAAAGAAAAAAAAAATATCTATGTATGTATCACAACATATGCAAGAGTCCAAGAAGCATATATATCATATCATGCACAATGCACAAAACATCATTTCTGAACAAATGCATATATATGGCACATCAGAAGCATTATTTCAAGATACTCCACATAAATAACATTCACTGGAAAGACATGTCTTACATATTTCAGTAAATAGTATATATATATATAGAGAGAGAGAGAGAGAAATAAACATTAGTCACCAAAATCAGACAGTCTTACCAATGAACAAATATGAACATGCAAGAGAACGTCCTTGACCTCCACCAGCAGAATTGAAATAATGCTTCTGATGTGCCACATGCATTTGTACAGTAATTATGTTTTGTGCATTGTGCATGATATGATATATATGCTTCTTGGAGTCTTGCATATGTTGTGATACATACATATATATATATATATATTTTTTTTTTTTTCTTTGTGATGTGCCTGCCTGGGAAAGCCGTGATCTTGCCTCTTGTCTGTGTTTATGACACATTGTGTTTTAAAATAATACTTTTTATGTCTTTTCTTGTATGAAATAAAATGACTTTTTGATACTTTCATTATATTTGGTGTTTATGTTATTTATTTATGGTATCGCCATTCCTAATAGGCTGTTTAATGCAATAACTACACTGTGGCACAGAAATCTTACTACAGCTGTACATTACCATAGATAGATGGCAATAGAGAAAATCATTTTATTAGTTGAAAAGGAAATTTTTTGCTAGAAAATATACTTTTAGGATCAGTTTGCACAAAGTCATTACTCCACTATGTGACTAAGTTGGGGTCCCTGGCCAGAAGTTGATCTTCAACTGCTTCAAAGATGTTTGAGATGGTTGGAACAGACAAAATAGTCAATGGTATGGACCATTTACTGATTTCTCTGAGCACAACTATGCATAACAGTTGTCTTTGCTGTAATCCCTCCTAATATTGACTGCAACGTGCTTATTCCATGAAACCCACAGCTAATTGGAAACTTGTGTCTGCTCTATCAATAGTCAATAAACCTGTCAGGAAGGCTTAAAGCTGCCATTGGAAAAAGATCACAGACGGCTCCTGTTGACCATTCATTTTCTTACCTCACCTTATCCAAGTGATGATAGAAAAGATTTCTTACTAAGCAGTTTCGCATGAAGGTTTTAAAGTGGTCACAGTCATGCTGGTTCTGGCTCAGCATTCCCACGTTATAGACTTTGGTTGACAAACAGAAACTTAAAGATATAAACTGGTTGGGAATTTCCAGCCAACAACCAACATTATGAAGGCAGGATCCACTTTTGAATTTGGTTTTGGACCCCCTTTTATCAAAATTAGCCCCAATCCAAAAAAAAAAAAGTTGAAACAAATTGAAAAGAAAACCTGTATTCTGCCTTTATTCTGTTGTATTGTACTGAATTCTGCCCCTTATATTGCTGTATTCTGCCCCTTTTATAGGCTCTTGTAGTTGCTCTTGTTTTTGTTCTCCTCTATATGTTCTCCCACCAACTCTGTCGCCACTGCCCCCATGCAAATCTGGAGGAAAGAGACTGCTAGAAGAGAATGAGTATCATAATGTATGAAAGAGAAGGATGAAGAGAAGCTGCAGGAGCCAGCAGATCCTAATACAGATACATGGTAGGGGGACCAGCTATGCCTCCATTAAAGTGCTTATCCAATTAACAAGACCTATTCACTATCCAAAGGATACAGAATAAGACTATTAACAGTGTGGTCCTATCACTGAGACCCCCTATCGATTATAAGAATGTTCCAAGTCCCCCCATTTGAATGGAGCAGTGGTCATGCATATCCACAGCTACTCTATTCAACTCTATGGGGCATGGGCTACTGGGAGAATTGGACTACTGTTGTGTCTTAGGCTTATAATGGAAGTTACAACATTTGTTATATCCATCACATGAAGATCTGCCAGATTTCATCATGGTTTCCAACGTTTTGATGGAAAAAATAATGCCATAAGCAGTACTGCTGAGACTGCGGATAGAGGCTTAAAGTGTCAAGTGCCACTGACTTCAGTATGACAGAGCCAAAATAATTTTGTAATATGAGGTTATGGAAGTCCGGGGCTGTACAGAGGCACATGGAGTCCCTACAAGTCTGGACACACAGGCACTCCAAGAACCGCTGGCTCAAAGTTACGCCTGCAGTTGGCACTTATTCTGAATTATTCCATCATAAAGGTCAAGGGGATAAAAAAGTGTAAGGTATAAAGGTTGATTTACACCAAGTATGAATGGGAATGACAAATAACAAATATAATTCATGAATAGGATGTGGTTTGTATTGCAAACAGTGACTGTGCACAATATATGTGAGTGTCATGATCACCACTATGAACACACAGTCTCAGCCACATGAGCAAAGAGATGAAGGCCTAGAATACACAATGACAGAGAACTAGTTCTGAATAACTTATATGAATAACCGTGAATAACTTGTAAACACCAATGCTACAAAATACATAATGCGACAGAATGTCAAACAAAGTCATACAAAAGCAGTGTGATTGCGAAGACGCACAACAATACAAAGCAAGGCAATGGAAATGTGTAAGGGGAGGGGGTAAAACTCTGTGTTCCTTCTTGAGTTACAGGATTAAATTGTTGTATTGTTGCTTTGTATAACTGTCAGATGTGATGCATGTACATGTGTTCTATTTTTATTAATTGAGCTCTATGATCACAAGGACTGGTGGACATGGGGTACAGGACAAGTTCTTCCTGGTGGATAGGTAAGTCCTGTCATGGTAACTTAAATGCCAGCATCCAGGAAGAACCTGATTCTAACATAAGGTAAGTGTTATGGATTGGCAGAAGAGTGCTGAGCATGGCAGGCCTTAGCTATGTGCAATACAGGTGGTCACACTAGGTGATAGAGTCCAAGGTCATCCCCCATCTTTAAATTCACTTCTATATGTGTCCTTAAGATGCTGAATATAATTGTGGCACCAGTGCAATGGAATATTTGTGTAGGAAGCAACACAAGTGCCAAGTTATCTTGTTGTGCAGAAACACAGAACAAGGTAGGGTCAGTGCGTGCATAAGAAGACCACCTCGCCACTTAAAGGAAATCATGGCTGAGTTTTTGACAAATGCTAGACCATAAATAGTTCCTGCTTTCATGGTTGTATACATTAACAATCTATCAAGACTGAAAAAAAAATACAAATTATCAATGAATTAATTACATTAAAATGGTAAAAACCTTAACATGTCTAAAAAAAGCAAGCCCTCATACAGCTAGGTCAATGGGAAAAAAAATATGACTCTTGGAATTCAATGCTGAAAAAAAACCTTAAGATCTTAAGACCCAAATAAGCCAAACCTTAAGGGTACAAATATCATGTTTTTCTTATGATGGATAGGAGTACTAATTTAGTATTCCACACAGGGTGCCATCCAACCTAAGGTTGGCCCTTGTGCAGATTTGCAGAACCACAGGCCTGGTAAGAGGGGTAAGGAGGAGTGCATATAAGGAATTGGTTTGGTGCAAAGAAGCTGGATGTGGTTGGACCATGTGTAGTGCCCAGAAAACCCAATAATGACCTATAAAACTGTTTGGCCTGGGCTTTGCTACCATGAGACTGCAGCAGGGAAGAGTGACTTGACGAAAATCCTAAAAACTTATACTTGGTGCGGTACAAATGGTATAATTATATGATTTATTGTATTTTACAGCAAAGTAGAAGTATTTTGCTAAACTAAATTTACATACAAATGTTGGACTACCTAAAACATGCTAGAACTGTTACTAGATGTTGCAGAAAATGGCATCATTTGTCTATAGTTATCCAGCGGTAAAATTTTCAACATACTGATCACTAATGTTAATACTCAGAGATGTAACCTGAGGGGTTGCAGAGGGTGCAGTCACAACTGGGTCCAGGAGCCTTGGGGGCCCATAAGCACTGATGTAACTATAGGGTTCGCAGTGGCTGCAACCAGGCCTATTAAAGTCAGGGGGGAACCAACAGGTTGCCCTCAATATATAAGAGTAAGACTTGTTCTCAATAAGTGTTCTCTATTCTGGCTCATAAAAGGGTCCATAGTTGAGAAGCTCCTTCTATGATGTTCATAATAATTATAATTACAGTATATAATAACTATAATTATAATAATAACTGCAGGGGCATACATAGAAAGCATGGGGCCCCATAACAAAAGTCACAATTGGGCCCCCCCTTTCCAAAAAAAAAGACTGGGTAAAGAAGGACATTGGCTGTAGAAGGGCAACTATTGCAACAATGGTGCCCTTACCTCTGCTTAGAGTCCACAAATCCAACTGACAGGCAGTAACCCTTTCAGTTACATTTTTCTCTACTGCCTATGTTATTTGACTATATACTGACCAACTTTTTAGTTAAAGGGTTAATGGTCTTCAGACAGGGTAGGGGAAACTAAATCATAAAATTCAATAAAGGGGAAGTATTTACAATACTTGGACTACCAGACACCTAAAAAGGTCAAAGTATTGCTCTACAAGCCCCAAAGGAATTGCATTCCCTGCATCCATGGTAGATACACCATTGGATTACAGAGTAAAGGGTATATGTATATAACATACCATCTATGTCCAGAGTGCTAAATATGTAACCATGCCGCTGTATATGGGTAGAGGGCTATATAATAAAGTACCCACAAAATGTTGAGATGGTGGATTCTCATACAAGAAGAGCATGAGATCTTATTTTATGGTTGCTACTTGTGAGACATCACACTCTCTAACTTAAACTTCCTGGACCTTTAGAAATTTGAGATTTTGCGCTTTTTCACAGTGTGTGGGAGGTTGCTTTCTTTTAACAAAAGGCAAAACCAACAAGGAAATCCTTCAATCGATGTGAAAAGAGAGCGGGGAGTGCATATTGCTTATGAATAACTATAAGCCCACTGTATTCTTCAATCACTTAACCAAAATGCACAATATATTTGAGTTATTTTGGCTAAAATGTTCTGCCCCTGTAATAAGATATATATATATATATATATATATATATATATATTGCCAGGCAGGAAATATTTATGAGAGCTACAAATACCATACATGTAACACACAGCTGACACCCTGATATAATAGTTGGGATCAGAGTTATATTTGATCCTGGCTGTTTAAACCCTTAGATACAGTTATGAATAGCACCCATGGCATCTAAGCAGTTAGAATGAAGGGGCTACCTTTGTCACCCTATAAGCCCTCTAAAACAAAAGTTGCTAATGGGTTGTCATGGCAGCAAGGAGCCTAACGAAGGTCCCCGGGTCTGTCATCCTAGTACACCTTTAGGTCAAAGGCAGGGCCTAAAAGGGCTACGCTGACAGGTATAATACACCACAATATTGCACTTTGTTACTGTAGTGTATTCCAAGAGCAATCACATGGTTAAGTCCTTCAGTAGGACTATAAAAGGTGCGAGAAATGCTTAATAAAAACAAATATTAAAAAATAAAAAAATAACAAAAAAAACTTTCCAATTAAAAGTGTTTTTTAGTTTGTAAAAATATGAAGGAATATAATTGCTATTTCCTCATCTGTAATTTCCCAAACACTTATCACATTATTTAATGCTCAAAATGAACCAATAAAAATGTCATCTCATTCTGCAAAAAACAAGTCCACACACAACTCAACAAAAAATGTATTATTTATTTATCTATTATCCTTACTTATATAGCGCCATCATATTCCGCAGCGCTTTACAGACATTGATAGTCACTGTCCCATATAGGGCTCACAAGCTACATTCCCTATCAGTATGTCTTTGGAGTGTGGGAGGAAACTGGAGTACCCGGAGGAAACCTACACAAACAGGGAGAACATACAAACTCCTTGCACTTGCAGCCACCATGCTGCCCTAAAATGTAAAGGATATAGTAGCACAAAAGCAGTAAAACAAAATTTTTTATAGCCAAAACTGCACTGAACTGTACAGTATTATTTATACCTCATGGTAAAACCAAAAAGACAAATGTAAAAAAAAAAATCTACTGTAGATGTAGGTGTTTTCATTCATTATACATATCCGTAAATTGTGCCATGTAAAAGTACAACTTGTTCTGCAAGAAATAAGCCCTACATGAAAAAAAATGAGAAAAAAATGCTGCGTCCTGAAGGCAATAATAGGCTGCGTACTTAAAGATAATAAGCCCTTTGTTTATCTAGAAGTACAAAGTATTCTTTGTTCGAAAAGGAGTATATATTGGTAGTATCACGTAAGCAAGATTAATCCTTCCAATGACTGACAGGTGTGCTAAAGTGTAAGCTTCTTGGGACAGTGTTTAAGCACTGTTCAGACACAGGTCAGAGGATGTCATTGTCACAAAATGTAACTAGAGTAGCCTATCTAAGTACTGTCTGTGTTAGAACAAGTCCACAGGGTCCCAGACAAGGTCATAGAGGCAATGACCCCCTCCAACCTCTTGTTCAGGGGGGACAGATGGCAAAAAGTACAATGCAAAGGAACCTGAAACCCGCCAGCACTTAGCCTAATTACTGCCTCAAGTTGTGTGACTCACTAGGTCAGGGGAGGGCACACAACGAGGTTGGGGAGGGGTTGTCAAATGCAGCTCACACATTCATACTTGTTTCCATCCTGGAATGTTCAAGCAATCAAGAGCTTTGTGACAAGAAGACAATACGGCCACTAGTGTTGCAAAGCAAACATGTGACATGATGGATTGTAACTGTAAACAAAATGTACAAGCCGACAAAGGTCTCATGGCTATCAAGCTGTCTCTGTGTAGAGCTGGGAAATTCTTGAGTATCCTGAGTACATTTCAGATATGCAATGTACCATGTGTCATCTTTCAGTCTGGGTAGTGTAATATCCACACAGGTTGGTGATGCAGTGTAGCTACGTGCAAAAAACCACCCAACATTCGCACACTACAAATTAACTTTATTGGACTTGATGAAAGAATGCAGAACAGAGTTTAGCCTAGAACAGGTTACAGAACTTCAAGCAATGACTTCAACTTCCCGGGGTTTCATAAGACAGTGGGCGACTCTGCTGTACCCACAGTTGACACCCCCCGCTCACAAATTCAGCTCCCTGATGTTTATGATGTGATGCCCTTACACTGCTTCCAAATTACTCTAACTGGGTACCTTTACCTAAAGTGTATCTATCCTTTTAACAAACTTTATATAAATCAATGGAATTGTGTGTGCCCATGAGCAAAACAGTATTTCTCTTCATATATGGGTTATATTCTATACTTTTAGCAGTATTGCCTAATTCTTAGTTCTCCCTGAGCTGGTGAATTGATAAAAGCTGTCTTGATATCTTCCACATACTACACAAAAAGTTGAGAAGAATATGTTCGTTTAAGTCTTTTTCTTACTCAAATGCATCAACAGGACCAATAGAACATTATATATAGTGACCCATGTTAATGTGAATAAAGCACTTGGGGTGAGATAGAACCTTCATATTCATCTTCAGAAACTTCTGTTGGTTTCTCTCTTCTCTCTTGCTCAACTCCTTCCCACTCCATTGCACTCCCCTCTTCTTATACTTCTATGTAAGACTGTAATTGGATACCTCTGTTAGAAAGGGGGGGGGAGAATAAGAGTCAGATAAGTTAAGAAAGAAGCATTTTATACATTACAGAGCTTCTTATACTTACATATACAATTGACTTATGCAACATTTGTTGAAAATTTTGTGACCATTTAAAATAAATATTCAATACAGAATACAAAATAAACTTATCACCCTCATTCACAAGGCTCTCCATAATGCTGCACCTCCCTACATTTCCTCACTCATCTCTATTGCCCAACCCATGCTCTCCGTTCACTCAATGACCTAAGACTAACATCCTCTATTATCAGAACCTCCCAAGCTCGTATACAAGACTTCTCCTGAGTTGCACCACTTCTCTGGAATGCTCTATCCCAGACTATCAAATTAACCCCCAATTTCCACAGTTTCAAGCGTAAACTAAAGACATATTTTTTCAGACAGGCCTGTCACAGCTCCTAATGTAAACCCTTCCATAGTTAGAATCCCTAAAACGTACCCTCTGTTCACGCTCCCGCATTACCTCACAGGATATGATGCTGTATCAGACTAACTTTATATGTCCAGGCACCATCTGCACGTTAAAGGACACGACTGGTGACAGCTCATACAGCTTTATATATGTGTAATGACAGTAACCTCTATTACAAAATTGTCTGGCCATTATACAAGCAATGCTACATCTGTTGCCACCCCTGCTACCTCCTATGTCACCCCCTCTACCTCATAGATTGTAAGCTCTTGCGAGCAGGGCCCTATTGACTATTTCTGTGTAATGTATCTTTTTTGTCAGTACTTGAACCCTACAAGTTGTACAGTGCTGCGGAATATGTTTGCGCTATATAAATAAAAATTATTATTATTATTATTATTATAAAACCAATATTCACCTGTCCCTGGTGCTCCAGTGTCTCCCAGCATGGTCCTGCTGCTCCAGTGTTTTCTAACCTGATGTCCCGTGTCCTTTGCTGAAGTCACTGACCTCAGCGGTCACGTGTGGCGGGGACTTCCAACAGAAGAAAACACCAAAGCAGCAGGACTGGACCATGCTGGGAGACACAGGAGCACGGGAACAGGTGAGTATGGGTTTCTTTCATTTTTTCACTTTCCCCAGCCTCATATAAAAAAAAGGTTATCCTGGACAACACCTTTAAATATGTTGGCAGTTCTGAAGCAGAGAAGTCCCCATAGCTGCCAGGTCTCCTTTGTTTTACACAGTAGAGACCTGGCACTAATGCCTACTATCAGAATTCACTCTGATCGCAGGCATTACTATCCTCTATGTCCCCTGAGAACCTCTCCGGAGCCCTCCATGATGAGTCCCCACTACCCCCCGTACCCATTCCAGTGCAATACAGCTCCTACTTGGTGAGATCACAGGTGCCGTCCTATTACTATCACAGCTGGGAGCCTCATGAAGACTCCCAGGCCTGTCATAGGATTATAGCTATTGAGGTTTGCAGGTTCACAATCACAGTTTCAAACATGCCTAGGGATACTAATAGTACAGTAAAAAAAATTGTAAAAACCTAAAATCACCCCCTTTCCCTAGATTTTAAACAAAAACAACATAAATTATGCATCTGAAAATGCCAGCTATTGTAATTCCAAGAACTTTTTTTAAGGTGTTAAAACATAACAAAGCTATAAAAGTTTGGTATCGCCGTAATTGTAATAACTCACAGAATACAGAAAACTTGTAATTTTGGTTTGCTCAGAGAACACTGTAAAAACAAAGCCTGTAAGAAAGTCACGTAAATGCAGTTTTTCACTAATTCCACCCCATTCTGAATTTTCTCCATGGAATATTAAAAGGTATCATTATGAAGAACAACTCGTCCCGCAAAAAAGTAAGCACTCACAGGGCCCTGGGAATGGAAAAATAAAAAAGTTATGGCTTTTGGAAGGCGGAGAGTAAAAAACTAAAATCGTAAAATGTCTGCGGCAAGAAAGGGGTTAAAATAGAGTGCAAAAAAAAAAACCTGAAACATGAAAACTATTTGCATAAAGTTTTGATCTTAACTTTAGAGTCAGGGAGTTGTCTTGTGAGAGGACTTGACATAATTCTACCCAAGTGAGGCGCGGCATCTACCACTCTACTGTGTGTAAGTATCTGATCCATGAAAAATGAGAAGTGTTTGCTTTATACACAAAAAAAACAGCTTTATGTTTTTCTTCAAAAATAGCACAGCGAGATCATTTTAGCTTTTGGCTAGTAAACGGTAGGTACTTATTGCTTATGTTGTAAAAGTATGAAAAAATTGCTATTAATCCCCACAAGCTTGTGACCAGGACAATGATATTTAGAAATTTATCTATTTCAATGAGACAATGAGAGAATTTTCATCTTTTTGTTTACATAAAGTCTATAAAAAAATATGTAAATTTACATGTTATTTATACTCAAGGTATACAAAAATGACCACTAAATATTTAGAAATGAGATTTATGATTTTAAGATACATCACTTTCATGACTCTGCCCACACATGTAATCCCCCTTATTGTCCTCATGCTGTCCTTCCAGGTCAAAGTCCAGTATATCCTGGGGGAAACTCTAAACTACAAGAGATATCTTGTAGTCCATAGTGCCGTAGTTCTTCACCAGAATCTCAAATAGATCCACACGGGTTTCTACTATGTGATTGCCCAGAACCTTTAAGCCATTCAAAGTCATATTCTCCTTGCCAGCGAACTGTCTTGTGGAATTCCTTGCCCTCCAGGAATTTATTTGAGGTCTAATGAAGAAACCTGCTATGATCTTTTCCACATATAGGAAAAAAGTTTGGAAGGTATTTTTAGGCTTCCGACTCCTTATCTAGAGATACAATGAATTATTTTATAAGGCACAATTTGAAGCATGGTGGTTGCATGAGCACCTTCCCCGGGTCCACCAATGACTTCCACTTTACATTGTTTTTCCCCACAGAGAACACTGTGACCAGTCCTGCACTAGTGTTTCTGCTGTCCCAAAGGCAAAAATAGCAGGAAAATTTAATAAAACTACTTTAGAGACCCATTAGGAATTCCACCATTTATAAATGTCTGATAACTTCCCAGCCCTACTTATTCATTTTGATTCAACTGTTTATTTACTAAATTTATACAAGCAAAAAGATGCGAATTTGCCCATTCTCTAAAATAGTTACATTTCTAAATATCACTTTCCAGGTTACAAAAGCAAACTTTCTGGGGATTAATAACATTTTTTTAGAAGGAGCCAAATTGCAATGAGCTCCTATCTATGAAAGCTCCTTTTATAATAATAATAATAATAATAATAATAATAATAATAGTCCTTTAATAGTCCCACAATGGGGAAATTCAGTGTGTTACAGCAGCAAAGATAAGATAAGATAAGCAGATACAAATACAAATACAACATGTACAGGAATGTTCCAAGGTGAGAGGCATTACATTAATAGCATTTTACATAGCTGCAGCAACATTAACCAATTTTCCTGCTCCGTCTTTGAAAATTCATAACTTTTTTATCCTTCTGTCCACATACACACGTGGACAAAATTGTTGGTACCCCTCGTTTAATGAAAGAAAAGCCTACAATGGTCACAGAAATAACTTGAATCTGACAAAAGTAATTTGCCAAACTACATGTTGACAAGCCACAAAGCTTCTGGGAGAATGTCCTATGGACAGATGAGACAAAAATCGAAATTTTTGGCAAGGCACATCAGCTCTATGTTCATAGATGGAAAAATGAAGCATATCTTGAAAGGAATACTGTCCCTACTGTGAAACATGGAGGAGGCTCTGTTATGTTCTGGGGCTGCTTTGCTGCATCTGGCACAGGGTGTCTTGAATCTGCACAGGGTACAATGAAATCTCAAGACTATCAAGGGATTCTAGAGAGAAATGTGCTGCCCAGTGTCAGAAAGCTTGGTCTCAGTCGCAGGTCATGGGTCTTGCAACAGGATAATGACCCAAAACACACAGCTAAAAACACCCTAGAATGGCTAAGAGGAAAACATTGGACTATTCTGAAGTGGCCTTCTATGAGCCCTGACCTAAATCCTATTGAGCATCTTTGGAAGGAACTGAAACATGCCGTCTGGAAAAAGCACCATTCAAGCCTGAGACAACTGGAGCAGTTTGCTCATGAGGAGTGGCCAAAATACCTGTTGAGAGGTGCAGAAGTCTCATTGACAGTTACAGGAATCGTTTGATTGC
Organism: Leptodactylus fallax; assembly: GCA_947044405.1. Taxonomy (NCBI): domain Eukaryota; kingdom Metazoa; phylum Chordata; class Amphibia; order Anura; family Leptodactylidae; genus Leptodactylus; species Leptodactylus fallax. The sequence continues at coordinate 1,737,601 of CAMRHE010000109.1, read as the reverse complement.
AGTGATTGCCTCAAAAGGTTGTGCAACAAAATATTAAGTTAAGGGAACCATCATTTCTGTCCAGGCCTGTTTCATGAGTTTTCTTTTTAAAAAAAATTCTGTTGAAGCATGGTTGAAAAGCAATGTCTGACTTTCATTTGTTCATTTTCATAGAATTTTTATATATTATTACTTTTGTCAGATTCAAGTTATTTCTGTGACCATTGTGGGTTTTTCTTTCATTAAACGAGGGGTACCAACAGTTTTGTCCACGTGTGTAGCTGTGTGAGGGATTATTCTTTTTATGACAAGTTGTACTTTCAGTTTTAAGCATTTTGGGGTACATATAATGTTTTGATTAGCTTTTAACATTTCTTTGGGGTCCATGTGAAAAAACTCACAATTCTATCATAATTTTTTGCATTTTGTTTTTAGTGCATTCACTCTGCATTTCCTCCAGTCCCCTTTTGTTATTCCCCTTTGTCTATTGTTTCCTCCCTCCTAGTCCCCCCCCATCTGTGACTGTTTTTGGTTGCCACCTGTTATGCTACATCGCTTCATATTTTGTGTGATTTATTTCTTGTTATTCTGTTGCTATTTGTGAAAACCCCCAAAAAATTACAGTTTAAAAAAAAAAATTGACATGGCAGCTTTGTCCGGCAGCTCATTACGATTACAATGATACCATATTTATATTGATTTTATTATGCTTTACCCCTTTTACAAACAAAACGTCAAATGAACGATTTTCCTTAAGTCACCATATTCTGACACTTATAACTTACACAGCCGAGGCCCGAGACTAACTGCCGGAGTCAGAAGATACTCCAACTCTAGTGGATGAACTCCCTGGATGCTATGATCGATAGTGATCATGGCATACAGGGGGGTTCAGTGGCAAGATCGTAACCCCCGCCACCCCTCGAATCCCCCCGCAATAAGATTATGGGTTCCGAGGGGTTGCTATGGCCTCCTGACTACCTTTTCACATTCCCCATATGAAATACTAAGGGGTTAAAGGTTGCAAACAGTCAGCCAGGGACTCCTGTTTATCTTGGGATTGTTAGGGTTAGTAAACTATTACCAGAATACAGCTTCATTTTGATTTCCCCTGTATATTTAATATAATTACTGTACTGTGGAATGTTTTGGGCAGGCAAGGAAAAAATGAAGCAAAGTAAGAATGGTTTAAAAAATAGAAGTGTTAATAGTTTATTTTTGTCAATTAACAAAATGAAGTGAATGAAGAAAAGAGAAATCTAAATCCCATCAAATATTTGGTGTGACCTTTGTCCTTCGGAGGAGGAGTCCTGGAAGTGATGATTTGGCCCCCACAGAGCCCTGATCTCAACATCTTCCAGTATGTCTGGGATTACATGAAGAGACAGAAGGATTGGAGCAAGCCTACATCCACAGAAGATCTGTGCTTAGTTCTCCAAGATGGCGGTAACAACCTCTCTGCCGAGTTCCTTCAACAACTATCTAAGTATCGAGAAGAATTGAAGGAAGGCAAACGGTAAAAGTCACGCCATATATTAATGGGATTTAGATTTCTCTTTTCTTCATTCACTTCATTCTGTTAATTGACAAAAGTAGATTATTAACCCTTCTATTTCTGAAAGCATTCTTACTTTTCAGCATTTTTCCACACCTACCAAATTACTGTATATATACTCATATTTATGACATGTGGAGATCTTTATTGCCAACATATTTTTGAAAGTATGGTAATGAAAACAGAAACATGACTGTATCTAATTGGTAAAAGCAGGGTTAATATCTTGTGTTAGGAGAATTAACCCTTTGAAATGACTAGGGTTTTTTATTGTAAATGTGGAGATACTTGGCCATGGTTTATAGCAGTTACTGCAGCTTAGAGATGTTACTTGGAGAAGACATTGTGTGACATTTACCACCTAGGTCTTGTATCTGCAACTTCAGAAGTGGAGATCTCATCCTGGACTAAAGAATCCTAGTAAGGTGAATGAAGGGACAAGTAACTATATTTCTGGTATTTTATTACTTCACGGTCCATTCACAGACACATCATTTACCTCTTGATCTGTTGGGCACCTGTCTGATTTGGTCATTACTGGTGGTTCACATTGTGAAGGTCACATCTAAGTTTATGTGTATAACCATTGTTCTTCCTACCATCAAGGCAGCAGAGGACACACTAGAAATTGTAAATGTTCTTTCTAAAATTTCTTTTTTTTTATTTTGTAACAGTTTTGCTTGTTTTATGTCATCTTACTTTTCTGTTTTTGTATTTTTTGTACTGTACTTTTTTATATCAAAGCTTAAAGAGAACCTTTCACCACCTCATCCAATTCTAGTTCTTAGCATCTGGCAAAAGGCGCTGCTCCACTGATTTCAGTGCACTTGGAATTTTTTTCTCTAACCCCCACCATTCTGAGCAATAAGTGCAGTTAGTTTTGGTGCCTGATGTGCCATTTAACCACTTCTGGACTGCCCATTGGGTTTTTACGTCCCGGGAGTGATTGTCTAGATCTGCAAGGATGTACCATTACATCCAATTAGTTTTCAGCAACTGCACAAAATCGTTCCCATAACAGAGAGGAAAAACAATTTTATAAAGTTTTTTAGTAGCACTTTGTGCTATTAAATAAAAAAAAAAAATGAAAAGTGAAAAATAGGCACGTATTCCCTCCTCTTTTGTTTATATTTTCCCGGATATAAAAAAAATTAAAACACATGCAAAAAAAAACAAAAAAAAAACATAATAGTAAAGCCCTATGTGTTACCGAAAAAAAGATGCAGAAATTAGTTGAATAACCCAAATGATAAAAATGTTACAGCCCTCAAAACAGAACATACAAAAAAACCCAAAAATGTGTCTGGTCCTGAACCAGAAATTGGCCCGGTACTGAAGTGCTTAAGCTTTGTAATGTCAAAAAGGCAGTGTCAGGCAGGGTGCGTGATTCAGATCTCCAATCAGAGGCAGCCAGTGTCAGAGCTCAGAATCACACCCCTTGTCTGCTCCTCTTTGACACCTCCCTCCTGACAGTACAGAGCCTAAATAGTATATCAGGCACCAAAACTAACAGCATTAATTGCTCAGGAATGGCAGGGGCTAGAGAAAAAAATTCCAACTGTCCGAGAATCAGTGGAGCAGCATCTATTAAACACTGCAAAGAGATGGACTTGTTGAAGGTGGTGAAAGGTCCTTTTTAAAACTTTAATAAGTTTGGTCCTTGTACTCTCTAAAGAATTCATAACCTTCCCCAAAGTGGCGAAGTTGGGTACCTCAGCTGGAAATGTGGGGGGAACAAGTTGTGTATCTGGTGTGTGTGATCTGTACTGCTGTGTGATTTATGCTCAACTTGTAACCTCCATAAAAGGTGAGCAAAAAATATGTGAGTGGAAATAGATTAACCCTTATGTTGCACTGTGAAAGTGTGTATGTGACAAGTATGATTTTTTTTTGGAAAGTTAAGCAATGCTTCAGTAAACCAGAAAGAAATGTAGTCTTTTGTCATTCAGGTGTGCTGACATTAGCACATTTTCTAGAACTCTACTGTATATCATAATAGAAGCACTGTCTTTTGTATTGTTGGTATATGTTTCTGCCATGTGTATTCTATAGTGTATTTGTGAAGATATGCAAACAATGGCATACATAAAAGAGAGGAGGCATCATATCAAGAGGAAAATGGGCCATTTGTTTTTCTGTTAAGGTTTGCTATAGTTTTTTTTTTTTCTCTGTTCTTTTTCCTTAAACCCCAGGTTAATTTCCCTTCCCTTTGCTTCTTAATACCAATACAGTTTCTAGGGGTCATACAAGGGCCCTCGATCAATTGAAAAGTAAATTAGATAAACGTTGTTGGGTTACTTTTTACCAATGACCTAATAGCGGCTACATAGTCTGCCTGCCTCTATAGTCTATACACCGTTGATGGCAAACCTCTACATATAGGAGACTGAAAAATGGAAACAAGTTGTCTACATCTACAACATGAATGACACAAAATGTCATTATCACACAATGGAGGTCAATAAGAGATATTGTGATGTCCTCAAATGTAACCACTAATTCCAACACATGCATTGGAGGCTGGATCAAGGGTTAGGAGTACCTACAGTGGCTTGCAAAATTATTCAAACCTCTTGAACTTTTTCACATTTTGTCATCTTACAACCACAAACTTAAATGTATTTTATTGAGATTTTCAGTGATAATCCAACACAAAGTAGCAGATACAGTGGGGAAAAAAGTATTTAGTCAGCCGCCAATTGTGCAAGTTCTCCCACTTAAAACGATGAGAGAAGCCTGTAATTGTCATCATAGGTAGACCTCAACTGTGAGAGACAAAATGAGAAAACAAATCCAGAAAATCTCATTGTCTGATTTTTTAAGAATTTATTTGCAAACTATGGTGGAAAATAAGTATTTGGTCACCTACAAACAAGCAAGATTTCTGGCTCTCACAGACCTGTAACCTCTTCTTTAAGAGGCTCCTCTGTCCTCCACTCATTACCTGTAGTAATGGCTCCTGTTTGACATTGTTATCAGTATAAAAGACACCTGTCCACAACCTCAAACAGTCACACTCCAAACTCCACTATGGTGAAGACCAAAGAGCTGTGGAAGGACACCAGAAACAAAATTGTAGACCTGCACCAGGCTGAGAAGACTGAATCTGCAATAGGCAAGCAGCTTGGTGTGAAGAAATCAACTGTGGGAGCAATAATTAGAAAATAGAAGACATACAAGACCACTGGTAATCTCCCTCGATCAGGGGCTCCACACAAGATCTCACCCCGTGGGGTCAAAATGATCACAAGAACGGTGAGCAAAAATCCCAGAACCACAAGGGGGGACCTAGTGAATGACCTGCAGTAAGCTGGAACTAACATAACAAAGGCTACTGTCAGTAACACACTACGCTGCTAGGGACTTAGATCCTGTAGTGCCAGACGTGTCCCCCTGCTTAAGCCAGTACATATCCGGGCCCGTCTGAAGTTTGCTAGAGAGCATTTGGTATGTTCCAGAAGAGTATTGGGAGAATATCATATGGTCAGATGAAACCAAAGTAGAACTGTTTGGTAGAAACACAACTCGTCATGTTTGGAGGAGAGTGAATGCTGAGTTGCATCCAAAGAACACCATACCTACTGTGAAGCATGGGGGTGGCAACATCATGCTTTGGGGCTGTTTCTCTGCAAAGGGACCAGGACCACTGATCCGTGTACAAGAAAGAATGAATAGGGCCATGTATCGTGAGATTTTGAGTGCAAACCTCCTTCCATCAGCAAGGGCATTGAAGATGAAACGTGGATGGGTCTTTCAACATGACAATTATCCCAAGCACACTGCCAGGGCAAAGAAGGAGTGGCTTCGTAAGAAGCATTTCAAGGTCCTGGAGTGGCCTAGCCAGTCTCCAGATCTCAACCCCATAGAAAACCTTTGGAGGGAGTTGAAAGTCTGTGTTGCCCAGCGACAGCCCCAAAACATCACTGCTCTAGAGGAGATCTGCATGGAGGAATGGGCCAACATACCAGCAACAGTGTGTGCCAACCATGTGAAGACTCACAGAAAACGTTTGACCTCTGTCATTGTTAACAAAGGATATACAGACGTGGACAAAATTGTTGGTACCCCTCGTTTAATGAAAGAAAAACTCACAATGGTCACAGATATAACTTGAATCTGACAAAACTGGAATTTGCCAAACTACATGTTGACAAGCCACAAAACTTCTGGGAGAATATCCTATGGACAGATGAGACAAAAATCGAAATTTTTGGCAAGGCACATCAGCTCTATATGGCAGTATATGGCAAGCCCATATACTGTATACTGTAGATACACATACATACAATGCACAATGTGTCTGATAGTAAAGTTACCTAAGTGCCAACAAAATAATTGTCCTTGGGGCGAGGGCAGCTGTGGCATATGAAGTGGTCTAGGCCAGCATGCCTATCCACCTAGCATCCACGAGCTGCTCATGTATGGTCCATACTGCTAACACAATGGATTTCATGAACGTAGTTCTCAAGACAACAAAGACTTGCAGTTTGTTATTGGAACCCCTGATCCCTCTAGGCACCAAATAACACTCTAGTAAATTATTCAAATGAGTTTTCCATGAGTCCCCAGTTCTCTACTAACCTGCCCATAGATTGAGAATATATTGGCCCAGGACCTAATGGCCAGGCAGTACTCAGTATATCAGGAGATAAAACCAATTGAACTCATCTATTCTCCTCCACAGAATTAACATGATGATCACACATCTATAGCCATCTTGTAATCTTCTGATCTGATGAAGATGCGGACTTGTGTATAGGTCATATGATCTGTGTATTGTGGACTGAGCTGGTTAATTGGTAAATGAAAGACTGTTGAAGGATATGGCAGAGCATGGAAACTTTTGAAAAGCTAAATCTGTCAGGCACTGAACTTAAGGGCCCTTCTTTGGACTTTTTTGTCCTCTTCTGTGCAGTCTCTTGTCTTTCATGTGCTTCCTAATTGCTCGATTGTCTGTGTCCATGTATGGCTTCTGTTTCCACAATATCCTTCTCTATCCTACAGTATTACTATGCTCCATTCAGTTTATATTCTCCTTGATCATTCAGCAGCTTATCACTGAGCCTTCCAACCCATTGAGTTTACTCACTTTATACAATTAGCATCCTTCATTTACTTGTCTAGACATTTAATGTTTTCCAATAATCTTATTCTTAATTTTTCAACATATCCTGGAAGTTGAGAGATAAAAGAGAGTCCCACCTGGTCGTGATATCAGGCCATTCTATCTGTGCCAGTACACCAATGACCATAATGAAGAACCATGGTTCCTATGCATTGGTGATGGGTGGACGTTTTCACAAGGGATCATATGTTGCCGACATATCCCAAGGCCACCAAATTCCACCTGACGTTCCAACTGTAGCATTATACTGTAGCTGTGATAATTTAGACAATTTCGTGTTGGTGTACAGTACACACAATGGGACAGATTCATCAAGACTGGTGTTTCATACGTCAGTCTTAATAAAGGCCCTGACACCTTATTTATCAAGAGGCTCCAGCTTCTTAATATATCAGACTTATACCTGTGTGCCAGAAAGAAAATCTTTGTGACCCAGGAACTGGCGTAGATTTCCTGAATAACTGAAAACTAGCCTGAGTTACAATATGTTAGGGACCCCCACCCACACTGAGTTTCACAGCTGAAACTCGGTCATGTGAATGCGGGGTTAGTCTGCTGTAATCAGAACGACCATACTGAATATTTTCAGTCAGCAATTCATTACAAATACCATTGTTAGACATGAGTGGCCGCTTTTGCCCACTCTTTTGTTTTCTTTAACAACTAACCTGCCCCCCAGAGAGATCAGTTGTTATTTCTGATGGAGGGATCATTCCTACGAACAATCCCAGATGGGCATCCAAAATCTAAGGTGTATGGCCAGCTTGTGGAGAAACTATATTCCGTTCTTTGCCACCTTTGCTGCACCTGGTTGGACATTTTTGGACTTATTGTGTGGTACGTGTTATATATTTTTTATGTGCATTATTCTTGTGCTTTGACATATCTGTGTGCATTGTAGTTGTTCTGTACACCTATACAAAGCAGTTGAATAAGGGAAGCCACTCGGTCATGGCAAAATATAGTTACACAAAGAGTTCAGTTAATAAATATATACTATATAAACAGGGCAACTGTACACTGGAATTACAAGAGCGGAAAAGCATACATGTTGTGATGACTATGTGTGCGTCACACAAGCCTGAAAACAAGTACGTGCTGCCATAACAAATAAGTGATCCTTTATTAATACCACGTAGCCTTGTCCTGTCATGTGCATTTGGCTTCTCTACTGATTGCACTGTGTATATTATCACTAGAGTTTGACATCACTTTGTACTATGTTATGCCTCTGTTCATACTGTTGTTGTGGTGTCCATTTTAACAAAAAGACAGGTTATCAAACTTGGGGTTGTCTAGTTTGGAAAAAAGACAACTTAGGGGCGACCTAAATACAATGTACAAATGTATGAATGGACCGAACAGAGATCTTTCCAATGATCTTCATACATCTAGACCTGTAACTGTGACAAGGGGGCATCCTCTACATGTAGAGGAAAAAAAGGTTTTACCATAGTCATATGCAGAGATTCTTTACAATACGGTGAGAATATGGAGCTCATTGCCGCAGGATGTGATAATGAGTGTATAATGACTGATAACTTGCACAATTTCAAGAGGGATCTGGATGACTTTCTTGAAAGTAAAAATATCACAAGTTAGGCACGGTCCACATCTGCGTTCGGGTTTCGGTTCGGGGAGTCCGCTTGGGGACCCCCGAACGGAAATCTATACGCATAAAAAAGCAGTTTACCCGGGGAAACCCGCGGACCCCATAGGCTATAATGGGGTCCGTGTGGTTTCCGCACAAATGATGCAGAGAGGAAAGTGCTGATTTTTTTTTGCGTGTAGGTTTCCGTTCAGGGCATCCGCAAGTGGACTCCCTGAACAGAAACCCGAACACAGATGTGAACCGGGCCTTATGAGAACTATTATTTTGGGATAGGATGTTGATCCAGGAATCTATTCTGATTGCCAATTTTGGAGCTGGGAATTATTATTTTTTCCCTAATATCCTCATGTGTTTTTTTGCTGGATCAACATGGAATGTTTAAGGGATGAACTTGATGGACTTGTATCTTTATCCAAATTTATCAACTATGTTACATGACAGATTCCAACAGCAGTCATTAGACTCCATTGATTTATACTGGAATGTGTTGGGGATTCCATCATGGTGGTCACACTTTGATAAGAAAAATAGCACTGCGTGCTATTCTATTTTTACTGTCAAATATGATGCAACCACCATCAGTATTGTAAACCCAGCCATATTTTTCATAGAACTATATGAAGAAATTGACAACTGGATGTTACCATTCCCATTGTCAATGGAGCATATACAGTTGTGCTAAAAAGTTTACATACCAAAGAAGATTTTTTGTTTTTTTTGGCCTTTTTTCAGAGAATATGAATGATAACACAAAAACTTTTTCTCCACTCATGGTTAGTGGTTGGTTGAAGCCATTTATTATCAAACTTCTGTGTTTTCTCTTTTTAAATCATAATGACAGCCAGAAACATCAAAATGACCCTGTTCAAAAGTTCACATACAGTGGGGAAAAAAAAGTATTTAGTCAGCCACCAATTGTGCAAGTTCTCCCACTTAAAAAGATGAGGCTGGCCTGTAATTGTCATCATAGGTAGACCTCAACTATGAGAGACAAAATGAGAAAACATATCTAGAAAATCACATTGTCTGATTTTTTAAGAATTTATTTGCAAATTGCAAATGGGTATAAAGAGTATTTAGTAAAAGATGATTAATGTCAGTTTTGAAGCCCTTCCCAACATCCGCTGTAATAGCACGGCAGATGTTGGGTATTTAAATATGGCAGCCGCATCTCTGCAGTGAATAAGGACCTCCTGCGACACTTTCTCATGGCTGCTAGAACCGTCATTCCCAGGCACTGGCAGAGCACTGTTGCGCCCTCCCTGGTTAAATTTCTTCAGGAGCTTCTCCTAATAAGGAGAATAGAGGCCCTGGTGGCGGAGGATTCCCCCGACCCCTCCAAATTTGATGCTCTCTGGCGGCCTTCAGTGGTGTTCCAGGTGCATTGCATTAGTGAGCAGAACCCCTGGGGTTCAAGACCACTAGGGGTTCTAAAATTTACAGTAAAAAAAAAACAATAACCTATAAAAATAAAAAGTATTAAAAATTCAAATCATCCCCCCCCTTCCCTAGAAAACGTATAAAAGTATCTATGAAACACAAACACATTAAGTATCTCTGTGTCCGAAAATGCCCGGTCTACAAACATATAAAAATATTTTTTCCGTATGGTGAACATCATAACGCGAAGAAAAACAAAAAGTGCCAAATCACAGTTTTTTTGCTGTTTCGCCTCTGATAAAATTTGAATAAAAAGTGATAAAAGCAATAGACATTCCCCAAAATGGTATAACTAAAAATTAAACCTGACCCTGCAAAAAAAGACCCCCTATGCATCCACATACACGGAAATATAAAAAAGTTACAGGTGTCAGAATATGGCTACTTTATGAAAAATAAAACAACATTTTTTGCAAAGTTTTGGATTTTTGTTAAGGGGTTAAATGTAAATAAAACTATATAAATTTGGTATCCCCAGAATCGTATTGAAACATAGAATACAGGTGACATGTAATTTTGGCTGCACAGTGAACGCCATAAAATCAAAGCCTGTAAGAAAGTCGCACAAATATACTTTTTCTCCAATTCCACCCCATTTCTTTCCAGCTTCACAGTACATTGTACAGAATAATAAATGATACCATTAAGAAAAACAATTTGTCCTGCGAACATGAAGCCCTTATATGGCTCTGTGAATGCAAAAATAAAAAGGTTATGGGGTTTGGAAGGCGGGTAGTCAAAAACGAAAATCGAAAAATGCTTCCGGCGGGAAGAGGTTATTGGACTTTTGATCCATCAAAAACGTCACTGTTGTATACAAGAGGCCTTAAGGTGAACCTATGTATGTCCATTAAAGAGTAAAGAAGTATTAAGCAACTTTGCCGTTCATCAGTCTTTTGAAGTTTAGAAAGTAGGAGAAAGATTGTACATCAAGGCGTTGTTTTTCTTAAGTGTTATTGTAACTTTTCTCTGCTTGTGCATTTTAAGCTCTTAATACCTAATGTCTCTCCTTCTACAAACACATATTTGTATGAGACTTATTTATACCACTCCACCGTTTAACATTGCTAGGTTTGGTCTCACATCTGTGTTCCCTCATAGGAACAGAAAAGTAAAAATTATGGCAGTGCTGGATCCATCACATAATGGACACCAATAGAGCCCGACAAGCTCCACTAACTTATAATGGTGTCTGTCATTTTGTAAGGTGTTTGAATCCACCCCCTCTCACAAAGCAGCCTTAGGTGTGGGATGGACGTGAAGTCCCCACTCTGGATAGTGCACTTGTTTCTACTCTTCGTGGCTCTGTGCGTTGTAAGAATAAAGTGCTCACCGTGTATTGTAAGGTTTGCTAATGTAGATGGTGATGACTTGTGTTGTGTAGTTGTATGTCACTGTCACTTCAATTGGTGTTCCTGCGTCATGGCACCACTTTTGGTTCTGGACGACGGATGGTGCCATGGTTCCCCTCACTCAAAACATAGTTTCACCTATTGGCTGTGCTTGGGTGGTGTCTTTTTGTGCTTCCCGATGTACAGTATATTCTACGCATGATATGGCCTGACGCCTTATTGTCATGCAGGGGCGGAAAAGCTCCCCATATTAGGAGTTTTCCAGCACCCTTCTAGAGTCCGATCCAGAACCTCAGTGCAATCATTGCAGATACCCGTTGGAATGACCATAGTGTTACCCTAGCTTGTTCCCGAAAGTTAGAGGAGCAACAGCAGTAGCCTGGAGTAGCACAATCCATGAGAGCTGAGCACAACCATAGCATGAACAGGAACACTGCTGTGTGCTACTGCGGGACGGCAACTCCAATGCTGTCTGAAAAGGTCATTACCTGAGCTCTATGAAAGTTGAGACTGAAAATTACCGCAGTAAAGTGCCGAGTGAAACCGTGAGATGTGAGTTTCCTTTTTTGGGCTTAACTTTTGGAAGCACTGGTGGAGCTGGGAGCTGGCTGTGCATTTCATCCCCTTGGATAGGTTGATGTAAGGGGCAGAACAGTGAGCCCACCTGGTGCCATTACAATTTCATCAGAAATGACAACATGGATTACTAATGGAGTCTCCAACACAGATGTGAAAAGAGCCTAATCCATGTTAGCCTACAGCTCTCCTGAAGACTCCCAAAATATCAAAGCACATCAAAGCAAAGAAAATGGGGGATCACGTGTGGCCTATAAAATACATATTTACAGGGGGCGTCTTTATAAAGCTCACGGCTCCGAAATAAAAAAAAAAACTTCAAAAGTGTAAATGTTTCCTCACACAGTTGGTGTCCACATGTCCAGAATATATGGGCATCTGCCTTCTCATAGTAAACATATGAATAGGTTTGGTGCCAATTCACTGCATTATTGCCTCAACTTTAATATATGGCAGCCACATGGCAAGGTTAGCTGCCTTCAGGCTTTATTGGCTGTAGTGACGCAGAACAAAGTGAAATGTCCTCTGGAGGAATTGTAAAAGAATGCTAGATATTCCTTGTCATTGGGGCAGGTATTTTCAGTGAAAGTTATCTGCAGAAGTAGCCGTCACACCCGGGTCTAGTGCCTGAAGGGCTCCAGAGGCTGCATAAAGAGAACCCAATATGATACGTGGCACATAGTTGGTGGGGTCCTTGTAAGAGAGTTTGGATTGAGATCAACTGTAGGAGCTTCAAGTGTGGTTCGCAGTATGCCATGACACTTAGGGGGTGTTCACATTTTGTCACTGAATTTTCCAAGCAGAAAATTTCTGTTTCAGAAATCTTTTTCTGTTTCAGCTTGACAAAAAACCGACACCGAATTTGACACGGAATTTAGAGAAGAGTGCCACTGTTTTTGTCTATTTTGCCTTTCTTGGGCAGGGCCAAATTCTAAATTCCGTGAGTGGATTTTCATTCTTTTTTTGTGAAATTCTGCATCAAATTCTGCCTTGACAGAAAAGGTGTATTTTACGCCTCCCATTCAATTCAAGGAGAGTTCTCAGGTGGAATCAGCCTGAAAAACGAGCAGAATGCTTAGATTTTTCACTAGCTGATAAAATCAGTTACTGCCTCCCATTGAAATGAAAGTGGCACCTTCTCATGCCTCTTTTCTACAGAGGTAGTCACCCCTTGCATACAGCATCAAAAGGAACATGGCGATTTTTTTTCTCTCTTGGCTTCTGTATAAATCATACTCGCCAACTTTTTGTTGCTGATGTCCTTTGGGAGCTTTACTTGCCCAGCTTTGTTGCATTCCACTTCAACCTTTTTTTTGATGTGGACACAAAATCTTCCTGGTGTTTGCCTAGGAGATTTGCCAACTCTTCCTGGTCTTCGGGAGGTTACCCCTTTTTGCAGGAGCCTCCTGGATGTTTCAGGAGAGTTGTCAAGTATTGTATAAATCCATGATAAAAATCCAGTTCCGTCTGTATTATGGGCTTGATCAGTATGTTTTAATGTAAAGTGATGACTTTATATAACTGCTGTGTTACAGTTTGTTAAGAAGAACAATGATGGCCCTCTGGTGCAGTAAGCTGCAGGTCAACCAACATGGCACAGAAGAAGTCTAGCCCATGACACAGTGATAGATGGGGAGCAATTTGTTAATAGGCTCAGACCAGCACAATAGCACTGCCCTTCTTATGTGGAACCTGTAGCATAGCTATAAGGGATAGTTTTCTCACCAGGGTGTGTTGAGAGCTAGTTTTCGAAACCTGGTTGTGCCCTGTACTGCTCCTTGTATTGTGAGTCAGACCTTGGAGCCTTGAGCGTTGGGCACTTACATTGACAGCCAATTGTCACAGACGGTAGTCACTTCTGAAGCTGCAAGTAACATTCTGGTATAGACATGTTATCCCTGCATTACGAGAGAAAGAGATAATCATTTACAGTCTATACCTGCAGATCTTACACACCTACCAGAGACACCATTGTTCTCAATCCAACCATGAATGCTCCTGTGAATTTTGTACATTATGTTGCAATGTTAAGACATTCTACCCTTGTGCCAAGACTTTGTATTCGTCTGGGGACGTGCTGTATCCTGTTGGCCCATAACGCATACCAGTTGCTGAGTTTAGTAAAGTTCACTTACTGCAAGAAGACTCCATCTATACCGTCCATTTCTATTACCTTTTCCTAACTGCTGCCGCACCAGACTATTGGTATCTTAGTACAACACCTTATGATGGAGATGTTTCCAGGAGAGAAAATCTCTGTACACAGAGTAATGAAGCAGTTTATTTATATCACGTCCTATACAGGTTAGACAGTAAAAAACCTCATCGTGCTTACACATAAAATCTAAAGTCTATAGTGTTACAGGAGGACCCTACAGATTTCTATAAATGCCATGTTACGCCTCTTTGCAGGTCTGAGATGTACACCTTAGGTAGCTGAATGAATGCTCATTCAGTCAGCAATTCCTCCCAACTCCTCAATACACAAGTATGCTTATATGAATAGAGCATATATGTGTTTTCAAAGGGGAGAGAGGAATAAGTTGCTGCCAGATAGGAAATACGTGAGGGGTATGAGAAGGTGACAGGCAGAGTGCTGGAGTCCCGATATATCAGCCCTAGGTTTCTGACATATGTCTGGTTCAGGGCAGGTCTTGAGTAGGCCTCAGTCCAGGTGTGGGTCCTGGGCTCCTTACTGGGCCATAAAAGGCTACAGAGCCTACACTTCAGGGCAGATCCTGGGAGTGAGAGGAGGTGCTTGGGACTGTCCTGAAAAACTAAGAGTCTGGTGAGACCATACTGTGCTAATTTGTTTGTTCATGTGGCTGGTAGTAAGCCACATGTATAGTTAGTTTTTGTTACTGTTTATTTTACATCTCGGACGAGCAGGGTTTTGTTTGACGTTTTGCCTGAAGTTAAGGCTGTATTTTATTTTGCTTATTTTGTGCCTGACATGAAGGTTTATTTATTTTTGCTGTTTTTCCACATAAACCTGTTTGCACCAGACCTCATGTCCCTGTCTCTGACTAGTTGGGTCTGCACCATTGCAGCTACCGAGCTACCTTCCCCACAGGGGTTATCCAGCTTCCAAAAATGATCTGCAAATACATCCACAGTAGTGCTAAATCCTCACTGTTCCCTTGTGCAGCCTTTTCTTGGCTTTATTTTACTTGAGACTCCTTGTATCACTGTTATTTACATGCAGTAAATCTGAGGACAAACTACATTTCCCATGATTCATCTCCCTGCTCTCATTCACTCTGTACCCCTACCTTCGCCACTCTCCCTTGCAATTAAATCACAAATAATAAATCACTCCAATATCCGAGGTCACATGTTGCTGTGATGTTTTGTTGTTTGCTGGCTGAACTGCTCACAGGGAGGGGTAGTGAGTTTGCTGACTAAACATCTCTCTAACATCACTGACCTGAAAATAAGTCAGATAAATGGTGCGGAATTTAAACAGGATATATGACACATTCCAAGTCATAAATGTCAAGAACACCAGACAAATATGAAAAAACTTCATGGCCATATTGCATTTGAAACAGGCTTAGTGAATAGCACTGTATTTGCCATTAGACAGAAGAGATTCAGTGCCTAAGGTGGCACCATGCAGGTGACAGTGCCCTCCTCTCAGACAGTTTTATTCTTGGATTGGGGTAAGATGGAGAATTGAGGCCATCAACCAAAAACCAGGGAGGAAGGGAATATTAGTTTTCCTAGTTCAATTAATAAAAAGTAAATAAAACCTTTCCTTCTAGCTCCACCTTTTGCACGGTAGTTCTTCATAAATCAATGCCCAACTTTCAATAATGGAAGAGTGAAGAAATCAGGCGATACCTTTTAGAGGCTAACTGAGTATATTTGTAAAGTTAATATACTCAGTTAGCCTCTAAAAGGTATCACCTGATTTCTTCACTCTTCCACTACTTTCAATGGTTAACACGGTACAAGATTATACTACTATCAACTTTCAATAAAGCATGGAACATGACCTAGGATACAAGCCAAATCAGGAAGATCTCCAAAAGGAAATGACACCCATCCACAGACAGTTGTTTTGGGGTTCTTGCCCCTCATCAGTGCAGAGCAGGGTACTGGCTGGCTAGGTGAGATCACAGTCATCCAGCTCATCCCCTTTTCCATATAGGTCTTTCTGACATTGCCTCCCCCCATCTACCTTTTAACGTATAAGTCACTATAGCCACGCACCCAGGGATCCTAGATGATAGTGTACATGTCACAGGCTGGAAAGACTATGATAAAAACTATAGAAGTTTTTTGTACCTTATTTCTCCCTATTGGTTGTTTAGAGGTCAGAATGTATTCCTATGTGAATGTTTCAGTTTATCCAATGCAATAGATTTGTTCCACAGAAAGAACAAAGAACACATGGTCACTGCTTACAGCTAAAGGAAATATAATTTCATCAAAGATTTCGAAAGCATTATTTTGCTGACCAAACTGTAATATGGCGGATTGCCAGAAGGGGGCAGGAATTTTTGACGTTTCCTGGCCCCTGGCGGTCATGTGACCACAGGACTGAAAGTGGAGCTACATCATGGTGACTCCCATAGCTGTGTACACAGCGATCGGGAAGGCGTGGATCCCATGTCTGCAATTGTACGATTTTATGTAGCTGCTTAACACTGCAATGACCTATATACACATCATTGCTTTGTTAATATTGGACTGCCCAGACACATAAAATCAACGGGAATAACGTTTTTATATTAAACTTATTTTTTGGTGATGTTTTTAATTTTTCATTTTATTATCTATATTTAAAAAAAAAAAATCCTAAAAACCTTTGAATTCCAACTCTTGCCACTAAGCTTAAAAAAGTTTGAGACTTCCTGCCTCGTAAAGACAGACCTTGAACCATAGACATAATGATCTGGAGCAAACACTATTGACTATGACTATGGGAGAGTTTTCTAGGCATGCTCTGTGGCCTGTACAGGAGGGAGTAGATAAGCTGTGAGATCACTTACTGTGACTTGTGGATGGTGTGTCTTATCTACATATACATGATAGCTGTGATCATCACTGTGCTGTAAGTGAGCTGACTGCTGCAAAGAAATCTCCTACAGGCAACAGGAAGTTTAGGCATATTTATTTGGTTTAGTGGCCAGAGTCAGAACTGCAGGATTTTTAGGACTTTGAAAAAAAAAAATTAAAAAGCTCTCCAAAAATTTTAAAATATGCTTAATAAAACTTGATTAAAGTTAATGAGTTGCCAGGAATTTACTTATTTTTTTTAAAGTGGAACACTGTTAGATTTTTTTGCCCAGGTACTTCCATCAAAATAATTTGGCCTTGCCTACCGTAAAGGGAGGACATATCCCTCTATAGGACATTGAAGTGCTTCTACGTTACCGTGGCTTGCCATGTTGGCTACCTGCAGCCGCCACTGCAAGTAGCCGAGAGAAGTCATTGCATTCACATTCCTCAAAACATGTACAATGCAATACAAGTAAACCATTCATAAAGGGGGCAAAGCATTACATCATAATGTATATGTAACAAGGCTTGTGCCGTTATCAGGGCCTAATCTACTTCTAATGAGTTCAATGCTAGCGGCTTTAATCCATGTGCAGATATCACCCCCTAGTGGTGACTACATGCAGCTTAACATATCTAGTTAGAAGCAGAGTTCTGTTTTGACCTGTATAAAACACTGTACCTGGTGAGGCTCTAGGGAGGGAGTATAGCCATTTTCCATAGGGGTATTATGGCTAGCGTATCTCTCTAGTGGTGTTAACTGTTTATAATCCTTTAACCCTTCCAAGCCACAGTAAATGTTCATTTTGATTTTTGCATTTTACTTCCAAAAACCATAACTTTTTCAGTTCTAATAGCTGTATGTGGGCTTATTTTTTGTAGGACAGACTGTACATCATAGTAGTACCTTTTAACACTCCATATGACATACTGCGAAGCTGAAAAAAAAACAAAAAACATTTAGCATGGGGTGGAATTAGAAAAAAAAACTGCATTTGCACCAGTTTCTTGTAGGTTCCCTTTGTATGGCCTTCATTGTACAGCCACATTGGCATGACCTATATTGTGCGGACATTATTATTACGGCAATACTAAATTTATAGGTCTTTCTTTATCTCTGTTTTAACTCCAAAAATCCCAAACTTTCAAAAAAATTTGAAGTTGCCATATTGTAACATCTTTTTTTTCTATACTTTGATACATGGCTGGGTAAGGCTTTTTTTGTGGGACCAGTTTTGCGTTTTATTTATGCTATTTTGGGGAATGTCTGACATTTTGATTGCTTTTAATTTTTTTTATGATGTAAACCTGCAAAAGAACAGCTGTTGATTTTTTTCTGGTATGGTATACAGCGTATGGGAAAAATATAGTTAGCATTTTTCGACATGGGGATACCTAAAGAATATATATATATATATATATATATATATATATATATATATATTTTTAAGAGTAGAAAGCTAGGGAGTCTAATCATCACTACAATATACCACAATACTAATGTACTGCAGTACATTGCAGAATCCATTCAATCCATGCCTACGTCAGCCTGTAATAGGAATGTCTTGAAGCTAGGAGAGTATTCAGGATAGGATCCCAGCTGGCATCGATACCGGTCACTGTCCCAGGGAACGGTGATGCAGTGGTACATGTTAAATGCTGGTGAACCGATGCCTCAGTCACATTTAACCAAGGCACCAGATGGGTTAATTCCTGCGATCAGAAGACTGAATCAGACATTGCCACCAGGTCTGTATGTAATATACACACGTGTACAAAATTGTTGGTACCCCTCGTTTAATGAAAGAAAAACCCACAATGGTCGCAGAAATAACTTGAATCTGACAAAAGTAATAATATATAAAAATTCTATGAAAATGAACAAACGAAAGACAGACATTGCTTTTCAACCATGCTTCAACAGAATTTTTAAAAAAAGAAAACTCATGAAACAGGCCTGCACAGAAATGATGGTACCCCTGAAAATAATGTGACCAAAGGGACACGTTAAATCAAGGTGTGTCCACTAATTCGCAATACAGGTGTCTACATTCTTGTAATCAGTCAGTGCGCCTGTATATAGGGCTACAGATACTCACTGTGCTGTTTGGTGACATAGTGAGTACCATTGTGAAAGCTCCTCAGTGCGCCAACACCGCTTTGGCCCACACCTGAGACTTTTTTCATAAAAAACCACACTCACCGCCAGTGAGTGTTGGGTTCACAGGATAAATACAAGACAAGCTTTCTAAATTTTGTATATTTATTAACCCCTAAATGGGTCGGTATTAACATCTAACACATATAGTTCCAAACAGATATGCAGATATATGCAAGCATTAACAGTTACTAGTTACAATATACAGTACAATAAAATATAAGGGAATAAAGGTGAAATGATTACTTTACCACACATCTCCTTGATGTGGTTCTGTAGTCCAACACTCACACATAGCATGTGGAGATCACCAGTGGAGGCAGCGGCATCAACTCCAGCATCTCAGCAACTCCTCACAGCAGCCTCTCCTCATAGTAGCATCTTCATAGTAATCTCCCAGTGGTAGTCTCAGCACAATCTCCTCCCACTGACCTCTTACCTCATCTTTTATACCCTTGATTACACCACCCAGAATGAGGTCACCGGCGACGGCTAGTCTGATTGACTAACGCACTCAAGTCCAGATTCTTTGTAAGAAGATAGGATTAAGTGAAATGATACAATGTTATCAACCATGTCTGATCAACAGCCCAGGCTGAACAATGCATTTTTATTTGATCACCCAGGCCTATGTAAGAATTCAATGGAGCTATTCTGGGATGGATACAAAGCCCTATTGTTACAAGGTTGCCACTAATGACAACATGCACCTAGGATTAGAGCTGCGCACATTATGAATGAATGGAAGTAAGAAGGAGATACGATACTCAGAGATCAAAATACATCTTTGAGTTATAGCCATATTTAAGTGGAATTATCACAATCATACTCAACATGGACCAGAAGAAGCGAAGGAAAGAGTTGTCTCAGGAGCTTAGAAGAAAATTATAGACAAGCATGTTAAAGGTAAAGGTTATAAGACCATCTCCAAGCAGCTTGATGTTCCTGTGACTACAGTTGCACATATTATTCAGAAATTTAAGATCCATGGGACTGTAGCCAACCTCCCTGGACGTGGCCGCAGGAGGAAAATTGATGACAAATCAAAGAGAAGGATAATACGAATGGTAACAAAAGAGCCCAGAAAAACTTCTAAAGAGATTAAAGGTGAACTTCAAGCTTAAGGAACATCAGTGTCAGATCGCACCATCCCTCGTTGTTTGAGCCAAACTGGACTTCATGGGAGAAGACCAAGGAGAACACCATTGTCGAAAACAAATCATAAAAAATCCAGACAGGAATTTGCCAAACTACATGTTGACAAGCCACAAAGCTTCTGGGAGAATGTCCTATGGACAGATGAGACAAAAATCGAAATTTTTGGCCAGGCACATCAGCTCTATGTCCACAGACGGAAAAATGAAGCATATCTTGAAAAGAACATGGTCCCTACTGTCAAACATGGAGGAGGCTCTGTTATGTTCTGGGGCTGCTTTGCTGCATCTGGCACAGGGTGTCTTGAATCTGTGCAGGGTACAATGAAATCTCAAGACTATCAAGGGATTCTAGAGAGAAATGTGCTTCCCAGTGTCAGAAAGTTTGGTCTCAGTCGCAGGTCATGGTTCTTGCAACAGGATAATGACCCAAAACACACAACTAAAAACACCCAAGAATGGCTAAGAGGAAAACATTGGACTATTCAGAAGTGGCCTTCTATGAGCTCTGACCTAAATCCTATTGAGCATCTTTGGAAGGAGCTGAAACATGCCGTCTGGAAAAGGCACCCTTCAAACCCGAGACAACTGGAGCAGTTTGCTCATGAGGAGTGGCCAAAATACCTGTTGAAAGGTGCAGAAGTCTCATTGACAGTTACAGGAATTGTTTGATTGCAGTGCTTGCCTCAAAAGGTTGTGCAACAAAATATGAAGTTAAGGAACCCATCATTCCCCTTACGTCCGACAGCAGAACAATATGGGGTATCTCTGCCCCTGTGTGTTGTTTAGGACGGTGGAACCTTTAATTAGCACCAAAAATAAGAAGGTGCCTCCTACTAGCCCTATAAGAGGACACCAGAGACCTCCCTCCCCTGTGTTTTTTTCTGTCCTGTGTGGGACAGGTGGATGGAGGTCTCTCGTGACCTCCCGTTGCTAGGGGTTTTTTCTACTCCTGGCTTACCTTTAGGGGGTACCTCGGTCCTTTCTGACGTTCCAAAGATCCTCCAGTCCTTCGGGCCTTTTTCCCTCCGCAGCGCAGCGTTATCTGGCTCATTGCACTGCAGGCAGCGCGATCCCGGAAGTAAGCGGGGAACCTCTCCGGCCGGAACCTTTTCTTTGGTCTCATGTTCCCCAGGGAAGGAAGCCTTTGCGCACCACCGCGGCCTACTTCCGGTTTTCTCTTGAAAAGTGCTGTAAGTTTGAAAATTTAAATTTAAAGGCAAAATATAGAATTGATTTTTTGCTGCTTGTATTTTGAGCCTCTGGCTTAGGCTTATGCTCCTCTATGTTCCATTATGGCTTTTGACCTGGTTTGGTGCTGTATGAATGTTTTCAATGTTTGGCTCCTCCCCTCGCTGCTGGATTACATTTAAAAGGGCCTCAGTCCTTTACTTGTTGAGCTCGTGGTTTCTAGCTCCTCTGCTGCGGTTTGCGGTGTCTGGTTTTTTTCCTGACGGGATCTTTTTTCTCTTCAAGTGACCGATTTAAAAAAAGTAAGGTACCCCTTGGTTTTTTTCTTCTTGTGCAATGCTTGGCAATCTTCCATTCTTTATTGTCATGTGGCTTTGATGTTTCAGATGTCATCTTCTGCATCAGGTAACGGCGATGGGCTTAGAAGGAAAAAGTCCTCTAAACATAAACACCTAACGTGTTTGGATTGCAATACTCCTTTACCTGACAGCTATGATTTTACTTGCTGTTGCCAATGCCGCGGACCTCCGTCAGAAGTACCTTCTATAAGAGAGGTTGTCACTTGGGTAAAGGACTATATAGAGGAGTCTCTTAAGGAGATCCGTTCTTCCATCGCCCAGATTGCCAAGAGACCGAGGGTTGAGACACAGTCTTCCCTATGGATCGCTGACGAAGATTATCAGATAGTGGATGAGACACTCTCATCTGACGATTCCACTGAAGATTCCAGCAGGCCGTGCTTCCCACTCAAAAAATTAAGCCGGCTGCTGAAGTCCATCCGGTCTAAGGATCGTGATGTTGACGGGGAAGCCTCCACGTCCACCTATAGAGGGCCTAGGGTCTTCCAAGTGGACCAGACATTACAAAAGTTAATGTCCACAGAGTGGAAATGTCCTGAAAAACCTCTTGTGGTTTCTAGGAGGTTCAGGGCTTAATTCCCAGTCGCTCAATTGGATAAATGGGGTCCTCCTCCCAAGGTGGATATGGCGGTGGCCAAACTGTCCCGCGCGCACTATGGTACTATCAGATGATGGATCAAATTTGCACGACGCAATGGACAGGCGCATCGACAATACCCTCAAGAAGGCTTATTCAGCTGCCTCGGCCCAGACCGCTGTGGCGGTTGCGTCTTGTGAAGTATCAGCCAAATTGCACACTGACCTGGTCCACCTCGAGAGGAACATCGACTCTGGAGTCTCCAGAGATGAGCTGCTAGGGTTTCTAGGCTCGGTTTCCCTGGCAGCTGAATATTTAGCGGAGGCCTCCCACCATCAATTAAGGCTGGCGGCCAAATCCCTGGCACTTACCACTGCAGCAAGAAGACCTCTATGGTTAAAACCCTGGAGAGCTGATTTCCCCTCAAAGTATAATTTGTGCGCATTACCCTTTGAGCCAGGTAGAGTCTTTGGCAGTGCCTTAGACTAGATCCTGGAGGGCTTGGCCGACAGGAAGGGTAAAACTTTACCCCAGGCCTTTAGAGGTAGATCTGACTCTGGCCGTGGTAGAGGCTATCCGCCTCGTCATGGACAGCAGTCCCAGAGAGGCTCTAGATATTCCTCTAGAGGCGCCGTCCGGAGATTCCCGAAGTCTGATGATAAAAAAGAGAAGCCTAGCTTTTGACATCAGGAGCAGTCTTCCTGTGGCCGAGATTCCTGTCGGGGGTCGTCTCTCCCATTTTTTCAACTGCTGGCAGGAAAAAATTCGAGACCCATGGGTCTTGCAGGTAATCCAAAGAGGATATGCAATCGATTTCCTCCATCCTCCTCAGGATCGGTTTGTGTTGACTCGCAGCCTCCCTACAATGCAGTAGACTACATTGGAATGCTCCATCCGAGAGTACATTCACAAGGGAGCCCTGGAGGAAGTCCCTTCTCTAGAAGAAGGATCCGGTGTCTATTCTCCCGTCTTCCTGGTGGCAAAACAAGTGGAGAATGATCATAGACTTAAGGTACCTCAACTGCTTCATCAAAAAGAAGCGCTTCCATATGGAAACCATAAAGTCTGTCACCACTTTTCTCCTCCAGGGCGATGTTTTTGTGACTTTGGATCTAAAAGACGCTTATTTGCATATTCCTATTTATCCTCCACACAGAAGGTTTCTAAGGATTGCCGTAGTAGTTTCCGGCCACAGTAAGCACTTTAAATTCACAGCACTACCCTTCGGGATCTCCTCTGCTCCCCACACCTTTACAAAGGTAGTGGCTCCTATAGTGGCTGCCCTCAGACTTCAGGGCATATTCGTGGTGCCTTATCTAGACGACTGGTTGATAAAAGCCCAGTCAGAGTCTGTTCTGCTCCAGCACCTACAGACAGCCGTTTCCCTGTTTCAGAGTCTGGGATGGCTTATAAACTGGGAGAAGTCAGTAATGATCCCTTCAACCCGAAGTAAGTTCCTCGGCTACTTCCTGAATTCAGTCTGTCTGCAGGTCTCCTTGACACCAGCAAGGAAGGAGAAACTGGTCGGTGCAGTCCGGCATCTCTTCAAAAAGCCGATAGCCTCCATCAGAACATTGATGAAGATCCTGGGCTTGATGTCTTCCTCAGTGGAGGTAGTCCTATGGGCCTTGTGGCACTTACGTCCCCTCCAGAAGGAATTACTAGAGGCTTGGGATCGCTCCCTTCTTACACTCAGCAAGAAGATTCGACTCTCCCCCAGGACCCGTCTTTCCCTCAAGTGGTGGTTGCACCTGAAAGACGGAAGGTCCACGGTCCAACCTCCTTGGACCCTGTTGACTACAGATGCATCCCTCTCGAGATGGGGAGCCCATTTGGACGGAAACTCCATAAAGGGAGTCTGGAGCGCTCCAGAAAGAAGGACCTCGTCCAACTGGAAGGAGCTCAGAGCTGTATATCGTGTCTTACTCCTTTTCTCGCCTCTTCTCAAGGGAAGAGCAGTCAAAATCCGGTCAGACAACATGACCACAGTGCTGTACGTGAACAGACAGGGAGGCACCAGATCACCAACCCTCCTCAGGGAGGCAGATCTGATATTTACATGGGCAGAGAAAAATCTAACCCATTTATCTGCAGTTCACATCAAGGGCTCCCTGAACATAGTAGCGGGTCAGTTGAGTCGGGGTCATGCCGTATCAGGAGAATGGTCACTCAATCCAGAAGTCTTTCATCAGATTACCCTGAAGTGGGGTCTTCCAGAAACAGACCTCATGGCAACACGACTCAACGCCAAGGTGGAGACGTTCTGTTCCCTTTACCAGGAGGACAATCCCTTGGCAGTGGATGCCCTGTCCATCCCTTGGAGGTCCAGGCTGGCATACATCTTCACTCCAATTCCAATAATACCGAAGGTATTGATGAAAATCAGACAGGACCAAGTCTCTGTGATAGCCATCATTCCATTCTGGCCAAAAAGAGCTTGGTTTTCCCAACTCATGGAGATGAGTCGAGGGATATATTGGAGGCTTCCCCCCATCCAGAACCTGGTTTCCCAAGGATCTCTGGAGATTCAACCTGACAGCCTGGAGGTTGAGCAGTCCCTACAGCAGGATAGAGGACTGTCAAAGGCCGGCCTGAAGACCCTTTCTTCTGCAAGAGCAGACTCTACCAATAAGAACTACCAGAGGACAGCCAAGATTTTCATGGAGTGGTACTCCAAGAAGGGTAATAATAATCTAGAACCTTCAAAGTCTGATATTTTAAATTTTCTTCAGGACGGTTTGGATAAGGGCCTTACCCCTGCCACTTTGAAAGTGCAGATTGCTGCCCTCTCTTCTCATTTGAACAAACGCCTGTCTCAGGATCCTCTGGTTGCAAGGTTCCTTAAAGGGGCAATGAGGCTAAAGCCCTCGGTATCATCTCCAGTTCCCCAGTGGGACCTTGCGGTAGTCCTTGCAGGCCTGTGCGCTCCTCCATTTGAACCCTTGGAGACTACAGAGCTAAAATATTTAGCCTGAAAAACCACTTTTTTGTTGGCTATTACATCTGCCAAAAGAGTAGGAGAACTCCAGGCTCTCTCTTCTAGAGAACCGTACATTGTGTTTTTTGCAGATAGGGTGCACCTTAGGTTTTTGCCTGGGTTTAACCCTAAGGTCCCCTCATGCTATAATAGCAATCAGCTAATTTCACTACCTGTGTTTTTCCCCACTCCAACCTCTGAGGAGGAAGAAAAGCTCCACACCTTAGATGTGGTAAGGTGTCTGCGGATTTACCTATCCCGCACTCAACCGTTTAGGAAGGCCGAAAACCTACTAATCAACATGCAGGGTAAAAACAAAGGCCTCAAGGCTTCCAAGCCTACTCTATCTACATGGATCAAGGAGACAATTAAGTCTTCCTTTCTTATTCAGGAGTTACTCCCTCCAGTCTTTTCTACGGCCCACTCGATCAGGGCTGTGTCGACTTCTTGGGCTGAGCATCAGTCCTTACCATTGGACCAGATTTGTGCGGCTGCATCATGGTCATCTCAGTTGACCTTTGTTAAACATTATCGTTTAGACATCCGCAGTTCCCAGACAACTGCCTTTGGTCAGACAGTCCTTGACGTTGTAAGGCGAGGAAACCCTCCCTAGGGGAATTACTTGCTTGGACTCTCTACTTGTCAATCATACATGAACCCCATCAAAGTTGCAATTTTTAGGTTAGGGAGAGATCAACCTCTTGTTCTATTTTAAATCTTTACCAAATGATTAATTAGTCCTCCTAACTGAAACTATACCAAAATATCGGCTACAATAATTCAAAAAAACCACCAAAAAGTCAATAAACCCAACTAATTACATATGCAGAAATCTGGCCAATCATAATCAAGGAATCTCAGCGGTTAGGGCTAGGGCTAGGGCTGATAATGGCTCTTGTGAAGATTACATGACTTAGGGTAAGAGTTCAATTTATAGAAGAGACAAATTAGAATGCAGTAATGCTTTGCATTGATTGGACTCTCTACTTGTCAATCATACATCAACCCCGCCAAAGTTGCAATTAAAGGTTAGGGAGAGATCAACCTCTTGTTCTATTCTAAATCTTTACGAAATGAATAAATTAGTCCTCCTAACTGAAACTATACCAAAATACCGGCTACATTAATTAAAAATAACCACCAAAAAGTCACTAAACCCATCTAATTACATATGCAGAAATCTGGCCAATCATAATCAAGGAATCTCAGCGGCTAGGGCTGATAATGGCTCTTGTGAAGATTACATGACTTAGGGTAAGAGTTCAATTTATAGAAGAGACAAATTAGAATGCAGTAATGCTTTGCATTGATTGGACTCTCTACTTGTCAATCATACATCAACCCCGCCAAAGTTGCAATTAAAAAAAAAAAAAAAACTTCTTTTTTTTTTTTTATTTTAAAAAAAAAAAAAAAATTTTTAATAAAAAAAAAAAAAAAAAAAAAAAAAAAACAACAAAAAAAAAAAAAAAAAAAAAAAAAAAAAAAAAAACAAAAAAAAAAAAAAAAAAAAAAAACCAAACAAACAAAAAAAAAAAAACAAAATCAAAAATAAGATAAGAAAAAAAAAAAAAATAAAAAATTTTAAAAAAAAAAAAAAAAAAAAAAAAAAAAAAAAAAAAAAAAAAAAAAAAAAAAAAAAAAAAAAAAACTTTAATTCATTCCCCCCCCCCCCCACCAAAACAACACCACCCCCACCAAAAAAAAAAAAAAAAAAAAGAGGAAAAACACCCCCTTTTCCCCCTCTAAACCCCCAAAAAAATAAATTCATTCCCCCCCCCACAAACCCAACCCCCCCCCCCCCCCCCCTTTAATCAAAAAACCCCCCCCAAAACCCCCCCCCCCCCCCAAAACACATACCCCACCCCCCCCCCCCCCAAACCCCAAACCCCCCCCCTTATTTGGTTTGGGGGGGCCCAAAAAATGGATCTTTTGAAAATTACATGACTTAAGGTGAGAGTTCACTTTATTGGATTGAACAAAAGCTTTTATTTGCATCCAAGTCTTATACAAAAAATAACAAGGTACTGCGACGCAGCGCATAACTGTATTACAATACCACAATTCAGTCTATATCATTCATCCTTAAGGGATGCGGCGCGGCATACGGCGACAGGAAATACATCCTAACACTACATGCTGCACTACAAACCTAACTGACATACTTTTGGTCAATGCAATAAACACAGACGAGTGACAAAAACAGAGGGACGAGGGGGAGGGAAGGTCACAGGCCCGAAGCTTTATTGATTGACCACAACACACATGAGGGGAGGACAGGCAATGCAAGAAATAATATACTTCCTATACTACCACTACTTCCTACCCTGGCAATAACTAACACATTTTAGGGGGGGACAGGTAAATACAAGAAATAATATACTTCCTATACTACCACTACTTCCTACCCTAACTCTAAACAAAATGGTTAAACGGCAAAAGCATCAAACATGTGATGGGATGGGGAAGAGGAAAGAGGGAAAGGGGAGGGGATGATCACAGGCCCGAAGCTTTATTTGAGTAACACGACAGACATGAAGGGAGGACGGGGAAGGGAAAAAACAGACGTCGCCGAAGACTCAGTCCTCTTCTCCCTCCTCTTCACCGGCCAGGCTATCCAGAATGGCATAGTCCCGCTGCAGGCTGCGGATCAGCCTGCAACAATCCTGAAAAGTGATGTCCTCTCTTCGCAAAGTCAGTCCTTTTCTGGCGAACCAGATAGCGTCCTTGAAACAGTTCACAAGTCGCCAGGCCTCCAGAATGTCACTCTCTCTGTGAGTCCCCTGGAAGAGCCCATACAATACCGCGTGGTACGTCAGGCCCCTCCTGGGTACACAGTCCTCAAAGTCATCTTCCAGCTCGTCCAACAGGCCTTGAGCAAAAGGGCACTCCCAAAAGACGTGCAAAGATGTTTCCTCCTTGTAGGGGCACCGTGGGCAGTACCTCGTCTTGCTCAAGTTGCGGGCATGCATGAACGACCTGAGGGGCAGCCCCCCTCGGATAGCCATCCACGACAGATCCTTGTGCCCGTTGGTCAGCAGACGTGAAGAGACGTTCTCCCAAACGACCTTCGTGGCGTCCGCTGTGAGTCCTGGAACCTCCTCCATGCCATCCCTAGCTCGGATGAGCTTGTGGATGGTCTTTGGCTTCCACAGATCCGGTTTAAGACCCTCCAGCTGGAACTCCCTCACGAACTTGGGCACGTCCTTGTAGAACCACGGGACGGTCCAGTTGTAAGGGACGGAGCTGTCCCATTTCTCCCAGCCGAGCCCTCGCCAGAGGGGGAGCAGGAACAAACGAGACATGGCCTTCCCCGCGGATCCGCTGACTGTACTCAGGGTTCTGCGAACACAATCACAAACAAAAGCCGATCTTAGAAGGGTTGGAATATCGGGGACATTCTTACCTCCCTTGAGCCGGTCCCTGTACATGATGCTCCGCTTCACCCGGTCCATTTTGGAGCCCCACACAAAGTGGAAGACGGTCCTGGTGATGGCCCGCGCCACCGTTGCCAGTGGGGGCCAGGCCTGTGCGGTGTATTGGAGCACAGGCAGGATCTCATTCCTCAGGACGAGCGCCTTTCCCTCGATGGTGAGCTGACGTAGGCTCCAAAGCCCGATTCGCTGATTGATTTTCTTGAGTCTTTCGTCCCAAGACCTCAGGGCGGCGCCTTCCTTTCCGAACCAGACTCCCAAGATCTTGATGAAGTCCGGCTGTACTGTGAAAGGAAAGAAAGCAGGGGAGGCCAGGTGCCACTCTCCGAAGAGCATGGCCTCTGACTTTCCACAGTTCACCTTAGCCCCTGAGGCTCGGCCGAAGCGTTCGCAGGTCTGGACGAGCGTTGACACCGACGACTGGTCAGCGCAGAAGACGGTCACATCGTCCATGTAGAGCGAACACTTGACTTCCAGGTTTCCTGAGCCCGGTGCGATGATCCCTCTGATCCCTCGATTCTGCCGGATAGATTCTGCGAACAGTTCTATAACACAAACAAAAAGGAGGGGAGAGAGCGGGCAGCCTTGTCTGACCCCGGAGCGAACCGAAAAGGGGTCAGTTTTCCAGCCGTTCACCATCACCGAGCTGTGGATGTCGAGATACATGAGGTTAACCATACGACAGAACCACTCACCCACACCAAGTTGGCGGAGGGCTTTCGCCATGAAATCGTGAGAGACACGATCGAAGGCCTTCTCCTGATCCAGACTGACCAGGGCCGCGTGCGCACGGCGGTCTCCGATGTAGTGCAATGTGTCTCTCACCAGGGCTAAGCTGTCCGCGATCCTCCGACCAGGAATGGCGCAGGTTTGGTCCGGGTGGATGACGCTGCCGATGACTGCCTTCAACCTCGTTGACATCACCTTGGCCAGGATCTTGTAGTCCACGTTGAGGAGCGAGATGGGACGCCAATTCTTCAGGTCGCATCTTTCCCCCTTCTGCTTGTACAAGATCGTGATCAAGCCTTCCCGCAACGACGGCGGCATCGTCCCCGCCACCACCATCTCCTCGTAGAGATCTTTCAGATCCGAGCAGATCAGGTCCCCCAGAGCTACGTATAGCTCGGCGGGGAGACCGTCGCTACCCGGAGTCCTTCCGACCTTAAAGGATTTAGCGGCAGCGAGGACTTCGGCCACCGTCAGAGGGGCGTTCAGAGCCTCAGCACCTGTAGGATCAAGAGGATTCGTGATACCTGACAGGAACTCTTGCGCTGCATCTTCGTCGGTGGGTTTCGGGGAGTAGAGGTCGCGGTAGTAGTCGCGGACGACGCCCATCACTTCCTTCTTCCCCCTTCTCATGTTGCCGTCTCCATCCCTCATCTCTGTGACGGGCGTGTGGCCTGAGTGGACCTTTCTGAAAAAGAAAGAGTTACATTTCTCACCCTTCTCCAGATGCTCCACCTTGGAACGGAAGATGATCTGCCGCGATTCCTCCTCAAAGTGCCCCTTGAGACCCTTCTTGGCGTCCTCCAGCATATCCCTGACGTCCCAGCCACAGCGCTCGAGGTCCTGAAGGGAACGCAGCTCGCGCTGCATCTCCCTCAGGTCCCCCTTGCGCCGGGCCGCCTGCTGGCGGCCTCTCGCCTGGAAGAAACAACGGATATTGACTTTAACATATTCCCACCAATCCGACAACCTGCTAAAGGAAAATTTGTCGTTACGAAGGCACACGTAGACATCTCTAATCTCCTCCAACAACTCCTCATTTTCCAGCAAGGAGCAATTCAGCTTCCAGGAGCCGGGGCCGGGTGGAAAACCGTTGCCCACGGCGCCCTCAAAGAGAATACCCCTGTGGTCAGAGAAGAAGCAAGGGATCATAGAGTGGCTTACCTGTGCTACTGACCGAGAGGTGAACACGAAGTCAATCCTGGAACGCAGTGAGCCATCGGACCGACACCAGGTGTAGTTGGCTGATGCCGGCCCCATAGAACCCACCGCGTCCCTGAGAGAGGCCTCGGTCACCATCTCGATCAGCAGTTTAGATGTTACATCGAGCTTCGCCGACGCAGAAGAACTCCTTCCGTCACCCTCCACAGGGCAGTTGAAGTCCCCGGCCAGAATGACCGCCCTGGTGGTAGCGAGCTGAGTGCGCAGGATCTGGAAAAGCTCCAGGCGCTCGTTCTTCATGGGGGAAGCGTACACGTTGATGAGCCTAATAGGCTCCCCCGCCCAGGAACCGTCTATGACCATTAGCCGGCCACAGACGAGCTCCCGGTAGGTTTCAAGCGTGAAGGCGTTCCCCCTGATGAGAACGGCAATACCTGCGGACTTGCAGTCGCCACCACCCGACCAGTAAGACGGACCGTGGCTCCACTCCCTGCAGAGGTGTCCGTAGGACCGAAGAGAGGGGAGGCCGCACTCCTGCATCATCACGACATTCGCCTTAGCAATGTTCTCCACGAACGACA
Source organism: Leptodactylus fallax (assembly GCA_947044405.1). Taxonomy (NCBI): domain Eukaryota; kingdom Metazoa; phylum Chordata; class Amphibia; order Anura; family Leptodactylidae; genus Leptodactylus; species Leptodactylus fallax. Next base: position 1,706,640 of record CAMRHE010000109.1, on the reverse strand, counting down.
AAGCTGTCTGACGTCTACTCCTCTCCTTGATGCTCCGCACATTTATGGTAAAGATAGAGATCCCAGCCATAGTGAGAGAAAAAAGAAAAGATTAAACCTTCAAGACAGGTTTTCTAGTTACCGCTCCCGTCGGGGGGTTTCTCCTCCTTCTTGTCCGCAGGCAAGAGTTGCTCCAAGGAGTCTTCAATCGCCTGCAGGGCGTGGGTATCGAAAGCCTCCACCATCTCCACCGCCTCACCGCCGAGGATCTCGGTGATGATTGACGCCGGGGGTTCGGCCAGCAGGGTATCCACATACCGCTCGAGTTCTAAGTCCACCGGGATGGCGTCCTCGGCGGGCTCCACTGCTATCTTTTTGGAGACCTCGTCGTCTTCGTCGGGGCCTTCGCTCTTCTTCCTTTTCCTTTGCTCTGAAACAAGACAAGCGGGAGAGGGGGAGGGGGGGGGAATTCCTCCAAGAAGGGGCCCGCAGCAGCTGGAGGGGGAGGTGTTAGTGCTGCTGGGGGGAGGGAAGCCGGGGGGGGGGGTGAGGGGGGGCAGGGGTGGCCACTGAGGTGATGGGGGGAAGGAGGGGGATAACCTCAGTGGGGGGAACACTGGGAGGGGGGGGAGTCGTCCGCTTACCCTGCTCAGGATTTTTCTTGGGCTGCTGCGGCGGCTGCGGCTTCTGCTTCTGCTTCTGCTGCTGCTGCTGCTGCTTACCCTTGCTCTGCTCCGGTTTCTGGGGATTCCGGGGCTTCTGAGTGTCTTTGGGCTTGGTCGCTGGCTTCTTCTTGGCCGGCGCGGCGGGCGCGCCGGCCGCGAAATCCGCCGCCACCCTCGCCCAGGATCTCTTCGGGCACCCCTTGTAGGCGTGGTCCGCCTCCCCACACAGATTACAGGTCTTCCGTGTGGGGCAATCCTTCGTCTCGTGCCCCACCACACGGCAGTTCCTGCAAGCGTTCTCCTTGCAGGCCCTTCCTTCGTGCCCCTCCTTACCACACTTGCGACAGCAGCGCGGCATATCGGGGTAAAAGATGAGCCCGTAGGAGTTCCCGAGCGAGAACACCGGCGGCAGATGCACGAGGCCGTTGGAGTTGTGGGGGTCCCTGTGGAGGCGGACTACGGCTGACCACTTACTGTTCCAGAAGCCGAGACTGTTCAGGATCTTGGACGGCTCCTTGACCACAGTACAGTACCTGCTCAGGAACGTGGCTACGTCGCTGCCTGGGGTGTGCGGATTCCTCATCGCCACCGTGATCCGTCTCTCGTTCTGTTGCACTGGGCAGCTGCCCACGAACATCCTGAAAGGGGATCCCGGCAGCGCTGACTTCACCGCATCCCAATACCTCCTGCATATGTCCACGGAGGCAAAAGTCACAAAGAAAATCCCTGTGACGAAGGCGTGGACTGCCAGGGTCTCGGCTTTGGAAAAGCCCTGCTCCAGGACCATCTTTTGACAGAAAATTTTCTCTGTCATGTTTGGACGCTTTCCGTCCACCTCCTTCAGCCTCAGAGTCACCGTTTGCCTCATCCAGGGCTCCAAGGTTGGAGCCCCCTGAGTCGGCAGCAGGTTTCCAGTCTGGCCGGCGGAAGCGGACGGAGAGACGTCCGAGATGGCCGCCGGAGCCTGGCTTACCTTGGCCTTGCCCCCGGCTGGTCTCCCCGCCTTCTTGGGGATGGTTCCTTGTGTGGCCATTACCTCCTGGCACCGGGCTGTCCCACGAAGACTCTGGGCAGAGAACTGTCCCTCGGCGCTCCTGAAGTCTTCTCCTGGAGTTTCAGCTAGGCTCCGCCCCCTAATCTGAATATCTCCCGAAGCTCCGCCTCCCGAAGTCCAAGTCGTTCTCTCTCCCTGAGCTTCCCGGGATGTGCTCACGGTGGGTTGTCAGCTGCTTCTCCCTTGCTGGCGTCGGTCTTCGATGGCGAAGGTCTCGAAGGCGCTAGAGGGCTCGCCCTCTCGGTCTAAAGGCAGATCAAATGCAGCACTGCTCCCCCGTCCAATAAATGGCACTCGGTTTATCCTGGAAATTTCGGATATGGGCGTCCGAGCGGATCCGCTTTCTGGCGTCCCAGAAGTTTTACCGGATATTGCTATCCGAACGGTTCCTATTCCAGTTCCCCTCGCACCAGATATTGAACTGATAAGAACAGATACTACACTTGATCTTAGCCAAAAGGCCGAGAACAAAAAAAAAAATTGTTTTTTGGTTTTTGTTTTTTAACAATAAAAAAAAAAAAAGTGTTTGGGGGGGGGGGGGGGGGGGGGGGGGGGGGGGGGGGGCCCCCTCCTTTTTTTTTTCCCCCTTCTCTTTTTGCCCTCCCCCTCTTTCTTCTCTTTGGGGGGGGTGGGGCGGGGGGGGCCTTTTTGAAAAAGAAAGAGTTACATTTCTCACCCTTCTCCAGATGCTCCACCTTGGAACGGAAGATGATCTGCCGCGATTCCTCCTCAAAGTGCCTCTTGAGACCCTTCTTGGTGTCCTCCAGCATATCCCTGACGTCCCAGCCACAGCGCTCGAGGTTTTGAAGGGAACGCAGCTCGCGCTGCATCTCCCTCAGGTCCTCCTTGCGCCGGGCCGCCTGCTGGCGGCCTCTCGCCTGAAAGAAACAACGGATATTGACTTTAACATATTCCCACCAATCCGACAACCTGCTAAAGGAAAATTTGTCGTTACGAAGGCACACGTAGACATCTCTAATCTCCTCCAACAACTCCTCATTTTCCAGCAAGGAGCAATTCAACTTCCAGGAACCGGGGCTGGGTGGAAAACCGTTGCCCACGGTACCCTCAAAGAGAATACCTCTGTGGTCAGAGAAGAAGCAAGGGATCATAGAGTGGCTTACCTGTGCTACTGACCGAGAGGTGAACACGAAGTCAATCCTGGAGCGCACTGAGCCATCGGACCGACACCAGGTATAGTTGGCTGATGCCGGCCCCATGGAACCCACCGCGTCCCTGAGAGAGGCCTCAGTCACCATCTCGATCAGCAGTTTAGATGTTACATCGAGCTTCGCTGACGCAGAAGAACTTCTTCCATCTCCCTCCACAGGACAGTTGAAGTCCCCGGCCAGAAAAACTGCCCTGGTGGTAGCGAGCTGAGTGCACAGGATCCCTTCCCATTGCCATTCTGAAGTTTGAGTGTATGCTAATTGTATGTGTCAAGAACCAAGGGCAGCAGGGAGATTTACAAGAGTTAAGGATATAGAAGAGATAAAACAGATTGAAGGAGTCCTAAGAATTCACTGGATACTCTAGGTGTCAATCATACATTAGCTCCACAAACACGGAAAATTTAAACTTAGGGAGAGATTTTGTCAAATTTTTAAAATCTTTACTAAAGGACCACACTTATCAACCTAACTGAGATTGCACTAAAATTATCTGCTAATTATTGACAAATAACCACCAGAAAGTCACCAAAAACACATTTAATTACATATGCAGAAATCTGGCCAATCATAATCAAGGAATCTCAGCTCATGGGTTAGGGTTATTGATAAATAACCACCAAAAAGTCAACAGACACATCTAATTACTGTCTCACCAAAGTGCTTCAGTCAAATCAGTCCGTGTGAGTACTTCTCGGTAATGTCCTATATGATCTCACAGCGGGTTCTGTGACTTCAAATGGAATGGGAAATGCAAAGGAAGCACTTGTACTTCTCCATTCATCAGCAAGAACTCAGCGTTTCTAAAATGTGTGGCCTTAAGCTGAGGGAAGGCAGTATTTTTGAGCTAAGGTCAAGTGTTCAGAAGTAAAGCTTCTCGGCCTTTTGGCACGATCAAGACTGGTTTGAGAAGGGATCGCGGATTGGGGACCGTCATGCCCCAAATGGAGGAAGAGTTGGACTGCGCTCGCATCTTCCCTGGAGGGAAGGATGATTATGTGATTCGGAATGCTGTGAAGATTACCATCTGTGAAGCCTTATTGGAGAAGTACAACTTAAGGTTTATTGTGAGAGATGTGCTTATGGGATTTTTATTTGTGGAAAAGACTGATATTCTTGCCTTGCAGGAAGCTCCAGGATGTTTTACAGTTACTTTTGTCTCCTCTGAGGCTTGCCGGAGCTTCCTGCGAAGATTGAGAGACCGTTTGCAAGGCAACATACTGCGGGGGTTAACTTTCACTGTGCTTTTTACAGAGGAAACTTATATCACCGTTAGCATGATGAGCCCCCATGTGAACGAGGACGATATTGGGCGTTTTCTGAGCCAGTACTGCACCATCCTTTCCAAGAGCAAAATTATGGATGAGGAGGAGCTGTGGACCGGCAAATATAAATATGTGGTGAGGCTGAAGAAGAACTATGGAGACCCCTCTAGAGGTACACAAACGCACCCCCCCGTCCTTCTTTAGGCTGGGACGGGAGCGGGGCCCGTTTGTTTTATAGCGGAATGCCCCCTTTCTGTCACCGCTGCGACCGCCACGGACACTGGGCTGCGGGGTGTAGTGGCGAGCAGCTATGTCGAAAATGCCTTAAGTATGGCCATTCTGCACCCCACTGTACCGGAGAACTGTGCTGCAATGTCTGTAAAACCCCTGGCCATACTTTCGGTAATTTCCCCGCAACGAACCGCGTCCTATGCGGACGCAGTAAAAACTTCTGTTAACCCCTTGCAGGAGCCTAGCTCGGAGTCTAACGAGGAGCCTGCACCAGCTGAGTCAAGACCGGAGTCTCGCCCTTCACCTGGAGAACCTCGCCCATCATCTTCTAAGGAGCCGCGCCCTGCGGCCGACTCAAGACCTGCAGGTGTATCAGCTGTTCAGACGCCGGCCGGCAAATCAGTGCAGAAGACTGTCGGAAAGCCGCCTACCACACCAGCGACTGCCGGAGTGATGTCGGAGATGGATGCCGCTGCTGCCTTGGTGTCCCTTGCCCCTGCCATGACCGATGCTGCGCTAGAAGACTCAATGGAGGTAAGCGTGCCCGAAACCCAGTCCCAAGGTGCGGTAGGGGAGGGAGCGTCTTGTGTGTCCGAAGTCCCAGAAGGCGGGGGGGGGGTCGGGGGGTGCGCCCCCGGTTCGGGCCGTCGCTCTGCTGCATGCGACAGAGGCCATGGACCAGTCCTCTCTTGCCGGCACTAAGAGGAAGCCCGCAGATAGTGGGGGACTGGGGGAACAGGCGCCGAAGAAAGCTGCGGCTGCCGAGAAACCTGAGGCTTCTGAGGATAGCGGAGTTGTTAGAAAGGCAGGGGTGAAGACAGGCGTGAAGACCGTTCGCATGCCGACTGTAACGGAGATGCCGGCGTCTGCTGGAATACCGCACGGTACACCTGCGGTTTGGTCCGCGGATGTACATGTGGCAGAATCAGACTCTGCCTTGAGTGGCCCTGAGCATATCTCTGAATATGATTCTGATCCTCCTTGAGCATAAGGATGGCCTCGGTAAAGGTGTCCTCGCTCAATGTGAGGAGTATTAGGGGTTCGCACAGACGAGCCGCCTTTTTTGAATATGCCGCAAATGAAAGTTGTGACCTTTTTTTATTGCAAGAATGCTGTCTGGACTACCACCTTAATTATGACTATTTGAGAAGTGAGTGGAAACATTGTTTTTCAGTCTGGTCTGGAGATAACCAGACCAGAAATTCCGGCATTGGTATTTTATGCAAAAACCCTGACATGCGACTTTTATCATTTCAGGAAATCATACCAGGTCGTGTTTTATGTGTTCATGTTTCTTATCGTAATTTTATCTTCCGTCTATTTAATATTTATGCCTCTCCTATAACTGATGACAGAGCTAAGTTATTAGAGACCTTGCAAGTGTTTTTACCCAGTACAGTGCCAACGGTAATATGCGGTGATTTTAATCTTATTCGTTGGAAAGAACAGAGGCAAGGCTCAAGAGGCAATGCACGGTATGATAAAACCAGGAAATTGTTTGAAACCATGCTAACAGATTTTAATTTATCAGACAGCTGGAAAACGCTATATCCTGCTGACCCAGGTTACACCTGGGAAAATGACACTCTAAAATCAAGAATTGACTACTGCCTTTTAAATAATATTACTGTTTCTGCTTTTAACTTGTCCACTAATTTATTCTCAGACCACAAGTGTTTGCATATTTCCTTTAAGGTGTCTGCTGAACCACGGGGAAAGGGAGTGTGGAGACTAAACACCTCCCTATTAGAAGACAAAACGGTTTTATCAGCTTTTATCCGTTTATATGATGTTTTAACCCGTGAGAAATGTAATTTTAGTTGTATTTTAGATTGGTGGGAACATGCCAAGCTGCGTTTTAAAGCCTTTTTTATAGATGCTGGGAAGAAGGCTGCTCAAAAGAAAAAGGTGTGGTTCCGCCGTCTTAATTTGCAGCTGCAGACCTTTTACCAACTCAGAGACATTAGAGTTGATGTGGGTGAGGACATTTTAAGAGTTAAAAGGGAAATTGAAGTGTGTATAAAAAACAAAGGCAAAGATATTATATTCATGTCTAAAGTTCACCATATTGAGAATAACGAAAAATGTTCTCGCTTTTTCTTTCAAAAAACTGCAAATGTTAAAAAACCTATCGATGAATTAGAAGGAGAACGGGACATCGAGGGTATGTTAAAAAAAAACCATGCTTTTTATCAAGACTTATTTAACACCAAAAGTATTAATCAAGATTTTTTAGAGGATGTTTTAGGTTCTTTTAAAAACGTTTTAGCTCCACATGACAATGATGCACTTTTAAGTAGTTTAACCCACGATGAACTGATTTTAACTATTAAAAGCTTTGCTAAAGGGAAGACCCCAGGTGTAGATGGTCTACCTGTGGAGTTTTACTTAACGTTTTTAGATACTATGAGAGATGACTTGTTTTTACTTTTTAAAGAGGCAATTTCTAGTACTGTTTTACCTGAGTCATGGCGTACTGGCGTTATTGTTTTATTGTTCAAGAAAGGCGAACGTACTGTTTTAAATAACTGGAGACCCATTACCCTTTTATGTACTGATTATAAAATTTTATCAAAAGTTCTTGTTAACCGCATCAAACATGTTTTACAGGTTTTAACGCATCAAGATCAGGTATGTGCGGTACCTGGGCGGGGGATTTGGTCTAATTTAAACACAATCAAAGATGTCATATGGTATTCGCAAGAAAGACATCAAGATCTTATCCTTTTAAACCTAGATTTTTTTAAGGCTTTTGATAGGGTGTCACATGAATATTTATGGTTGGTCTTAAAACATATGGGTTTTGTACGTGATTTTATCTGTTTAATTAGCCTTTTATATGAACAATGTTTTAGCATGATTTTAGTGAATGGCTTTTTAACTCCACGTGTTATTTTAAATTCCGGGGTGAAGCAGGGGTGTCCGCTGTCTCCAATATTATTCATTTTAGCAGTGGAACCCCTGTTGTGCAGTCTGAGGAGTGACAAGGTTTTAAAGGGCGTGCCGATCCCCGGAGGGAGCGGCGCACAGACGAAGGTGAAAGCCTATATGGATGACATTGCTATTTTTTGCACCACGCCTTCGTCTGTGCGTCGAGCCATTCTTTTAACTACTTGCTTTTGTGAAGCCTCTGCATTCAAGTTGAATTTGAACAAGTCTGAATGCTTTTTTATTGGTAACCTGTCTGATTTTAACATCCCTAACTTATGTATGAAATCTGATTATATCAAAATTCTAGGTGTTATTTTTAGTAAAGAAAATAGAGGTAATGAAAGCTGGGCTATTGTAAAAGCAAAAATCCAAGAGAAGATAAATTTTTGGAAATCCAGAAAATTGACTTTATATGGAAAAGTCCTTATTATAAAAGCTATTTTAATACCAATTTTATTATGTTTGAATGCCGTTTTCCCACCTAATTATATTATGTTAAGATCCCTGCAAAGAATGCTATTTATGTTTTTATGGGGGTCTAAAGCGGAGAAAATTAGATGAATAGAAATGTACAAGTCTGTGTTGAAAGGAGGGATGGGTGTACCCGAACTAGCTGCTATTCTTGTTATTAATCACTTTTCCTTATGTTTTAGAAATCTTCACGCTACCCATGATTGGGGATTTTATTTAAGATATGCTGCTGGTCACATTTTTAGAAAACACAAAATGTTTTTACCCGTCTCTATCCGCTCCCGTTTTAATCAGCACACCCGCACAGTACAAGATTTTAATTAAAGCCATCCAGGACTTCCAACTAAGCCAACTGGACGAAACGGTTTTAAAGGTGCCATGGAGCATTTTAAAACATCACCGTGACAAGGACTCCATGGTTCCGGTTCATAATTTTTCCTTTAACTACACTAAAGCAATCTGGGCGAGAGCTTCTGCACCATATTTGAGCAACAGTCTAAAAGAGATCGCATGGCTGGCTATCCACGACGCACTCCCTACCAAGGCGTTCCAGTATATCCGTGGGTACAGTCGTTCATCATCCTTACTGTATCGACGACGAGACTGTTCTTCACCTTTTCTGGAATTGCAGCTTTGCCAGGAACGTGTGGGGTCAAGTTGGGGAACTTTTAAAGTTTTTAACAGGACTGGACAATTTGACCCATGAGACTGTTTTATTTTGTGTATCCCGATTGCCTAAGGAAAAAGAGAAAGTTTTATGGACGTTTTTAAACTGTTTCAAATACGCACTATGGACAGTCAGAAATATTTTAATCTTTGCTAATGATTCTATTACTGAGAAGCAGTGCATTCGGTTGGCATTAAGTGAGTTTTATGTATATTATTTAACTGATCTTAAGAGGGTTGGAAGCGTAAGAGCAAATAAAATATGGCACTTTAAGCTCTGGAACATGTTTTTAAAGGATGGTTAATCTTATGTCTATTCATGATTTATGTGGGTATTAATGCATTCATGATGGTTAGAAGACTCTGTTAGTGTATTTACTGTTTTCTGTATGTAATTATGTTTATTGTGTTTACTGTGTACTTATGCTTTATTGTGCGCTTATTGTGTTTACTGTGTACTTATGCTTTACTGTGTGTTTATTGTGTTTACTGTGTACTTATGCTTTACTATGTGTTTATTGTGTTTACTGTGTACTTATGCTTTACTGTGTGTACTTATGTTTTTCTGACTTATAAATAAAAATGTAAAAAATATGTTCTTATCGGTTTAATATCTGATACGAGGGGAACTGGAATAAGATCTGTTCGGACATCCAATCCGAAAAAATTCCGGGATAAACCGCTTATTGAATTTTATTTTTCATAAGTGGGGAACCGGAAAACAGATCTGCTCGGACACCCATATCCGATATTCCAGGAAAGAAACCGAGTATTAGATCTTAAGCATAAGACAGATCTACGCTTGCGGGCCGGAGGAGCAAGTTGCCAAAGAAAGACAAAATTCTGTTTTGTCTTCTAGGAAGAAAGCGGAGTTTCGGGAGAGGAATCGATCCTGTGGGAGCAGAGGAGAACTCAGGACTGCATTCTTGCCCGGCTTCGTGGGACAGCTCGAGAGAATCCAACGGTGGTAATGGCAACGGGAGGAGCCATCGTGAAGAAGAAGGGAACCATGGGATCAGCCAAGGCGGTCCAGGCTTCAGCATCCATCTCTGGGGCCGCTGCTTCTGATACCCCTTCCAGCCAGGTAATCCAGAAGCCCACCCAAGGTCCTCCAAACCTGGAGCCTTGGATGAGGCAGACAGTGACCCTAAAGTTGAAAGAGGTAGATGGAAAAGCACCCCACTTGACAGAGAAGGCCTTCTGTCAAATGATGGTGCTGGACCAGGGCATCACCAAGGCTGAGACCTTGGCCATCCACTCCTTCATCACGGGGATCTTCTTCGTGACCTTTGCCACTGTGGATATCTGTCGGAGATATTGGGACGCGGTTAGATCGGCGAGTCCGGGGTCCCCTCTCAGCAGGTTCGTGGGCAGCTGTCCTGTCCAGCACAACGAGAGGCGGATCACGGTCTCAATGAGAAATCTGCATACCCCAGGAAGCGACGTGGCCACTTTCCTAGGTCGTTACTGTACGGTCATCAAGGAACCCTCCAAGATACTGAACAGTCTCGGCTTTTGGGTAGCCAAGTGGTCTGTCGTTGTGAGGCTCCATAGGGACCCCTTCAGTCCAGACGGCCTCCAGCATCTGCCCCCGACCTTTTCGCTTGGGAACTCCTACGGCCTGATCAACTACTCGGGCATGCCAAATCTCTGCCGGAGGTGCGGCAAAGCCGGGCACGTTGGCAAGGACTGCAAAGAGGACGCATGTCGGAACTGTCGGACGGTGGGGCATGAGTCCAAGGACTGCCCACGGAGGAAGACCTGCAACCTCTGTGGGGAGGCGGACCACGCCTGCAAGGGATGTCCCAAGAGATCGTGGGCGAAGGTAGCGGCGGATTTCGCGGCCACGGCGCCAGCCACCCTGGCCAAGAAGACGCCGCAACCCAAGCCCCAAGACAAGAAGAAGCCGCAGCCGAAGCCATCTGGGAAGCCGCAGCAGCAGCCGACAGGGAAGCAGCAGCCCCCCAAGAAGCCGCAGCAGCAGCCCCCCAAGAAGGCCCAGCAGCAGCAATAGACCAAGCCGGCCAGCCAGCCATCTGGAATGGGTAAGGGGGCGAAAGCCCCACCCCACCCCCCCTCCCCTCACCGTCCCCCCCACTGAGGAGCTCCCACTCCTTCCCCCCATTTCCTCAGTGGCCACCCCTGCCCCCCCTCGCCCAGCCCTGCCCCAGCCCACGCCCCCGGCCACGCCAGCCCCAGCAGCACTAACCGTCCTTCCTCCAGCTGCTGTGGTCCCCTCTCTGGAGGAATTCCCCCCCCCTCCCCTCTCCCCTTTCTCTCGTTTCAGATGGTGGACACCGGAAGAGGAGGTTGAGCGAGGAGTCTTGTTCCAACGAGACTTTCGAGAAGAGGATAGCGGTCGAGGCCCCGGTAGAGACCCCCCGAAGACACCCCTGAGGAGGCCCTCGCCAGGCACCAGGAGCTGGAGGAGATGGTGGAACACCTGGTGGCGGACCCAACCCCCATCGACATCCGCGAGGTCCTGGACCTCAGCGAGTTGGAGCGGGGAGAGATGGACACGTCCGCGCCTTCGAACGCCCTGAGCGAGATCAACGAGACCCTACGGGACCTGATGCCAGCGAGATCCTTGGAAGAACCCCCTCCGGACGGGGGGGGCGGTAAGTAGACAGTCACTGTCTTGAAGGGTTTAATCTTTCTTTTTTTTCTTTTTACAAATGGCGGGAATCAACATTCTTACCATCAACGTGAGGAGCATCAAAGTCAAGACTAGACGTCAGATGGTCCTGTCCTTCGTGGATACCTTGAAGAACGCTAATGTCATTTTGTTGCAGGAATGTTCTCTCCCTTCTCTTAGGTCTTACAGCCACCTCTGCACGGAGTGGAGCCACGGTCCATCCTACTGGTCCGGTGGTGGCGACTGCAAGTCCGCAGGTATCGCCGTGCTTATCCGAGGTAATGCCTTCATGCTTGAAACCCACCGGGAGCTCCTCTGTGGCCGTCTTATGGTCATAGACGGGACCTGGGCAGGGGAGCCCATTAGGCTCATCAACGTGTACGCATCTCCTCAGAAGCACGAGCGTATGGAACTTTTCCAGATCCTGCGCACTCAGCTCGCCACCACCAGGGCAGTGGTTCTGGCTGGGGATTTCAACTGTCCTGTGGAGGGCGACGGGAGAAGCTCCTCAACATCAGCGAAGCTGGACAAGACATCTAAACTACTGATCGAGATGGTGACCGAAGCCTCTCTGAAGGACGCGGTGGGTTCCATGGGGCCGGCATCAGCCAACTATACCTGGTGTCGGCCTGATGGCTCATCTCGTTCTAGGATTGACTTTGTGTTCACCTCTCGGTCGGTAGCCCAGGTGAGACACTCTATGGTCCCTTGCTTTTTCACTGACCACAGGGGCATTCTCTTTGAAGGGACACTGGGGAACGGTTTCGTACCGGGCCCGGGGTCCTGAAAATTTAATTGTTCCCTGTTGGAAAATGTGGAAATGCTTGCGGAACTTAGAGATGTTTACTTGCTTCTTCGTAATGACAAGTTTTCTTTCAACAGGTTGTCGGATTGGTGGGAATATGTGAAAGTTAACATCCGTTGTTTCTTACAGGCGAGAGGCCGTCAGCAGGAAGCCCGGCGCAAGAGTGACCTGAAGGAGATGCAGCGCGAGCTTCGTTCCCTTCTAGACCTCGAGCGTTGTGGCTGGGACGTCAGGGGCATGCTGGAGGAAACCAAGAGGGGCCTCAAGAGGCACTTTGAGGAGGAATCACGGCAGCTCATCTTCCGTTCCAAGGTGGAGCAGCTGGAGAAAGGTGAGAAGTGTAATTCTTTCTTTTTCAGGAAGCTCCACTCAGGACACACGCCTGTCACAGAGATGAAGGATGCAGACGGAAACATCAGACGGGGGAAGACGGAAGTGATGGGAGTCGTCTACGACTACTACCGCGACCTCTACTCCCTGAAGCCCACCGATGAAGACGCAGAAGAGGAGTTCCTGTCAGGTATCACTAACAAGCTTGATCCTACAGGTGCTGCTACGCTCGACACCCCTCTGACGACGGCGGAAGTGCTCACTGCTGTTAAATCCTTCAGGGTCGGAAGGACCCCGGGCAGTGACGGTCTCCCGGCCGTGCTATACGTAGCTCTGGGGGACCTGATCTGTTCGGATCTGAAAGATCTCTATGAGGAAATGATAGCGGAGGGTACCATGCCGCCGTCACTGTGGGAAGGACTGGTCACGATCCTGTACAGGCGGAAGGGAGAACGATGCGAGCTGAAGAATTGGCGAACCATTACTCTTCTCAACGTGGACTACAAGATCCTGGCGAAGATTCTGGCTACGAGACTGAAGGCTGTCGTCGGCACGATCATCCATCCAGACCAAACTTGTGGTATTCCAGGTCGTAGGATCGCGGACAGCTTGGCCATGGTGAGAGACACATTGCACTACATCGGAGACCGTCGTGCACATGCGGCCCTGATCAGCTTGGATCAGGAGAAGGCCTTCGATCGTGTCTCTCACACCTTCATGGCCAAGGCACTCCACCAACTTGGTATGGGTAAGATGTTTTGTCGTTATGTCAGCCTGATGTGTTTTGATATTCACAGCTCGGTGATGGTGAACGGCTGGAAGACTGACTCCTTTCCTGTTAGCTCTGGAGTCAGACAAGGCTGTCCTCTGTCACCTCTCCTTTTTGTTTGTGTTATACAGCTCTTCGCGGAGTCTATCCGGCAGAATCGAGAGATCAGAGGAATCGCCGCACCGGGTCCAGGTGGATACGAAGTGAAGTGCTCCTTGTACATGGATGATGTGACTGTCTTCTGCGCTGATGAGGCGTCGGTGTCAACACTCGTCCGGACCTGCGAGCGCTTCGGCCAGGCTTCGGGGGCAAAAGTCAACTGCGGAAAGTCAGAGGCCATGCTCTTCGGGGCGTGGCATCTGGCCTCCCCTGCTGTCTTTCCTTTCACAGTTAAACTGGACTTCATCAAGATCCTGGGAGTCTGGTTCGGGAAGGAGGGTGCAGCCCTGAAGTCCTGGGACGAACGTCTGAAGAAGGTCAACCAGAGGATTGGCCTGTGGAGTCTCCGGAACCTTACTATCGAAGGGAAAGCGCTGGTCCTGAGGAACGTGATCTTGCCTGTACTCCAGTACACGGCACAGGCATGGCCGCCGCTGGCAACGGTGTCGAGGGCCATCACCAGGACCGTCTTCCACTTCATCTGGGGCGCCAAGATGGATCAGGTGAAGCGGACACGCATGTACAAGAGCCATCTGAAGGGAGGTAAGAATATCCCAGATATTCCGACTTTACTAAGGGTTGCTTTTGTTTGTGATTGTGTCCGCAGAACCCTGAGGACAGCTAACGGATCCGCGGGGAAGACCATGTCCCGTTTGTTCCTGCTCCCCCTCTGGCGAGGGCTCGGCTGGGAGAAGTGGGACAGCTCCGTCCCTTACAACTGGACCGTCCCGTGGTTCTACGCAGACGTGACCAGATTCGTGAGGGAGTTCCAACTGGAGGGTCTGAAGCCGGATCTCTGGAAACCGAAAACGATCCACAAGCTCATCCGAGCGAGGGATTCATTGGAGGAGGTGCCAGCTCTGCCAGCGAGTACAGCGGAGGTCGTTTGGGAAAACATCTCTTCAAACTCGCTGACCTACGGACACAAGGACCTGTCGTGGATGGCTGTCGGAGGAGGTCTTCCAACGAGGTCGTTCATGCACGCCCGCAACCTGATCCCGACGAGGTATTGCCCGCGGTGCCCCTACAAGGAGGAAACATCTCTGTACATCTTTTTGGAGTGCCCGTTTGCTCAGGGTCTGTTGGATGAGCTGGAGGAAGAATTCGAAGACTGCGTCCCCAGGAGGGGTCTGACTTACCACGCGGTGATGTATGGACTTTTCCAGGGGACTCACGCAGAGACTGACATCCAGGCGGCCTGGCGCCTTGTGAACTGCTTCAAGGATGCCATCTGGTTCGCCAGGAAAAGACTGGTTTTGCGGAGGGAGAGCGTCTCCTTCCAGGATTGTTGCAGACTTATCCACAGTCTGCAACGGGACTATTCCATCTTGGATAGCCTGGCCGGCGAAGAGGAGGAAGAGGACTGATCCACCACCATCGGCGGCGGCGGCGGCGTTCTCCCCTCCCCTCTCCCCCCATGTGTGTTGTGTTATTCAATAAAGCTTCGGGCCTTGTGATTACCCCCTACCCTTTTCCCTCTCTCCTCTCCCCCTCCCATCACATGTACTGTATGCTTTTTGTCTAACCTTGTTTTCAGAAATGTATGCTATGTAGGGTAGGAAGTAGTGGTAGTATAGGGAGTGTATCATTGCCTGTATTTTACCTGTCCTGCCCCCTCGTGTGTTGTGGTCTTAAATAAAGCTTCGGGCCTGTGACCTCCCCCCCCCCCTTCCCCCTTCTGTTTGTCACAGTTCTATGCTTTATGTTTTGACCAATGTTAGAGTAGGTTTGTAGTGCAGCATGTTAGGTAGGAATAAAATGCATTTCCCGCCGTATGCTGCGCCGCATCCCTTAAGGATGATTCTTAGTCATTGATTGTGGATTTGTAACTCAGTGCGCTGCGTCGCAAACTCCTTGTTATTCCTTGTGGAAATAAGATGTGTTGCCAATAAAGAGTTTTTGTTCAATCAAAAAAAGGCAGTATTTTTGAGTGAGTGAAAAAAGCAGCTTAAAAATGCTGTGTTTTACAGTACCATCAAAGTGAATGTGATTTTGTGTACTCTCATCAACTTAATGCAGAAAAAAAAAAAAAATACTTTTTTGTTTCTGCTCCCATAAAATCAACATTGAGAAACACAAAAGAAGAGAAATTTAGCAATTTTTCCCAAATGTATTTGATTAATTTTTTTCTTCTCTTACATACCACTGTATTTTTTAGCTGTGTTTCACTATATGTGTTCTTAGACTTCAACTCACCACACATGGAGACGTGTAAGTTCCTGTTGAGTAGGCCACACTAACCCCTTCCTGGGTATAGTTTGGTGCAGGCTAGAATATATCCAGGGAATTTTCTGCCCTAAGCCAAATACTATCCTAGGCCAAACTATTCCCTGGTTGTAAACTATACCTGTCTAGGCCAGTATATGCCCATCTAACGTGGAACCCGGGTATAGTCTGGCTCAGGCTACAATATACCCCTGGGGAAAAACTTTATACCTGGGGATGTAAAATAGCCTAGGCCAGACTATATCCCTCCAGGCCATAATGTTATCACTTCACTGGTTTTCTCATCCTGTCTCTAATTTGTTGAAAAATGTGCAGATCTATTTTTTTTATCATACTCAGCCATACAGCTGCTTCCTCTTGTGGGAAAATACAGTACAGTGCTTACATTGAACTTACAGTACATGGAGCTGTCCCATCAGTGCATAGTAACCTTTTATGTATATTTCTCTCTGCTCTCTATGACACCAAAAGTTTTCCAATTTTGACAACCATGAAAGACCAATTGTAACCTACCAGCTTTGGAGATTCTACATTGCAACACAACAAAAGTGCTCCCAGTGGATCTACGATCTACCTTCAGAGAAACATGTAAATGCCAAGTCCCAGTTCAGACAAACAGCTAAGCCATATCGTGTAGACAGAGGGATTCTTTACCATGGGGAAAAGGAGCTTCTCATTAAAAGCCAACTGTCAAATATCCTGAAGGCCTGTCATGACAACCCAATTTCTGGTGGCCATTTTGGCAGAGATAAAATGTTATCCAAAATCTCTGACCTTTATTATGGTAAGGGAATGAAGAATGACATTCACCAACATGTGAATGCCTGTCAAAAATGTTTTGTCATAAATCCCAAAATCAGCAAGGAAGCTCCACCACTCAACAGTATACCAGTGCCTGGAAAAGTATGGAGCTTAGACGGAATTGATATGATCGGTCCTTTTCAGGAAACATCAAATGGAAACAAATGGGAACAAATATATAGTTGTTGCCGCTGATCATTTCTCTAAGTTGACTGAAGCAACAGCTGTTCCAGATAAGAGTGCCAAGTCAGTAGAAATTTGTACTCTGTCATTTGCCGCCTTGGCTGTATGGACACTCTGATTAGCGACCAGATACAAGAGTTTGTGAACTCGATCATCAATAACCTGATGGAACATTCTCTAACAGATCACTGCATTCATCTGCCTATCACCCACAAACAAATGGACAGCAGGAACGTAACAATCGAACTATAAGGGAATTGTCATATGAGCAATTCCCCAGTGGTACTGCTGAAACCTTGGAGGAAGGGAATGACAGACACAGTGAGTCCTAAACTCGACCCACCCCCTGTCCCTGCCTACTTGCCTCACTGCCCTAAGTGACAGCAGGTAACTGAGTGCCAGTCCCTTCTTATGATAAGTGTGACAAAGAAAAGGACAAGACAAAACAACACAGAAGAGGCGTCAGCAAGCCGAGGTCAAACCAGAGAGACAAACAGTACCAAATTGCAATTCAAAAGAGTAGTAACAAGAAAAGCCAAAGGTCAGAAGTCAGTAAGTACAATACAATAAAGAGCAAGTAGAATACTTAGCAAGGACAGAGTCAATAGCCAGCAACGAAGTGTGGGCTGATGGGCTGTAAATAGGAAGTCCAGAACCCACCCCACTATTGATTGGCTGTCAATCACAAGGCAAGGCTGAGATTTATTAGAGGAACAGAGGGAAACAAAGGTGTAAGAGATGGGTGTGGTGGAAAATCATTTACAGAGGTGAAGGAATAGGACAGTGTTCAGACAGGGTACACAAGAACCTAAAGCAAGGAATCATAACTGGACACGACTCCTGCGCCATAGCATGCGGCCGGAGGATGGCGTCGAAGTCCAAACGGGCACGGACGTTACAGGAAAACTCAAAGAATCTCTTAGTAAGCTTGTCAATGAGCAAGGAAACAACTGGGATGAGTTCATCCCTGGTGTTCTCTTTGCCTATCACACATCTGTGCATTCCATTTGAGGTTATGCATGGACGGAAGGCCAATCTTCTTATTCACCTCGATCTCTAAGAAAATGACACTGTGGACCCCATGCCCGTTTCAGATGATGCCAACCCTAATGTTCTAAATACACTGACAACCATTCTTAAAAATCTCTGCTCAACCGTCAGTACCAACATCCACTCTGCCCAGGAACACCCAAAGCGTGCCTTTGATTGCTGACAAAACAGCAACAAAGAAATCACTGTTGGTACCATTGTTTATATCAAGAATCAGCGCCGTGTTCATCGCATGGGTTCAAAGATGGAACCACGCTAGATTGGACCCTACTTAGTTGTGGAATCCTTGACCAAGGGATGAGTAAAACAATAAGACTGGCAAGATACTGAGCAACACCTACCATGCTAGCAACCTTAAGATTTACCAGGATGAAGAGATTTCTCCATCACCAAAGTCTCATGATGATTGTCCCAGCAACTCTGCCACACAGAAACACAAGCAAACTAAGACTTTCAACCCACTACCAAGTTCAGCAAGGAAGTATCTTAGCTCCACTCTTGGCCTTATATTTGGTAGGGTTGTATACTATCGATGCACAAGGGACCTTGGACAACCACGACGTACATATAAAAGCAAACGTGATGGGAACTGCTATTTCTGGGCCATCAGCTACAGTGGGAAAAAAAAGTATTTAATCAGCCACCAATTGTGCAAGTTCTTCCACTTAAAAAGATGAGAGAGGCCTGTAATTGACATCATAGGTAGACCTCAACTATGAGAGACAAAATGAGAAAACAGATCCAGAAAATCACATTGTCAGATTTTCAATGAATTTATTTGCAAATTATGGTGGAAAATAAGTATTTGGTCAATAACAAAAGTTCATCTCAATGCTTTGTTATATATCCTTTGTTGGCAATGACAGAGGTCAAATGTTTTCTGTAAGTCTTCACAAGGTTGGCACACACTGTTGCTGGTATGTTGGCCCATTTCTCCATGCAGATCTCCTCTAGAGCAGTGATGTTTTGGGGCTGTCGCTGGGCAACACGGACTTTCAACTCCCTCCAAAGGTTTTCTATGGGGTTGAGATCTGGAGACTGGCTAGGCCACTCCAGGACCTTGAAATGCTTCTTACGAAGCCACTCCTTCATTGCCCTGGCAGTGTGCTTGGGATCATTGTCATGCTGAAAGACCCAGCCACGTTTCATCTTCAATGCCCTTGCTGATGGAAGGAGGTTTGCACACAAAATCTCACGATACATGGCCCCATTCATTCTTTCATGTACACGGATCAGTCGTCCTGGTCCCTTTGCAGAGAAACAGCCCCAAAGCATGATGTTGCCAATGCTTCACAGTAGGTATGATGTTCTTTGGATGCAACTCAGCATTCACTCTCCTCCAAACATGACGAGTTGTGTTTCTATCAAACAGTTCTACTTTGGTTTCATCTGACCATATGACATTCTCCCAATACTCTTCTTGAACATCCAAATGATCTCTAGCAAACTTCAGACGGGCCTTATATGTACTGGCTTAAGCAGGGGTACACGTCTGGCACTGCAGGATCTGAGTCCCTGGCGGCGTAGTGTGTTACTGATGGTAGCCTTTGTTTCGTTAGTCCCAGCTTTCTGCAGGTCAATCACTAGGTCCCCCCGTGTGGTTCTGGGATTTTTGCTCACTGTCCTTGTGATCATTTTGACCCCACGGGGTGAGATCATGCGTGGAGCCCCTGATCGAGGGAGATTATCAGTGGTCTTGTATGTCTTCCTTTTTCTAATTATTGCTCCCACAGTTGATTTCTTCACACCAAGCTGCTTGCCTATTGCAGATTCAGTCTTCCCAGCCTGGTGCTGGTCTACAATTTTGTTTCTGGTGTCCTTCCACAGCTCTTTGGTCTTCGCCATAGGGGAGTTTGGAGTGTGACTGTTTGAGGTTGTGGACAGGAACACCCTCCCCCAGTACAAGTCTATGAACGAGAACTGTCAGGGTGGGCATTCCTCACAGCGCAGCTAGACTGTCAGAAACGCCCTTCTGACAGTAAACCGTGAAACTAACACCGTCGATATCTCCAGCCCCGGGGCACATACCGGGAAAGCCGGCAATGAGCTGAATTCAGCGCGCTGTCGGCTTTCTAGCGGTATGTAGAACAGCATATACATGAGGACGTGAAACGTCCTCTTTAAGCTGCAAAAACAGAAAAAACCCATTTAAGAAATTGCTACAATATTAGGAGTGGCAAAATCTACTAATTGGTAAATCCTGAGAAAGAAAGAAAGCACTGGTGAAATCATCAATACAAAAAGACTTGGACACCCACGGAAGACAACAGTGGTGGATGACTGCAGAATAATTTAGATGGTGAAGAGAAACCCCTTCACGACAACCAACCAAGTGAACAACACTCTCCAGGATGTAGGCGCATCAATATCCAAATCTACCATAAAGAGAAGACTGCATGAAAGTAAATACAGAGGGTTCACTGCACAGTGTAAGCCACTCATACGCCACAAGAATAAGAAGGCTAGATTGGACTTTGCTAAAAAAAAATCTAAAAAAGCCAGCATAGTTCTGGAAGAACATTCTTTGGACAGATGAAACGAAGATCAACCTCTACCAGAATGATGGAAAGAAAAAAGTATGGTGAAGGCGTGGTACAGCTCATGATCCAAAGCATACCACATCATGTGTAAAACACGGCGGAGGCAGTGTGATGGCTTGGGCATGCATGGCTGCCAGTGGCACTGGGTCACTAGTGTTTATTGGTGATGTGACACATGACAGAAGCAACTGGATGAGTTCTGAGATATTCAGAGACATACAGGAGCATCTAATAAATTAGAATATCTTTGAAATGTTTATTTCTTTCAGTAATTAAATGAAAAAAAGTGATCACCTATATTTTCTATATTCTTTACACACAGAGGGTCCTATTTCAAGTGTTTTATTTCTGTAAATGTTGATTATGGATTACAGGTAATGAAAACCAAAATCTAAGAAAATTTGAATATTGTAAAAAAGTTCAGTATTGTAAATTCAGTGTGTCACCTGCCAAGGTTTCCTAAGCCTTTAAATGGTCCCTCAGTCTGGTTCAGTAGGACACACAATCATGGAAGATGCTGATTGTGAATTGTATTAGTGAATCACTGAAATAAATGAACGTTTCAAAAATATTCTAATTTGTTGAAATGCACCTGTATTTTGTGCTCAAATCCAGCCAAACTCAGCTAAACTGATTGGTCGGTGTTTCATAATACAGATGGACAATGACCCAAAACATAAAGCCAAAGCAACCCAGGAGTTTATTAAACCAAAGAAGTGGAATATTCTTGAATGGCCAAATCAGTCACCTGATCTCAACCCAATTGAGCAGCATTTCACTTGTTAAAGACTAAACTTCAGACAGACAGGCCCACAAACAAACAGCAACTGAAAACCGCTGCATTAAAAGCCTGGCAGAGGATTAAACAGGAGGAAACACAGCGGCGGAATCTGGTGATGTCCATGAGTTCAAGACTTCAGGCAGTCATTGCCAGCAAAGGGTTTTCAACCAAGTATTAGAAATTAACATTTTATTTACAATTATTTAATTTGTCCAATTACTTTTGAGCCCCTGAAATGAAGGGATTGTGTGTAATAAATACTTTATAGTTGATCACATTTTTATGCAATCATTTTGTTCAACCCACTGAATTAAAGCTGAAATTCTGAACTTCAACTGCATCTGAATTGTTTTGTTCAAAATTCACTGTGGTGATGTACAGAACCAAAATTAGAAAAATGTTGTCTCTGTCCAAATATTTATGGACCTAACTGTATATTGGGGTCCCAATTGCTCCCCCCCCGTGACGTTTTTCGGGGGGGAGCCACTGCTCCTTTTCGGCAGCCCGGGGTCTGACCAGTGACCCCGGGTCTGCTCCATCGCTGTCACTCCGCATACCTGGTTGATCCTGCCTTGAATGGAGACTTTCAGCCTATGCATCTGCACGGGCTGACAGCCTCCTATACAATGCAAACACGTGTATTGCAGCGTATACCTATTGAAGCAGCGATCAGAATATTGCTGCTTCAATCCCCCTCCCCCACCTCTCCTGGGAATCTGGCTGTCTGACCGTCCTCCTCGCTACTCTTCTTCATTGCGAATGAAATCCTGCTCTCCAGACGTCACTGCTGGGGCCTGTGATTGGGCTTCAGTGGTCACTTGGGGGGCATGATGACATCATTATGCCGCCGGTGTATTACGCTGGCGCCGACGTCATTACGCCCAATCACAGGCCCCAACAGTAAGGCCTGGGGAGGAAGAGCTCCAGAGTTACTGCTGAGCCCAGGACAGGTGAGTATCAGATGTTTTTTTATTTTTAATCACGGTGGGGGGTGCTGAGGGGGACAGGTAGCATGGCAGAACCCCTTGGATGCTGCGGTCATGTTTAACCGCAGCATCCAAGGGGTTAAAATCCCCGATCAGAAATGTGCGATTCGATATATATGTAGAAGAGTGAGGAAATCCGGAATCGATGTGAATCGAAGATTTCCTGAAATTCGGATAGAATTCCACTTTGTCAGCTTCGATTCGCTCATCTCTAATTATGATGTGTGCCTTCCGATGGGTTGTTCCATTTCGTGCCACTTTTTTGAGATGTTTAGCTCATTTTTGGAATGGGGGCATTTTGCGACAGGCTTTCGATTGGTCACACATTATTTGGATGATTTTTTGTTCATGGCCCCTGCGGGTAGCGATTACTGCGGTTACTTGTTGAAGACGTTCCGGTTTATGATGGACAAATTTGGGGTCCCCCTTTCTGAGGAGAAGACGGACGGATTACGACTTATTTCTCCTTTTTGGGTATAGAATTTGATTAGGTACAAATGGTGTATCGGCTCCCTGGGGATAAGTTGAACAGATTGCTGGACCTAATTCAGGGGTTTTTGAAGGTTAGCAAGATTACATTGCGGCAGTTGCAATCCTTACTAGGGTTTTTAGTTTTCGCCTGCAGGGTCATGCCGATGGGCAGGGTTTTTTCCAGGCGATTGTCATTGGCGACCAGGGGTGCTAAACACCGTACCACTGAGTTCGCATTACACATCATTTGAAGGTGGACTTACGGGTGTGGTGGTAACGTATAACGGGAGAACATGTTGGCAGTCAGTTGAGGTTAGTAATGAGGCATTGGCATTATTCATGGATGCGGCTAATGGTTTGGGTTTCGGGGCGATTTTTGGAGAACAGTGGTGCGCTGAAACATGGCCAGAAGTGTGGCAGTCTGTTGGCCTTTGTAGGTATCTCACTCTCCTGGAGCTCTTCCCCATTGTTGTGGCGGTTCAGGTCTGGGGTAGTCAGTTCCATAATAGGCGAGTATGTTTTTGGACTGACAACATGAGTGTGGTTCATTGTGTCAATTCGCTGTCTTAATCGTCCCATCCAGTTCTGTCGCTGCTATGGCATTTGGTTCTCCTAAGTTTACAAATTAATATATGGTTCGGGGCTCAACATGTTCCAGGTGTAGATAATGTGATTGCTGATGCATTGTCCCGTTTTTGTTGGCAGGAGTTCCGGGACTTTTTGCCGGGGGCTGCTTCGGAGGGTGTCTCATGCCCATCCCTAATGTGGGAATTAGTGACCCTCAAATAATGCCTCTGGTGCAGTCGTCTGTCGCTCCTGCTACTTGGGCTGGACACGATAAGGCCTGGGGGGAGTTGCTGGCTGTTTGCGGGTGATGAGGTCCATGGTGGTGGCTCAAAAACGGTTGGTAGGTGTGGGGTTTCACTAGCGCCTGAGGGGCGTTAGCCACATTATCTGTGCTTTTGTAGTTCGCCAAGCTCTTAAGAATATGTTCACAGGGACTGTAGGCATCCGGTCACTTATGCTTTACTCGCTCGGGTGACGGTGGTCATATTATTGTTGTGCGTTTCTCCTTACGAGGTGGCTGTTAGGATTCAGATCCAAAGTAAGAAATGTACTGGTCTACAGGAGAGCAGCAGCAGAAAATGGCTGACAACTGCGAGCAGTAGGAAATGCTACTTAAAGGCAAAACACTACTACAAGCCAAGACCGGCCTCAGACGCCTTCACCAGAGCTCCTCGCAAAAAGAAATGGACTTTTGCTGAATCTGAAGACTGGAATTGTCACCAGAACAGAAAGTGTATTACAAATAAATGCACTGCAGCAGAAGCCTATACCAAATTCACACACTACTCACAGGGACAGAGAAAACAGAATGGTCGTCAATCACGGATCAGAAACTGAGGAGGGCAACATGGATCCAAATCACGAGACGAAGACAAATCCGGGAAACAAAGCCAAAAGTCAGAAATGATCAGGAATGATAGAACAATATCGTAAGAAAAAGAGGAATCCAAGAACACAGCCAAAGGTCAGGTATTGGAGTAGTCAAATCAAAGTCAGATGCTTAGCAGGAAGTTAGGAAACTAACTAGCCAGCAAAGCTGAGTGATGAGGGAGTGGTTTATAAAGGCCTGCTCAGGAAGCTTCCCCATGTTGTCATGGCAACCTTATAGCAGCAACAACAGATGTAACGCCCCTGACAGTACCCCTCCTGCTATGAGGGGCCCCTGGACCCCTAACAACAGGACCAGGTTTAAAGAGAAGCCTTTTGAAAGCCTTTATGAAAATTTCTAATCAAAATCTCAGCATGAACAGACCGAGCCGGTTCCCAGGTTCGATCTTCAGGTCCATAACCCTTCCAATGAATGAGATATTGAAGAACGCCCCTGACTCTGCGTGAATCAAAAATTCTCAGTACCTCAAATTCCTGATCAGCATCATAACGCAATGTCCAGTATTTAATATGAGGTGCCTCCTGGAGGCCTAAACAAAAGTGGTAATGCACAAGAGAGGGGATAGGTAAGTGAAAATAGGCAGGCAAATAGGTGCCGCTGGCAAGTAGGAGACTACACCGGACTGTTCCATACGCATCATGATCATTGACTTTGTTTTTATACACAATCAGATATATCAAATGCATATATATATATATATATATATATATATATATATATATATAACACACAGTGATGGAAATAAGTATTTGATCCCTTGCTGATTTTGTAAGTTTTCCCACTGACAAAGACATGAACAGTCTCTAAATTTATGGGTAGGTTAATTTTAACAGTATGAGATAGAATATCAAAAATAAAATCCAGAAAATCACATTGTATAAATTTTATAAATTTATTTGCATTTTGCAGAGAGAAATAAGTATTTGATCCCTCTTGAAAACAAGATTTAATACTTGGTGGCAAAACCCTTGTTGGCAAGCACAGCAGTCAGACTTTTTTGTAGTTGATGATGAGGTTTGCGCACATGTCAGAGCGTCTATCAGGGGTGAGATAAAGGAGCATTCTATAAAAAAATTAAAAAGGACCAAATTGTGATAGTTAGAGGACATGGTCAGAGGATCTCCAAAGCAGCAGGTCCAATAGTGGTCTATGTAAGTATAAATGGTGTGGAGGTGACAGGTTCATGAGTGTCCATGTCTCATTGATGTGCAGGGAGTGAAGGCTAGCTGATCAGGTCCAATCCCACAGAAGAGCTTAGTTGCAATTGTCTGTCATTAAACAAGGTCATCAGTATACAGAGGACATCACAGCTTGCCATGTATGTGGCAGTGCAGCTATAAACTGGACAGAGTACCATTGTCCACCACCAAAATTGACTACAATAGACATGTAAGAGTGGACCATGTAGCAATAGAAGAAGGTGGCCTGGTTTTGTAAGAGACAGCCAATGTTGTCCTAAGCTTCATTTGTCTGTATAAACTGTTAATGTTGAATGTATTTCTGTGATTCTGTTCCTTTAAGACAGCAGCCATTGTAATTGTGACATGATGCTGGAGTGAGACCCCCCCCTTTTATGTCAGCCTGCCTGTTCTGCAGGCCTAAACAAAAGTGGTAATGCACAAGAGAGGGGATAGGTAAGTGAAAATAGGCAGGCAAATAGGTGCCGCTGGCAAGTAGGAGACTACACCGGACTGTTCCATACGCATCATGATCATTGACTTTGTTTTTATACACAATCAGATATATCAAATGCATATATATATATATATATATATATATATATATATATATAACACACAGTGATGGAAATAAGTATTTGAGGAGTACTCCTGAAAGCTTACCTATAAATATACTCAGTTAGCCTCTAAAAGGTATCGCCTGATTTCTTCACTCTTCCACTGCCTGTTCTGCAGACAGAGTGTGAGCAGAGCAGCAGGAAGTGACGAGACAGAGAGCAGCAGCCATCTTGGCAAGTGTTGTATTGAACTGGTGTGGAGATTTTTCTGTACAGCTAAGCTGTATCTTGGTCCAGAGACAAACAGAGTGTAAAGAGACAACAGGACTAGTGAGTCCACGTGAAAGGAACTGTGCTCAGTGGCTGATCAGTGAGACTGACATTGTGACTGTGTATTTGGATATCACAGATAGAGACTCGCAGTGCTGTTGATGTACTGGACAGCACCTGCTAAACCCCGGCTTACAACCCAGCTCAGTGTATGGATTCGGCAGGACTGTCAGTGTGCTGAGTGGAATCTGCTGTTGGATTACATTGCATTCATTGGGTTTCCCTGTTAAAGAGGACTTCATTTCTCCCAAGATCCTGATAACAGTGAGGAGAGGACGCTTCACTATAAAAGAAAGGAACGACTTTGGGCCCCACCGCGCGCTTCTACGGACTGTAAGCGGTCCACCTGGACCACTGGGGAAAAGGGGGTGCACCCAAATGTGATGTCAGGGTCAGTTAGGGATAGTTTTGAGTATATTGTTCATTCAGTGTCCATACTGCAGAAGTGGACAGAGTAAAAGTAGAAACCATTGCAGAATTTGCCTTGAAATTGTTCATGCTATATTGTATATTTTGCTTGTCTTTATCCCTGTCATTTTACCTTCAAATAGACTTTATTAACTTATAGTAAATATATATTCTTTTCTTGAACTACCGCGTGTGCGTTCATTTCTGGTTGCGGAGTCCAAACCACCTGCCTTGCTCTCGGTTCACAGTTTGATGGATCATGTTTTATATCAGCTTGACAAACAGGTAAGTGTAGCCCACTTCTTTTCATGACTGCACCTGAGGATACCTTCAAAATTACAGAAATGATGGACCGATGTTTCACTTTTCTTAGTTCAATTGTTCTTACCATAATGTGGATTAGGACAGTACTTGAATAAGGTTAAACACTGTATTGACCTGTGTACCAATGCTTCCTCTGCAACACCACTGAAGGTCTCAAACACATCATGAAGGCAAGAAATTCCACAAATTAACTCTTGATAATGCAAACCTGTCAACTGAAAACCCATTCCAGGTGACTACCTCATGAAGCCTATGAAGACAATACCAAGAGTGTGAAAAACTGTCATCACAGCAAAAAGAGGCGACACTGAAGAATCTAAAATATACAATATATTTTGGTTTGTTTTACTTGCTACTTGACTCCATATGTGTTCCTTCATAGTTTTCATGTCTTCAACATGAATTTACAATGTAGAAAATAAAAATAAGTTGAAAAAAAAAATGGAATGAAAAGGTATGTCAGAATTTTTTCGTTAGTATTGTATAATTAACAGAAAAAAAAATTAGCAATTTACAAAGTGTGAAGTACTCTGCTTTTCAGACAGAGTGCCATACCACATAAATGAGTTAATACATTTTTTCTACCATATCTAGGATTTATGTTGACTTCATCTATTAATCGTCCTTGAATTTACTTTGGACATTACAAGGCTTGCAAGTCTAATAATAAATTTCCAAATTTCCAAGAACATTTCCCAAACTTTTTTTCAAAACTGCACCCCTAGAATAATCCAAAACAGTATTTGGGAAGTGTGTTAACCCTTTAGGCTTTTCAATAGAATTGAAAAATTAAGGTAAAATGTAGATATTTAATTTTTTCAATAATATTATCATTAAACTCTAAAATATACAAGGGAATAAAAAAGAGAAAAAGCACCTAAAGTTCATTACAGAAATTCTCCTCAACACGGCAGTACCCCATACGTGTTCATAAACTGCTATATGGGTACATAGCGGGGCTTGGAATGGAAACAGCACTATTTGCTTTTGGAGGGCAGATTTTGTTGGAATACTTTTCGGTAAAATGTCTTATTTGCAGACCCCTAAAATATCAGTACAATAAAAAGCCCCAAAAATGTAACCTTTGGAAATTCCCCCCTGAAGGAATTTACCGAGTAGTTTAGTGAGCATTTTGACCCTAATGCTTTCATAGATTTTATTAACATGGTGTCAGGAAATTGCCCGTTAAGCAATTCCCCAGTAGCTGCTGCTGGAACCTGGGAGAAAGGGGAAAGACAGAGACAGTGAGCCCTAATGCTAGACCCACCCCATGTCCCTACCTGCTTGCCACGACTACCCTAGCGGCAGTGGACAATTGGATGACGGTTCCTTCCTATGATAAGTGAAACACAGAACGCAAACAAAACTAACAACAAGAATGAGAGGTCAAACTAGCTAAGGGGTCGGAACCAGATGGGAAACTACGTACAAAATCAGAATCCAGAAGAATAGTCAAGAGGTCAAAGAAAGTCGGAATACAGAATATCAGAGAAAAAGTAATACGCTAGCACGCGCTAAAGAGGCTAATAGCAAGCACTCATGTGTGGACTAATGGGCTGTATATGGGAAGCCCGGAATCCGACCCGGACGTGACTGGAAGGTAAGATGTCAATCACAGAGCAACAAACATTAACTCTTCAAGAACCAGAGGGAACTCACAGTACTGGCTGGACTGATACACAGAAACAAACACTCAGCTTTGCTAAAACAGAATACAAGAGGCCCAGAAGCAGTGGATCATAAGTGGACATGCCCCCCAGAGGATGGTGCAGAATTCTGAATGGATAAGGATGTTACTGTACCGCCCTTTTACGAGGGGCCACCGGACAAGACAAACCAGGCTCTGAAGGGTTCTGTTGATGGAACAGGCTAATGAGACGCAGAGCATGAAGGTCTTTGCCAGACCACCATGTCCGCTCCTCAGGGCCATAATCCTTCCAGTGTACAAGGTACTAGACAGAATTCAGCGGCAATCCAGTATTTTCTCCACTTCGTACTCCACTTTCCCCTGAACCACCACAGACGCTGGTGGACTGAATGATGATAGGACAGGTATAATATATTTTTTCAAAAGGGATTTGTGGAAAACATTGTGAATATGTAATGAGCTGGGAAGTTGTATAAATGAGACAGGATTTATGATCTCAGTAATGACATACAGCCCAATGTAACGTGGTGCAAATTTCCCAGACGGAACCCTAAGATGCAGATTCCTAGTGGATAACCAAACTCGATCTCCCTCCTTATATTCAGGACCAGGTAAGCATTTTTTTATTTGCCTGGGCTTTAACTATGCTCTGCAGAGCCTGGGCCCAGACTACGCTCAGTCGGTGATAAATTTGCTCAGTAGTAGGATTTATTGATTCAGTACTATGAAGAGATAAGTATCTGGGGTTAAAACCATAATTGCAAAATATAGGAGACCTCTTAGTGAAATCACAGGATTGGGTTTTCACAAATATAATATGTAAGATAAAATTTAATCTTTAATGATATAGATTAAAATGAGTGCCGAACATACAGCTACATTACGCTGAGATACCCATAGTCCCTATAAATACCCCATAGATAAATAATATAGCTGGATAGATAATAAGCTAATAAACAGATGAAGCATGACCAGCTAAACCCTGGGATATAAAGGTTGATCGTCTCCCCCCAGGATATATAGTGTCCAGCTCCACCCAACACTGCTAAATAATGACCACTGCTAAATAATGACCACTCAGGACAGCTATGGGTAGCAACTAATAGATATCATAAATTCTCAACGTTTCTCTCGCCTACTGAATAGCACAAGATCATCAGGAGATCGTAAATGGCAAGATAAGTAAGGAGAATTGCAGTTAAAACCACATTTCCCAGAGCCTGAATGGTAGGCTCTGGTACTTGCAAAGTAGCCGACGCCGAGTGCTGGCTAATACCGCTCTGATATAGAGCTGTAAACTGATTGTAACTCCGCCCCTCGGCAAACCCCCGGAGGGCAGCAAATTACTGTAGGTGTACTAGTCTCCAATGGGTATCGCCGACTCAAAAACATGGGCGAGCCACAACAATAAACAAAAGGACAGCTGAATAACAGTTTAAGGAAATCCACAGATATAGGTAAACATAATAAAAGAAAATAAAAGGAATATGGAAGCGAGTACACAAGATCAAAGATAATCAATCTATATCCACATATAGCCCACACATAGATGGATCAAAAATGGATGGAATAAAGTACACATATACTAGTAAATGACGCATCTGACCAGCTGCCTATAGATAATACCGCAGATATAGATAATAAGCCGCAAACACAATATAATGTACATAGCCTGAAATCCCCATATAAAATTAGTAGATTGATTAGTTGATCGAAAAAAGTCACCGCCATGATACTCCCATAAGTCATTAGCAACTGGG
Organism: Leptodactylus fallax; assembly: GCA_947044405.1. Classification (NCBI taxonomy): domain Eukaryota; kingdom Metazoa; phylum Chordata; class Amphibia; order Anura; family Leptodactylidae; genus Leptodactylus; species Leptodactylus fallax. Next base: position 1,676,812 of record CAMRHE010000109.1, on the reverse strand, counting down.
GTATCCCTTCTATGTACGATGTCTCCAACGTGGTCCAAGATGCGCCTCCATAATTGTCTCCTAGTCTTGCCCACATAATTTTGTAGGCAAGAACAGGACGCAACATAGACCACGCCTTCGGTTGAACAGTTTGTGAACTCTCTAATATTAAAATCCTGTCCAGTGGCATGAGCCCTAACCGAAGATCCCTTCAATATATACGCACAGGCCCTGCAAGTACCACACTTAAAAGTGCCAGGTATGCGGGCTGCTCCCAGCCAAGTAAGGGAAGACTTCGTAGGTGACAAATGGCTATGTGTAACTCAGTCACCAAGATTCCTCCCTCTATGGTAGGTAATTGACGGTCTTGACTGAATGACATCATGTAGGTCTGGATCTTGTCTAAGTATGTCCCAATACATACGGAACACATCCAAGACCTCTTTAGATTTGATGTCATAAGTCCCAATCATGCGTATTGATTTTGAAGACCGATCCCATTGCCTGGGTATCAACAAGGACTCCCTTGGAGTAGTTCTAGCCAACTCACAGGCTTCAGTCAATAAAGTCCTAGGGTACCCACTGGCACTGAATCTCTCAATAAGAAGTTTACTTTGAGTTTCATAAAGAGGCCACCAGTACAAGCGGGAGATATTGGAATCCAACAAGGATTTTCCTGTTTTTTTCACAGATCTGCGAAATTTTAAAAAAACCCTTTGCTATTGGGTAGTAGTGTTGCTTTCGTTATGTACAGTACCTGGTAATTGGTTTAATTTTACTGTTATTGGAAAAGAAAAATGAATTCGTATACTATAGGGTAAAGTTTAATATTTAGGGGTTAAACTTTAGAAGTCAATTAGCATTGTAAGCACTTGTACCAAACATTTGTGATTCCTTGCAACCGGCTCTGGAACGTAACCTCGCAAATGTAAGATTAAAAAAAAAATATATATATATATACAGTACAGACCAAAAGTTTGGACACACCTTCTCATTCCAAGAGTTTTCTGTATTTTCATGGCTATAAAAATTGTAGATTCACACTGAAGGCATCAAAACTATGAATTAACACATGTGGAATTATATACTTAACAAAAAAGTGTGAAACAACTGAAAATATGTCTTATATTCTAGGTTCTTCAAAGTAGTCACCTTTTGCTTTGATTACTGCTTTGCACACTCTTGGCATTCTCTTGATGAGCTTCAAGAGGTAGTCACCTGAAATGGTCTTCCAACAGTCTTGAAGGAGTTCCCAGAGATGCTTAGCACTTGTTGGCTCTTTTGCCTTCACTCTGCGGTCCAGCTCACCCCAAACCATCTCGATTGGGTTCAGGTCTGGTGACTGTGGAGGCCAGGTCATCTGGCGTAGCACCCCATCACTCTCCTTCTTGGTCAAATAGCCCTTACACAGTCTGGAGGTGTGTTTGGGGTCATTGTCCTGTTGAAAAATAAATGATGGTCCAACTAAACGCAAACCAGATGGAATAGCATGCCGTTGCAAGATGCTGTGGTAACCATGCTGGTTCAGTATTCCTTCAATTTTGAATAAATCCCCAACAGTGTCACCAGCAAAGCACCCCCACACCATCACACCTCCTCCTCCATGCTTCACGGTGGGAACCAGGCATGTAGAGTCCATTCGTTCACCTTTTCTGTGTCGCACAAAGACACAGTGGTTGGAACCAAAGATCTCAAATTTGGACTCAGACCAAAGCACAAATTTCCACAGGTCTAATGTCCATTCCTTGTGTTCTTTAGCCCAAACAAGTCTCTTCTGATTGTTGCCTGTCCTTAGCAGTGGTTTCCTAGCAGCTATTTTACCATGAAGGCCTGCTGCACACAGTCTCCTCTTAACAGTTGTTGTAGAGATGTGTCTGCTGCTAGAACTCTGTGTGGCATTGACCTGGTCTCTAATCTGAGCTGCTGTTAACCTGCGATTTCTGAGGCTGCTGACTCGGATGAACTTATCCTCCACAGCAGAGGTGACTCTTGGTCTTCCTTTTCTGGGGCGGTCCTCATGTGAGCCAGTTTCTTTGTAGCGCTTGATGGTTTTGGCAACTACACTTGGGGACACTTTCAAAGTTTTCCCAATTTTTCGGACAGACTGACCTTCATTTCTTAAAGTAATGATGGCCACTCCTTTTTCTTTACTTAGCTGCTTTTTTTTCTTGCCATAATACAAATTCTAACACTCCATTCAGTAGGACTATCAGCTGTGTATCCACCTGACTTCTGAACACCACAACTGATGGTCCCAACACCATTTATAAGGCAAGAAATCCCACTTATTAAACCTGACAGGGCACACCTGTAAAGTGAAAACCATTTCAGGTGACTACCTCTTGAAGCTCATCAAGAGAATGTCAAGAGTGTGCAAAGCAGTAATCAAAGCAAAAGGTGGCTACCTTGAAGAACCTAGAATATAAGACATATTTTCAGTTGTTTCACACTTTTTTGTTAAGTATATAATTCCACATGTGTTAATTCATAGTTTTGATGCCTTCAGTGTGAATCTACAATTTTTATAGTCATGAAAATACAGAAAACTCTTGGAATGAGAAGGTGTGTCCAAACTTTTGGTCTGTACTGTAGATATAAATTCAGTTTAGCCCAGCTCACTAGGTGAAGAGAATGGTTCAGTGGGGAACATGAATGTCATGTAGCCTTGAACTAGTGATGGAATCTACAGAGAAACTGAAAAATTCCAGGTTCAGGTTCCTCTTTACAAATACAAAGAGAAAAAAAAAAAGGTAATTACTTACCGGTAATTGGATTTTCCAGAACCCATGACAGCACCCAGAGAGAGGATCCGGCCCCAGGGACAGGAAACCTACGGTATAAAAAGGTGGAGCCTCTCCTACCCCTCAGTTGTTTTATAGAAGCGAGAGAGAGACTCCAGTTAACTTGTAACTCATGACCTTAAGGTCAAAACTTTTTTTTTTTTTTGCTTGCTACACCCAGTGCCAAACAAAAGTCCATCACCAAGAAAAAAGGGGAGGGATAAAGGATGGTGCTGTCGCGGGTTCTGGAAAATCCAATTACCGGTAAGTAATTACCATTTTTCCCATCACCCACGACAGCACACAGAGAGAATAAAATAGGAAAACACTAGGGAGGGACCACCTGCTTGTAAAACTTTCCTTCCAAAAGAAAGATCAGCAAAAGCCCCAATGTCCAGCCTATAATGGCGAAAAAAGGTAGAAGGTGAAGACCAGGTTGCCGCTTTGCAGATAGATTCTATGGAAGCATCATCTCTCGGCCCAAGAGGTGGCAATCGCCCTAGTAGAATGTGCCTTGAGCCCCAGTGGGGGAGGGGGGGAAGGCCCAAAGAACTGTAGGCCAGGGAGATTGCTAGTCTCACCCACCTAGCCAGTCTACACTTAGAGGCCGCCTTCCCTTTGTTGGGACCTGAAAAGAGAACAAAAAGGGAAGTAGATTTCCTCCAGGAGGAAGTAGAGGACAAATACTGGATTAGGCAACATCTTACATCCAAACAGTGGTATTCCTGCTCTTTAGCATTACTTGGGTTAGCACAGAGGAAGGGGAGAACTATCTCCTGAGATCTATGAAATCTTGAGGCTACTTTAGGCAAAAAAGCTGGGTCTGGTTTAATTACCCTGTCTTCTCTAATAACAGTAAAGGGTGGATTAACTGATAGAGCCTGCAATTCTCCTATGCGACGTGCCAAGGTAAGGGCCACTAAAAGAATCACTTTCAGGGATACATTTTTAATAGGGATAGAGTCCAATGGTTCAAAGGGAGGTTTAGTTAAGGCAGACAGAACTAGGTTCAAGTCCCAGGGAGGAACTCTGGACATAACAACAGGTCTACTTCTAGAGGCCGCCTTGATGAACCGAATCACCCAGGGATCGTCAGCCAATTTAACGTTTAGCAGAGCACTAAGGGCTGAAACCTGGACTCTTAAAGTGCTGGTAGAAAGCCCCTTTTCTAGCCCCTTCTGAAGGAACTCTAGAATCTGTTTTTTAGGTATATCCCTAAGCTCCCCCAGAGAACTAGAAATTCAAAAAACCGGAAACAAGTTCTAGCGTATATTTTAGCAGTGACCGGTTTTCTGCTTTTTAGGAGAGTGGAAATGAGATTCTGAGAAAAACCTTTTGAGGCTAGTAATCTCCGCTCAAATTCCAGGCCGTCAAATGTAAGTGGCTGGACTCCGGGTGGAGAGTGGGGCCCTGACATAGAAGGTCCTGGCTGACTGGGAGAATCCAAGGGTCCGAAACGGACAGGATCCTTAGCTAGGTAAACCAGGCTCTCCTCGGCCAAAAGGGGGAAATTAGAATAACCCTCGCTCGATCCTCCCTGATCTTCCTCAGAACTGCTGGAATGAGAAAGAAGGGAGGAAAAGCGTAAGCTAGATTGAAATCCCACTTGTGGGACAGAGCATCCACCCCAAAGGGGGATTCCTCTGGGTTTAGGGGAAAAAAAATCTCTCCACCTTCTTGTTTGACCGACTGGCAAAGAGATCTATTTCCGGGACTCCCCAAACCCTGCTGATCTCTAAAAAGATGGATGGGTTAAATTCCCATTCGTTCTGATTCAGACTGTGACAGCTCAAGAAATCTGCCCTGAAATTGTCTGACCCCCTGATATGCAGAGCAGACAAGGAGAGAACCAGGGGCTCTGACAGATGTAGAATCCGGGCCATTATTTTCATAAGGGGAAGAGACCTCGTACCCCCTTGCTTGTTTATATATGAAACTGCAGTCATATTGTCGGACATGATCCTTACATGGCGATTCCGAATACCATGACCTACGACTTTCAAGGTCTCCAAAATCGCCATTAGTTCCCTCTGATTTGAGGATGCCTGAGAAAGACTCCTTAGCCAGCAGCCCTGGAACACCTGATCCCCCATGTGGGCACCCCACCCCCAAGGGCTGGCATCTGTGGTAATAATTAGGGGGTCTGAGATCTTCCATGGAACTCCAATTTCTAGGTGACCCCTGACTAACCCCCAACCCAGGGTTATTCTTGTTGGCTAGACACCCACATAAATTTTTCGAGAATTTTCTCTGACGCCAGTCTGCCAGGATTTCCCACTGCAGGTCTCAGGATTGGCTCTGAGCCCAAGGTACAGCTGGAATACAGGCCGTGAGAGCCATCTTGAGGTCTTCCTCTTGCCGGCAGCTGGGACTGTGACTGCATCTGTGGCTGCTGCTGCTCTTCCATACTGTAGAGACTCAGTGCAGGGAGGGCCAGGAACTGCTTAGCAGCTCCACCATCCTCCAATCTGCATTATATGGCCATTCAGCTGCTAGGCCTTGCACCTTCCACCAGAAGCCATTCCCCCACCGGAAGCCACACCCACTTCCTTCCAGGCTGGCACCTCCATGTGTCTCCCTGCAGGCCCGGAACTCCTGTGGCCTAAAGCAGAGGAAACACTCGTTCTGCCTGGATATTGGAACCCCCGCACCCGGAACACCAGTGGCACATAGCTGGGGGGGATAGCACCGACTCCAGACTGGGCCGCAGCTAACAGCCACCCATGGAAGAAGAGAGGCAACCCCTACCCAGGACCAACTCTTTCCTATGCCATCAGGTAAGCCTGCCTCAAGCAGGCACGTAGGTCTCCCTCCAGGGACTGGAAACAACTGAGTGGTAGGAGAGGCTCCACCTTTTTATACGGTAGGTTTCCTGTCCCTGGGGGCAGATCCTCTCTGGGTGCTGTTGTGGGTGATGGGAAAAGTTAAATTGCCATTGACCGGCAGCCTATCAGGCCATGTCCACCAGTTAAATGAGCTGTCAGGTTAAGGTTTATGGTCCATCCTCAGGATAGGCCATAAATACCTGATTGGTGGGGGCTGTCAGCCCAGTCAACTGTACAGAGCCACTTTTAACACCAGCCTTAAAATACAGGGCTGGAAGTAGAAAGCTGTCCTCAGCAGCATCTGGTTACTGTAGCACAGCTCCCATTAGTCAGTGGTGCTGAGTTGCAGTGAAGAGGCACAGCTGCTATACAGTGGACAGAGCTTTCTACCCCAGAGCTGCAGTGAAGGCACCCAGCCGCTACACAGTACACATCTTTCTACTTATACCACTGCATTGTGTACAAGACAGGTGCCAAAAATGGCTCTGTACAGTTCAGCCCAGGGCCACTGGTTTGTCCCCCTCAGATCTTTATGGACCATCCTGAGGAAAGGCCATAAAAACCCTTTACCTGAGAACTGCTGAAACATTTGCACTAAATTCTCACATCCAAGCTGATGTTCACCCAAATGCCACAAACCCAGATGTGCCAACACTAGGGACACTGACTATCCCTCAAATGTGTTAGAAGTAGCCATTTGCAGTTTACAGCTATCCCTAGAGAAGCAAACAAGATACTTTATGCTAAATATCTGGTTTTTATAGGACAGAAAAAAAAAAAAGTTTGATTTGTTGTACAAGTGTTTGGGGCAACACCGCAATCCAAATGCAGCATTATGGTGTGAGTAAATTTGATAGAGGTGTAACAGCAAATTCTCATTTGCTTAACTTTACCTGTACTATGGGGGTTGCCTGACAAAAGTCTAGGCAGTTCGCACAGCACAGGAAACTAGGAGTGAAACTGAGGGAGGCAGCAGAGCAGACATGGGATAGGGCAGCTTCTGATCACAAGCTGGGTCAGAACCAGCCTGGTACCCCTGCATTAAGAAAACCATTGCTTGCACTTTCAGACAACCCTTCAATGTAGCCAGAATTCCTGAAGAGTCATTTCAGTTTTACCATGACCATAAGGGGTGTTTGGTGAATTTTGTAATACACTAACCTATTTAACATTCGTAGAAAACCTGCTTCAAAATTAGCGAGACCCATCCAGCATTAACTGTATGGCCAGTGTGTAGATAGTATGCTATAGAGATGTTCACTGAAGCCCTCCCTACACAATTGTAAAGAGATGACCCTTTTAGTTCACGCACAAGTCCTTGACATTTGTGAAATCTAGTGAAGGTCACAATGTGAAATCCACCAAGTTAATGCTGCCCCCCCCCCCCCCAATTTCCACCTTAGATCTCAGACATTTTAGCTTGAGCGTGACCACATACTATAAGTGTATTAACATTTAAGGGTCACTGTACTGAGAAGTGAATGAAATCTGGAAACAGTACAAATCTAACACTGTAGCAGAACAGTCCAAGCTGCACAGAAGGTCCTGCTAAAGCCACCTCTTCATTCCACTATAACATGTAGTGGTAAGGAGACAGGATGCATGCAAGGACATATATTCCTGTGGATGTTGCACTGTCAGATTAGATGACTTCAACAACCATAGTAAAACTCAAACACACTGATCTTTGTATAAAGAAATTTATTGCATATCTATGCGAGTGGCAACTTATTTTACACAAATCTGTCAATCTGTAATGAAGGACAGAACTAGGCATGAGTCACTGCATCCAGATCCATCTTTGTACCAGTTGGTAGAAGTTCAGCAGCACTAGTGGGAACTGCCAGGAGATACCTGTCCAGAAAAAAAAGGGTTTACAGTCAGTACCATAAGAAAAGCAAAGACGAAAGATTTACAGGAAAGGTAGTATATTGCATTACAGTGTAACCAGATATGCAAGCCTATGAATTTACAGGCTTTTTGGAATAAATTAGACTTATGGGGCAAAGCTATACTCAACACTAGTTCTCTGTTCAGGTAGTGCTTCTTGTCCCTCATTCTGCCAACTGCCCATGGTGAAAGTGCAGTGGGTCAACAGTACTGGTGGCATCATCCATACCAAACATAAGAGGTGAGGGTCAGGTTACTGCCATGGCCAATCACTGGTCTCAGCTGTCATGTTCAGTATGAGTGATGTCACTAGTACCCAACATGCATTTCTACAGCCAACACTTTGGCCAAGATACAGAATAGAGGGATTGAGGACACTGCCCAAACCAAAGACCGAGGGAAGGAGCACATCTTTAGATTTGTCCTGGTATCCAGCTTCTGCAAAGTTTATTATGCCATAGTAAAATCTTAGCCCAGCATATGCTTTCTATATACAGGGCAACTGTTACTAGTTTACAATTGGAGCCAACGGGAGGTGTACACCTATTCAAACAACAATTATACTTTAATATGCCTGAACAGCACCTCAAGGGTTACTAAACAAAATTTACTGCTAGGGTCCTGCATTAGGTTCTGTTCACACTGTCTAGAACTGCAACTAAATGAGTATGGATTTATTTGCAGAAAATCCTTTTAGTCTGGGTACAAGTCAGTGTGAAGCCTAATCCTTTAGGACAGCATCTTGAAGTGACTTTTTAGAGGCCTCAGTTATGATATATGTCTTCATGTATAACATGTCAGACAGGGATAACAGACATCACAGGCTCTACAAACACCAAAAAACCCCCACAGTAATGCTCACTCACCTGATTCTCCATCTACTTAACAGCATCCAGTGACCACCACACGGTCAGGCATACAGCACCTTCAAAAAACAAACAACAAAAGTAAGTTCAAGACATCAAAAATCCACCCCCTTTGGAATGACAGATGGAGACGATCAGAGCAGGAATATCTCGTCAGTTCTCGCATCTGACGGCACTTCCTATAATCCTGGTCTCATCATGTGTCACCAACAGGGAATGGGGCAATCATAATAATAATAAATAAATAGTCCTTTAATAGTCCCACAATGGGGAAATTCAGTGTGTTACAGAAGCAAAGATAAGATAAGCAGATACAAATACAACATGTACAGGAATATTCCAAGGTAAGAGGTGCTGTATGGACCTATCCAAGACCTCAGTGGATGAAAACGTAGCCCCCTGGTGCAGTACCTTGCCCATTTTAATCTGTACATAGTAAATGTTACACTATTGGCACCACCAATCATGGTATTTGCCGCCAAACATTTGTACAGAATTAGGCCCCATGCACACAACTAGGGTTTTCAGTATATTCCTCACTACTGCTGCTAGTATATGGACCCAATCACATGTCCATAGTTTACAAGCCAGTGTAAAGTGTAGAATCCATCTGCAAAACATGGAGCAGGTCCTAATCCTGACTATTTGCAGCACAGACTTGCCCATACAAGTGTATCATACTGGCAATGTGGATGACCTATGGATACAATGCAGCTTATGGACAGAAAAAGCCACTACAGTCTTGTGCATGTAGCCTGTTATCCATATCTCCCATAAATTAAGGGCAGCTTTCCACACAGACCAAGAACTAAGCCAAAGTGTCGTGTCTAGCCATCAGTCATGGCCTGTATTTCATTATGCCATAGTGTGCCAAATTGACCACTACTGATACTATTAGTACATACACAGGTGCAACAAGAAGCTGGACAAGAAAGCAGCAAGGCTAGCTCACTTACCAATCAACAGCCAACTGAGACCTGCAACAAATGAGAAGTTGGAGTTAAATATCTGCAGTACATTAGCATTTCTTATATACACTATACAGTCCAACACCACAACTATCCAAGACAAGTTCTGCAATACGCTCAGATGAACCTTTATCACCACCAACAATCTGCCGGTAATTCCAGCTTTTTTAAGGTTAATCTCATCAGTGCGCAAACCAGGACCTAGGCAGCAATTCACAGCTATAATATGAGATGACACCCCATCTTGGCATAGTGCTCTACATGTACAACCATGATACAGGGCCATGTGACAAGATATAGTCATTGACTACCAAACCAGCTCACATGAGGAATTGGCTTTAGATTTCATATACCCAGTGATGAAATAATCCTGTAGCACATTGAGCAGATAAGTTATCTAAGGTACAGCCATGAACCATATGGATTCTGCAGCCATCAAAAAGGGTATTGTGCCAAAAAAAAAAAAAAAAAGCCAGCCAAGAGGGTGGAAAGTGGATATCCTGTTCACTTTTCACCATATTAACATACTTAAAGCAACTGTTCTGTCCCAACGAGAAGCCGTAGTACCAACTAAGGATTAAACAAGGAAAGAGAAACCTCCATAGAAAAGATGCACTTTGAGTTAAGGCAAGGGGTGCCAGAATACACATCTCTAATACTGCTGCTATGTGCTTGGCGGCCAGTAGTCAGTTCTATATTTTAGGAAAGTTAACAATATGTTACCTTTTCAGTCATTTGATTACTTCTTTCCAAGAAAGTTCACCCATGCCTGGAAGATACAAGAGCACAGTTAGTACATTAAACATTACAATCATAACACGTAACATTAAGTCCATAGCGTGCTCAGAGAGACCTGTCTCACCACCTACAGTCTGCCGGTAATTCCAGCTTTTAAGGTTAATCTCATCATTGCAATAGATGGACATAGTCAATAGGACATCATGCATACTGAAAAACCTACCTTTGGTAACACTTCTCAAGGTTTGTCACTCCAGTGTTATCACATAATGAACAGATGAGACCTGCAAGATATTCACGAGAATCAGACAACATGCCCTTAGACTGGAAGTCATGAAGAAAAGCCTCAGTGTGTACAGTGTCTTTCATTATTATGTCAGACAGGGATAACAAAGCATCATCGGCTCTTCATTCATGGGGTTAAACAAATCCAACTCAAGCTATATTCAAAGTGCCAGAGAGCACTGCATGTGTGCAAATCTATTCACAGCGGCTATGAAATAGGGAGCCCCCACATATCCTGTGCATATACCACAAGTGGCTGAGATGGGCAAGCTTACATCAGGGTTACATACTTATATTGGGCATGCCACCACTTGCAATTAGTGTTCTAGAACTAGGTGATCAGGGGAGCCACCAAGAGGCCTCAGGCACAACCGAGCATGTAGACCGAGTAGGTGTCCATTTTTTAATGGAAGGCACTTTAATCACTCATATGAAATCAGTGCTTTGTGACTCATTTTTATGGGTGTTTCATCCCAATATCACAGAGCAGGATCAGACCAATAACTACTGGATCCCAGAGCATTGGAGCCCAACTTGGACAGCAGTGTTGAGCTTTATTTTGGAGGCCTTCCAGGATCACAATATTGACAGCCTATCATGAGGCTATATCAGACTGGTGGGGGTCTAAATCTTGTCATCTTAGCTGACAGTATTGCACACTGTTTACCAGTTACCAGAGTCCCTAAGAGCACCAGCTGAATAAAGATTTTCATAGAACTCACCAGCTTCATCATCCTGGGTCCAATCCCTCCATGACAGACATCTGCATGGCAGACCTGTAATGTCAAAGCATGTGAAGAAGTTAGCGACAACTACCACCAATAGCTTTATTCATGACACTGACCACACAGAATCTAAGATCAGGAGGCCACACCACTAGGACATGCAAACAGCAAGTAAATGCAGTATGAGAGGTGCTGCTGTGCATTCTGCTGAATTAGAAGAGCTTGTAGCATTTATGGGGCCAGGCCAAAGTTTGACAGTAAGACTTTAGAATCAGCAAGGAGAAAGTGCCTTTTCACCATTCAGTTCTATGGACCGCCATGTGCTTTAGCCCAAACATGAGAAGCAGGACACATGCAGAGGTACAAAGTGGGTCCATTTTCAAAGTGTATGGGATCCAAGTATCCCCACCTAAGTATTATCTATATTGTGGCTAGGTGAATATACTTGCACCAATGCCTTTAATTCTGTTAGATGCCACACACGTACTTTGCCACATTTCACAGCTAGCACACTGACCCATTTTATGCTAATGGCCCCACAAGCAAAGTGTACAGCAGATATGTATTTTTGCTGCAGGGATCACTGACTAAAGGCAGTGTGTCTGGAATCACACAATGATATTAACAAAGTCCCATCCATGCTGGTTTACAGTGGATCTGTATACATTTAAGCACACAAAGCCTTACAGAGTAAAGGAAGTGTGCTGCCTAGAAAGTTAAGGAGACAACACTCTGCATCAGAGGCCTTGCAAACCCCCAAATGAAAGTTCAGCAAGCCCAACTATCATCCAGCACAGTCTAAGCATACGACACCAGACTGACCCCATTACAGAAATCTGGGTCCCTCAGTACCCACTGCTATATTAGACCATTTTTCTGGCCCAGCCACAGCAAGAAGGAACATATATAGCCATGTTAAAGGGGGTGAAGTTGTGGCAGCCTTATTATAGACCCCCATAAGACTACTGAAGAGGGCCCTATACAATATTCCCACTCTATACTCTTTATAGGACGCCACATTATGCTCTCCTGCTTTTACAGAACTACAACTCCCAGCCTGGAAAACTAGACACTGCAGTTTGGCATAATAGGACATACACATGGCACCTCAAATTTTAGACAGCCCAAAGTCTACAACCCCACATACCCAGACGAATCCCCCAACCCTAGTCACTGCCAAGCTTAGAATAGACCCCAAAGGGCCCTCCAACTCAGGCCTAGCAAGGATGGCGCCAGATTACACAACTACCACCACCTACCTCTCTCCTGCTTCCATTGCCATGATAGAGACCAAGCAACGCCGTAAAGCGAGCATTTATAGCACGCAAATCCCGTTTGTAGTTATCGCGATACTACGTGGAGCATTTCGGGAAATGTAGTTTTTAGGATTTCGACGCAGGCTCAGTTTATTAAACGACAACCGATGTGAAATATCGTGCTGCAAATAATCCCACGACGTGGATCTGCTTTATGTTTAAGGCTGTGGATGAATTTGAAGAAAATTTCATAGTTTTACTTCTTCACATTCTGCTGAATGGTAATTTGGCAGAGTGGCCACTGAGTGGTGCTATTTAGCTATTTGTAACCCATGCGCAGTACAGTCCCTCATAAAACAGCAGATTTACCGAAACTGGTCTTGTTACCCATGGCAACCAATCACAGAGAAGCTTTTGTTTTTCTAGAGCAGTGTGAAAATGTAAGCTGAGCTCTGATTGGTTGTTGTGGGCAAATAAAGACAGCTTTATTCTTAGGTTTTGCCTAGAATGTAATTATTGTAAGGCAGTATTCACATGGACATATGAAAAATTTTTCAAGTTGCATCAGCAGACAATTTTCCACCTATATAAGGATGGGTTCACATTTGCACCAGAGCCTCCATTTGCAGTGATCACCGAAAGTCGCCAGATGAAAAAGTGCCGCAAGTCTGACTTTTTTGTTCGGAGTTTTCAGTTTAAAACAACGGACAGCCTATGGATCCCGTTATAGTCAATGGGGTCCAAAATGTCTGCTGTTTTAGTGGTCAGTGTGTCCATTGTTCTGGTCCTCCAGTGGACACCCAGGAGCAGATGTGAACATGTGTACATATGTCTGTGGAGGCGATGAACCTGGAAACTGTCAGAGAAAGCTGTGTCCAAGTCTATATCCTGAAGTACAGACAGAAAGGGCACATATTCACAGTGCGGCAGCCGATACCCTGCCCCCAATATAATCGTATACAGTAATCACTTATGGCCGCATGGGGGTGGAGATTCAGTTGCACGGGGTTTCTGCACCCATATAGTGCAGGTTGCAAGTTTTTCTACACGGGCCCATGAGGTTGTGGGAATTGTAAATATGCAGTGCTATGGGGCTGTGTGCTGTGCATTGTACACATGAACCAATATTTACATTAGTAAAATAGGGACTTAAAGGGGTTGTCCTGTTATGGCCACTTATCTCCTATACACAGGACAGTGGATAAGTGTCCGATTGCTGGAGGTCCAATCACCAAATCCCGCAGTGATCCAGGGGACGGGAGACTGAAAGTCCCCCTAAGGCCTCCTGTGAATGGAGCACCAGTGCGCTTGCGTGACCAGCACTCCTTTCACTTCTGTGCTCGCTGCTGAAGATTAAAGACCCGGCAGCTCCATAGAAGTGAATGGAATGACAGGCACACAAGCGCACTGGCACTCCAATCACAAGGGGGCCTCAGGGGGATTTTTGGTCCCCGTCCTACAGTTCACTGGGTGACCCAGCAATCGGGTCCCCAGTGATTGGACACTTATCCCCTGTCCTTTGGATTGGGGATAAGTTTCTATAACGGGACAACACTTTTAAGCTCCACCCCAGAATGCCCTCAGACTTTGTTACTATACCAACTGAGATTGTCCTCTTATGTGCAGAGGTTTTTTATGAACCACACAAAGACATTCCCAAGTTTTCCAGGTTTTCAAAAATTCAGGGAATGCTCCAGCAAATTTGGGACAGTTGCCAACTATGTCCACAGATCAAAAATACGTAAATAAGGCCTAAGTGAATATTATGGCTTCCTCCTGCATCTCTCTGGGCTTTACAATAGCAGTTTTTATTGCTACGTAATTCTTGTGCATCATAATCCCTGGTGATTGAATAAGATTCAGTGGGACAGTCCTGGATTATGGGGGTTGTTCTGCTGTCCCATGCGGTGCCCCTGCTTCAACTTATCTGTCTTCTCTGAACAACAATTGGAGATAAGTACAATGGTGAAGCAGAGAGCCATCTACTTCCTGTTTGGCCCTTGTTTCTCCTGCTGGCAGTTTGGAAGCAGGCAGGGGTGATGTAGAGACGTCACTACATCATGCCTTCTGCTCCCAAGCCACCAGCAGCAGAAACCGGAGTGGACTATGGGAGGAATGGGGCAAGGTGAATGTTACTTTTCTTTTTTCTTTTTTTTTTTTGTACATTTTACTGTGCAGGCTACAGAGAGGGAGTATTATAGTATGTGGGGGCCACAATGAGGGAGCATTATACTATGTGGAAGCCACAATAAGGGGGATAATAGCATGGGGGTTACAATGGGGGAGCATTATACTGCCTGGTGGGGCAACAATAACAGGGATGATAATGGGGGGCCACAATAAGAAGGATGATATTGTGGGGGCCCCAATAAGGGAGCATTATATAATGAGGGCCACAATAAAGGAGAATTATATTGTGTGAGAGCGACAGTAAGGGCAATAATAGTGTGGAGGGTGCATTATACTGTGTGAGGGCCACAATAAGAGGGATGATAGTGTGGGGGCATCAATGAGGGAGTATTATACTGTGTGCAGACCACAATAAGAGGGATAATAGTGTGAGGGATACAATGAGGAAGCATTATACTGCATGAGTAGCACAATAATGGGGGTTGCAATAAGGGAGCATTATAGCGTGAGGGAGAATTATACTGTGTGAGGACCACAATGAGGGAGTCTTATACTGTGTGAGGGCCACAAGTAGTGGGTATTATGTTGTGGAGGGCACAAGAGGGAGATTATAGTGTGTGAGGGCCACTGGGATGGCATTATATTGTGTTAGGGCCACAAGGGGGGCATTATACTTTGTGAGGCTACTAGAGGCCATGATATTGTATGGGGGCACAAAAGGTCTGGGTGAGACTGAATGAGGGCTAAAGTGGGCAGAGATTTTGTCCTTTTTTCAGTCCTCTGAAAGTCTGGAGGTATGATTAATGCCTGCTGTAAGAAGGGAGATGCCATGATTGAGATCTCGCTGGTGGCATAAAGATCCATTAGAGGCGGGAAATGCTGAGCCGCAGATATGGAGAGATAATGAGATTTCAGGCTTCGCATATTACTGGGCCATTAAGCCCACAGTTAATTAGAAATTAAATGGAAGATTAACCTCCTATGGGGAGATAAAGGCGTAATGAAGTCCTGCATCTGTAGCATTGTGCACGTCCTCAGCCCCTTTGTTTTCACTGCTGCGATATCTCTCCCCAGCCCATTATTAATGGTAATGGATATCCCGGCACCGCTGCTCACTTCCTCCCCACTCTTCTTTATTTGCGAGGAGAGTAACTTGGAGTTTGTGCAGTTTGGGTTTGGCTGCTGGACCGCTGCCATGCCCTTGAAAAAACAAATCCTTCTCTAGAAAATGCTTGTGCCATGTTCTTGATAATCCAGCTTTATAGTGGCGTTTTCCATTAATAAATAATTTTAACTATTAAACAAAGATGACGTAACTTGGACGTCTGTGCAAAAGGAGCAGCACAAAGAAGTGTTACAGAAAATTTAGCTGAAAGCTGCTTTCTGTCGGGCTCACACTTGGTGGTAGTGCTGCATCATAAAGGCGTATCGCATCACAGATTGTCAGTATAGTGAAATTCTGTTAATCTGGCACCCAATGGTCCAGCAGTAGTGTCCCATAACTAATAAAGACTTATGCTGGATTAGCTAGGAACTCGCTAGATAATGCTGCACTGACATTGCTTAGGTTATATTCACATATGGCAGGCTTTTCATGAAAATCAGTTGCTTGGATGGGAAGTACATGAATTTCTGAAAGTTCTACTCACATGAATGGGACAGTTGCAGAAATTTCTGTAACACGCCTGTAGCACGTGAATTCACTGTAAGCCTAAGGCCCCGGGCCGCAAAATGCAGCTAAAAAGACATAGCGTTTTCCACTGAGTTTTTGCTGCCTTTTCCGCTGTGTTTTTTATTTCCCTATTAAATCTATAGGAAAGTCCATTCCGAATCTGCAGGTAAAATTAACATGCTGGGATTTTACAAAAATCGCAGCCCATCCGCAGGTTTTTTTCCCCGCAGCTCATATGGATGAGATGAAATGAAACCTCATTCACTTTGCTTGTACTGTAAGGGGTTATTCACACAACCATAAAAATCAGCCATCTGACGGTCGTTTCTGCAGGTCACACGCTCACAAAAAGCGAAGCGTAGCCACTGGCTACAGTGAAATGATGGCCCATGCCACCATTTTTTTGTGTCAATAGTTTTTTATAAAATTTTTCAAATGTTTAACATCAGAAAATACTGAGACATAGAAAACACTGAGTCAACATAGAAAACATCAAAACTACTAAAGTAATACAGTCATCTAAATTACAAGGAGTACAAACACAGAAACAACACACCACATAAGGAAAGGGCAAAAAGGGGGGGAGAAGCAGGTCAAACAGAAGATATCGTAATCGGCCGGTATCAGTTGGCAAAGTAGGACAAGACTCTAAAAATGGACTTACCCAGGTATTATAACTTCTAAGTATAGTAGAGGGTCGGAAAAAAAGAGCCTAAACCCACATTTCAAAGGTCCAGCAATAGTAGCACAGGAGCACAAATCAACAGGAAGAGTGTGTCACTCAGTTAGCTGTTCAACTCATCTCACAAACTAATTAATTAATTAACTAACTAACTGAGCAGTGCGGGCTCACCAACCAACTCTCCCACACAATTTTATACTTAGGAAAGGAAAAATTCCCAAAAGCAATGATTCGTTCGTATGAGTGAGTGGTATCAATAAGTGTCAGAAGGTCCTGCAATGTTGGGGGCAAAGGTTGTTTCCATTTCCGAGCAATAACCAATTTAGCCATCACCAAAATCTTACACGCCAGTTTGCGATGTGGAAGAGGGAGCGTGTCCATCTCTAAATTAAGCATAGCCAGCTGTGGGGTCCGGAGAAAAGAGCACCCCAGAAGGCTGTCCAGGAGGTCAAAAACCTCCTGCCAGTATTGAGCAAGACGAGGACAAGCCCAAAAGGTGTGGAGCAGCGTACCCACTCCCCCACATAGCCTCCAACAGAGAGAAGAAGAGTTAGGAAACATTTGATGTATCCGAGCTGGGGAGAAATACCACCTAAGAGCCACCTTGTACGCCGTCTCCACATGAGAGCTACAGGCTAGGGATGTGTGGAATAGAGCAAAGGCTTTCTGCCATTCCTTAGAAGTCCAGGACTTTTCAAGATCCCTCTCCCAAAGACGGATAGGATAAGTCTTTTGGAAGGAGGATCGGGGGTCAATAGAATAATAGATCGGTCTAAGACCTTTTCGAGCTAATCAAAGTAAAAGAAAAACATCAGGATTGCATCTCACTTGGAAGAAGTCATGTTTTTGTAGACAATGTCGCACTTGAAGGAACTTATAAAAGTTGTGTTTGGGCAAATCAAATTCTGCAGACAAAGATGCAAAATCTCTTAGGTTACCATCTTGAAAAAGTTGACACAAATTGCAAACCCTTAGAAACCCAGCTCTCCAGACTCAAGGATGGGACCACTATAGAAAACACTCTGAACGGAATAGTGGATCTGTCTAGCAACTCCGAACTACCTGTGTGAGAATGGACGTATTTCCAGGCTGCCACAGAGTATTTGGTAAAAGGTGAACAAGAGTAGCCATCAATACTGATCCAGAAAGAGGCAAAAAGCATTTCTCAATTCTCTTTAGCAGTAAAATAAGACCTTTCAATGTGTATCCAATGGAGCACCTCCACCCTAGGCAGGCCCCCCTCCACCAAGGAGACCAAAGTAGCAATATAGTATCCATGTATATCAGGAACTACTCCCAGCCCTCCTAGGTTGCTGGCTCTGGTTAGAATCAAGCGTTTCTTGCCCGCCCAGATAAATCTACTAAATAAACCATTAACTGATTTAAAAAAGGAAGGGGGTAAAGCAATAGGCAGGGTACGAAAGAGATACAAAAGGTGGGGAAGGAGAAACATCTTGAAGGCCTCGATTCTACCTAACCAGGAAATCTCAGTCAGGCCCATTCGATCCGCCTTGGTCTGTTTTTTGCACAAAAAACACAGGCAGTTTTCCAATAAAAATGCATGCATTTTTGTGCAAAAACGCAGTGTGAACACAGCTTTACATTGAAGTGAAAGTCCCAGTGGCCTAGGACTGGATGCAGCTATAGCTGCATCCAGATACATAGTGTGTCAACACCCTAAGGATGCTCCCATACGGTGCTCCTGGATACTTACATTTACCACTAATTGAGGGCTGCACATGTACTCACATGAGGGCTGCACATCTACATTTTGAGAACTTTTAAAGAATTTCAGGATGAAGGAGCAAACAGAAGAAGAACCCGCCTATGCCCAGCCACCATTCACTATTACAAATCTGATACTAGATAAGTCCTATTCTATTGTAGTATTCCTGGATCATCAGTTTTTGTACTGATCACAGGGCAATAACAGCTTGTGTGCCTACCATAGGAGCCTGGAAAAAGGCGGAGGTCCTAGCCCAGAGGGAAAAATGGAAAATATGAGCGGTGCTGATAAGTCTTTGGCTTTGTTAAGAAGACAATAGTCTACAGGTTTGGCACAGACACTTTAGTCAGTTTCCCCAGAGTGCAATACATGTCTTACTCCGCTGCTCTTACATCTGTAAATCATACAGTTATGAGGTTGAACAGCATATCAGTCCACATGGCATCCGCCATGGCTGAAAATGCCATACTTTTATATGCTTTCTGTTGGGAACAAATGGTGTCTGAAGGAACCTGATCAGGAAAATCCAGTCAAAATTAGTTTCTGATAGATACTGTTTCACATTTCTGAATTTTTGTTAGAATGATCCCCTAACAGCGGGCCGATCAAAGGGATCAGCTGTAGTCTATGGAGCAATTCAGCAACAAGTATTCAATTTCACTGTAGCGCCTTCGCAGGAGAAATGAAGAATTACATATTTTTTATTGAAATCAATTATATGTATCTATCCTTTTAATGCATAGACATGCTGGGTCCTCCAGAGAGGAATATGCTTTCTGTAGCCACTTTGATAGATAGTATAGAGGATCAGGATATCTCCAATGTCTGCACTATTCTTTTGGCTGACGGGCTGTGAACAGTATCTATATTTTCATACACAGTGATCGCAAATAAACTTTTTGGATAATCTTTAGCTTTGGCACTGAAAATATGTCTTGTCTTATACTGAGCAGCCCAGCCTGTGACTGTCAAGTAAGAAGGACCTGTTTTGACCTAATGTGACTGATATGACAGGACTGTTGTGTTTTGTTTGTAATCTTCATAGAAGGCTGCCATCTTCAGCCTTGTTCCAAAAAACAAAAGCCTGAACTCATCTGTTGTTATAGCTAGGTTTTCCTTTCAGGGGATAAGAATTAGTTTTCTCTCCTTACCACATATAAGAATACCCTGGCCAAGGCAAAGTGGAACTCAGCACCCAGGACAAATGCCTTGCCAGCTCCCACTGGGCAAGTCTGTAAGAAGGTTGAAAATGGGTCCTCCATCCTCTTACTATAACAAGTACTGTACCACATATGGACCCCACAAAAATACTGGATATTTGCTATATCCTTTAATGTTGATACATTTGGCCCTGTTGTAGTGGCAAAATCACATAGGTACTAATGCAGTGCCCACCAAAAGGGTCACTGTTTAGTACTAAGAGCCTGCAGTATTTGGCCAAAAGGTACTTCCTATTCACCTCTGCTAGTTGAGAATGGGAATTAGAAAGGGTAAGTTTGGCTTTTTGCAGAGCACCTTCAGCTCTGTATTATTTTTATTATTATTGTTTATTTATATAGCAGCATTAATCCCATGGTGCTTTACATTTGAGGATTTACATACGGTACACAAAATATACAAAACAAATACTATACTAACAGTGACCAACTGGCATAGTGGGATACAGGGCCCTGCCCGCAAGGGCTTACAATCTCTGTAAGTTAGATAGTGGCAGTTAGGGCTAACAGGCAGTCCCATGTCACCCGACCTCAGGCTTGCAAAACCAAGACTTTGTAACCTGCTGAATACCTCCCCTGTTGAAAGGTAGTGCAGACACTTACATATCTATGCAGACATATCCTGAATTTCTGCTGTGCCTATAACTAAATCTATCTTTGTGCCATTCTGTGTGATGCTATGCTATGTACCACGAACAATGTGATGTTTACTGCTAATAAGGGTTATGCCTTAATAGTGTACTGCCACATTATGATACGCAACAGCGTGCAACAGTAATGGGATAGCAATGAGACAAATAGACCACAGAATGTGTGTGATGTGATGTCATTACTAGTGTTAAATGGCAAGAAGATCAAAAAGTTTCTCAACCTTTCCAAACAAAGTACCCCCTAGTGAGAAAAAGTGCCAAACAGGTACCACCAAAGTTGCAATCACTTAAAAATGCTAATAAAATTAGACTTAATTTGGAGCCTTCGTTATGTAATGGCCCCCACATGTAGCCCCCACATGTAATACAGTGGCCCCCTCAGTAGTCCCCACATTTAATACAGTTGCCCCCACATGTAATACAATGGCCCTTACAATGTCCCCAGTTATAATACAATGGCCCACCAAAGTGTCCACAGATGTAAGTCAATGGCCCCCACATCTAATACAATGAGCTCCACATATACACACATGGACAAAATTGTTGTTCCCCCTCGTTTAATGAAGGAAAAACCCACAATGGTCACAGAAATAACTTGAATCTGACAAAAGTAATAATATATAAAAATTCTATGAAAATGAACAAATGAAAGTCAGACATTGCTTTCCAACCATGCTTCAACAGAATTTTTTAAAAAACAAAACTCATGAAACAGGCCTGGACAGAAATGATGGTTCCCTTAACTTAATATTTTGTTGCACAACGTTTTGAGGCAATCCCTGCAATCAAACAATTCCTGTAACTGTCAATGAGACTTCTGCACCTCTCAACAGGTATTTTGGCCACTCCTCATGAGCAAACTGCTCCAGTTGTCTCGGGTTTCAAGGGTGCCTTTTCCAGACGGCATGTTTCAGTTCCTTCCAAAGATGCTCAATAGGATTTAGGTCAGGGCTCATAGAAGGCCACTTCAGAATAGTCCAATGTTTTCCTCTTAGCCATTCTTGGGTGTTTTTAGCTGTGTGTTTTGGGTCATTATCCTGTTATGACCTACGACTGATACCAAGCTTTCTGACACTGGGCAGCACATTTATCTTTAGAATCCCTTGATAGTCTTGAGATTTCATTGTACCCTGCACAGATTCAAGACACTCTGTGCCAGATTCAGCAAAGCAGCCCCAGAACATAACAGAGCCTCCTCCATGTTTCACAGTAGGGACAGTGTTCTTTTCAAGATATGCTTCATTTTTCCGTCTGTGAACATAGAGCTGATGTGCCTTGCCAAAGATTTTGATTTTTGTCTCATCTGTCCATAGGACATTCTCCCAGAAGCTTTGTGGCTTGTCAACATGTGGTTTGGCAAATTCCAGTCTGTCAGATTCAAGTTATTTCTGTGACCATTGTGGGTTTTTCTTTCATTAAACGAGGGGTACCAACAATTTTGTCCACGTGTGTAATACAATGGCCACCTCAGTAGCGCCCACATGTAATACAGTGGCCCATCAGTAGCCCCACATGTAACACTTTGGCTGCCATAATAGCTCCCAGATGTAATACAGTGGCCCCCACAGTGATCCCAAATGTAATACAATGGCCCTCCACAGTGTCCTCAGATGTAATATAATGCCTCCCTTAGCAGCCCCCAGATGTAATACAGTGGCCCCTACACTCAGTATAATAGACATGACTGGGTGTGGGGGCACTGAGTGGATAAGGAGTGAATGGTGAATGTCATTCATTACTTACTACTCTGCTCCATGCTTCCTCTCTGCTCCAGGGCCTGCTGTGACAACAGCGCTCAGGACCCAGAGAGTGCCTGTAACTGCAATGAGCGGCTCTACCAGTACTGATGAACCTACTGAATGTCCTTCTAAAGTAAGGATATCACCCGTGTCCATGCGTGGGCATCCATCCTGAGTAGAGAGGACAATGGTTCTCAGGTGGTGCTCATAACCCCAGGGACTACAGTGCGTGGAGCACCACTGCATTAGATGGTCTAATCTTTTTGTTTTTTTCTTACATTTATTTTACTATAGTGATTATGTCAATGACTATAATTATACCTAATACTTTAATTATACAGTATATCACACTGACATTAGTCATACAACACATGTCTGAATAGTCTTCTAGTGGATATAACTTTTCAATGGTGTTCAGAGATGAGAGATCCTTATCAGAAATTGGATGTAGGTCTCAAATATTTCCAGTTACACCCCTTACCAAGCATTTATCTTGTGCAAGAATTTTATCCATTTGCTTTCAGACAGTTGTTTAAAATTATTTTGTTGGCAATTGATATAATCTTAAGAAATGAACCATAAGGATTTTGTCCTGTTATAGAGTGTTTATTAGAAAAATACGGAATAATCTGAGGTTACTTACAAATTGTAAAAATATGTTTGTCCTTTATAGAACAGGATATTTTATGGGCTTCAATTATGCACTTACTTGGAGGGAAAAAAACAACAATGATGTCACTGCGTTAAAGGGGTGGTTCAGTGTAGAAGACCCATTTTACATTCTTTATTATGGAATTTTGCTTTAATATTCAGAAATTTTATGGATTATCCAGAGCAGTATGGAGGACCTGAGTGTCTTTATATTGTATGACCAATTGATTTTTAATAACAGTAATGTAATGCTCCATTTAACCTATGGGGGTGCTGCAGGGGAAAAGAACATTTGCTTCCAACTCCAAAACTGATTACAATCGATCACTGTAGATTCCAGCATAAGAATACTGTACTCAACTTCTATCAAACAGAGATTGTCAAAGCAGACAACCCCTTTAAAGGGAGTCTACCACCTCCCCAAGCATTTACAGCTGTCACCACAGTGTTTCAGAGCACATTACAGTGATGAACAGCATACCTTTGTTATTTAAGTCGCCTTTTTAGATTTGGGTAAAACCAGCCTGGAAGTCTTTGGTGCACTGTGGGTGGGCCTTCCACCCTGAGAGCACTGCTCTTGCTCAAGTAGGATGAAGCAGTGCGAGGATCAACCCTCACTCCATGGGGTGTTACAGGAAGGGTCTGAGTGGCAGGAGCAGTGCTCCCAGGGCTGTAGGCCCACCCTCAGTGCACCAGTTGCCTAATTTACATAAGACTTAAAAAGTTGTTTTTCTCCAAATCTACAAAAGTGACATACATAACAAAGGTATGATGTTTATCACTGTAATGTGTTTTGTAACCTGGTATTGTCAGCTAAATATTTTTGGGGGAGGTAGTAGACTAAAGGGAACCTGTCATATTGAAAATGTAAACTGATCTACAGACATATTATAAAGCAGGAGGAGCTGAGGAGATTAATGTATATATTTGTAGGAAAAGATTAGATATAGCTTGTAATTTATTGGTCTAAATCTCTGCAAATTCTGAGCTGAGGATCCCAGTGGGAGGACCTAATAGAGAGAAGGATGTCAGTCACTGAGTAAGACCACCCACTAGGTTCCTAGGCTCTAAATATTTGTACATGCAGAACCTACAAACCTTCAATTTCTTAGAAATGTAGTGACTTCCTTCTAGTAAAGAAGGTCACTAGCTTCTGTATATACACCACTATTACAGCTCAGCTTCCATTCATGTGAGCAGTATCTGAGCTATAGTGGAGCCAGACCACTACACAGTGTAAGGAGCTGTCTGCTTCCAGCTCTGTACACTCTGCTAAAAACAGCTGATTTATTATTATTACTCTCTTACGTCTCTGCTACCATACCATCAAGTATATAATTTCTTGAGTTACACTTTGATTTTTATCACTGATTTTTTTCACATTTATTTTTCCATGAACTAAATGAGAAATAGTTTTCTCAAGCCCGCTCACTACTGTGACGCTTACAAACTCTGTTTTTCAATTTAAAAAAAAATTCTAAACCTTTCATGGGAATAAAGAATGGCGATCAGCTTCCAAGTTCTATGCTAGAAATCCCTTCGTTCCGGATAACACAGCGTGGATTGCTCTTGAAGTGGAAAACGCTGCGCTTTGATAGCAGAAATGCTTGTGAGGTTTTCATTTTTTCGATTACTGAGGCAGCAATAGGTTCAGAGACTCAGTGTAAACCTGTGTGCTAACAGATTGATTTTCCTTATCCCTGCATTACAGTGAATGTCTGCCCTTGAACACCATTTTCTGAACTGATTAATTTCCTAATATATCTTTATAACAGTCACAACAATGTTTTTTCAGAACCAGGGCTCCAAATCCCCTTCATAGACGTAAAATAAAGGGTTAAATACTAATTTAACCACTTCCGGACCGCCCATAGACTATATACGTCCGGAAGGTGGTTGTCTAGTTCTGCAAGGACGTACCGATACGTCCAAGCAGAACTCAGCAGCTGCACAAAATTGTGCGGCTGCTGAAACGGGGAGCCGGCTGTAACTTCAGCCGGAGCTCCTGATCGCTGTGTATACAGCGCTATGGGCGCCGCCATGTTGTGGCTCCCCTCTGAACCGGTGGTCATGTGATCCACCAGGATCAGAGTCTGTAAGAGCTACAGGACCCAGATCAGCTCTATAGTAATGTGCAAGTAACGTGCAGGAGGCTGTATTCCTCCTGCAACTGGGGCTAAATGTACCAGCCCCAGTTAAAGGGGAAATCAGCCTCCCCCCACCCCCCAAAAAAGTGATCAGATGTCCCCAAAGGTCTATTATGGGGACACAATGTAAAAAAAAAAAAAAAGTAAATAAAATAATTAAAAAATAAATAAAATAATACGCCAATAACACGCCCTTATTAAAGGTTATATCCCCACCCCTAACGACACCATACAAAATAAAAATTACCGTAACGGAAAGTAAAAACTATTTTAAAAAGTTTTTTAGTAGCACTTTGTGTTATTAAATTTAAAAAAAATTAAAAGCGAAAAACAGACACGTTTTCCCTCCTCTTTTGTTTATATTTTCCAGGATATAAAAAAAAATTAAAACACATGCAAAAATAAAAACATAAAAATAAAGTCTTATATGTCACTGAAAAAAGATGCAGAAATTAGTTGAATAACCCAAATGATAAAAATGTTATAGCCCTCAAAACCGCACATACAAAAAAAACCCGAAAATGTGGCTGATCCTGGACCAGAAATTGGCCCGGTACTGAAGTGGTTAAAGGGGTTGTCCAGGTTCAGACAAATATTGGGAGACATGTTATCATTTGTATAATGAAAAGTTATACAATATTCCAATATAGTTCCTGTATCAATTTCTCACAGTTTTCTAGATCTTGTGATTACTTCCAGTGCATAAAAATCAGCCCATGGTCATGTGATTGGCAGTCCATGGTCAGATGATGGACATACAGGTGTACAGTTCATTACAGTTATCAGACATTTGCCTACTCCAGGTAGCAGAAGTCCCACCCCCAGTGCACCAACTGCCTCATTTGCATAAGACTTCAAAGTTATTTTTATCCAAATCTACAAAAATGACATACATAACACAATCATGTTTTTTATCACTGTAATGTGCTCTATAACATGGTATAGAATGTGCTTGGGGAGGTGATAGACTTCCTTTAATTGTATGTCTATATGTATCAAGCAACTACTCCAAAGATATTTTCACCCTTTCTTGACATTCGCTGTACTATTACGGATGCCCAGGCTGCTGCAGAGTGGCCGCCATAGCTATTGGATCTGCACTGTAATGTACACTCTGATCGCGGGCATTGTTGAGTGTGAACCCCACCTCCCTAAAGTATTAAAAGTGCCCTCTACATTTTCCATTGCAGGCCATCTCCCACGCGGCAAGATCGCGGGAGCTGACTTAGTCCTATGACAGCCAGGTGCCTTTTGAAGGCTTCCAGGCTTGTCATAGGAATATTACTGTTGAGGCTGGTCTATGACCAGCCTCAATAGTAATGTAGCGAATCTCCCATAGACTGCAATACAGTTGTATTGCATACAGTTGTATGAGACTTGCAATCAAACGATTGCAGGTTCAAGCCCCATAGGGGGAATAATAAAATAGTAAAAAAAAGTTTAAAAAAAACAATAAAAAACAAAAAGTCCAAATCCCCTTTCCCTAGAATACATATTAAACTAAAAAAATTACTGTGCAACACATACACATTAGATATTCCTGTGTCTGAAAACACCCAGTCTACAAACTTATAAAAATATTTTTCCCGTACAGTGAACGCTGTAGTGCTAAAAAAAAAAAATCAAAAGTGCCAAACCACCGTTTTTTCACTGTTTTGCCTCTGATAAAAAATTTTAATAAAAAGAGATTAAGGCAATAGACATCCCCCAAAATGGTATAACTAAAAAGTACAGCTGGTCCCTGCAAAAAAATATGCCCTATGCATCCTTGTACACGGAAATATAAAAAGTTACAGGAGTCAGAATATGGTGACTTTAAGAAAAAAAAATTTCTTTGCAAAGTTTTTGTTAAGGGGTGAGTGGAAAAATAAAAAAGGTTTGGGGTTTGGAAGGCGGGTAGTCAAAAATGAAAATCTAAAATTGAAAAATGCCACCGGCAGGAAGGGGTTAAGAGTCTACAAAGAATCTTGGACCTAAACATGACATGATGTTAAAGGATGGAGCTTCACTTTAAAGAATACAATGCATACCTAATAAAGCGGTCACCTCTGGCAGCCAGACCTGTTGTATGGCAGTAACCCAAACTCATTCACACGCTGCATCGTAAGCTTGGCTCTTGTATAGACAGACATTAGTGAGTTACCTTCCTAATGAATAACTACCATTAGATATTCTGTCTTTCACTGGAGTTTCCCATTAAGGACTTACTGACGTCTTACTATTTTCTGTTGTGGACTTCTCCGAAACTAAAAGGAGGAATAGTCTTGAGCTGAAATAGATGAGAGACTGTACACAGTGACCGCACAGGATTCTGGAGACATGATTTCATTTTTAGCTGGAAGTGCTTTGTGATCTTTATGGTATGTCCACATGGGACAGATCAGTTTAGGACTTTCTGCAGCAGAAAAATTTTCAGCGAAATCCAAACTTATAGTATTATTGCTGCAGCTTTACTGAAGATTGCACTCCATGCATTTCAAGAGGTGAAAACTCACAAAATATGATATAAGACATGCTGCAGATTTAAAGGGAGTCTGTCAGCAAGGAAATACCCATTAAACCAGCCCCATTACCTTCTAGTCCTCAGTACCGTTAGCACAATCCTATAATTGGTTTGCAGAATGCTTGTACCATGCATATCATCATGATCCTGTGCCACTCTAATGTGACCAACAGGATACGGCTAAACCATTGAGCCGATTCCAAGGGACTGAGAGTGTTTGAACCATAACCCCAACAAAAGGGTATAGTATCCACACTGGGAAGTGCCAGGTTACAACACCTGGAGTAGGGTTGGTGTGTAAAAAAGAAAATAGTACCAAACAGCAGGCGGGAATCTTAGTCATATGGTACATGGTGTGGTAAGTGGTAGACAGGGAAGGCAGCAGACAAGAAGACCTGGTCAAAAACACAAGTATCAAGCAGAACAAAACATTTTAGAAGACACAAGACTAAGGAGTGCCTTATTACACAGTGCTGGAAAAGGATCATTAAAGCCTGGGCCCCAAGTTTGCCCCTGCCGCGGCAAAAAACGCTGCATTTTACAGTACATACAAAGTGAATGGGATCTCTTATTTTAAGGATTTTTTGGGGAAAATAAAACCATATATAGAAAGCAGTAGAAAAATAAATACGAGAGTTAAGAAACAAAATTCTATTCACATAAGTTTGGGATTTGTCCGGGTCACGTGTGAAGCAATGTGACCATTGGTTGATCAGATTCCATCTGCCTAAAGTCTCTTGGACTGGATCAGCAGGATTATTCTTCTCTTCTCCTGAGATTGTTCTCCATTATGCATGGAAAGGAACTCGTGTTATGCATGAAACGTGTTATTAATGACAGTCCATGAAGAACGTAAGAAAAGGCTAAATGAGTAACATATGTTGCAAGGGTAAAATACAGATCCTTATGCCATACTATCTACAGGAGAGAATATGTTTTTCTTAACTAAAGGAGAAGTTTCAACATATTTGTACCCCCTGTAATATTTTACAGATTTCAGTGGTGGTGAACTTCCTTCATCATAAAAAAATTATGGGATTTTACTATAGGCTGGAGATCTACACACATATAGACACTTCTAACCCAAAGAAGCTCAAACTATCTCCAAAAATGTCTAGATGGTGAGAACCCGACTTCATATTTTGTTTTTCCATATCTCCTTCCACCAGCTTTAAAGCTGAGTCTCGCCTGCATCAGATTGGCTTCTGTGTAAATGCACAAGCCCACCACAAGCTCCACTGTTTTTCATTGTAGCAAAAATAAAATCCTTCTCAATATCTGTAGAATGTGTGCCAACTGCATTGATGGAAAGTAGAGATGGATTAGTATCAGCTATATTTTATAAAGAGATTACCGCAAAATCAGTTCTTAAACAGTGTACTAAAACAGCTCATGGCAATGAGGAAGTAGCCTGTAAAAATAACACTACAGCTCAATTAACATATTACCCTGTGATGAGGAATTCTGTTTTTAGCCTGTTCTATAAATACACTGTACGTATCTGAGCTTTCAAAGAAAGAGAACACTCTGAAATAACAAGCCTTCATCACCATAACAATATCATGCAAATTAATATTATCACTAGAAATATATATGTATATATATATATATATGTATAGTATTGTTCAAAAGTTTTAGGCAGATGTAGAAAAATGTCTGCAAATTATGAATACTTTCCAAATTACAAGTGTTATTAGTTTATTTTTATTTGTCAATTAACAAAAAGAAGGGACTAATAGAAATATATAATATACATGTGTGTGTGTGCACATATACAGTCATATGAAAAAGTTTGGGCACCCCTATTAATCTTAATCATTTTTAGTTCTAAATATTTGGGTGTTTGCAACAGCCATTTCAATTTGATATAGCTAATAACTGATGGACACAGTAATATTTCAGGATTGAAATGAGGTTTATTGTACTAACAGAAAATGTGCAATATGCATTAAACCAAAATTTGACCGGTGCACAAATTTGGGTACCCTTATCATTTTATTGATTTGAATACTCCTAACTACTTTTTACTGACTTACTGAAGCACAAAATTGGTTTTGTAACCTCACTGAGCTTTGAACTTCATAGCCAGGTGTATCCAATCATGAGAAAAGGTATTTAAGGTGGCCAATTGCAAGTTGTTCTCCTATTTGAATCTCCTCTGAAGAGTGGCATCATGGGCTCCTCAAAACAACTCTCAAATGATCTGAAAACAAAGATTGTTCAACATAGTTGTTCAGGGGAAGGATACAAAAAGTTGTCTAAGAGATTTAACCTGTCAGTTTCCACTGTGAGGAACATAGTAAGGAAATGGAAGACCACAGGGATAGTTCTTGTTAAGCCCAGAAGTGGCAGGCCAAGAAAAATATCAGAAAGGCAGAGAAGAAGAATGGTGAGAACAGTCAAAGAGCTGCAGCATCATCTTGCTGCAGATGGTGTCACTGTGCATCGGTCAACAATACAGCACACTTTGCACAAGGAGAAGCTGTATGGGAGAGTGATGCGAAAGAAGCCGTTTGTGAAAGCACGCCACAAACAGAGTCGCCTGAGGTATGCAAAAGCACATTTAGACAAGCCAGCTTCATTTTGGAAGAAGGTCCCGTGGACTGATGAAACAAAGATTGAGTTGTTTGGTCATACAAAAAGGCGTTCTGCATGGCGTCAAAAAAACACAGCATTCCAAGAAAAACACTTGCTACCCACTGTAAAATTTGGTGGAGGTTCCATCATGCTTTGGGGCTGTGTGGCCAATGCCGGCACCGGGAATCTTGTTAAAGTTGAGGGTCGCATGGATTCAACTCAGTATCAGCAGATTCTTGAGAATAATGTACAAGAATCAGTGACGAATTTGAAGTTACGCCGGGGATGGATATTTCAGCAAGACAATGATCCAAAACACAGCTCCAAATCTACTCAGGCATTCATGCAGAGGAACAATTACAATGTTCTGGAATGGCCATCCCAGTCCCCAGACCTGAATATCATTGAACATCTGTGGGATAATTTGAAGCGGGCTGTCCATGCTCGGCGACCATCAAACTTAACTGAACTGGAATTGTTTTGTAAAGAGGAATGGTCAAAAATACCTTCATCCAGGAACCAGGAACTGATTAAAAGCTACAGGAAGCGACTAGAGGCTGTTATTTTTGCAAAAGGAGGATCTACTAAATATTAATGTCACTTTTCTGTTGAGGTGCCCATACTTTTGCACCGGTCAAATTTTGGTTTAATGCATATTGCACATTTTCTGTTAGTACAATAAACCTCATTTCAATCCTGAAATATTACTGTGTCCATCAGTTATTAGATATATCAAATTGAAATGGCTGTTGCAAACACCCAAATATTTAGAACTAAAAATGATTAACATTAATAGGGGTGCCCAAACTTTTTCATATGACTGTATATACTGTATATATATTTATTTACTTACATTTTTTAAATAACACCAAACTTATTGGTGTTGGTACTATTTCTACAATACACAAGCATTTTTGGATTATTTTTAACATTTTACCCCTTCCATATTTTTCATTTTTGTTTTTTACTCCCCGCATTTCAAAATCCATTTTTTTAATGTTGTTGTTCATTTTACTTCATTTTACTTCCCTTACAATGTTCTGGAAAACCGGAAAAAAAATTCAAAATTGCATGGAATTAGGAAAAACTGCAACTGGTTTTGTTTTTAGTCTTCTCTGTGCAGCCAAAATAACATTTTACCTGTATTCTAGTATTCAGTCAAGCATGATTTCGGCAAGACCAAATTTATATAGTTTTTGTTATGTTTTAAATCCAAAACGTAAAAAATATTTTAAAAAATTGAGTCGCCATATTCTGACACCTATAACTTTTTTTTTTTTTATATTTCTGTGTATGGAGCTGTGTAAAGCAGCTGTGTAAATTCATTGATAGATCACCCCTTTATTTATTTAACTTGGAGTGATGAAATGTAATGCCTGCTGTCACCACTAGGCGGAGCTTAGTGGATAGGGATTAAAGCACTTTTCTTTGACTATGACATTGATTGATGTGTGGACTTTTCACTTACCAAGTATAGCACTGTACAATGTATAGTGGTTGTGCTTGGGATTGCAGTTCAGCCCCATTCATTTAAATGTGACTGAGCTGCAGCATGGCCATTGGACCAACGAACATGATGTCAATGGCCTGAGAAGAGGAAGTGGAGCTCAATATATGTCCCCTTTAATACAGGTAACATTCAACTCAATAGAAGCTGTCAAAATCTCTTTGCACTGTGTTCCCCCTTGTGGTGGCTGTGTGGAAATGCAGCTTAGAAGTTCAGCACCTGGCCCCCTTCCCCACTGGCCCCACAGAGCTGCATGGTCTGCCTACATGGTAAACAGACATGGTGTAGGATTTAAATTATACTTACCAACTCACCCGAAATGTTCGTGAGGCTCCTGCAAAAAGGGGTGACAACCTGCTGTCCCAGAAGTGTGGGAGAATCTCCAAGACCCAACGGAATGCTTCAGGCTCCTGATCAAATACTACGTGATATGGGTACTTTATGTGTTGGTGACATCACAAAAAAGGGGTGTGAGCATTTTTTTGGAAAGTGACAAGAACAGTGAATGCAGAATACGGTGCTACAGATAGAGAAAATGCTGTATATATTAGACTTAGACGTTCCAGTAGGAAACTTCAGTCAGCAACGTGGGCTCGGTGGTCAGACAGCAAAACCTTGAAACAGAATGACCCGACATATCACATACAGAGAAAAGGTCAAAAGGGATTAAGTTGGATCACACCCCTTGTACATAACCATTAGCAGAAGAGATATTACAAGTGTCCTCTTACTTGATATAAAAGTTGTAGACCGCAACGTAATAGAAACTTTTAAAGTGTTCAGTTCACACTGTCTACTATATATCACATTATAATAGGGGCTAAGCTTGGTTATCCTCGTATGAGGAAGAATTCTGCAGCATAAGTTTTAGCCCCTGCTAAAGTTCCTGATATCTTAACTTGTAATTCTGTAGTAATAAAGATAGGAAACCTTATAATTTATCCGATTAGGGTAGGTAATAGGTAGGTTCATTCATATGGGAATCTACACTATAAAGACATACTGTACATGCCTTGGCGCCTTGGTCTAGGCCTGCAAACTGAACTCCAGGCACGTAGGATCCAGATATTCTCTATTCTACTTAGCCTTGGGTAGATGGGAGTCTCCAGTAAGTGTATATTCCAGATAGAGCGATTAGATAGTGAGCACCATTAGGTACAAGAACTAATGTGAAAGGTCACAATCTCTGTACAGCATTGCTGAATATACTGGTGCTATTAAACTAGTCTTCAACTACTACTTTTCTAATGGAAACTCATACAGCAGGTACGGCAGGCGTTTCTTTTCTGCAGAAGGGCTATTTGTAGATGTCGGAGAAGTGAGCAGATAAAAAAGTTAAGATGCCATTACTCACTGAAACTTGGCCGCCACCCAAATGTATACTTATTAGGGAGTCAATAAAGATAAGGGAATCACACAGGGTGGTATTGCAGGTGTATAGCTATTCAGACCAACATCTGTCAAAAGTGGAATGCATTCCCCTCGTGGAAATATAACTAACCGTCATTTCTAGCTGACAGATATATGTGTGAAAGGAAGCAATAACCTGGATAGGATCCTGCAAACAAAGCACTAAACTTGCAGATTTTTCTTTTCCTAAGAGGCATTGTTGCCGATGTGACCTTTGATATAATGTTCTCTCATTGCACGCCTGGATTTAACACCATGTAGACTTGTTAGAAGAGCAAATGACATTTTGCTGCCATGCAGTGGTATAACACTAGGCATGAAAGTCAGAAGCATAACTTGAAGCTCCTGGGTCCCAATGCAGAATATGTAACAGGACCCCCACTTACTATGTGCTATCTATAATACTGGTGTCTTGTTATGTTGTAGAGAGGCATTTGGGCCCTCTGAGGCTCCAGGGCCCAGTAGTGATTGCTACCTCTGCACCTCCAATAGCTGATGACCCCTGATGACCATCAACCATAATCTATGAAGAATTCAATGTTGTTTTTGGCTTGTTGCAGGGTGGCAAATATTCCATTCCTTGATAACAGTAACCTATAGCGTGGTTGGCAGTGAGCTGGAAATCAAAGGAGAGGTGCGTAAACTTATCTCATCAACTTTTAGAGCTTTTAAGGTAGGATAACATAAATGACAACACTAGCTCTCCCGAGTCCTGGCATGTCTGCTTTGGTAGATTATTGTGTTCCATATGACATAACAATTCTAGAACATCTTTTTTTCTAACTATACATTGTGCAGTTCCTCTGTTTCTCCTCCTAGATTCCTCCTGGGTGTTACCAGTTGGGGGGGTGTCCTAGCACAGTCTGACATTGTCCAATCACAGCGGACTGTGCAGGGACACACCCCTTGGACAAGGAATATAGTAACACTCAGTTGTCAATGCATTCATGTATTTCTAGGAGGAATAATACAATGCAGAGTTCTAAGAAAATATGCTCTAGGATTGTTATCTCATATAAGTACTGAAATAAGGGCTGTATAGAGATGTGCAGAACTATAATACAGCATCCATAGAAGTTTAGCATGACCATAATATCCCTCTGCATGCCTCCAAAGGGACAAAAGTAGAACTCGTACTATTTTTTTTTTTTTTAACAGTCTGTTAAAACGGTGCTTTAAAGTGTCTCCATTGACTCCCATTGTTCTTAAAACGGACGTGTATTAAGAAGACATCTGTTACACGTCCGTTTTTCACATTTGTGTCCATGAGGACTTAGAGTTACCATTGGTTAAGGCAAGGGACAAAATGTACGCTATTTCACAATGAGACAGTGTTTGCGTGACACTGAGTGAAATGAAAGAGCCTGGAAGAGCCGAAAAGGAAAGTCTGAGCAGGACAGAACAAAAGGATGATGAGAATTGCTAGTAATTGTGTGTGACAGAGGCAGAGGAAAAAAAGTCTGTTTACCATCTTCTGGGAAGAGAACGTGAGACAACATTACAGTATGATGAATCCAGCACAAAGGATGTTTCTGACAGTCTCAATTAAGTGGGCTTTGTTTTCAACCTGGAAGACTATGATCAGTAATTCAATTGACATCTCTCCAAACTAGGCCTTCTAGGTCTTTGAGATATTTTTGGCTGCTGACAAATGTGAGTTTTGTCCAGCTCTACCCTGTGCCAGTCACTGTGTTGGTTTCCCATTTACCTCAGCATACACTTTAAACATATTACTCTGACCCTCAAAGTTCTTCATGGTGTTGCACCACTCTACATCTCCTGCCTAATCTCTGTATATCGGCCTACTGGTGCTTTACATTCAGCAAACAATCTAAGATTAACCTCCTCCATAAAGCAAACATCCCACTCCCACCTTCTAGACTTATCTTGTGCTGCATTGGTTCTTTGGAATGTGCTTCCCCTGGAGAATTATCTTAATTCTCAACATCTACAGTTAAAGGGATTCTACCACTACCTACATCTCTTCTAAACCCCTTATATCCTGTGTAATGGTGATTAGTGACATAGTAAACATACCTTCTATTGTCAAAGTACAATCCTATGGCCAAGAGAATCAATTTATAATTCATACACAAATGAGCCCTTTCCTTGTGTTCACTAATACCCCTTCCCTCTCCATAGACTTCTATAGATATCTATAATCTGAGTCATATGACCTGCACTCCATCATGAGACGGCTATAGCAGAGACTGTCAGAGGACGATGAAAACAGCCTGATAAGGGAAGAAAGAAGCATTTTTCTTTGATAAGATATATTACAAAGTTTCTTATAATCACCTGTACTATTGATTTCTGCAAAGTTTATATAAATGACAGTGACCATTTAAAGATGGCTATAACATTGTACAAATCAAGCACTTTTACCTCTTGTGTCATCCCTATTTCCCCATAGATTGTAAGCTCTTGTGAGTAGGGTCCTCACTCCTCTTGTGTCCCCTCATAGATTGTAAGCTCTTGTGAGCGGGGCCCTCACTCCACTTGTATCCTCCTCCTCTCTATCTCCTCATAGATTGTAAGCTCTTGTGAGTAGGGTCCTCACTCCTCTTGTGTCCTCCTTCTATATCCTCATAGATTGTAAGCTCTTGTGAGCGGGGCCCTCACTCCACTTGTATCCTCCTCCTCTCTATCTCCTCATAGATTGTAAGCTCTTGTGAGCAGGGTCCTCACTCCTCTTGTGTCCTCCTTCTATATCCTCATAGATTGTAAGCTCTTGTGAGCGGGGCCCTCACTCCACTTGTATCCTCCTCCTCTCTATCTCCTCATAGATTGTAAGCTCTTGTGAGCAGGGTCCTCACTCTTCTTGTGTCCTCCTTCTATCTCCTCATAGATTGTAAGCTCTTGTGAGCAGGGTCCTCACTCCTCTTGTGTCCTCCTCCTCTCTATCTCCTCATAGATTGTAAGCTCTTGTAAGCAGGGTCCTCACTCCTCTTGTTTGAATTATGCTTAGCCCTGTCTATTTTGTTCTGTCACAGAAACTCCCTTTTTACTGTAAATGATGGACGTCTCCTTCCAGTCACTGCCTGTGACATGAATGCTGCTGCACAGAGTATAGGGCTTTAGACATTTACATGTGGACATCTATTATCCTGCTCACATTTGGAATGATCCGCTGTATATAAGCAATACATTTTGCCACACCTTTCTAAGTATTGCATGGGCTAGCAAATTGGGACCTGTAGTCACCAGAGCTACAGCTTGCAATGGAAAACTAATCGTACACTGCTATGACTCTTGCAGATGGAGAGGAACTCAAATGCACCTTCCTCAAGTACCAATTCCAGAACCTGAAATGTGCACTTGGGTGATGACTTGGAGTATTTTGGTGCTGGGCTCTCTCCTGCCTTTGCACAGGACCATGATTTTTAAGGAGGACAGGGGTATCAAGGAGAACAACTTTTGCCAGTGAGGGCAAGTGGTCAAAGATTGGAAGTCATGGGCTTAACCACCAGGGTATTGATTTGTAATATTTACAATAGCACTTAAAAAATTATATAAAAGTGCAACATCACTGTGTGCACTATCCCTGTGTCCTGACATTATTGTGTATATTATATCTGTACTGTGACATCACTGTGTGCCCTATCCCTTTGCCTTGGCTTGACATCATTGTGTATATTATCTCTGTATTGTGACATCATTGTGTGCCCTATCCCTGTGCCATGACATCATTGTGTATATTATGTCTGTACTGTGACATCACTGTGTGCCCTATCCCTGTGCCCTGACATCATTGTGTATATTATCTCTGTACTGTGACATTATTGTGTGCCCTATCCCTGTGCCCTGATATCATTGTGTATATTATCTCTGTACTGTGACATCACTGTGTGTCCTATCCCTGTGCCCTGACATCATTGTGTATATTATCTCTGTACTGTGACATTATTGTGTGCCCTGTCCCTGTGCCCTGACATCATTGTGTATATTATCTCTGTACTGTGACATTATTGTGTGCCCTATTCATGTGCCCTGACATCATTTGTGTATATTATCTCTTTACTGTGACATAACTGTGTCCCCTATCCCTGTGCCCTGACATCATTGTGTATATTACTGTTTCTCTGTACTGTGACATCACTGTGTCCCCTATCCCTGTGCCTTGACATCATTGTGTATATTATCTCTGTGCTGTGACATCAGTGTGCCCTATCCCTGTGCCCTGATATAATTGTGTATAATATCTCTGTACTGTGACATCAGTGTGCCCTATCCCTGTGCCCTGATATAATTGTGTATAATATCTCTGTACTGTGACATCACTGTGTGCACTATCCCTGTGCCCTGATATAATTGTGTATATTATCTCTGTACTGTGACATCACTGTGTGATTTATCCCTGTGCTGTGACTTCAATGTGTGCATTATTCCTATACTTTAACATCATACTTTGTTATGCCTATAATATAACATCACTGAGTAGACTATATACTGTGACATCACTGCATTATGTATATACGGAAGCATTGCTATGTGCATTTTCCCTGTACTATGAAATCACAAAGTAGATTGATTATTCATGTACTGAGACAACACAGTGGCCCACAGTTACTAAGGCAGTTGCACCTCAAAAGTGGCTAAACATCCATCTCAATTTGATGTATTTTTGGCACATCTCAGCCCCTGCACCCCATTTGCCACCTTTTTTGACAGTGGGTAGAGCGGTACGGGAATCAGGACTGGCCAGGTGGGGTGTCTTGGCTCTCCAGATTCACGCCATAAAACTGGCGTGAGTTATATCACCAATCTATGCCAGTTGCTTACTAGTGTAGATTTGCGATCAGGTGCTCCTACTTGTACTAGAATTACTTAGAGGCCGGAGCCTCTCAGTAATTCTGGCGAGTCTTGTGCTTGTCAATTAAGAATTTCCAGTCTTTATAAATTTCCCCCTGTGTGTATTATACCCATAAATCACTTTGTATATTACAGAAGACACATGGCACAGTGAGGAAGAGACGAAAATAAACAGAAGCTATTAACATTCTCAAAGTGGTTATGATGGATGGGGCCTCATTCCACACTTTACTATGTGACCCCATAGTTATATGTTATGCCACTGCAGCATGTGTAGAGCAGGCATGCAGTGTTGCAGGTAGGGGCAAATTGACTAAGAAGGGGCTGCTTTTTGTCATTATACTATTGACCATCTTGCTACAGTTTACTCCCTTGATAGGTATACATACACTATATATTACTTCAAGGCTTAAACTATCTGCTCCTTACAAGACGTTCCGCCTGTAGTGCTCAAGCTTAAGTGGGCTTTTTGTCAAGGAAATCATGGGAAAGGTTACTTCATGTTATCTTAAAGACCCAAAACATTCCAGAATTATCTTTCTGTTATATATCACAGTATATTTAGAGAGGACAATGTTTATGCAACATATAACATGTTTTCAAGGCAGCCGTGGGTCCCAAGGGCAAGATTTCCTCGTGGGGTCCTCAGTGTACCAAGCCAAATCTGATCACTTTTGCCTTCCCTGTTTGTACTCAGCTATGTTGCTCTGCACAGTTGCAGAAAAATGCTACTGGGGTATGTACATATGTATATATATATATATATATATATATATATATATATCCATATATATATTTCCAGTTATCATAATAATACTCTTAGAGGATCCGACTATATTTGAGTATCGGGATCATGACAGCTTCTTGCCCTTATATTCTAACCTATAGTGATCTTACCGTGGAAGTTTAAGGGTTAACAGGATGGACTCCCCAAAATCTACCTCTCTCTGGGAGTAAAGAAAATCACTTCACACCTCTCCAGAGACAGCCTGAACTTATTTCTGGCAAAGTTCTTGTGACCGCAGCGAAAATTACTGTTTTAAATAAACGGCCTTTGCAAATTAAACTCAAAGGATACCACAAGGATCTGAGAACTAACAAGGAACAGCTGGACACTGGGGATCTGGGTGGGCAGAGGATGCTAAGAAAACAAGAAGAAAGCCATTGACAACAAAAAACAGGGTTACAAAGAGAACACGGCCGCATTCATTACACTGTCTGTGAGTGTGGGCTATTCACATGACCGATTCACTGACCATCAAAATATATAGTCATGCTCTATTTATGTCCATTTTCATGAATCCCGATCAAAACTGACATTTTTGATGGTCATTTTGCACTTCTATCGTCTGAATGTAGACTAACTTTAAATGGTGTCTATCAGCAGGAAAGTCGGTATTAAACTAATGGCAGTACCTTGTATGGCTACTTCTACACTTTCCAAAGATGCCTTTCTTATTCTGCATTGCAACTCCATTTTCATGAACATCTGTGTTTTATTATTATGCAAATTAGCTCCAAAGGGATTAGGGGCATGTCTTCTCCTGCAAGGGCTTCACTCTCTGCTCTAGATAAGTCCCCCTAACTGCAGACAAAGTGGGAGATGTCACTCAAGCAATGGGGGGGGGGGAGATGGGTGGCAGTTAGGAGTGGTTATCTAGAGCAGAGAGTGAAGCCCCAGAAGGAGAAGACACGCCCCTAATCCCTTTTCAGCTAATGTGCATAATAATAAAAGACAAATTTTCATGAGAATGGAGCTGCAATACAGAATAACAAAGGCATCTTCGGAAAGTGTAGAAGCCACTCTACAAGGTACTGTCATTAGTCTGGTACCAATTTTCCTGCTAACAGACTCCCTTTAAAGGGAACCTATGAGGAGATTTTGGGTCACTAAACCAGAATGTCCTGATGAATCCAAATCTGCCTGTCCACCCTGTGGTTGGTAGAAAACCCTCTAAGGCTATGGCCCCACGTGTGGGAAAGCTGTATTTTTTGTTGCAGATTTTGCTGCGGTTTTTTGAGCCAAACCTAAGAGTGGATTTAGCAGAAGGGAGAAGTATAAGAACTTCCTATATATTTCTCATTCCTTTTGAAACCACTCTTGGCTTTAGCTCAAAAAATTGCAGCAAAATCTGCAACAAAACCACCGTTTTTCCTCAATATAATGTTCTCATTGTTTTCATCCCTGGTGCTCCTGACAGATTTCTCCATTGAAGGACATGATTCACAACCAACGTTTACCCACCATATACCCAAAGGATACGTGATAAATGTCTAGTTCCTGGGGGCCTCAGTTGAGGTCAACAGAGCATAATAAAATAACTAACATGGCTACTCAACTCCACTGATCCTCCGCAGCTCTATCCTGACACTGCCCATTCGCTGCAGTTCTGTTTCGTGTCTGCAGTTCCAACACCCAGGAAATCCATTATTATTAGCAAAACATTGGGTGATGGGGGCGTCAATCCTTGTAGTACAGGCTCTGAACATCTGAGAAACGTTATAGCATCAGAGAATCCTGTATGCCATGAGATGGATAGTGTATATTGGAAGCCATATTTTTTGTAAGTTTGGTGAGTGTCCCGTGGTATATATGATGATGAATATATATGCAGACCCTTTTAGTTTTTACTCCTTAGAGAATGCAGTATACTTGTATACCAGCTGTGAATAATGCTGGAGCCTGAGTAGGTGAACTATTGGACACCAGGTATTGGGATGACCTTTGCTAAAAGTAGTTAGGTACCCCTGCCCTATGGCATCTCATCAGCCATCCAATAACCCTCTATATATGGGTGTTTCTAGTGTAGGTGTAAAAGATGCACTTAATGACAATTGAGCACTTTCTCGTTTGCTGCTTGTTCGCATTGGGTAATGACTGGGCATGAATGCTCATGCAAATACTTGTTCAGATGATCATCAAAGCATGTAAAAGTCCCTTTACATAGGGAAATAAATTCACAGGTGCACCATGGGGACAATCGGCCATTCACTCACTTATCAGTCTAGGAAGATTTCGATTACATGCAAATAAAGCTTTGCAAAGGTGGCGCTCCAAAAACATACCTGGCTTCCTAGGAAACTGGGCCTAGTGTGTGTAAGGCTCCATGTGCATGACCACGTGCTTTGTCAGTGTTCTGTACACTGACCCATTATATTCTATGGACCCATTCACACACCTGTGTATTATCAGGGGTCTGTGTACAGTCATGGCCAAAAGTTTTGAGAATGATACAAATATTAATTTTTCCAAAGTCTACTGCTTCAGTTTTTCAAATGGCAATTTGCATATACTCCAGAATGTTATAAAGAGTGATCAGCTTAACAGCAATTACTTGCAAAGTCAATATTTGCCTAGAAAATGAACTTTATCCCCCAAAACACATTTCAACATCATTGCAGCCCTGCCTTAAAAGGACCACCTAACATCGTTTCAGTGATTGCTCCATTAACACAGGTGTGGGTGTTGATGAGGACAGGGCTGGAGATCAATCTGTCATGATTAAGTAAGAATGACACCACTGGACACTTTAAAAGGAGGCTGGTGCTTGCCATCATTGTTTCTCTTCTGTTAACCATGGTTATCTCTAAAGAAACACGTGCAGTCATCATTGCACTGCACAAAAATGGCCTAACTGGGAAGAGTATTGCAGCTAGAAAGATTGCACCTCAGTCAACAATCTATCGCATCATCAAGAACTTCAAGGAGAGAGGTTCCATTGGTGCCAAAAAGGCTCCAGGGCGCCCAAGAAAGACCAGCAAGTGGCAGGACCGTCTCTTAAAAGTGTTTCAGCTGCGGGATCGGGCTACCAGCAGTGCAGAGCTTGCTGAGGAATGGCAGCAGGCAGGT
This sequence comes from Leptodactylus fallax, assembly GCA_947044405.1. NCBI lineage: Eukaryota > Metazoa > Chordata > Amphibia > Anura > Leptodactylidae > Leptodactylus > Leptodactylus fallax. The sequence continues at coordinate 1,635,227 of CAMRHE010000109.1, read as the reverse complement.
GTGAGTGCATCTGCACGCACTGTGAGGCGGAGACTCTTGGAGCAAGGCCTGGTCTCAAGGAGGGCAGCAAAGAAGCCACTTCTCTCCAGAAAAAACATCAGGGACAGACTGATATTCTGCAAAAGGAACAGGGAGTGGACTGCTGAGGACTGGGGTAAAGTCATTTTCTCTGATGAATCCCCTTTTCGATTGTTTGGAACATCTGGAAAACAGCTTATTCGGAGAAGAAGAGGTGAGCGCTACCACCAGTCTTGTCTCATGCCAACTGTAAAGCATCCTGAAACCATTCATGTGTGGGGTTGCTTCTCAGCCAAGGGAATCGGCTCTCTCACAGTCTTGCCTAAAAACACAGCCATGAATAAAGAATGGCACCAGAATGTCCTCCAAGAGCAACTTCTCCCAACCGTCCAAGAGCAGTTTGGCGCTCAACAATGCCTTTTCCAGCATGATGGAGCACCTTGCCATAAAGCAAAGGTGATAACTAAATGGCTCAGGGAACAAAACATAGAGATTTTGGGTCCATGGCCTGGAAACTCCCCAGATCTTAATCCCATTGAGAACTTGTGGTCAATCATCAAGAGACGGGTGGACAAACAAAAACCAACAAATTCAGACAAAATTAAAGCATTGATTCTGCAAGAATGGACTGCTATCAGTCAGGATTTGGTCCAGAAGTTGATTGAGAGCATGCCAGGGAGAATTGCAGAGGTCCTGAAGAAGAAGGGTCAACACTGCAAATATTGACTTGCTGCATTAACTCATTCTAACTGTCAATATAAGCTTCTGTTACTCATAATATGAATGCAATTCTATTTCTGTATGTGATAAAAACATCTGACAAACACACATAAAAACCAGAGGGCAGCAGATCATGTGAAAATATAATATTTGTGTCATTCTCAAAACTTTTGGCCATGACTGTAGGTGTCTATGAGCCCAAGGGCAAAACTCACGACAGGTTCGATTTCTGTCCATTTTCCATGACTAACTAATAAAATGAATGGGTCTATGGATGACGTGGGCAGCACATGGATATCATCCATGTGCCAGCCATGCCGCTTTGTCATGACCCACATAATAAGGAATTTAGAATGGGAGCCCCATTGAGGTACAATGGTGACAAGCTTGGTGCAGCACTGCGGAATATGTTGGCACTACTGTATATAAGAAAAGGTTTCAGACTTCCTATGGGAGAAGCTGGTGAGGCCACCCCTCTACAGAGGGCCCATCATAGAGGATGCCCTTCTAAGTATGTACACCATTAGTGTGACCTCGGACTCCACAAAGATGGCAGCCATCAGTGCCAGACACATCACAGTGGTCGTAAATGGGCCACAATTAATTAATCTGGAAAAAGAGATAAAGCGGCATAGAAAAATGAATAAAGAGCATGTATATAGTAGAAAGAACTGCGAAGTACAGAAGAAACTGACAGATAAAAGGGAGATGGCTCAAGCAGAGGGATGAAAGAGGGAAGTATTCTAGAAAGGAGAGAAGGCAGAATTTATGAAAGAAGCCTCTGATGTTTGATGTGGAGCTGTGTTATGGAGCGATTGAACAAATAAAGAGTCTAGCTGCAGCTGTTCACTTCTCCTGGCTCATAATTGTAACATCACATTCCCAGGAACAGCATGATGTAATGCTCTGCAGCTTCTCCATGTGCAATATGCTGCAGACGCTCAGTCTTTCTTTTTGGTTTGCAGTCCAATAATCTGCCGATCTCTATTTCCATGCACCTCTCCACATAGAGCGGTTATCTATGAGAATAATCTTTCATTAGTATTCAGGACAGGGATTTCAGTACAGGACAATACAATCGGAGGTCACATTGGCCCCCGGGACAGGATGTAATCAAGGCTTAGTATGGAGAAAGACGGATCAATGTCTAATACACATTCACTACATGGACCAATTCTGAACGCTACGGAAACAACCCTGTTCCATAAAGGGCACCTATACTAGAACCAAAATGTCAGCATGTAGTAGAATACTCAAAATCAGACCCTCAAAGAGAGATTTTACTAAATACCTTCCCTGTTACATTTATATTTAAAAGATTTGTCCAGGTTTAGATGTAGAGGGTCTGTTTTTCATTTCAAGAAACAGCGCCACTCTTGGCCATGGGCTGTATCTAGTATTGCAGCTCATCAATATCATCATAAATCCAGCCATATACTTCAGATAGCTCAACTATTTTCCTTTAATATATGCTCTTAGCTCAACCAAGTGTGTATATGCTCCAAATTAAGAGTGGGGAGAAAGTCAGTGCCAGGCACCACTTATTTCCCAAAGGGCCATCAGTTATGTTGACATCCAACAACCATACCCCATTTGCCACTAGATATGATTTTGGACACCCCCATGCACATTAGATGATCTCTGTGAAATTGGTGGATTCTGTAATGTGTATGGCCACCTAAAGTTGCACAACTAGTCACAACTAATGGACAAGAGTAAGGTTGTTTTTGTGGAAAAAAGCTGCAACATTTTTTAATATAATCTCAGAATGCTGAAACTAAAAATAAAGGAATAAAGGGCACATCAGTTCCCTGCCGCTTTCTGACAATATCTGGGCTTCCCATTGGTCTTCACTTTCTGATACCTCTGAACCAAGGAAGAAGCTGAAAGTTTATGGTGCAAAAGTTCAGCTTGGGCCCCCTGTGCGACTGTCAACCACATACTATCAGCCGTCAGCCACATACTATCCATACATATTTACATTTCCCCTTCCTCTTCCATCTTCCAGACCGCCATGATCATTACATGTCTGCGCACACAAGCTTCCCATCATTCACATCCCTTGTTGGCGCCTCCAGTATAGTAATCATACCCTCTTATTGTGCCACAGTCTCCCCAAAGGAATCCCTCTTTGACTATATGCTGTTGACCAACTAATATTTTTGTAAAGAAAGAGTTAATTTTCTCCTTTCTGACAGTGAAAGGCTGTGTGTCATAAATCTTCTCATTCCAGTGCACCAGAGGGCAGGGGTAATAAATTTACGATGCACCAAAGATCAGAAAGGAGATCAAAGAAGTTTATCCAGCCCTAGTGTATTGAGGATAACCTGTGAGTCCCCTTGGCTTCTGGGCCCAGTTTCAGCTGCGACCACTGTGCCTCCTAACATTACGCCAGTGCTCTCGACAAATGGAAATTCTGCTCAGCCAATCACTGAGTTGGATCATCATTGTGGGCAGTGACTGGCTGAGTGGACACTTACTATGTGGTGAGAGGGATTAGGAAGCAAAAAATGAGGGACTAGTGAAGTTACAATTGCTATCTTCATCAGTCCCATAGACTCTGAATGCACCATTCTAATGGTTGCTCCCTTCTAATAGGGAGTGCACTGAATTTACATACTCATAATCAATGGGACTCCTATCAGTCAGACACATCGCATATCCTATGGCTAAATAATGAGTTATAATTGTAGGACAACACCTTTAATGATTACTAATACATGGGTACTTACATAAGGTATGTTCCCGCAGACAGCATTTACGTAACTGAGGGGACTTTGTGTATATCCCTGAATCACATCATGGCGATTTCTATTTAACCGGATAGTCATTAGTAGCTTAGAGTACAATAGTCTATGTGGCATGTATAAAATGGTCAGCAGATAATATATCAGTGACAACCCAACAATCCGTAACTCAGCTTTTGTAATACTCTGCAGAGCCAGACACGTTATAGGTTACCGTGTGCCCAGCAGATTCTATGTAATTGGCTCTGCAGTGCTTTTACATGCTATGTAATTGGTTGTGCAATGCTCTGCAGGTCTCTAAGGGTCCCAAGCTTCCTCTCAGCTGTTCCATAGCTGGCTCCCTGCTCTTCCATGCGTGAGAGAGGGAGGAGGGGGGTTGACTCCTGTTTTGTGACCTCTTCTCTCTGGTGCTGGGGATGTGACAGCTCATACAGATGCTGCTTGTCACCTCTGGTTCTGCATGGATCCACCAACTGTCACCCACGCATTCGTCACAGAGACTGACGCCTTAACCCTTGAATAGCTGATGCCGGCCTTCCGGCTGTGAATGGGTTAAGTCACAAAGCAATAATCATTAACCTCAAAACTTTCCAGGGGAATGTAAGAGAAATACCAGGAATTCTATCAGGAATCGGTCATTGTAATGGCCTATTATTTATGATAATTATCCATTTCCGCTTCTAATCTGAGTGTCTTACATGGACCAGCTGTCCTATCACCCGAGCCTTCAAGATTCGGCCTTCTGATGAGAAATAACATCTTGCCTTCGTATTACCATTGGTCCAGATTACATTTTGTGTTTGGCAGTCAGAACTAGTCACATACTAACCAACCCAACCCCAATAATGGAGCAATAATTTAGTCGGTGACAACCAAAAACATTCTCCCACACACAAATTCACATCTCGCAAATGCCGACCCCGTGGCCAGACAGTATCATGAACCACGTAGTCAGCGGTAGGTCTGAGCACGATACATGTTCCATTGGAAGCAAATGTTGATCTTCCTGCCAGAGATAGGGTGGTCACCTCTGTCAGTAAATATCTTCATGGCGCTTACATTTATTATTACTTATGAGCTTGCTGTTATATTTTATAGCCATTACACTAGGGAATTTTGTAGAGAAATATGAGATCATGTTTAGGCATACAGATGGTTATGTGCAGAATAATTTCATCTGACAATTTGGCCAGTTGACTTGATAGGGATCACATCATTCTTATGTCTACAGACCTACATTAGCTGAATCCTCTTGTCGGCGACTATGTGAATTGGTCACTGAACCCAAATACTGACACCTACACCTGCCTGTATAGTACTGTAGATTGGATTAGTTAGAAATAGGTTCTCCCTGGCGTGGATCCAGTAGGCGACACTGCCTCGGCTCTGGGTGTGTTAGGCACCACCCTTGTCATGGTCAAAGCAGGCGGGTTAGGGTTGCATTTAGGAGAGGCATATTTACTTATTGTCACTTGGACTGTGCTGCAATAAGAAATGCCAAGGTGGAGGGTGTGTTAGCTATGATAGGTTGCACAGCTAACATGACTTGGGGCCATGGTAGCACCACCTTCTATATCCACACCGAGCCAAGGAGAATCTACTTCAAACCACTTCATTCTAACATTGATCCGGCTTGTATGCTGATGCATGTGGTCAGCTTTACTGCATGGGTAAGACAGATGGTTAAAAAGTTTGTGCCCACATGGCCACGCCATGATTGGCTGTTATGGTCTAAAAGGATATAGCGACTGGTAGCGGGGAGACTGTAGAGCTGGAAACAGTTTATTATTAAGACTGTTAATATATTTAAAAGGATTTACTTTTTGAGGCCCTGCATGGTAGTTTTTTACGAAAACCACCACACTTTAATATTGAGACCACATGTTGAGGAAAATCTTTGTTTTGCCGTGTTTTTTTTATAAGCCAAAACCAGGAGTGGCTTCAAAAGTATTGGCAAATATATAGGAAATTCTTATACTTCTCCCTTCTGCTCAATCCACTCCTGGGTTTGGATCAAAAAAATGTGTAGCCTCAGCCTTAGCCCCCTTGCAGACGACCTTATGAATGGTCAGTGTGCTATCTGGGTTTTTCCCGGATAGCACACTGACCCATTCATTTCTATGGGCCTGTACACATGACCGTGAATTACATGGTCACGTGTGCAGGCCAACAGTCTGGGCTGCAAAATATGGAACAGGCCCTATTCCTGTCTGATATTGCGGCCCTGCTTCCGCGGCTCCTATTCATTGAATGCATTAATTGGAAGCATGATATCCGTGTGTCCCCCGTGCGCCACCCGTGATGTTCATTCACGGCAGCCGGCTAGCATGCGGTCGTGTGCAATTGGCATAAGCTGGACATTAGGGTGTTTTCATGTTGCATCAAGCAATGTGACAAAAAAGTGTACTTTTGGCCACTATCAGGTTGCTATACATTTTATTTGCTGTATGAAATATTATTCATGTTTTTCCATACACAGGCATGCAATAAAAACATATAACACACAGTATGCCTAGATCTGTGGCATCTATCAGAGATATATAATGGGAAATCCAATTGACAACGCAAAATGCAATGTGAAAAGGACCTTAGATAGATGCTGAGCTAAAGGTGTTCCTACATCTAAGATAGCTGTTATCCTAACCAACACTTGCATGCTCAGCCTGGTATGTATGTGTATTCAGTAGGGTGAGGGGAGTAAATCGCTGATAGGCACGCCTGGTAGTGAATTATGTGAAATTTGGCATGTTAGTTGAAAACCAACATGCCCAATCCTTCCCCCCACCCCAGACATCTGCCATCATGAGAGAGTCGGGACACCTCCATATTCACTGATGGTTGTCCGCTCCTGTCAAAATCGCAGTGCTTGAACAATGATCATCTAATGTGCATGGCCACCTTAGGATACGTTCACATCAGTGCTATATAATCCATACTTCTGGTTCAATCGTAGGACCGTGAGAAAGAAAGAAACAATGAAACATATCTGTCTAATAACAAACAACAACGGATCCTGAGGGACCCCATTGACTATAATAGGGCTCTTATTTTTTACCTGACATCACCAGACGAACAAGTTGGGCTTGCAAGACTTTTTAATCTGTGTTTTTGGATGGACTCCAGCACAGATGTGAACATGGCTTAATGCACTAACAGTGGCATATCTCTAGGAGAACAAAAGGTTGCGGGATATTGAAATATGACAAACTCTTTCTTTCCCACAAAGACAGACATCAGGAGATCCAGAGAAAACAGCGGCTTCAGACAGTTTTAACCTAACCTTTATGGCCAGCTTCACAATTCAAACATCTGCAGGGATGAGAGCACAAAAGTTTAGCAAATACGTTGTAATGGCAGCAACTCAAGCGCGGATGTCTTGGAAGGATCTGTTGAGCAGTGGTAACTGTGTTGGTGGCCTTGTATTAGAGGTAATACAAAAAACTGTACAGACCAACCAAGGAGGTCGGACTCTTGGGATATTGCTGGCATGGTTTGTGTGTCATGGACCAAAATAAAAGGAATAGGACAGACAGAACAGATTTTCACATTTCATGTTTGTGTTTCTTTTGGATTCCTATCCCTGTGGCAACAAAATGTAACTGGAGGTATTCCAGGACGTTTATATTGACAGCCTATCCAAAGAATAGGTCACCAATATCAGATTGGTGGGGGTCTGACTCTTCACACCTCTACCTGTTAGCTGTTTGAAGAGGCCACAGTGCTCGGATGTGCCTGGTATACAGTGAAGAGGCTGCAGCACTCCTGTGTGCCTGGAATACAGAGAAGAGGCCACAGTGTTCCAGTGTGCTTGGTATACAGTGAAGAGGCCGGGTGTGCCTGGTATACAGTGAAGAGCATGGAGCGCTCAGGTGTGCCTGGTATACAGTGAAGGGCATGGAGTGCTCAGGTGTGCCTCCTATACAGTGAAGCGGCCACAGAACTTGGGTCTGCCTGGTATACAGTGAAGAGCATGGAGCGCTCAGGTGTGCCTGGTATACAGTGAAGAGGACACAGCACTCGGGTGTGCCTGGTATACAGTGAAGAGGCTGCAGCACTCCTGTGTGCCTGGAATACAGAGAAGAGGACACAGCGTTCCAGTGTGCCTGGTATACAGTGAAGAGCATGGAGTGCTCAGGTGTGCCTGGTATACAGTGAAGAGCATGGAGCGCTCAGGTGTGCCTGGTATACAGTGAAGAGCATGGAGCGCTCAGGTGTGCCTGGTATACAGTGAAGAGCATGGAGCACTCAGGTGTGCCTGGTATACAGTGAAGAGCATGGAGCGCTCAGGTGTGCCTGGTAGTGTTCTTGTAGATAGGTCGAGGTGACAACTTTACTTCCAAGGTTCCAAGGTAAGTAATAGATGCAACAGAGCTGACTGTCATTTACCTGTATCTTTTGCACACCATAAAGCTAGAAGCATTTTGGAAAACCACCATCAAATTATGATTTCAAGACAAATTCAGCTCTGCCATATCTGTGTGATGAGATACATGGCAGCATTATGGCCCTGCTTTGTGTGGAGCTGTAATAGATCATGCATAGAGTTATATGGGGCCCTATCACTGTATGCCTAAGATTTCATAAAGAGGTATATAGAGGTTTTGCTGCAAGTTGCTCCATCTGATGCTGTATATGCAGAGATGTTCTTCATGTGCCACCACACCCCCACATTCCTTACACTAAGTCTCCAATATCAGATCAGCGGGGGTCTGACACCATTATTACTACCACCGATCAGCTGTCCAAAGCTATAGTGATGCTCAGGTGAATGCTGCTTCCACTTTGCAGGTCTATGACAAAACAATAATTGGTCACATGACCTGTTTGCAGCAAAAAAAAAAAGAAACAGAGTAAAAACTGCTTTTCTGCAACGTGTCCTTAGATTTAAAGGGGTTGTCTGAGAACCATAAACAATGGATACTGATGACCTATCCACAGGATAGGTCATCAGTATCAGATTCGGGGGTCCGACCCCACACCAATAAGTTCATTCGAATGCTGGAAGCCGTATACAAGGTATATGCGTAGAAGCAGCACTGCTCTAATTCAAGTGAATGGGAACAGAGCAGAACATATACAGTACAGACCAAAAGTTTGGACACACCTTCTCATTCCAAGAGTTTTCTGTATTTTCATGACTATAAAAATTGTAGATTCACACTGAAGGCATCAAAACTATGAATTAACACATGTGGAATTATATACTTAACAAAAAAGTGTGAAACAACTGAAAATATGTTTTGTATTCTAGGTTCTTCAAAGTAGCCACCTTTTGCTTTGATTACTGCTTTGCACACTCTTGGCATTCTCTTGATGAGCTTCAAGAGGTAGTCACCTGAAATGGTCTTCCAACAGTCTTGAAGGAGTTCCCAGAGATGCTTAGCACTTGTTGGCCCTTTTGCCTTCACTCTGCGGTCCAGCTCACCCCAAACCATCTCGATTGGGTTCAGGTCTGGTGACTGTGGAGGCCAGGTCATCTGGCGTAGCACCCCATCACTCTCCTTCTTGGTCAAATAGCCCTTACACAGTCTGGAGGTGTGTTTGGGGTCATTGTCCTGTTGAAAAATAAATGATGGTCCAACTAAACGCAAACCAGATGGAATAGCATGCCGCTGCAAGATGCTGTGGTAACCATGCTGGTTCAGTATTCCTTCAATTTTGAATAAATCCCCAACAGTGTCACCAGCAAAGCACCCCCACACCATCACACCTCCTCCTCCATGCTTCACGGTGGGAACTAGGCATGTAGAGTCCATTCGTTCACCTTTTCTGCGTGGCACAAAGACACGGTTGTTGAAACCAAAGGTCTCAAATTTGGACTCATCAGACCAAAGCACACATTTCCACAGGTCTAATGTCCATTCCTTGTGTTATTTAGCCCAAACAAGTCTCTTCTGCTTGTTGCCTGTCCTTAGCAGTGGTTTCCTAGCAGCTATTTTACCATGAAGGCCGGCTGCACACAGTCTCCTCTTAACAGTTGTTGTAGAGATGTGTCTGCTGCTAGAACTCTGTGCGGCATTGACCTGGTCTCTAATCTGAGCTGCTGTTAACCTGCGATTTCTGAGGCTGGTGACTCGGATGAACTTATCCTCCGCAGCAGAGGTGACTCTTGGTCTTCCTTTCCTGGGGCGGTCCTCATGTGAGCCAGTTTCTTTGTAGTGCTTGATGGTTTTGGCCACTGCACTTGGGGACACTTTCAAAGTTTTCCCAATTTTTCGGACTGACTGACCTTCATTTCTTAAAGTAATGATGGCCACTAATTTTTCTTTACTTAGCTGCTTTTTTCTTGCCATAATACAAATTCTAACACTCCATTCTGTAGGACTATCAGCTGTGTATCCACCTGACTTCTGAACAACATAACTGATGGTCCCAACACCATTTATAAGGCAAGAAATCCCACTTATTAAACCTGACAGGGCACACCTGTGAAGTGAAAACCATTTCAGGTGACTACCTCTTGAAGCTCATCAAGAGAATGCCAAGAGTGTGCAAAGCAGTAATCAAAGCAAAAGGTGGCTACTTTGAAGAACCTAGAATATAAGACATATTTTCAGTTGTTTCACACTTTTTTGTTAAGTATATAATTCCACATGTGTTAATTCATAGTTTTGATGCCTTCAGTGTGAATCTACAATTTTTATAGTCATGAAAATACCGAAAACTCTTGGAATGAGAAGGTGTGTCCAAACTTTTGGTCTGTACTGTACATTGTATACAGCTTCGGGCACCCGAATCATCTGATCAGTGTGGGGTGCGGGTGTCAGACCCCCATTGATCTGAAACTGATGACTTATTCTGTGGATAGGTCATCAGTATCCATTATGCCTGGGTCTAGGAAACCACTTGCTTGGCTGTGCTCAATCACTTTTTATCGTGAATTTCTGTTATTTTCTAGATAGAGTGAATGGATAGATAGATAGATAGATAGATAGAAGGATAGATAGATAGATAGATAGATAGAAGGATAGATAGATAGATAGATAGATAGATAGATAGATAGATAGATAGGATATATAAATAGATAGGATATATAAATAGATAGGATAGATAGATAGATAGATAGCTAGATAGATAGATAGATAGATGATATAGATAGAAAGATAGATAGATAGATAGACAGATAGATAGTTAGAAGGATAGATAGATAGATAGAGAGATAGATAGATAGACACCATAGATAGATAGATAGAAAGATAGATGGATAGATAGATAGAGAGACAGATAGATAGCTAGAAGGATAGATAGATAGATAGATAGATAGATAGATAGATAAATAGATAGCTAGATTAAAAGATATGTGTGTTTCAATATGCATGTGCTTGTGTGAACGTCTGTATGTGCATCTATCTATATATTTCTATGTGAATAAAGCCCTTGACAAACTGTGTCATCTCATCTGCTCAGTTACTTTCATAGACATAATAAGCCTCTATGAAATGAATCCTTTCACAGCTGGAGATCCATGAGCTGCATGCTATTTCCAGATATTGTATTGTGGGGTATGAGGCATTTATAAATATCGGCGGTGGAAGCAGATGTGTTGGCTGCTCCGAGGGTATACATTTTTGGTCTCATTTAGAGCGGTATTGGAAGGTGTTGTAAGCAGCAGCAGCAATAATAAAATGCTGAGTTATGATAATGCATCTGTCAGTGGTCCAGCAACATGACAGCATGTAGTTTTGTGCCCTATAAATATCTATGACTTTATAAATAACCCTATAAATGTCGATGCTGCCTGTCAATTATAATGCAGTTTCCCTTAGACATATAGAAGTGATCGAGGGTTTACCGGCTTGTTCGGTGTGTGGGAGGTGATAAAAACGTGGTTTCCTCGGTTGTACACACAGAGAGGGGGTAGCTGACTGACTGCATGTAGCTACGCTGAAATCGGTGGGCAGCCTATGTAATGCACCGAGGTGACAGGACCTGCTTAGCCGCTACAAGATTTGGCTCATAGAGTAGGGTACTGAAAAACAGACTCCCCTCCAGCAGTCCTCCCCTATTCAGAGGAGGGGAATAACTTGTAATTACTGTCCGGGGCAATTTGGGACACTAGACTACCCACAGGTCTATATAAGCCGGGGTTTAGTGTCCCAAATCACCCTGTTATAACGCAATCCGCAGCCACATTAAAAATAAAAAAGCTCTATATTCACCTATTGGCTGTACTACTTGTGCTGGCGCAGTTCTCCAATGAGGCGAGAGAAATACACCTCAGCTTCAGTGCGCATGCGCTGGATCTTGGGTGCATGCGCAGTGAAGCCAGGGTGTACAACTTCATTGAAGAACAGCGCAGCAACAGAGATGAGTCCGATGACACTTATCTCTAGTTGAGTATAGCTTTTTTATGTATAATGCAGTCGCGGATTGCATTATAACAGGGCTATTTGGGACACTGGGACCTGTGGGTGGTTTAGTACCCCAAATAGCCCTAACAGGTTCCCTTTATGACTAAAATCCAACATAGGGAAACATAGCTAAAAAAAATGATGCAGATGAGTTTTATCTTCCCCTATTAATTCTATATGGAAAATGCTTGAAAATCTGCAGATAAAATTAACAAGCTGTGATTTTTAGAAAACATAGCTTTTCTGCAGCTTTTTTTCTCTCAAAATGTGTATGAAATGAAATTTCATTCACTTTGCTGGTACTGTGAAACGCAGCATGTCCTATGAATATCCACAACACGGGACCTTAGCCTTAAGCAAACTTATGACCAAAAACCCAATTAATGGCCATATCAACAGGGCAGATTTTCAGACTCAAAAAGCATATAATCTCAAAAAAAATTGCCCAAACTTGAACTCATATGGGTAGAGTTAAGAGCGGAGCCTAGGGCAGTGTCACATCTGTCTATGGCTACCTAGCTGATGGAGTCTCTAAATACTACTGCGCTCTAGTGGCACCAAGGAGGTCATACCGAAACTTGGCCCCAGGGTTCAAACCATATTACTTGGTATAGTATTAAATAAGACACAAGACCCAGCAATGTAACTCATTTACATAGAAGCTAACTCCTTTATAGATCCAATAGTATGTTTTTATTTCTATATCACAGTAAAACAGAACATTATATATATGGACAGACACATTTTGACACGATTTGTCACAGGTCAGCTGCGTATACATCTCTATTTCACAATTTCACTCCCACACCACCATCCAAAACATTCTGCCATAAATTCTTTAGTTGTGGCTTATGGGCCTACTTACTGACATTGGGTGATAGCATTTCCCATACTGCAATGTTAAGCCGATGCTGCCTCTTTATAATGCGATAATTTATCCCATACAAATCTATATCTCCCTGTACATTTGGTCCCATAGAGAATCTTTAATAACTGAGAATAAACCAAAATGGCTGGTGGATATTTACTGAACTATATATATATATATATATATATATATATATCTACTGGTCTCATGAAGCCACTTGATCGAATGAAAACCAGCCAAGCGAGATTATGAGAAAAGAAGAGTAATTGCCATATACAAGTGCATGCCAAGCAAAACGGTGGGATTTAGAGTGGGGTTGTAACCGAGTTGTGAAGTCATGTTAACCCCTTCATGTCTAGGGGCCCCATTTATGAGCTACGGATCTCTTAAGAACCATCTGTTTCTCATGCCTTATAGAACATAGAACGCATGGAAAATATGGGACAGAGAATAACAGGGCAAGGACAATCTCAAAATAGCCAGGCTTACAATGCTAGATATTTCCACTGGTAGAATGTTACCCTAATGATGTACATCATGAAACATTAGATCCTCGGAATGATATGTCTCTGTTCCCTCCCTCGGAGATTGACCCTGTTCTTTTGTCATTTGTCCTGTTGTATAAACTGTATTTGCTTGTGGCTAGGTCAAATCAACCATATCGCACTTTCCTGCCATATTAAAAAGCCCATCCCACCCTGTTTGTAGAGACCCTGTAGTTATTACCCCATGCCCACCCGCTTACCCAAGCCTATACTCCCCACCACCACCCGTACTCCCCAGCTGTCCCAGAGATCTGAAACAACTAGGATCTGAAGTCCTTGGCTTGGCTCTCTCTGGGAGATGGACGTGTTCACACTGAGTTACTGGGGTACTGTGTCCAGCCCACCTCCTTGTATGTTGCCAGTACTTGACTCAATATGTGGCTCCGTAATTTGCTCCAGGCTAGCTGTACTTCAGGGGTGAAATCTTTGGCAAACGCTTCTGCAATGACCTCCAGTATCACCCCAGTCAGGATCTAGTGTAGAGAAGGAGAAACTAATATTAGAGCGACATAACAAAGCACTATTAAACCACCATACAACATAGACAGTACTGTATATTCACAAATGGGAAGTCCATGTCCAATCAGGTAATGAGGCTCGGCACCAGGGGAGTAACTTGAGGAGGAGCAGAGAGTGCAGTTACACCTGGGCCCATGAGCCTTATGGAGCCCATATGCACTGACATAATTATAGGTCACAGCTATCACCGGGCCCATAAACCAGGGGGAGCTCATAGGTCACCTTCACAACACTTCTTTCATTAAACTTCTTTGATCTCCTTTCTGATTTCCTTTGATAGTTGGCAGTCTGTGCATAGTAAATTTATTACCCCTGCCCTCAGGTGCACTGGAGTGTGACAGGGGAAGATTTATGATACACACCCTTCCACTGTCCGATAGAAGAAAATAAACCTTTGATGCCATAAGAAATAGTTGGTCATTATGTAAGCAAGGATGAATTTTGTGGTAGTACAACAGGCGGCACAATTATTATCTGAGGGGCACTGGTAGGAGATGGGAATGGTGGGAAGCTTGTGTGTACAGACATGTTGTGACCAAGTCTTCATGGTGGTCTGGGCCCAGATACAGAAGGAAATGGAAATATAAATGCTGGTAAAATGTATAGTTATAAGGAGAAGTTGCCCAGGGAGTCCCAAGCTGAGCTTTTGCACCAGGGTTTGTAAGCCTTTAGTTTAGTTACCCTTGTTCGGCACCAGTACATGACACGATATGAAGTTCCTCGGCAGCTTGTTTGTGTAGCTTATGACATTATTTTAACCTATTTGTTCTCAGGATTAGCTAATCCTATCAGGAGGATTGAATTTGTTATGCTGTATTTTTAATAAACCCCCTTGAAATGTGGTTAAGATAATAAAGCACAGATCAGATTTAGAGACGGACAGGAAGGCTGCAACAAGTCCAAACCTGGCAGGAAACAACTTTAGCGATGTCAGTTCTGTGCTGAAAGACATATGCCAGGAACCAGGATGGTAATTGGCATTTCCTTTAACTGCAGAATTAAGAGGTGAATCCATGCAGCGTCATTATAGAGATCATATCCAGAAGATACTTGGCGTCGAAATTGGTGGGTCTAATATATGAATATAAAAATCAAGGCTAATATACCATTGTTATTGCACAGTTCTCCCCTATCAGTGACATGGAGGTTTCACCCTAGCTGTTGGCCCCTGGAAATACACTTAGAGACGTAACTCCAATGCAAGTTTTGTAATAGGGCCCCTACCTACCTTGTGCCATTTAGTTTATAGTATATTTTATGTGGCAAAGGGACCTAGCCCCCTCAAAGTCCAGTGAGCAGTAGCAACTGCTATTGCTGCACTCCCTATAGCTCCACCCCTGTATACACATAAAGGGAGTCTATCACTGCCCCCATCTACTTTAAACCACTCCCATAGTGCTGAAGATGCTGCTAGCAGAATAAAAACTATACCTTTCTTAAGATTCAGAGCCCCAGGGATGAGGAGAAAAAACACTTTTATTCTTTATTCAAATGAGGATCTTGGAGCACAGGGGGAGTTTTCTTCTATTACTGAGCACTGCTGTATCATCACTAAACATGCCCATCCTGGATTCAGCTCCTCCCCCTGGGCAGTGGGAGTTGATCCTGATTTGAATAAAGAATAAAAGTGCTTTTTTTCTGCATCCCTGGGGCTCTGAAACATAAGAAAGGTATTGTTTTTATCCTGCATCTACAGCACTAGGAGAGTGGTTTAAAGTGGCTGGGGGCAGTGATAGACTCCCTTTAAAGTGACCCTCTAGAGAGAAGCTCAACAATGATTTGTAAGACAATATTTATAGGTGGTATCTGCTATATATATATTTAGATCTTACTTCTTGGCCACTGTTTAGCTCAGCTCCAATATGGCGGAGCTGTTTTAGTTACAGTGCCTACAGGGAGGCTGTGGTAGTCTGAGACACACCCCCTGTCTCATCATTGGTTCAGACTAACTTAGACTCCACACTGTAGGTAGACTGTAATAACATACACTTATAGCAGCAACACCAAACTAAAGCCATACTGACAATTGTTCTAATTAGATTTCTTTTTACTACTTAGTAGTATAATGTTGTACCGTGTTAGCCATTGAAAGTAGTGGAAGAGTGAAGAAATCAGGCGATACCTTTTAGAAGTTAACTGAGTATATTTATAAGTAAGCTTTCAGGAGTACTAGCTAGCTCCCTTCATCAGACATGGTGTGATACAAGAACTGAAAATTCACAGATTTTTATACACATGGTTTTCAAAGTATTTTAGAGTCCTTAAAAAAACCAAAACAAAATGCAATCTAAGTAGAGAAGTTATTTACAACAGGTCAAAAAAAACAATCTGGAAAGTTGTGGTGCGTGACAGAGGGATCTGTTATCTGTTTGCTATCAGGAGGTGATTTGTGACTCTCACAGTTCATACATATGACATGAAGCTGGCATGAATATTGAGTTCAGTTCATGGTTCATATGTTTTAACATCAATATGATAGACATACAGCATGAACTTCCCATAGTTTGGTAAAGCTGTGTAAAATATTAACAAACAAAATTCTCCACATTATGGCAACCTGAAAATCAGGGTCGGACTGGCCCACCGGGGAACCGGTGAATCCACCGGTGGGCCCCGAGCCCCGACTATTAGTCCTCATGTCATGGGGGCCCGATCGGGATCCTGACCATCCCGATCGGGCCCCCATGACATGAGGACTAACGAGGGGGGACATGAGGGGGGGGTGCGACCGCGACCAGGCTCAGCGGGGTACGGGGCCCGCGGCCAGCTGGAGATGGCCGGGGCCCCGGGTCACTATGATAGCGGTCAGGGAAAGCCTGGTTCCCCGACCGCTATACATACTGTTATTGGAAAGGGGCCCTGGCATATTGCAGGCCCCTTTCCAATAGATGGCAGCCCAGGGGAGGTGACTGAAAATAATAAACACATATTCTCACCTCTCCTGGGCGCAGCCTTCTCTCCGGCGCTCCTCCGTTATGTGACTGAGGCCTGTGATTAGACCCCAGCGGTCACATGGGGCGCGGTCGCGTAATGACGTCAGTGTGCCCCACGTGACCGCTGAGGCCCAATCATAAGCCTCAGCAGCGACATCGGAAAAGGGCCTGAAGACGCTGAAGACAGCAGGATGGAGCGAGGATGCCAAGGAAAGCTAAAGCAAGGTGAGTATGAGTGTTTGTTATTTTTAATCACTTCCATGGGCCTCCGATTATTATACTCTGGGGTCTGAGGAGACCCCAGAGTATAATAATAGCACCGAAGCGGGAGGGGGGCTATTGGGCGCATATAATACTGTGTGGGGGCCACTGTGGAGCTTATAATACTGGATGGGGGCCCCTGTAGAGAGCATATAATACTGGGTGGGGGCCACTGTAGAGAGCATATAATACTGGGTGGGGGCCACTGTGGAGCTTATAATACTGGGTGGGGGCCACTGTGGAGCTTATAATACTGGGTGGGGGCCACTGTGGGGAGTATATAATACTGGGTGGGGGCCACTGTGGAGCTTATAATACTGGGTGGGGGCCACTGTGGAGCTTATAATACTGGGTGGGGGCCACTGTGGGGAGTATATAATACTGGGTGGGGGCCACTGTGGAGCTTATAATACTGGGTGGGGGCCACTGTGGAGCTTATAATACTGGGTGGGGGCCACTGTGGAGCTTATACTCCATACAGTGGCTCCTTCATTTTTTTTTAAATTACGCCGGGGCAGGTGAAAAAAACAAAACAAAAAAACCCCCAAACTTTCTCTCCTGTCCCCAGTGTCTCCCAGCGCGGTTCGGTCCTGCAGTTTTGTTGTTTTCTTCCAGCTGAAGTTCCCTCTGCACGTGACTACCTGTGACGTCACGTGACCCCTGAGGCCAAACAGCGGCCTAAGGGAAGGGACCTGGGATGTCACAGCCAGTGAGGACCTCCGGCAAAAAGAAGACAGCGGAGCTGCGGGACCGGACCATGCTGGGAGGACACCGGAGCACCGGAGACAGATGAATATGTTTAGTGTGTTTTTTTTTGTTTTGTTTTTTTTGGGGGGGGGGGAGTAGGGGGGGATTCACCTCCCCCGGACTAATTATTAAAAAAGAAAAAAAATTATACTGGACAACCTCTTTAAAGTGTGGCGCATTATGGGGGCCCTGGGGGGTATATTAAAGGGGTTGTCCAGGCATAATTTGTTATGGTTTATCCTCAGGATAGGCCATAGATACCTGATCTGTAGGGGGCTGACCCCGGACCGATCAGCTGTATGGAGCCACTTCGGATGCCCGTACTGTACATAATACAGGGCCAGAAGCAGAAAGCTCTATCCACTGTATATTAGCCGGGCACCTTCACTGCATCTCAGCACTTATTGAAGTCAGTAGGAGCTGAGCTGCAGTGAAGGTTTCGGGCTGCTATACAGCAGATGGAGCTTTCTGCTTCCGGCCCTGTGTTGTGTACAGAACGGGCTCCAGAAGTGGCTCTGAACAGCTGATGGAGCCGTGTGTCAGCCCCCTACCGATCAGGTATTTATGGCCTATCCTGAGCATAGGCCATAAAAAAGATTAACCCCGGACAACCCCTTTAATATGCCCCACACAGTTTAATGTCCCCCCCACAGGATGTTAGCCCCCATCACTGCTCCCACACAATATAATGACCACATCACTGTTCCCCATACAGTATGGGGGACCAGTGAAGAGGCCACTATGTGGGGGGACCAGTGAAGTGACCATAGAAATATTTGGCCCAGAAAACCCCTTAAAATAGGTTGTCCATAAACTGGAGCGACCACTGTGTCGGTCGCCAGGGAGGTGTAAAAATAAGAAAATGTAAAAAAAAAAGCATACTCACCTGTCCCCAGCACCCTGATGTCCCCTGCCTGTGTCTGTTCGGTCTCATGGCGGTGCCTCATTTCTGGAAATCCTGTACCTAATTGGTCTTAGCAATCACATGAGGTGCAGGACTCCCAGCAAGGAGTCGCCGACATGAGACTGTATGGACACTGACAGCGGACAACGGAGCGCCGGGGACAGGTGAGTATGCTTTTTAATTTACTTATTTTTTACTTTACACCTCCCGCCAGCTACATTGGTTGCTCCAATGCCTGGACAACCTCTTTAAAGGATTTATCCATCTTTCTAATATTGATGGCCTGTCCTTAGGATAGGCCATCAATATTACATCTGCGATGATACAACAGCCAGGACCTCTGCAGATCAGCTTTTCCAGGACAGTGGGGCTACAGGTAAAGGTAACAATTCTTGGAGCCACGCTGCTTACTTGCCATACAAGGTGTAGCAATAGGTTTAGGTAGTGCAGTGGTGCACATGGTATAGTGGTTGAGCAGCGTGGCTCCCAGCATGTTATTACCTTTAGCCGCCCTGTCTCAGTACTGCTGATCTGCAGGGGTCCTGATGGTGGCCCCCTAGAAACAATTCCACTGGTGGGCCCTAGACATCCCAGTCCGACACTGCTGAAAATGACTGACCAGTAACAAGTCCCTTCCTATATATGTGACAGATCTCCATCTTCTTCCCATTGGTGGTTTAGTAATAAATATATTAAAATCATTGCTGTAATATAAATCATCTCTCTTTGTACTGATCTCCAGGTGGGTCTGTGATGGGCATGTGTTCATATACAGAAGCAAATCAGAGGAGGCAGAACTGCAGAGAGGGAAAAAGCAGCATCCTGAACCAATGATAAGACAGGGGGTGTGTCTCAGGCTACCTGAGACTCCCCCATAGGCCCTGTAGCTACACTATAGTCACAGATCACAGCGCAGCTTTAATAAAACTAATCTATAAACCAGTCAAGCAGCAAAAACTGAAAAACTAAATAGCAAGTATCATCTATAGTTCTGAGAGTTAAAGGGAATTTCCACCTAAAATAATTACCAGTAAAAACAAGACCTATGTTTTTTTTCTTTTCTGTTACATAGTATTTTCAGCCATTCTTAGTGATCTCTGGGAAATGATCATGACAATTTTGTGACCTTTACAACTTCCACAGGAGTTCTCAACTAGTATTGACAGGAAAAACAGCCCTTTATTTTCAATGAAAAATGACAGAATCTATGATGGGGGCTCTGAGTGGTGTCTCGGCCTGAGGTGTGAACAGAGTCTTATTAAAATACAGTGGAGAAAAAATAATTTAGTCAGCCACCAATTGTGCAAGTTCTCCCACTTAAAAAGATGAGGCCAGCCTGTAATTGACATCATAGGTAGACCTCAACTATGAGAGACAAAATGAGAAAACAAATCCAGAAAATCACATTGTCTGATTTTTTAAGAATTTATTTGCAAATTATGGTGTAAAATAAGTATTTGGTCACCTACAAACAAGCAAGATTTCTGGCTCTCACAGTCCTGTAACTTCTTCTTTAAGAGGCTCCTCTGTCCTCCACTCATTACCTGTAGTAATGGCTCCTGTTTGACATTGTTATCAGTATAAAAGACACCTGTCCACAACCTCAAACAGTCACACTCCAAACTCCACTATGGTGAAGACCAAAGAGCTGTGGAAGGACACCAGAAACAAAATTGTAGATCTGCACCAAGCTGGGAAGACTGAATCTGCAATAGGCAAGCAGCTTGGTGTGAAGAAATCAACTGTGGGAGCAATAATTAGAAAATGGAAGACATACAAGACCACTGATAATCTCCCTACATCAGGGGCTGCATGCAAGATCTCACCCCTTGGGGTCAAAATGATCACAAGAACGGTGAGCAAAAATCCCAGAACCACACGGGGGGACCTAGTGAATGACCTGCAGAAATCTGGGACTAACGTAACAAAGGCTACCGTCAGTAACACACTATGCCGCCAGGGACTCAGATCCTGCAGTGCCAGATGTGTCCCCCTGCTTAAGCCAGTACATATCCGGGCCCGTCTGAAGTTTGCTAGAGAGCATTTGGATGTTCCAGAAGAGTATTGGGAGAATGTCATATGGTCAGATGAAACCAAAGTAGAACTGTTTGGTAGAAACACAACTCGTCGTGTTTGGAGGAGAGTGAATGCTGAGTTGCATCCAAAGAACACCATACCTACTGTGAAGCATGGGGGTGTGTGAAAGATCCTCAGTGCGCCAACACCGCATTGGCCCACACCTGAGACTTCTTTACTAAAAAACCACACTCACCGCCAGTGAGTGCTGGGTTCACAAGATAAATACAAGACAAGCTTTCTAAATTTTGTATATTTATTAACCCCTAAATGGGTCGGTATTAACATCTAACACATGCAGTTCAGAACAGATATGCAGATGTATGCAAGCATTAACAGTTACTAGTTACAATATACAGTACTTAAAATAAAAAGGGAATAAAGGTGAAATAATTACTTTACCCCACATATCCTTGATGTGGTTCTGTAGTCCAACACTCACACATGCTCTGGTATGTGTGAATAACCAGTGGAGGCTCCTAGCTGCAGCATTCCAGCCTGCATGCTCATCACAGTATATCCCAGTAGTCTCTCAATAGTCTCATCATAGTATTCTCCTTGTAGTCTCAGCACAGTCTCCTCCCACTGACCTCTTACCTCATCTTTTATACCCTTGATTACACCACCCAGAATGAGGTCACCGGCGACGGCAAGTCTGATTGATTAACGCACTCAAGTCAAGATTCTTTGTAAGGAGATGGGACCAAGTGAAATGACACAATGCCTTCTATATGTTATCAACCATGTCTGATCAACAGCCCAGACTGAACAATGCATGTGTATTTGATCATCCAGGGCTATGTAGGAATTCAATGGAGCCATTCTGGGATGGATACAAAGCCCTATTGTTCCATGGTTGCCACTACTGACAACATGCACCTAGGATTAGAGCTACGCACATTATGAATAAATGGAAGTAAGAGGGAGATACGATACCCAGAGATAAAAATACATCTTTGAGTTATAGCCATATTTAAGTGGAATCATCACAGGGTGGCAACATCATGCTTTGGGGCTGTTTCTCTGCAAAGGGATCAGGACGACTGATCCGTGTACATGAAAGAATGAATGGGGCCATGTATCGTGAGATTTTGAGTGCAAACCTCCTTCCATCATCAAGGCCATTGAAGATGAAACGTGGCTGGGTCTTTCAGCATGACAATGATCCCAAGCACACCGCCAGGGCAACGAAGGAGTGGCTTCATAAGAGGCATTTCAAGGTCCTGGAGTGGCCTAGCCAGTCTCCAGATCTCAACCCCATAGAAAACCTTTGGAAGGAGTTAAAAGTCCGTGTTGCCCAGTGACAGCCCCAAAACATCACTGCTCTAGAGGAGATCTGCATGGAGGAATGGGCAAACATACCAGCAACAGTGTGTGCCAACCTTGTGAAGACTTACAGAAAACATTTGACCTCTGTCATTGCCAACAAAGGATATATAACAAAGTATTGAGATGAACTTTTGTTATTGACCAAATACTTATTTTCCACCATAATTTGCAAATAAATTCTTTAAAAATCAGACAATGTGATTTTCTAGATTTGTTTTCTCATTTTGTCTCTCATAGTTGAGGTCTAGCTATGATGACAATTACAGGCCGGCCTCATCTTTTGAAGTGGGAGAACTTGCACAATTGGTGGCTGACTAAATACTTTTTTTCCCCACTGTATATGATTTAGGATATGATAAAGCTGCGAGACAACCGTTGTGGGGGCTGTAATGTTATAGCTGCATACCTTCAGGCCTTGGCTACCCGCAATGTGGGGTACTATAGTATGGCATCCTTAAAGGGATCCACCATATCAACCCTGCACATAGATAGGTTAGGGTCACCTGAACCAAACAGTGTTTTCACTTTGTGAATCACTGCCTCTGTTGCAGAGATAACTCCAGTTTTATGAATATGCAAATGAGCTCTTTGGAGCAACCAGGGTGTTGACATTGCTCCAAACAACTTATTTGTACATTGACCAAAGCAGTGATATCTCTGCAACATGGGCACCGATTCACATGGGGAAAACACCATTTGATTTAGATGACCCTAACCTATCTATCTACGGGGCTGGGGTGATATACTTGGTTCTGGGGACAGACTCCCTTTAGAGAGAATGGGGCCGGCCGCAGTTCCCTGCACTGCTGGGTGGCCGGAGGAGCAAGTTTAGAGTCACTTACATGTAATTTTACTGTTTACAATTACTTGCCAACATTTTCTGCAAGGGGGCCGTGAGAACAGGACTCTTACGTGCTCCACAAAAAGTTTCTGGTGTGACCATGCCTCCTGTAGGGGAACCACATCCACTTTTGAGATACAACACTCCCCGTTTCGTCACCTTACATATAAACTGACAGCTAGTCTGGCAGATGCAGGAGACTTGCTTGCTCTTAAGGGAAGTCACCCCTTTTTCAGGAACCTTCCCAGACGTTCCTGCAAGGACATGTTTACAATCTGTTGTAATCCTCAGTTATATTGTATGTTATACTCCATTCACATCACAAGCTGCATTCAGAACCTAGCATGCTAGTAACTAGTGGAAATTCAACTTAGGGTGTGAGTGGAGAGAAGAACAAAATGTAAGACAACAAATGAAGTGAAGTAATAAGTAACGCTACATTTTATATAGCAGAAGAATAGGGTAAGCCACTACCCACCTTAAAGAATACCGGGTCCACCTTATGTTTCACTGCATGACTTTTCCCCACAATAGCCAAGACTGTGGCCACTTTTTCTGGATCCCCAAGGTTTTCAACCACGCTGTTGATAGCTCCCATTACCCTCCGGCCGTGCTTGCGCAGCTGAGCACTGCGCTCCATCTCAAGAGGGTCCTCCATGTCCTTAAACTGGCTAAAGTACTGCTTGGCAGATGGGAAGTTGACAAAGAACCTTTTATTTTGGAGGTAGAAAGACAAGAAAAATAGAGAAATCGGACATTAGTGCAAGACAATAAAGTACATAAATGTAAAATTGCCAAAGCAAACAACTAGCAGACACTGAGCATTGGCAGGATGTGTATTTGTATAATGAGCCAGGCTTATCTAGACAGTACCTGTGATATGCCGTGCTTTGCATATTAAGGTATGGGCAAAATATGGTGACATTGGGGAACTGTGCCCTACCACTATCCACCGGATATACCATGGAAGCCTATTAGATAGGGATCCAAGCTAATGAGTAATGTGGATTCTGCATGTATAATACAGCTACATTCTAAGGAATATTCTACAGGAATATCCCTGCATTGTACTCCTGTCTGCATCAGCCCCATAGAGACTGAATAGAGTAGTAACACTCATGTGTGACCGCTGCTCCATTCCGATAGGGCACACGTTCTTGTGATCGGTGGATGTTTTTTTGTGAGCCAACCCCTTTGATACATTTTCTAATATTTTCACTAAGATATTGCATCAATTAAAAGCAACGTATCAACATTTTTTTTATTTATTGAAACCAGATAGTGAAATCCAGCAGTTTTTTTCTGATCTGCTTTTGTTTTCTGATTTTAGATTATTTTATTCTATTTTCTGTACACGATTATGGGGGCGGCCATCTTGCCTGAGCTTCTCCTCTGGTCTGTTATCAGCATTTAGTGATATGCTTTACATTGAGGTCTATGGGAGAGTTTTCTAGACATGCTCTGTACTGGGAGGGGAGTAGATAAACTGTGACATCATCTATTGTCAGTAGTGGATGCAATGATCGGTCTGTGGTTTTATCTACATAGGTGTTATTTTCTATTGTTATACAGTCTGTGTTGTAAATGAGGTCAATGCTGCAAAGAAAATTTGGAAAGTGTAAGTCTATTTTAGGCTTTGTGGCGGGAGTGAAAATTGCAGGATTTAGTACTTTATTTAAAATATAGATCGTGGCATGGAATGTTTAAAAAAATTAACAAAAATTTTTAAGAATTATGGGCCACATATGGTGGTAGTGTGCACCTCTACACCTTTTCTGGACAAAGGTGGTGGAGGTAATATATACGGCCACGGATGTCCAACTCCACAATGACCCTGTGACTCTATTGCTCTCTATGCTCCCAGGTCGTGTTAAAAAATATTCATGCACTCTAATCAGTCATATGCTAGTGGTAGCAAGAACGATCAGCCCTAGATTGTGGAAAACTACCAGGGCCCCTACCATCCCGGAATGGTTTCAAGAAATTCATCACCTTAGTTGCATGGAATCTTTGACCACAAAGCTCAACCCAGTGCCCTAGGTGATCACTAGATGCAGTTCAATTTTCAACCACCTACGACTCTTGACATGAAGCTTTCTCCTCACTCTCCGATCCTGACCTACCGACTCCCCCTTTTATCTCCCCTCCTGGATAGTACCCTAATTTCCTCTTCCTCCCCTGCTCCCTCTTACCAGTTATGGTAAGTTGGATGTTGCTTGGACCTACAAAACTGTAGAATGCTATTCTTGATGCTTATTAGTGTATGGTTTATTTTACCTTGTACCGTGCAAAGTCTTACTGCGTCAAGACCATAGTTTGTAAAAGGTCCTTTTTTTCTGTCTCTCCGATAATCCCCTTCCCTCCTTTTTATATACCTTAAAAAATATTTAATAAAAGATCGTTACAAAAAAAAAAAAAATTACGTTTGACATAAAAACTTGGTTCTTTTCCCTTTAAATCTTCTTTCTGTAACATCATTACTATCACAGTTTCCGCACCATTATAAGTCATTTATACCAGATTTACAATACATTCCAGTCCATTAATTGTGCTGGATCAACGTGATATGCCTGGAAATATTTCCCATTACATATTAAGATGCAAATGAGAAGATGTAAATGGCTGTGTTTCGGTAAAGTTACATTACACCACTGCTTCTATCCTATCACTATGTGAATGTGTAGCGAGGACGTTGAGTAATTCCACATGATCGCCCACACGTTTGTTTAGTGAATTCACTTAAGCTGGCCACAGATATAAACGTTCCTCCCGTGGTGATAGTTTTCAGGAAAAAGCATTCAAGCTCTCATATTTACAAAAATGGAAAAATTTTCCATGGGGATAATCATTCCCATCATTCGCTTGCATTTCTACTATTATGTAAATTCTCGCTTGATTGCTTTTACTTTTATCGGATTACACATCAATCACTGCTTTATACACGCTAAAGGGACTGTCTGGTGGGACAAAATGCCACAACGGAAACGCTATATAGCCAGCGCTATAGTTTATGTATGTTGGCCTGACTCTCAAACCACCTCTCAATGCAGTTGTAATATGGGGTAGAAGTAGTCTTAAGATGGCCATAGACAGTAGATTTCGGGAGGATGTCCAATTGATCATGGGATCATTCATACAAATGACCCCTCTGTCAATATTAACAATGAAACTGCCAGTCAGGGTGCACTTGTGGCAGGAATTGGGCAAACCCCTGTAGAGGCTGGTGCAGGTCTAAATAAAAAAATAAAACATACTTGCCTGTCCCTAGTGCTCCGTTCTCTACCGCCGGTGTCCATTTGGTCTTGTACCTTGACCTCTTCGCCCGAAGCCCTTCACTCCACCAAGCATTGGCCTCAGAGGTCACTGGAGAGCGATCACTGACGTCACTCACAGTTCCTTACCAGCAACCATAGGACTTTTGGCATCGAGAACATGTCATGAGACCATACGGACACCAGCAGTAGACAACAGAGAACCGGGGACAGGTGCTTTTTAATGTTACATATTACACCTCCCCCAGCCTCCACAGGAATTTGACCAATTCCTGGACAATCCCTTTTAAAAAAAAAAAGTCTTAGCTGATGAGTCTTGGCAAGTTGGCTAATGATGGGCCAAAAGCGGCTGAAACACTAGTATTTTGGGTTGACAGCCAGCTGACAGTTTCCAGCATGGCCGATCTGTTTTCAGCAGACTAATGTCTGCTCTTAGCCAAACGATCGTTCGCAAGATATACATATCAGATTTAGTTGCCCGAAAAAAATCTAATGTGTATAGCTGGCTTTAGCCAATCCTTTAGACACTACACAAGAGGAGTAATTTAAAGCTCCTGGGCCCAATTGCCCTCACCTACCTTGTATCATTTAGAAGAACGGTATATTTTATGTGGCATCCTTGGAGCCCCCTCAGGGTCCAGGACCCAGTAGTAACAGCTACCTCTGCAGCACCTATAACTACACCCCTCCTCTACACACTATAGAGTCTAGTGACAGTCTACAGTCAGGTGACAGTCTAGGCACTGCACCTGAATTTAGCTTCTCACCATATTGTAAAGTGATGGCTGTAAAAGAAGCTATGGGGTACAGATAAAGGGAAGGCAGTTGCACTTAGGTCTTGGTATCCATAATGCCCCTCCCCCCATCCCTTAAAGATACATAAATAATAACAAAAGGTTATATGGTATCTATAGCACAAAGCATAAATGAGGATATTTATTAAGACCGGGTTTTCTATCTTGATAACCCATGTAACAGTACAGAATGCACCTAAGTTATAACATGGTGCAGGCCTCGCCATCAGTTAAGCGGATCCACTGGCAAGCCATGTGCCAATACTGAAATCTATACCAGCTCGTAGCTAGTGTAGATTTCAGGCTTAATTCAAGAAAGAAAGCTGGCATAAGTGATGATAAATTTGGAGGGGAGATGGTCCCGCCCACAGCACAACTTTTTCATGAGGGGGGCATAAAAATGCCACTTGCAACAATTTTTACAAGTCACATCACAAAGTTTGCAAAGTTTGCATAATAAATCATGTTGTAATCTTGTTATACAGCTATTCCTCCCAACATTCTCCACACACTTGCATGCTTAGCTCAGCATCAAGTTCAAGTGTAAGGC
This sequence comes from Leptodactylus fallax, assembly GCA_947044405.1. Classification (NCBI taxonomy): domain Eukaryota; kingdom Metazoa; phylum Chordata; class Amphibia; order Anura; family Leptodactylidae; genus Leptodactylus; species Leptodactylus fallax. The sequence goes on along the minus strand of CAMRHE010000109.1, from coordinate 1,607,752 downwards.
TGCAAAAAACATACTGACATACTGCACATCCATCCATTTCAGCATGTTGCCCTATAGTGTTCATCCAGAGGAAAGCATAAAGTAGAGGTAGATGACAATTTTCTTATGTTAGAGAAACAATGGACTCCAAATCTATCAGCCAAGATCAATCCCTGGACCTGAACCCCATTAATTGTACGTAATTGTCAGCAGTGATCAGATGACCTCACAATTTTTGTTACTGGATAGGTATGGAGGTATATGCTGTCACGCTGTTCCAGTTCATGGTAATGGGGTATTTTTAGTATATAGGGATCACAATGTACTGGGTGAAAGGTTTGCTCCAAAGTACACCAACACTGCACAAAAGTTGAACTAGTCATGTCATTACGCTTCATATTAATATTTATCAGTGTCGAATCACAAATAATGGTGGCCTTGGTCAAATACACATGGGAATCCTCTAGTATTTTTGGGTAGGGTGCAAATACTGTCATACATAACAAATAACTAAGCCTACAGTACAATACAACCAGCCAGTGCCGATAAAATATACGTACGGTGCCCACATAATATAATGCCTACATAATAATGCCAAAAACTAAACAAAAACATATGTCATACAGTATCCAAATATAATATGAAGCTAAAATTTGAAATACGAGGTGACCTATGGAAGGTGTTTCGGCTAGATTGTATGTGGTGAGGATGAGGAGCCCTCTGGTCCTTTGCCCATATTACAAACTAGCCCTGCACCTTTGCAAGTAGAATGGGACAATACAAGATACTATATGTGACTAAATGGTTTGTCTCATGAGGAAAACCCCTGCCCATATGGTCTCATTGAAAATAGCATTGTTATATAGTACGTAGACTATATTAAGGATGTAAAACAAGACGTATGTCTTAGTTATAAATAGACATTGCTGTCTACTTGTAAGAGTTGTAGGACACATGGAAGTAGTTTGTTGTTCAAACAGAACATCTCCCAGCAAACCAAGTCCATAAAGTTCAACCTTTCTAAGATCCCAATGTCTACTGTCAGAGAGCCAGAAGACAAACCATCAGCATGAAAACTGTTTCCAACCGGCCTCAGGGTGGGAAGAATTCTTATGTGACTACTACACATAGCTTTAAAGACACATACTACTATGTTGTACATATAAAGTGAGACTAAAAAACATAAAAAGTAAAACATAATAGATAACATGGGAAATATCACACCATGGCACTAACCCATATGCAAGCGTGTATGTACCATTACTCTGCTATAAGGCTGTAGGAGAGAATGAGTTCAGTCCTGGTTGGTCCCTTGCCCTTTGCTCTTGGGTGGCGAGAATTTGTGTAAGATATCTTTCTGTAAAGAAACTACATTATTTGCAAACATAGGAGTGCGGAATTAGTCCAAGGGTCGTGGAATGGATGTGAAAAGTGAAAAAAGCATTAAGGGGGAGCGGGATTCAGCAAGGGCTTTGCAGCAGGTGAGAAAAGTGTTAGGAGTCTAGTGGGGGGGATGCTCATGCAATTTGCTCATGCAAAGATGCACCAATATCAAGAGACCTACATATGGCTCATCTTACTCCAGTGCACTTCAGATTAAGGCTGAGGCCACACGTTGCAGAAAAGCTGCGTTATCTGTTACAGATTCTGCTACGGTTTTTGCAGCCAATGCCCAGCTCTTATGCATTTCCCTTTTGCTAAATCTACTCCAGGGATTGGCTCAAAAAATGCTGAAAATGTGCAAAAAAATGCAGCTATTCCATAATGTTTGACCCAAGCCTGGTATTAACAAGTTCCACCCTAAACTTTATGTTCTTATGTAAACTACACTTTTTGACAAATTTACTGCATTTCTCTAAATATGTTTTTTCTTTCCCTTATGTCACTTTTTGGATAGTTTACTTCACACATTTTGTGCCCAAAATTGATGCACCCCATTAATAAATCTGGCACATTTTAGAACCCTCCTTAGACTTAGACCTTTTTCTGGACACTTTTGTAGCTGAGGCATAAAAAGTGTCTAAAATGCATAATAATAAATCTGAAGCAAGACATCTGGCGTTGTAAATCTGGCACAAGGTATGATAAATCTGTTGCAACAAATCTGTCACAGTCTGATGAATAAATCTGCCCCCTATGTCCAAGAACAACAGTATATTGTACCATAAAGTGATATTAGGATCTTAGTACAAGCTCCTCACAGGTCAACTCCTTACCCCTTATTTAAAAGAGTTTTGAGCTTAATAAAGTTTGTACCCCATCCCCAATATAAAATATACCCTTTAGCATGTAAAATGATGTAATCTTTAAAGGGGTATTCCTATTTTGGACATTTATGGCATATTCTTATGATATCCAATAAATGTCTGATCATGACTCTCTCCATTCACTTATATGGAGGTTCCAAAATTTGCCGATTTTCTGTGAATTTGCCATAATTGTGCAAGATTTGAATACCTCTTGAATAAATAGATGAGATGATTCTTCTAACTGTTATTCTCCTTTTCTACTTCTAGCCTTGCAAATGTTGACTATCAAATGTTTGTGGAAGTATTTAATACTGCATTTACCAAAAGACCACACAGGCATTTAACCAGTGCAGGAGAGAGTGCAGCATAGAATGGACTTAAAGGGCACCGTCACAAGGTTTGGGGCCATTAAGCCACCAGAAGGTTATCAATATTACATCAGGAGATGAGTCCTGGATTTATCTTCAGTAGCCCAGGGTACATGCACATTACTCCATTAAAGTCGAAGATAATACACCTTGCTTCTGGACCCAAACCTAGTGACAGGTTTAATAATATTCTTACTTTATATCTCCTCATACACTTCATTGTATGTAGGATACCAGATTAAACAAAAGTGGGTCCCCCTCTTGGTGTTGATCTGTACCATATCAGCTACTTCATAGCAATGGGACCCAATGCTTGTTTAACATTTACTCTTAAAGGGGGTCTGTCACTAGATCCCAGCATATCAACCCAGTCCGCAGGTAGATAGGCAAGAATCACCTGTTTGCCTAGTGTGAATCGCTGCCCCCATTGCCAAAATATCACTGTTTTTGTCAATGTGCAAATGAGAGCAATGAGGTGTTCCTGCTTACCTCTTTGGAGCAATGATATCTCCCTCATTGCTCCAAAGAACTCATGTGCAAATTGACAAAAACAGCAAGTTTTCAGAAATCGAGTCACCAATGCACAAGGGGAAAACACCGTTTGAGTCAAGCGACCCTAACCTACCCATCTGCAGGTATCCAGTTGGATATGCTGAATGCTTTTCAGGGTAGATGTCCAGGAAAATGGCAGATTGTGAGGCCACAATCCTTACTGGTGATATCACACCCCTTTTGGGATGTGACAGGACTTTTTGGTGACATGGGCATGTTAATGTGCTTGTCATCCCCATTTTTTTGTGACAAGACTGGTACATGACATGCCTACATCACATGTTAAATGACAGAGAACCCTGTAGATGTGGGAATATTCCAATGGGTCTGGGAGAATTTCTCACTCTTCTGGGAGTCCAGGAGGTCACCTCTTTGTTCAGGAACCTCCCAAAAGAGTCCAGTGATTTAGCATGTATGCCTATAATGCCACTTAATGGAAGCAATAGCCTGAAAGTCATGGTAACCAGCAAGATCCTACAAGAGTAAAGTTGCCCATACACCTTCAGTTACCCATGCAAGCTAGCACGAGTGTGCATGTCTTTTCAGTGTGGAGAGAGTAGGATGCCGCTGCTGGACACCTCCTGTGGTGGTTTATCTTCCTTGAGAACAAAACTATTAGACACTGACATTCAGCGTGCTAGCTTCGTATTTCAGCGAATCAGAACATTCCCATACACAAAATAGTTGGCCAGTCCTGCCGAAATCTGTAGGTTCCACCTACTTTGCTGTTATGTGTATGGGGCCTTAAGAATGTCAAGACTGAATACTGCTATTCAGCCCTGACAACATATCCAAAGTGAATGTCCATGAGAGGCACATCTTTGCAAAATTCAGACTGGGACACCGATTTGATGTTAGCATACCCCATCTCAGCCTTCCCTATTCCAGAAGAGGTGGACCTGTTGATGTTTGCCTTCTTTTCAAACCCTTGGTCCAGTTCCCCCACTCCTTTATTTGCTCGTGTTCATGTGGGACCTGTAAACAGGGCAGGCTTGTAGTCCACAGGTAAGCAAGTGAATCCCCAGGTGGGCCCCTGAGCCAGGGTGGGTCCTTAGCCCTCCATCCCCTTCATGTGTGGTGCACAATACAGTGCGCTCACTGTACTACATACAGGTAGACAGTGTACAGCATAACAACAAGCCTGTGCGTCCATGTAAAAGCCCCACATTCAAGGCAGGGGCCAATCAGCAGACTGTTGATTGGGCCCCCAGGACAGAACTGTCTGAGGCCTAAACTAAACTAAACAGCAGGTTAGTACTGGGAGAAATTGTGCTGGTGCAGGTTTAAGAGTTTGCAAGTGAAGGTCAGATAATATTTGCATGTAGCTGTACAGTGCGCCCTAAAATTAATTTTACTGGTAGGCCCTAGGTTCCCCAGTCTGACACTGGAACAGATTGAGCCCTGCACATATTATGTCCAACCTGAGAAAGTGCACCCCCCATCCATGAGATCGATACTACACTTAGCCTCTGCGATCAATTGTAGGTGTGCACTCACTATTCGCACGATTGTGCACTAGCTTCCTGATCAGCATGTTCTTCTGCAGTGGTCATATATTACAGTATCACTGTCTCTGAACATCTCAGCACACCTTCCCTGTTATCTGATCTCCGGCTCTGCGGATGACAAAAAAAAAGGATTTGAAAGGAAGGGTTAACCATGTCCAAGGCCCGAGGGGCCTGGAATTCATTAATTGCATGAATACCCCTAAGACTATAGGTTATATAAACACATTATATATTAATAGTGGTGCACAGTGGCAGGGCCTGGCCCCTCACAGCCAGCATGTAATTTCAATGAGCAGATGCTAATTAACTATGTAATTATAACAGCCGCCCTCGGCTAATTCACAAATGGTCCAGGAGATGCCAAGGAAGCAGCAGGAGACAGATAGAGAAGAGGAGGAGAGAAGGGTCTCATGGAAAACAGAGTAGGAGGAGGTAACAGGTAGCGAGAATGTGGAGGATGATACAGGTGACGAAAAGAGAGGGGATGACTAGTCTACAGGGGGTTCCCTAAAACGCTTCCCCCAGCTGCTCCTTCCCATCACTTATATGACTGTGCATAGAGTAGGCACCCATAGCAGTAAGGATGCATGTGTAGACAATGATGGAGGACAGTGTCTCTTCTCTGCTCCAGGCCTGCTGAACATGGCACTTATGATATAGGTGTAATACCAATATCCCCACATGTGACCAGGGATGTACAGAAGATGACGCAGATGAAGATTAGAGCTTTACATGGTAGTAATAGAATCAGAACTGACAACTTGACCTATTTCCTCACAACTATAATGTTACGTTACTCTTTTATTTCTTTGTCACCTAATTTCCAAGTGAATTGAAATGTAACCTGCTAAAGACAACGTATACAGGAGCATATAGAGGAATCTATGTATATAGCAAATGGGGGAATTTGCTATTATGACTGTGGTGTGGGATGAAGAACACCTGAGAGACTTCTCCTCTGTGCACAGTACCGAGGCCATAGCGTCATGTAATACACTATAAAGCAGACATTGTACAAGGATGTCCACCTATAAATTATCATGCTAAATCCAGTTATGGTATATTATATACTGCCAAGCTTGTATAGCACTTATTTATAGAATGGCGGACTTTCTATAATGGACTTTTATCTCCATCATCAATTCTGTTATATTACATTCTAATGACTATAAGGAAAACCCCTTTAATGAGGATCTTTCACCACCTCCACCAACTCCAACTCTTTGCATCCTTCAATATCTACTGCTCCAATGATTCTGGCGCAGTTGGAATTTTTCTCTAGCCCCCACCATTCCTGAGTAATCATTGCTATTAATTTCAGCACAATTATGCTCTTTACTGTCAAGTGGGTGGTTCCTGTCTTTCTGTTCCAGCCCAGGATCACCCATCTGACAGCAGAGAGTATAAATGTGCTGAAATTAACAGCACTGATTTGCTCAGGAACAGTGGGGGCTAGAGAAAAAATTCCAACTGCACCAAAATCAGTGGAACAAAATCTATTGAAGGATGCAAAGAGTTGGAGTTGGTTGATGTGGTAAAAGGGGTTTAAAGGGGATCTGTCACCTCTCCTGACATGTCTATTTTAGTAAATACTTGTTTTCCCTATGAAAAAAACAATTCTAGAACATTTTTCTTAACACTCTGTGTTGTTCTGTTCCTCTTTTATTTATGCATAAATGATCAACTGGGTTGGTGCCATTCTCTTGTCAAGGGGGTGTGTCCCCACGCAATCTGATATTGCCACCACTGATTGGACAATGTCAGACTGTGCAGGGACACACCCCCAACTGGCAACTATTTATTTCCAGGAGAAATGGTGCAAAGCTGAGTTCTAAGACAAGGTGCTCATGAATTGTTATACAAGGATTACAATTATTTACTCAGACATGTTGGTACTGGTGTCATGACTTTAAGAGATGTGATTTTAGATAACGTAAAGCCCTGACAGCCATAACTCACCTCCACAACTGTTAATATGTCTGTATTTTACAATGTCACACCAGAGAGGTCAGGAGAAGCTTTACAATCTATCATTACTGCGGCGCTGAATATTAGATGTCAAAGAATGTCCATGTGGTTAACATTCCTGCTCCTACTACCCACCCCCATTTATACTACCCACCTCCATTTATACTATCCACCCCCATTTATGCTACCCATCCCCATTTATACTACCCACCCCAATTTTTTTCATTCCCCATTGCCTATATAGCACCAACATCTTCCACAGCGCAGTACAGTGATAGTCACTGTCCCCAATGAGTCTGACAATCTAATTTCCATATAACAAGCACACACTAGCATCAATGTCATAGGACACCAATTATACTTTCAACATGTCTTTGAAATGTGAGAGGAAAAACAAGTATTTCAAGCTCCATACAAGCTCCATGTAGACATGCCCTGCGGTGGATGCACACCAGTGCCCCAGTACTGCAAGGCAAAATTGCTAACTACTGAGCCACCATATGCTGCCCAAGATTTGCACAAGTAGACCTCATTCTAAATCTATTACCTTAACAACTTGGTCACAATCACAACTAGTAACCCTGAATATGGCATACACTACTGTATACATAGAGAGAGATAAACCTGACTAGGACTCCTAGGAGAGACAGTGAGAGTCCTACTGGCCCCACCCACACACAGTGATTGACAGCTCTTCCTGTATCAGTCAGCAGTCAATCACTGAGTGTGGGCGGGGCAACCAGAACTGTCTCTCCTACCAGTCAGGATTTACTCAGCAAACCTCTATATACCTATATATCACACAGCTTAGCTTCTTTCCCTCTATTGTATCCTGCTCTCAGACATAGAAGCAGAAATCACCTAACAGATTCACTTTAAGCCTTGTCATCATTATAGACCTAAAACCCTTGTTTCATGGTAGTTAACCCTAATCTTTATCCCATATCACGTTTTAGGGGTTTAAAAAACTCAGATATGTTTGTTCAGGTTTGTATACTTAAACTGAGTAGAGGAATAGTGGCTATGCTGGGTACATAGTCTACTTCTATCATCCACGACCCATGTTAAGACATGTAATGCAGCCTACTAAACAGGACCATAGAGCTTAGCTTCCTGGATTGCTGCACTATTCAGAAGTTGTATACTGAGCTTAACTCTTGTCATTCCTGAGTTTACAGGTGGGGATAAGCGTTAAGTGAAGTAGACAAAGTGGGAACTGACATACATGGGGTGCAAGTGATGAAGACAAGTATTACATTGGAGGAACTCCTTGTAAATAATTCATTATTTATATACATTTATTTTTTTCACCTATTTTCCTACGGTGACAACTATCGCTATACCTATCTCATGACCTTCTCATTTTCAGTTTTATATTTCATCCTCCTTCTACCTGCCTCAGATTCCTTTACCTGTCTTATCGAATCTTCTACTGCCCTACGTGTCCATACATGTATTATGGAAAGGAGAACCTTCCATCATAGCCTTCCTTTCTGATGAAGCCTGGGATAGGTTAAAATAATTGGATATGGCGCCTATTTATAAGCACCATGGAGTGAGGACTGTGCTATCAGGAGACCATACTCCTCAAGACGTACGGTATGTTTGCAGGGCTTATGCCCTCTTTAGTGCCCCTAAACTGTGAGCAAAAGTAGTGTTCCCAGAATCCTCCTTTCTGTGTTGTATAATGCCAAGCTTAGCACAGGGAATAGTAAAAAATAGAAAATTTAACATAAACACCAGTCTCAGGGTTAGTTCCCTCAGGATACTGTGAGATCACCATCTCGGATCCTAAATCATTCACCTACTTTACTCTTCAAAATTAACCCCATCTGCGTTCCTCATCTAATAGCGAGAAGGAGAAAGAAGAACTACACTGGACAGGGTGAGCAAGAGTGAGCCCCTCGAAATTTATGGCACTGAAGAGACCTTGGAACCTGTTTTTTTCATGAAGGTGAATATAGACCATTACAGACATCTATGTCTATGTAATCTCAATTTGCTGTCCAGCTAAATCTAATTTAGCATTTTCAGTAAGCAGCCATTATAGGCTGGGGAGAGGGCAATTGTAGGGTCTCCAATAAGATTACTGACAAATCCCGAAAAATGTCTGCCCCTGCTTCATCTCCAGTTCTATGAATCTCCAAAACCTCCATTAAAAAATGGTCATACAGATTAGATGTATTGCTCATTCAGCATACAGCTATTCCTCCTGCCCCTCCCATACACATGCACACTCAGCTTAGCCATGTATACACGTGTTCTGCAGGAATATGCCACAACCTGACACTTCTGGAGACAGCTTATCTCCGATGAGGTCTAAAGGATTGGGCATGCTGAAATCCAACAGCCCGCTCCATCTTTCTACCAACAACTGAATTTGGGAAAGTGGGGACACCCCTATATCTATTAAGTGGTTGGCTGGTCCCATTAAAATAGTCAGGTTCAGTCTCCTATAATGTGTTGTGTATGTCCAGTGTTAGGACCATAGTGGTATGGATATATAGTATGGCACCAATAGACTGATATAGGTCCATCTTGTACGGAGGTGTATGGGGATTTTTTTTCTAATGGACTCATTCAGAAAGGTCATTTATTTATGCTCCATTGCAGGTTGTTTTGAGAAGGTCCCTTCTAGACACAACATACGGTGACATACGCATGTCTCACGGATCTATATGTCACTGCACAGGTCTTGGTCGTGGACCCTTACATACATATTTGAGAATGACTAAGTAGCGCCTCTTATACGCTGCACTTTTATACGCTTCTGACTTTTGGTTTAGTGCTCCTTTAAAGAATCGTACCCGTGTAGTGGGGAAACCCTTGTCACTGTGCACCTAGCACTGTGTGTGACACTAGCAGGCTGAGCATGCCCCTTGTACTGTGCATGTGTTACCAACAGACTGTGCACAGGTCCTCTTCCCTGGCAGAGGGTCCTGGTGACACATGGAGGGATCTCCCTCTCCTACGTGAATTCTGCTGACACTGAGTGATTTCCAAGTCAACACCACACGGAGAAATCCCATGTCCTTGTGCCTATGTAACAGTCATGCATTGTGACATTACCTTATCAATATAGAGACCCCAACGTCCTCACAGTTGCCATACAAGCGTGCCCAGTTCTCCTTGATGATGTCCCTCTCGCTCTCCGTTATCTCCTCCGGTCTCTCCCATCGCTCCGTCTCATTCTCCTCTTGGACTTTCTCCATGGACCCGTCAGGATGAAATCACACACAGCCCCAGGCAGGAATCAGAGCCCCCTGCAGAGATCAGGATGTATGAGGGGAGGGGATGATGTGGGTTGTCTATTCCGAGAGCTGTCTAATTGTCAGCCCTCTGAGCTCTGTCCATTGCTGCTGTGTGTATGTGTGTGAGAGAATCTCAGCCCAGAAATAAACTGATCAAAAGTAAGATATTTCAAGGCATTGTCAGAATGCTGAGGCAGGGAGCAAATCTCCTGTCCCTCCTCTTCCCCCTCCTCTTCGCTCCTTCTCTTGCTTTCAATCCCAGCCTTCTTCCCTCCCCTTTTCACCTTCTTCTGTTTCTTAACTCTTTCTTCCTGCCCTTTTTTCGCCTCGTCCTATGTGCCCGCTCCTCTGCCATCCTCTTATTTTCTTATTCTTGATGCCTTGTCCTATTCCTAGCTCAGTTTTCTGTTTTACCTGCTCGATGCACCTTCATCTATTGCCCTCTTATTTTTTTACGTGGGGACTTTAGACCTCAAAAACATCCTTGGATTTATTGATTTACTCTAAAATTGGCCATAGCATGTGTGTGCTTCAGATGGGTAAATAAGACCCTGACCCCCAACCCAGATACAACCTTCTGAAATGTGGGATGTGTTGGTGTTCTGACAATAAGAGATAATAAGGTTGGGTTCACATATATTAATTGTTGTGTTGGACACAACTGAGGACATTTTTGCACTTTTTGTACCAATCCAGCACCTATAGCCTGACATAGCTGGACAGAAATACGATGGATACGTCTGGCGTCACAAATGATGCGCCAAGTGCAAATAAGCAAACCCATAGAGAGCGATGGGATCAGCTCTGACATCCGGTGTGGTGCAGAAAATCACTGGTCATACATGAACCCAGCCCAAGTAATAATCGCCCGGGAACTTTCTAATGAAATCGGCTTTGCTAATGTGCATGTCTTATTTCTCATATCTAGTTTCCCCATCCTCCCATTGCTCTTTTATGTCTTCCAGCCTCTCGTAATTGACTTACCTAGAAGCCAAGTTCTCCTGGTTCTCCGTTAATATTCCCTAACCCGTGCCTCAGTTTCTTCCATGATTCTAATTTGTTCTCATTTACTTGCCATCTTACTCCGCTCTTCCCGATCAGCCTCTAATTTCTTATTCCCCCCATCATTTATCCCCTCTTGTTTTCTATTTTTTTTCCTTTGCCTCCCCCCTTCCTCCTTGGCTTCTCTCTCATTCTCCTTCAGACATGACCTTGCTCTGTGTTCCCAGGCCACACACAACTCTCCCCTTTCATTCAGTCATATCTATCTTGTAGAGTCCTCTGCTCTGCGAGTATCTAGTAACAGCAACATGCCGGTCCAATAGATCATAAAGTTCCTAATGTCTACGGCCGCACTTGACGCCATGATTAATGTGTTCCCCTTTCTCACACTGCTAAGAGAGTACAGAAAAACCTTCACAATAATCTAACAAATCCTGATGCTCTTGTATCTGACATTTCCATTCTTCTCCTGCTCTCCGGGGTAAAATTGACTTTTTACGTGTTACGTTTTTTGTTTTTTTTTTCTAAGAAAACAATAATTATCCCCCAGCCCCCACTTACCCTTCCAATTTCCGTTCAATTTCTTTCTCTCCCTGACGGCTCATGTTGGCTATTATTCTAGTCCTCCCTTTTATACTCTACATCTCCTTCACAACCCTCCCTCTGGCCTCCGCTTCATGTTTATCGTCTGTATTGTTTCCCCTGTAGCTCTTATGGTCTTCAATATTAATAGTCAACCTTCTACTCAGTTTTTCCTACCTTTGCCCTACTTACTTCTTGTTCTTTTGTCATTTTTGTATTACTTTTGCTGTTGTATTTTTTACTGTTGTTTAATACAAATACTATATCTAAGAAAAGCAACAAAACCAATGCACAGACTCAAGGAATAAAAAAACTTTATAGGTGTCAATTTTTATCCTGTTAGTATAGGCGTGGATTAAGGCAAGCAGTTCTCATATGGATCACCTTCTTATTCTCTACTGTATTCTGGCCATGGGTCAGAAAAACAAAATGTTCAGGGAAGGGCAAAAGCTTTGGCTATATCACCCAGGGACCTTCACCACCAGTAACCTCCAGTCCTTCTAGTCCCTCCTAGCAGCAAGACACAGACTGACGGAGATACAGTACTGTACAAAAGTTTTATTAAGGTGTGGGAAAATGCTGCAAAGTCAGAATGCATTCAGAAATAGAAGGGTTAATAGTTTATTTTTGTCAATTATCAAAATGAAGTGAATGAAGAAAGTAGAAATGTAAATCCCATCAATATTTGGTGTGACCTTTGCCCTTTGGAGGAGGAGTCCTGAAAGTGATGATTTGGCCCCCACAGAGCCCTGATCTCAACATCATCCAGTCTGTCTGGGATTACATGAAGAGACAGAAGGATTGGGGAAAGCCTACATCCACAGAAGATCTGTGCTTAGTTCTCCAAGATGGCGGTAACAACCTCTCTGCCGAGTTACTTGAAAAACTGTGTACTGAGGAGAACTGACGGAAGGCAAAGGTCACACCAAATATTGATGGGATTTACAATTCTCTTTTCTTCATTCACACCATTTTGCCAAGTGACAAAAATAAACTATTTCTATTTCTTAAAGTATTCCTACTGTGCAGCATTTTTACCATACCTGCCTAAAACTTTTGCATAGTACTGTAGATAGTACTATACTTACTTTTCTCCATCAGTCCCATAGCCTTTGCATGGCATGTGAGTGACAACTGTTCCATTCAAACCCCTCTGGAATGGGGGCACTAAGGACCCCTATTCTATTTCTTGCAGGGGCCCCAGTGATCATACATATATCAGCTATCTTCAGGGTAGGAGAGTTAAGTTTCTTCAGGGGTAATAACTTGAAGAAAGCAAAGGGCTTTGTAAAATCCAGCATGCAAATACTTGTTTCCCTGTGAGGAAGACATGGGGGGGATTGTGGAGCTGCTCTTACTTAGATTAGATAGCTGTGAGGCCTGTTGACATCCGCAGGATATGCCTACAATTATCATGGTTTTCCAACCGTTTCACAATGGTGAACTCCTTGAATATCCTTTTCTATCACATGGAAGACCTAACAATTATTAGTATTAAAAAGAGAAAAAAAAGAGTAATTACAAACAATATCCAAGATGCAGCCAGATTAAGTTGGTTTTCCTGGTTTTTGATATTAATGACCTATCCTTAGGATAGGTTTTCAATATTAGATCAGTAAGGCGTCAACACTTCCCACTTATCAGCTCTTCCCAAGAGCTGCTGCCACCAGAACTATACACAGCGGATGGAGCCAGAAGCAAATGTCTCCGTCCACTGTGTAGTGGTTGTGTCAAGTTACTGCAGATCAGCTCCCATTTAAGTGTCCCCCACTGACAGACAATCAGGTGGGGTATATAGTGACAGAGAATTGTGTTTCAACTGGAGGCCTTCCTTAATTAAAGGGGTTTTTCTAGCTTTTGTTATAAGGATACCGATCAGTTGAGGACAATTGAATGGGAGCTGATCTGCATTTACTTGGAATAGCCAATACACAGAGGGCCAAGCTCTCTGCTTCTGGCTCCGTCCACTATGTGTCAATTGTATTTTAATTCAAAGTTTTTGAAAAAGATGTGAAAAAATATTGAGTACATAGTCTGTGAGATACATACTGAAGGTACATACAAAAATAATCTGAAAACTGCGCTGTACTTCCTGCGCTGGTGCAGTTTATCAATGAAGCCAGAGGAGCACACCTAGGCTGCAGTGCGCATGCGCTGGACCTCAGGTACATGCTCAGTGAAGCCGAGGTGTATGTTTCCAGCTTCACAAGCTGCTGGGACCACCAGAGTCCAATGCAGTCCAATGCAGATTCATCTCTAGGTAAGTATAACAGATTATTTTTTGAAAATGTGGTTACGGATGGATTTACAACAAGATGATTTGGGACACTAAGCCCCCGGTCTATAAGGACCTGTGGATGGTTTAGTGTCACAAATAAACCTGACAGGTTCAATGGGGAAAAAGGAAAACAGCTTATAGAGAAAAACTAAAACATGAAAAACTTGCACATATAATTCAGCCCACACATAAGACATGGGAAAACATAAAAAGATAATAAGGGTGAAGGGGGGGACGGACAAAAAGGTCATGGAAAAAGCAGAGTGACCTGCTCAACCAGGTATAATCACAACCCCAACTTAAATGCCCAGGACAGCGAATAGGTGTCCCAAGGGTCCCAGACCAACTGGAATTGTTGCAAGGTGTTATTGAAAGATGCTGTAAGATGTTCCATTGTACAGTAGATATGTCCCTCATGCAAGAGAGTAAATCATGAATCTCACGGGTAAAACCTATTTCCATATGCTAGTAAACAAGCAAATGTTGAAACTATTTGGCAGCCCGTTTACCCATATCTCTCAGGGGAACATTCAGTAAGTAGTGGAGTGGGTCAAGGTGTGGATATCAGTTCTTCGACTTTGCATCAAAATAGTCATATCATAGGGCAATCCCAGAAAATCTGTATTAAAGTCTGTTAGGCATCTCCAGCATGTAGATGGGATGGCAGAGTCAAGCCTATACATGAGAGCTTGTATTTGGTTCAGACTTTTGTATTGGTTCTTTATAAACAGTTCAAATAAGTGTCTTAGCCGTTCTGGACCAAATTATCTGCCACAACTACATAGATATGGGCCTACCCAAAACAGGCTCCCATTTCATCATATACTTGTGTACCCAAGGGTGGTGGGTTTGAAGAATTCTGTAAATAGCCGATATAAGGATTATAGTGGATGTGCCTTCACAACATCATTTCTTGAAGGCCATTGGGGGGACATTAAGGGATCCAAAATTGTGTATCATAAAATGATGAATCTGTAAATAATAAAAATATGCCTTAAAGGGCTTGTCCACTTTCAGACCAATATTGAGAGACAAACGTTATTGTTTGTATAATAAAAAGATATACAATTTTCCAATATACTTTCTGTATCAATTCCTCACGGTTTTCTAGATCTCTGCTTGCTGTTATTCATTCTGCATACTTCCAGTGGATAAAAATCAGTCCATGGTCATGTGATATACAGTCCATGGTCATGTGATGGACACACAGGTGCACACATTGTTATGTTCACAGCTCAGTAATCAGACATCTGCCTAGTAACAAGCTGCGCACCTGTGTGCTCATCACATGACCACGGACCATATATCACATGACCATGGATTGTATATCACATGACCATGGACTGATTTTTATCCACTAGAAGTAACAGAATGAATGACAAAAAGCAGAGATTTAGAAAACCATGAGGACATGATACAGAAAGTATATTGGAAAATTGTACAACGTTTTATTACAAAAACAATAACCTTTGTCACTCAATATTGGTCTGCAAGTGGCCAACCCCTTTAAGGGGGATAGAGCGCTACTGCTGGAGATGGGAGATTGGGTGACTCTGGGGTAAAAGGGTTAACTACATCAGCTACGTGAAAGGTACCAGCATCTATCCTTACCCAGGTTACATTATATGAGTGCAAATTCTCAGGGATGGTTGATGTGAATAGTATATGAGTCAGAGATGGGCATGTAGAGGCTAATGTGAAACTGTATGAGACCTAGGAGGGACCGCAAATCAAGTGGAGCGGGATTCCCCAACAATAGTGAATTGGGGTAGATAGGGACAAGCCACAGCTTTTCTATTGCTAGTGATCTAAAAATCAATTCAAACCCCAAACAAAAAATTAATTCGGATCCCAGAAATCGCACAATTCATACTCCAAATGTCAGACCCCAAAATAAATTCAGGCCTACGTCCATTGATAGTGATGGCAAAACAATAATGGTCACATCTACACAGGGTTTTTCTCCCATGATCCTGGCACTGCCCTGTCCTTGCCATTTGTCAATCTGTGCCTTAAATCTCATATTCCTTGAGCCATTTGCTGCCATTGCTGAGTGTGGTCCCTGGGCTACTGCTGTTGCTGCCTCTGTGGAACCCCAGTTGGCAGAGGCTTGGCTTGAAACTACTAGGCCACTATGCTAAATCTATAATGGGGCCCCTATTTACATTGTGCCATTTAGAATAGTGGTATATTTTGTGTGGCATGGGGATCTTTGGGGTCCTGGTAGCGGCTGCTTCCTCTGCACCCCCTATAGCTACACCCCTGCCAGTTGGGAATAGCTTACCTAATATATATGGTCAGTATACATTATCTATGCAGTATATGACACTTATGCTGAGGAAGGGACCACAGCCAATTGTTTTGCCCAGCGTCCTCCACCACCCTTGATCTGGTCCTATCTGTACCTGAACAGAATCCTTGTGGGTCGTGTGAAACAGTATAATATTGTACAACCTCAATGCTTCCACTGGCCCCAGGGAATTTTCTACAGAATTAACCCTGCTGCCTGTTTCCAGATCAGATACATCATCAGGTTCAGAAACCTTGTTCTTCGCTCTCTTCTGACGGCAGCTCAGTTAGAAAAATTAAATAAGCCATAAATCCAGGCTTGGCCTGTCCTATTACTCTGTGATATACTGGACCAGGGGAAGTAGATTATCATGTTTTCTTGACTTCCTTGTCATATTGCTATGTGAATGTTCCATATGACTGTACTAAGTAAGAGACTTAAATTGGATGTGTGCCCTAGTCACTAATTGTAGCATTACGTAAATTGACAATAACCCAGTTCACTCGATGAGACCACCTGCTTGGGTTTTACATGGGGGTGGTTTAATGAGAAGCGCGGAGTCACAGTACTGGCAAATTAAAGGCCTAAGGCAGTGATCATTGATAGGCCCCACTGTACATAGTTTATCATGCTTTACCTCCCACTAAAACAGTCATTGAGTCACTTATTACTATACCCAGTAAGCAACATACACCAAGTCCTTGCTATAAAACTTCAAAGGATGTGCTCATATTTTCTATTATCATACACTACATACCGGTTTTGTAGTATGCACCATTGGGATATTAAGGATGTCTATGAGATGGAACTGCCCTCATGTCAGTGCAGAGGTGTACCTATACTATAGGTTTCAATCATACTGTATGTACAGTAGAATCTGCTGAATCCCATATGTCCAGTGGTGCACCCCATAGCTGAAGGCGTCAGCGTCATGTTTTTATGCAAAATCAAATGACACTGCATATGACAGAATGGGACATAACAATTTGTGACTATTTTGTGGCTATTACTGTAAGTGCCAGAAGGTCAATTCCAAAGCACATCCTTCTCTCAAGCTACCATCCTATAACTTGAATCCAAGGAATACAGTGTGGTAACAATGGCAATTGTGTGCAAGCCTGTGGACTGCTGGGTTAGTTTTGACTCTGCTAGAGCAGTATTCATTTACCCGGAGAAAAGAATGCGAAATCACATGGAAAATTGGATTACCATAAATACATACATAGTGGTACTATATCACAAACATAAATAGTACTAGTATACTGCACACATACATAGTACCTCTATAGCATACACATATCAATATACCATAAACATACATAACGCTGTTATGCCATTCATACTTATAGTACGGCTATACTGCACACATGTATAATACTGCTATACAGTATAAGTTTACTCTTTTTGAATATGCAAAAAGTATATACACAAATCACACATAAACAAATTACATATTAAATATATATTGCACATACACACACACACACACACACATATTACGCATACTTGTCTATCTTGCAGATCACTGTCACATCCCAACAGTGAAGATTGCACCATGGTGAGGAAAGCAAAACCTTCTTCCTGCCTAAACTGCTCTTTGCATTCTTTCTTCCTCCAACCTCTTCTGTAAGTTCCGACAGAGCCTGGATCAAGTTACAACAGCCAGAAGAAGCTCCAGCTGCTGAAACTTTCTGCAGTACAGACAGAAGAAGGAGGCAGAAGACAGGACTTCCAAAGATCCACATCTTGGAACCCCTCCAGAATCTCTAGCTGACTCTACAAGTGTTCTTTGCTATGCCCCTGTACTCCACCAAAGACCAATTTTTAAGTGGGTGACCAGCATCTGCTAGGTCCACTGTGAGGAGAATTGAACTTGGCTATTTAGGATGTAGTGGGAATTCCATAAAATATGATTACAATTTGAGGGTTTTCTGAGACTTCTATTGTATGGCCTGTCCTTAGGTAGACCTTGGCTATTTTATCAGTGGGTTCCTGGGACACCCACCTAACAGTTGGTGTGTGTCTCCTACTGTGTGTTGTGTATGATACTGGTGTGTTTTTATGTAGCTTTTATTACCCTTCAAGCAGAGTACCTAAACTTCTGCACCCTTTATTGATACTCCTCAGCAATGACTGATACCGCATCAGTTTTCTAGGCCAGAAATTATAAACATATCTCCACTTACCAAAGAACATTCCACATTCCAATGACTTGACTGGAAAGTTTCTAAATTCAGAAAATGTGTATCTGATTTACACATTACATTTTTAGGAATCTCATTTATAACTCATTGACCACTAATGCAAAGAAGACAAGTAAGATTAATCTGAGAATTAGCTACATATCTTGGTTGGGAGGCCTTAATGGGATTCTACTGCCAACCAAATCACCCCTTAACCACTTATATTCTGTTATAGAGGCAGTTACTTGCATAGTGAACATACCTTTCTTGTGTCAAACTGCAATGTTGTTGCTAAGAAATTCTACATTTATTCCATATGCAGATCAACTGTTTGGTGCACTTAGGGCGGGCCACACCTGCTGGAGCACCCATTTACTTTTGTGGTAGCCTCCCACTGCCATCCTTAAAACACAAAAACTGACGTGTCCCAAGGACAGCGATTTGCCACAACCACAAAAGTAGTTGGTGCTCCAGCACTTGTGGCCTCCATTCTGAGGGAAACATTAAATTTAAACTAGCCTTATGCGTTCAGACTATTCTTTGTACAGAGATTAATATACTTATTACAAACTTCTATATATCTGTATTAAAGATGGGCGAACCTTTTAGGATTTGTTTAGTTTCAGGTTCCGGTGGTTTGGGTCCAAGATTTCTTTTGAATTGAACAAGTTCGGTATGAACCTCACCTTAAATTGTCTTAGAACATAGTGTAGAATACTCTTAAGGTACGTTTACATGGAGGAATTCCTCTTCATTGATGCAGGGCATGGGCATTCCATTGCGGCTTACCCCTGCTGACTAAGCCCAGATGAAAGGGCCTAAACAGCAGGGCGTCTCATACCACGTAATCCACAGCAAGATCGAGCAGGATGCTTATTTTTTCAGTGTCCTGTTCTGATCTCTGCCTCTCCTTGAAAACAATGCTTGGCAGATTCTTAGTGGAATCTGCCGCGGATTCTGGAGCGGAATCTGCCCCCATATCCAGCAAATTAATCCATGTGAATGTACACTTAGGGCTCCTAGGAACATATCTATCCAATTTTTATCTCTCTAAGGCAAACACAGCCGAAGTTATGTCAATGTGAAAGTGACATTATTATACTCTGGGGTCTCTTCAGACACTAGATCAGAGGTAGGCAACCTTTTTTTGTTTGGCGTGCCGATTTAAATTAAAAAATCAAAGATGAGCTCCTCGGAGTGCCGCGCAATAATTATAAGGCTGACATCCCCTAAACTAAAGTTATATAGCACACACAGTAACAAAGGGGTGCTGTCATACTGTGCTCTCAGCCACATGCGTTTACCGCTATTTGCCTTATTACACCTGTAATTTTCCATTTGAAGCAATGTAAGTACATGTGTAACCCACAATTAGTGGTAAATGTATGACTGGGAGCAGAGTGAAGTAACATCTGTAGTATGGTGACACATTATGTACCTGGATGCTGCATCCAGTCCCCGGCCGCCAGTACTTTTACTTTTCTATAAGAGAAATGCGGATTAGTTTCAGCCACTTTTAATTCCTGGCTGTGCGGTAACAGCAAAACCACAGCCAGTAACTAACGGGTGTCACACTTATCCCAAAGCACTGGTACCCGGGGACTGGGTCCTTGCTGTACAGTGAGAGCTCCGCCTCCTGGGCTTCCTCACCCCTCTCATTGGTGGGCAGGGAGGGCAGTGAGAGAAGGGAGAGGGTCCTATACCTCAGCCCTAGCAGAGCACTGAAGGGACACTCCCCCTTCATTTAATACCTGCAGGTGCCGTGCCAGCAGAATATGCCACGTTTGGGATGCGTGCCAGGGGTTGCCGACCCCTGCACTAGATTATAATAGGTGGCGGCCGAGGGGAGGTGTAAAAAATAAAAAACATTCATACTCACTTTCGTTACCTCTCTTGGGCAACGTCTTCGCCTCCTCAGTGACATCAGGCTCTCTCCTGTGATGTTATGCGCCTGAGGTCACTGTTGAGGCCTGTGATTGGGCCCCAGCGGTGACATCACAAAATGACACTTGGCGTGCCCATGTGACTGCTGGTGGCCCAATCACAGACCTCAGTGGTGACCCTGAGCACATGACATCACAAGAAAGCACCAGACACAGCGAGGAGGCCCAAAAGAGGTAACAGAAGTATGAATGTTTTTTTATTTTTGTCACCTCCCTTGGGCCTCCACCTATTATATAGTAAACACTAGATAGGTGGCCAAAGGTACCGAAAAATGTGTGACCAGCCTAACCCTGGACGAACTGAACTAACACCAAAAACTAACCCCATTTGCTTTTTGCTATTGAGTCCCCTTTTTGCTATGTGCACCTGTATCAGAAGTGACATGACTAATGACCAATTCTACCCATTATAAGTATTTCACCCTTTACACATTTTTCCTAGTTAATATCTAATTTTCTAATAGTGTGAGCATAGTAGGATAGGTCATATATAAATCAATATGTTTTGAAGGCTGAAAGCGAAAGGTCCACAGAATAATCTTCACTGCATGACTGCTGAAAACCATTATAATCTGTTTCGCAAAATAAGGATATTTTGTGCAGAAGATTCTATAATTCTGGAAATGCTAATATTCTTTATATAAATGGGGTTTGGTGAATCAATTCGGTATCTGTCATTTTATATTATTATCATTGAGGTATATTAGGAATGAATCTGAAGGCTGCTGCGGTGGTGACAGCGCTGGATACACTGCGCTGGTAATGTGTTATAAGTATAATCATCAATGGACAATGTATTGTCTGAGTTCACAGGGTTAGCTTAAAGAGAACCTGTCACCTGTTTATTTCTCTTACGTGTATAGTGCCAACATATGCCACAGCGCTTTACAGAAATTGTCAGTCACTGTCCCATATAGGGCTGGAAGAGTGAAGAAATCAGGCGATACCTTTTAGAGGCTAACTGAGTATATTTATAAGTAAGCTTTCAGGAGTACTAGCTAGCTCCCTTCATCAGACATGGTGTGATACAAGAACTGAAAATTAACAGATTTTTATACACATGGTTTTCAAAGCATTTTAGAGTCCTTAAAAAAAAAAATTGCAATCTAAGTAGAGAAGTTATTTACAACAGGTCAAAAAAACAGTCTGGAAACTTGTGGTGCGTGACGGAGGGATCAGTAATTCTTGCTGTTATCTGTTTGCTATCAGGAGGTGATTTGTGTCCCTCACAGGTCATACATAGTGTGATTTGAAGCTGGCATGAATATTGAGTTCAGTTCATGGTTCATGCATAGTGTGACATGAAGCTGGCATGAATATTAAGTCCAAATTGCAGAGTTTGAAATTTTTGCATAAATTTGTACTCCATTTCTTTCCTTTTCTCCTGTGTCTTAAAATGTCCCATTAAAACCACAACCCGCAAATCTTCAATAGAGTGGTTTTCTCCGGAGAAATGTGCGGCCACTGGGAGATCTGTTCTGCTGTTATTAATGGTGGATCTGTGTGAGTTCATTCGTTGACTGAGTCTCTGCCCTGTTTCCCCCACATAGAGGCCTGTGGTGGGACATTACGTACACATTATGAGGTACACCACATTGGAAGACCTGCAGGAAAATGTCCCCCTAATTCTGTGCACCTGTTGTGACTGTGGGATAGGTACACTGTCAGCGGTGTGGATGTGCTTGCAGGTCATGCACCTTTTATGTAGGCAAGGTGAGGTGCCATTTTCAGTTGGGGCCTTCAGGGCACTCCGGACGATAATGCGCCTCAGGTTTGGTGGTTGTCGAAAGGAGAGGAGAGGGGGGACTGGAAATATGTCCTTGAGTCTGTTGTCCCTATGTAGCACAGGTTGGAGCTCCTTGGCAATCCTTCGTAGGATCGCCAGCTGTGGGTTGTAGGTGACGAATAGGGGCACTTGGGCTTCTTTCTGGGTCTCTCTATATGTGAGCAGACTGTCTCTGTTAATGGCTGCTGCTTTGTTTAATTGGTTGTCTGTCACTTTTGGTTTGTATCCCAATCTGAGAAATTTCATCCTCAAATCCAGGAGGTGCTTGTCCAGGTCTGTTTTGTCGGAGCAAATACGATTGTATCGTATAGCCTGGCTGTAGATTATAGATTGTCTTGTGTGCTTGGGGTGGAAGCTGTCGTTTCTCAGGTAGGCCGTTCTGTCTGTGGGTTTGTGGTATATTGATGTGAGTAGCCGGTGGTCTTTAATGTATATTGTGGTATCCAGAAAGTGAATTTCACTCCCTGAATAGCTAAGTTTAAGGTTGATGATCGGGTGAAAGTCATTGAAGTCATTATGGAATTGAAGTAGGGCCTCCTCACCTGCAGTCCAGATGACAAGGATATCATCGATATAACGAAGGTAAATCATAGGTTTGGTGGCACATGTTGATAAATATGTTCCTTCCATTTCTGCCATAAAGAGATTTGCATATTGGGGTGCACATCTGGTCCCCATTGAAGTTCCCATTCGCTGTAGATATAGATCCTCTCCAAAGGTAAAATGGTTGTGGCTAAGGATGAATTGTATGAGCTGCGTTACTGGTTCTGTTGGGAGGTTTTGTTTTGCCAGGTGTACCCGACATGCTGCAACTCCATCCTTGTGGGGAATGTTGGTATACAGGGATTCCACATCCATGGTGGCCAAAATGGTACCCTCAGGTAGAGGGCCCAGGGCATTCAGTTTGTTAAGAAGGTCAGTGGTGTCCTGGATATAGCTTGGAGTATCCCTGACAAGGGGTTTTAGGAGATTTTCCACCCAACCTGAGATGTTTTCTGTCAGTGTCCCAATGCCAGAAATGATAGGCCTCCCAGGGTTGCCATCTTTGTGTATCTTTGGGAGCATATAGAAGCAGCCCGGCCTGGGATCCTCTGGGATAAGTCCTTTTACCTGATTCTGGATCTGGACTGGAAACTCCTTGATCATACTCTTTAGTTCTTTCATATAGGCCTCTGTGGGATCACTTCCAAGTTTGGAGTAATGGATGGGATTTGACAGTTGCCTGTTTGCTTCCTGGATATAGTCTGAGGTGTTCATTATGACTATTGCGCCCCCTTTGTCAGCTGGTTTTATTATTATATCCTGATTTTCTTTCAGTGAAGTAATAGCCTTCTGTTAGGGTTAGGTTATGCGCCTGTTTCTTTTGTTTCTCCAGGATTTCTGATTTTACTTTGCTTCTGAAACAGTCAATATATTTATCCAGTGCTGCATTAGCTCCAGGGCGTGGGGTCCAGGTAGATTTTTTGGTAGGATTCCTTATGGGCTGTTCCATCTCAGAGTCGCTGCTGTATGGAAGGTCTTTGTCATAAAAATATTCCCTTAATCTCATTTTTCTGAAAAACTCCTCCATATCATTGCAGAGTTGGATATGGTCAGTGTGTGCCGAGGGGCAGAAGGAGAGACCTTTGGAGAGAACTGACATTTCGTGTTTGTTTGGCTCATAAGAGGAAAGATTCACAACACAGCTTTGCTGAGCTGGGCTAGTATTTGCGGTTGTAGTAATGAGGCCTTTTTGTCTCAGTCTGTGGAGCTTTTTCTTTTTGTTGTTAACAAGCATATCCTGAAGTTTCCAGTAGTTTCCATATAGGGCTCACAATCTAAATTCAATATGTCTTTGGAGTGTGGGAAGAAACCCGAGTACCTGGAGGAAACCCACGCAAACACGGGGAGAACATACAAACTCCTTGCAGAAGTTGTCCTTGACAATGACAGATGCTATCACCCTGAGCATTTTGGTGTGGTTTTTTTTAATCCAGATCCATTCAGCCATTTCAAAGGTATAAGCCCTTTTAGTTTTAGACCCTAGTTTGTATCATCACTAAAAGGGCTTATATCTTTGGAACAGCTGAACGGATTTGGATAAACAAAACACCAAAATTCTCAGAATGACAGCAACTATCAGATGGTTTATGCCATTGAACTTTTTAGACAGGTCCTTTTTAAGTCTACATTGCTGAAGCTCATTAGAACTTGTAGCTGCCAGCTCAGTTCTTTTCAATGTAATATTAAAAGATGACCGAAATACCCTCAACATATCATTACCCTAGTAAACATAAGGCGAAATGAAAGCCTGAAACCTTCACCAGACATCATCAGAGCCACGTGTAAGTCAGTGGTAGGTAGAACACAGGCAATCTATAACACAAGACTGCCTTAAAGGAAAGGACTATACATGTATACATCACTGCAATGAATTGGGACATAGAGGGACACAGCTTTAGGATATTTCCATGTATAGGTAAACTGGGACCTAGGTTTTGGTTCAGCAGGGGCTTAGATTCATTTCGTTGCCTTATCTTTGTATGTAAATATCCTGGCCAGGGCAGAGTGGCTTGTTGGTTCCACGTGCGAGGACAGCCATTCCTGGCTTTCTGCAGAATTATGCTTTCTATATATGTTGTGTGTGAACAGGAAACGTACTGATAACATCACATGGTTGGAAGCATTAAGATCTATATGGAATGTGTCACAAACATGCTTTGAATAGGATTTGTTAGTCCAGGTGCAGGAGGTGATAAGAAATAGCTTATTAAATACATTTTGTCATCTATTAGAATTCAATCTAACAGGAGAATACATGAATTTAGGAAGACACCATAGCAAAATTTAAAACAGGGCCCCTTACTGGTTGCCATAGGGGTTATATTATATATCTTTTTCTTATTAAAGTCCTGAACGGCTGTTGATATTGGATAGTTTACAGTGTTTTTAGCATAAAAATACATTTTTGGCTATATTTTTGCTCCCATGTGCTCCCGGCTGTTGCAAACCTATGCTGTTCTGAGGCTGAGGGCAGGCTCTGGACAGAATCAGTCTCCTTCACCCTCTGGAAACTGACAATATACAGGTAGTTCTTACTTCTCTACAGAAGGAGACTTTTCCTTATACTTTCTTGCTCCCATGGAGGCTCTTCTTCTTCATTGACAAGCAAGGTAGAAAGCTACTTTTATTGGCTGCCCTGCTGTGAGGAGCATGACTGAGCATGTCCGTCCACCAGCACTCAGCTCAATAGCTGAACATGCACATTGCTATATACAAAAAACACCCGGTGGTGACATATTAGGGAAGCATATGTCACGATCACCAATTTTTTTTTCAATAACGCAGTTCCATTTTTATGATCTATACATTCAATAAGATATTTAATGGTGTGACAACCCCTTTAACATTACACTGCTTACAAAAGTGGGTGAAAACAACATAACATGGGGTCCAATAGTAGATGCAGGGCATACTTCTACAACAGTGGTCTCCAATGTGTTTTACCTTGAGGGCCACATTCATCTAAGAAATGGGGGACAATTGTAGAAAGCCAAGTGAAAAAAGACATATAATTGAAAAATTCAGATAAATATTTCAGTGAGAAATTTGATAATATAGGGAGCTCCAGGATTTTAGTCAATACCTTGTCACAAACTAGACATGGTCAAGGTAGCAATACCAGTAGTATTGTATTATTTTTGCACCAAAGAACATAGGTAATATCATGTTGGCATGTGTTCCAAGATTATGATACGTGGCAATACGCCGAATGTGTATATTATAATCAGACTACACAGGGTTTGTTTGTAGTCTGTTGCTATGGAGACAAATACACTACATCTCCATAGGAACTATATAATCAGATGTATTGTTAACTGAAACTATACATATAATTGCTACATATTCTTATTTTAGATGCAATAGATCATAGATAAATATGGTTGGAAGAAAATATGTCCATCAAATTGTAAAATTGTAGATGAGGGGATGACAAAAACATAAAACAATAAGAATCTTGGTTTTCCATCATTGATCCAGTGGAAGCAAAATAAATTGTTATATGGCATAAGCCATTTAGCTCTAAAATAAGCAAATCCTTCCCGACCCTATGTGGACAATAGGCTGGATCAACACAAGCGCCGACTTCAGAGTAATCTATACCATCAAATCATGACATAATGGAAATGTAGTCTTGTCTGTCAGGAAAGTTACATCTCAGTTATTGGTGGTATTTCAGTGACCTTTACGTTCCATGACTCCTTTTTTTTCTTCCTGTCACTGCATAATTACAGCCCGGAGGGATTTTTATTTTTTTTTTATAAATTCGCATTCTGTAAAAAATTTCTGTATCTTGTATCTAGTTTAATAGCAGAATATAATTATTATCCACAATGTATCTCCCCTTATCTAGTTCAGTAAGATAAGTACTAGATCCGGTAAAAGAATATATGTAAAATACTTTATATTCAGTACAGCTCAGATTACCAGCCAGTGGACAAAATTTATTTATTTTGCTTATTTATATAGTGCGATCATATTCTGCAGCGCTTTACAGACGTTGTCAGTCACTGGTCCATATAGGGCTCACAATCTACATTCCCTATCAGTACGTCTTTGGAGTGTGGGAGGAAACCCACACAAACATAGGGAGAACATGCAAACTCCTTGAAGATGATGTCCTTGGCAGGATTTGAGCCCAGGACTCCAGCGCTGCAAAAACTTCTGTGTCACAAAATCCAGCCACTATAATCCTTATGATAGTCACAAAATCTTTTACCTTAGAATAAAAGAGGTATTTCCATCTCAGACATTTAAGGTATATCCCATGGCTATGCCATAAATGACTCAGATGAGAAATCAGATGAGTTTGTGTTAGTGATAAGCTCATCATCACAAATCTGGGAACTGCACATTTTGCAGGATCAATATGGTATTATTATTATTATTATGTGGCACCCATTGAAATGTATAGTCACCCAGGGCAGGAGATGCGTTTTCAGACACCTATCTGCTTTAGTTAATAGAGTAGTTTCCCAAGGGGGAAGCATCCTTCATAAGGTCCATTTGGCCCATCCTAATAGGTCAAGTCTTGTAAACGATACGAGTAGTCACTACTTACAGTATCTTACGGTTGTCTCCAAAAAGATTAGAACTCTATAAGTGAAACGTTGAGTTTATCTCTGTCTTAAAGAGAAACACACCATCTTAATATTTTATTAAAGTGAGTCTGTCTCCAGACCCCAACATATCACCCCAACCCTGCAGATAGATAGGTTAGGGTCACCTGAATCAAATGGTGTTTCCCCTTGTAAATTGGTGACTCTGTTGCCAAGATATTGTTCTTTTTGTCAAGATGTAAATTAGTCTTTGGAGCAATTAGGGCATTGTAGTTGACCCAAAGAGGTGGCTGACAATGCCCTTGTGGATTCAAAGAGCTCATTTGCATATTGACAAAAACAGCTTTATCTCTCCAATGGAGGTACAGATTTACAAGGAGAAACACTGTTTGATTTGGGTGACCCTAACCTATGTATCTGCGGGGCTGGGGTGATATGTTGTGTTCTGGTGACAGACTCCCTTTAAGTATCACATAGAGAAAGGAGCTACTGCCCTCTCCCTCAGCACTGTCCATCGGTTTCCATCACTGGAAATGGAAGTGGTATGGAAACCAAAAATATGGGTTTTACATGAAATGCAACTTTAACTGAAATACATTCCCATCATGACTTTCATCTTGAACATGCTTATTGATAATTCTTTGCAGCGCCACTAAATGGTACCCAATTACAATCATATAAAGCCATTTAATACTTCCATACAATGACCAAGCCATATTGCCATTCAATGCCCAAATTCATTGCCTAAATAATACTGCCATACAGTGTCCCCATAATACTGGATATACAGTTCATCTAATACCATCATAAAGTTCCAAAACAAGACTACTACAGTTAAAACAAACAAACATTATAGCAGCCAAATCGTATGCAAATAATGACATTATTGAGCTTGTTTAAACATTTTCTTTGTCATTATAATTAAAAAATTATCATATTAGGCTGATATGTCTGGTTCTGTAGAGATTACTTTTCAGTAGTCATCTCATTATCATCACAGACAGTATTATAATGACAGGTACCACCTATATATAGATAGATAGATAACATTTTGTGAATTCACCATTCAGAATAGTTGAAGGTCACAGCTCACCTCCTTTCTCTCCCTGCGTAACAATGTCTGCACAGGTCACAGAACATACCCACAATACTCTCCCCTAGAAGTCAATGCTCATCGCCAGTCTACAGGTTTCCGTGGCCTACTGTATGTGGCTGTCTTTAAAGCAGATTATATCTCCACCAATTCCAACTCTTTGCATCCTTCAATAGGCACATCCCCACTGACTGGGTGCAGTTGGATTTTTTTCTCTAGCTTCCACTGTTCCCAAGCAATCTACTGTGAAATAGGCGGTCACTGTATGTCTGCTCCACTCCAGTACCGCACATCTGACAGTAAAGAAATTAACAGAAATTATTGCTCAGGAATGGTGGAGGCTAAAGAAAAATTCCATCTGCACCGCCTATTGAAGGATGCAAAGAGATAGAATTGGTGGAGGTGGTGAAAGCTCCTCTTTAAACATATCTCTGAATGCTGTTAACAGTCGCTTAGGTAAAATGGCCACCCCATAATTACATATGGAAAATAGGAAAAATAAAAATCACCATTTGGAAAATAAAAACAAATTTCCTTATCTCGTTTGAATTGGTAAAGAAAATATAGATGATACATTCTCTTTAAACAACCCATACAATAACACCATAAAGTTCCCACATAGTAAATTATATTAGGTGTTTATATATATATATATATATATATATATATATATATATATTTGATGGCTAAGGGTTGCTTTTGTGGCTCTTGTCCCTAGACACTCCCTAAGTAACAGGGACCCTGGGAAATTCGCCAGTTGTCCACCACCTAAAAATACCCTAGGGGGTTACTACTGGCAGCCAAAATGCCGCTGCTTAGAAGATTCACCATTACGAATACACAGTATTATAAATTCACTGTTACAGATACATAGTATATACAATAATAACACTCTAATATAAAGTACAAACACTCAAATTCCAGACAAAATCTATTATTCGGTGTGTTCAGAAGAATCTACCATTGGATGAAGTTGATGGAAAATAATACAATGTAATATTGCTAAGCTTTCATGACGTGTCTCGCTTATCTAACAATATACCATGCGAGGACTCTCCTTAGAAAAAAAAAAAAAGAACATGTTCTCGGTAAGGAAATGCCAGCAGGTCTTTGTAATGAAGGTTCCTGTTACAAAAACATAATCAGTGATAATGACTGTGATATTTTTACAACAAGATTTATATGTTTTTGTGGAGTTTTGCAGCAGTCTCATATCTAGAATAGATGTGAAATTATTATTGTAACATATTGTGGCTTGAAATGAATATAAATAGGGTGCCACCATAATCAGGAGACCTCATTTTATAGGGCACCAAGTTATCTTCCAAAAGCTAAAATTAGGTGCGACAGAACAATGAGAACAGACACGGAGACTTTCAGGCAGTTCTGCTTGGAGAAAAACAGGAAGGTAAGCGCTTCCAAAAGAAGGTCAGGTTTTTATGTAAATTATATTTATATGGAAGCCGTCTGATTATGTGACCTATCCATCGGGCCTTAAAGGGGTTTTCCCAACAAAACAATTTACAGTAAGCTGTTAAGTGTCTGATCGCAGGAGGGTCCCACCACTGGGACTTTCACCAGTAACAAGAACAAATCACTAGTACGATCATACATAGACTACTTTGAGCAATTTGGGGCCCCTGTGTACAAGAAGGACATAGTTGAACTTGAGAGAAGGTCAACCAAGACAATTAGGGGAATATTACAGGTTACAGGTTTTAGATTTTGGTGAAGACAAGTTGATCCAGGTTTTATACTGATCATCACATTTGGAATCTGGAAGGAATTTTTCCCCAGGCATGAGGCAATTGGCATCAGCCTCATGAGGTTTTTTTCATTCCTCTGGATCAACACTGTAGGGTTATAGGTTGGATTTGATGGACCTGTGTCTTCATCCAACCTGATGTACTATATTACTATGTCTACTATTTGAATGTAGCTCCATTTAGTATCTGTGGGTTTGCTGAAGGTAGACGAGTACAGCACTTGGCTATCTTTGGCTATGGTCCCGATACAGACACTATCAAACCTTCTGTAAAGTGTCAGTCAGTTGCATCATTGAAGCTGTCCCACCATGATTAATTCACATTTTTTCATTTATGGCTGTTATAAGCAGAGGTCAACTCAGGAAATATTCAACCGGGGTGGGATGGGGGCAAAGTAGACTGTTGCCTTCGGCAGTTACGTTTTTTTTTTTCTCAATTAGTGTTTCCCTGTATAAATAAGAACATTAGGGATTGGTGGGAAAAAGATGTAACTGGAGACAATGATAAAAAGGACTGTACATGTGACAGCTATGATACACTTCAGGGGCTGGTGTGGGGGGTAGGCACATTTGGTAACAATTGATTTGGGGACCAACAAAGCTTGTCTTGACCCCGGATAAGGATGGGTAGCGTGAAGACCTTGTCCAACAGTCATTCCTTCCTTATGTCCTACAACCAATGAAAGGGGACATGTAAGAGACAGGTTATTCAGGTAGAGGGATATTCCCATCTGGGACATTTAAGGCATATCCTCATATCTGATAGATGTGGTTCCACTCCTGGAATTTGCGCATACAGTCAATGGGAAAAACTAAGTACAACCTCTTTGAATTCGGTAGTTTTATGTACCAGGAGTCTCAGGACATAATAAAAAACATCTGGTCCTTAGAAGGTCTTAAACTTAGATATATCCAACCTCAGATGAACAACAACGCAGAACAGATTCCACCGTGTTATTATATATTTAACAAAAATGAAGCCAAAATGGAAAAGATGTGTGTGAAAAACTAAGTCCCCCCCCCATGAATGAACAGCTTGTAGAATGACCTGTACAGCAATATCTTGATGCAGTGGTTTTCTGTATGACTTTACTAGTCTCTCACATCATTCTGGAAGAATTTTGGGCCACTCTTCTTTACAACGTCGCTTTATTTCATTGTGAGCATTCATTCATGCACAGCTCTCTTAAGGCCACATCACGGCACTTCATTTGGATTGAGGTCTTGACTTTGGCCATTACAACACCTTGATTCTTTTCTTTTTTAGCCATTCTCTTGTAGATTTGCTGCTGTGCTTGGGATCAGTGTCCTGTTGAATAACCCAGTTTCAGCCAAGCTTTAGCTGTTGGATAGATGGCTTCACATTTGACTCTAGAATACTACGGTATACAGAGAAGTTTATTCAATGACTGCAAAGTGTCCAAGTCCTGAGGCTGCAATATAAGCCCACCCAACCCCACCCCCTTCACCACCGTGCTTGATAGTTGGTATGAGGTGTATTGACGTCTTGTATCTGTAAAACATGATGCTGTGCATTATTGCCAACCATATCCACTTTAGTCCAGAAATCTTGTGATTTGTTCTGATGCAACTTTCACAAGGAAACAAGTAATTGTGCACATCCGGAAATCTTCATAAAACCAATTTGTATTCAGTACAGTAAAACAAAAATGCCACATACCTACCTATACTCCATACTTCCTGGCTATGCCTTTTTTTTTAACTCCTCATTCGATGACTGATGAAGGTCCAATTGTGGGACCAAAACGTTTCATAACATGTCACATATATGGATGAAATAAATATTTGGAGTGTTTAGGCATCTTATACGAGTGCCAGAATCATTTACTCCACACCTTGGAAGACAGTTATCAGTCTTGAATGTTTTCCACTTGTTAATAATCTCTCTTATTGTAGAATGATGGATTTCGAATTGTTTGCAAATGGTTTTATAAACCTTCACAGATTTATGGACAACAATTGCTTCTCTAAAATCATTGCTGATACCTTTCCTCCTTGGCATTGTGTTAACAAACACCTAAATCCTCCAGACCAGAAAACTGCCAAAACTTCTGTTTCTATTGAGGTGTCATTTCATTATCAGCACTTGGCTGTTACTTACCCTTTTAATTGCTATGGAAGCAGTAAAAGTGTACTTTATTTTTCACACATGGCTTCTGCATTTTGACCTGGTATTTGTTAAATAAATAATGACACAGTGTAATTTGTCATGTGTTACTGTTCATCTGAGGTTGTATTTACCTAATGTTAAGACCTTTTAAGGATCAGGAGTTTTTATTGTGTCCTGATAGTAATCAAAGAGGGTGTTCTTTGTTTTTCTCTTGACTGTAGCACATGCCTACCTGCTCAGATATTCTCAGAAATCTTTTAGGTGGGAAGGGATAGAGATGCTTATGTGCGGCCCCCTGTTCACTTGCAGTGGCCATCAGATGGGGTCCATTACTGAGATAAGTGTTAGTCCCAGGGATGGACCCCACATCTGAACATTTATTGCATATCCTGTCAATATGTCATCAATGTCCCAGATGGAAATAACCCTTTAAGGGAAGGAGGTTATGTGAACTAATTCATATAGTGCCCACGCATTGTCATGTTTACTGTTGTGCCCAGACACTCTATGTACAACCTACACAGGCAAATTAAAGTGATGCTTTATAAAAAGAAAAATATATATGTATATACATACACACACAAAGACCCTACAGTTCTACATTACAGTCCAACATACTGACATATGGTGTGTGCATGAGGCACTATGTTGTTGCCTAGAAGCAATACTTCTAGAGAATAACATCTCCACACTACAGTGTTAAAACATTCAATTTTTTCTCATGGATTGAACATCTCAGTATAAAATCTGAGGCATACACAGCTACATTAAGGATCAATAACAATGTATGGGTGCAATATAATATGATACGGTATGTAATATGGCTTGGCCCTTAAAGGGATATTCTGGGACTTACATATTGATGATCTATCTTTACGATAGGTCATCAATATATAATTGGTGGGGTCTCAAACTCAGGACCTCCACAGATTAGCTGTTGGAAGAGGCTATGGCAATTATGAGTGATATGACCATTTCTTTGTGCCGATAATGTCACACTGATCGGTCACATGTTACAGTAGGAGCTCAGTCCCATTCAAGGGAATGAGGCTGAGTTGCTTTACCAATCCCAGCCACTACAATACGCATAGCATGTGCTTGACAGCCAGTAGAGAGGCCACAGTGCTCATTCAAATGCTGTGGCCTCTTCAACGAGCTGATCTGTGGGGACCCCTGGTGTCACTCCCCCACCAATCACATATTGATGACCTATCCTAAGAATAAATATGTAAGTCACGGAAAACCCCTTTTAGGTTAGGGTCACATCTGTGTAGGAGTCTCTATTACAGACTCTGTTGCAGAGTCTGTGGAAAATCGGCAGAGAAAAACATTCTTGCACGCAAGACTTTTTCAGTTTAAAACAACGGACACCCAACAGACCCCATTATAGTCAATGGGGTCCATCGGACTCCGTGTATAACCACAGCTTTAGCAGTCCACCAGATACCCCAATAATCTCTAGTGTTGCAAGGCTTGTAAAATGCATATTGTTAAATATTTGAGCATTGCAACAATTTTTTAGCATATTCCATGCATGAACGCTTGTACACGATTATCCACCCAAAGACCAACTGGAAGACATGACACTATGTAAATAATGGGATTTTTGTACAAGAAAAATGTAATAAACATACACATCAGTGAAATATTTCCCTGCAATAATCTTGGGAGACCCCAATGTTGTGTATTAAGTGTTGCGTAACCCATAGCCGTACTGTGTGAAATATGTGAACTATGTGTATGAAATGCTAAGAGGTACTTGAGTCACAGAAATAGTCAATGAGTTGTTGAACCATCAAGAACCCTTATCACGTCTGCACCTGGAGAAGCCCATGGAAAGGCTAGCAATCCCATCGACTTCCCTCGGTTAATATGGACGGCTGAGATTACGTGTGGGTAGTGGAAGAAAGTCAGTGCAGATTATTTATAGAGGGTGTGAATTGTGGAAGAAACAACATTTGTAGGAATTGGCTTCAGATGGAGAAACAAGCTGGATGACTTGATGAGTAAATACACATGTTGTGCAAGCTATACTGTTACTACAGAGCAGAGGTTAGCAGCCTGCATTCGCCATCTGCTATGTGACTACAAGTCCCATCATGTACTGACAGTCTCTACTTTCTTTACAAGACATGATTCACATTACAGTTCACATTGTTATTCTCTTTATATTACGACAGAATAAACAGATTGTATGACAAACAGGTTAGATAATAATGTCAAAATTAAAACAAAGCGCCCCATTTCTTGTGGCATTCCTCTGTTGTTCCTCTTAAAAGTTTATGAATTGACAACTGGGTGGTACAAGTTAGGGGTGTGCCCGTATAAAGGGTGACACTATCCAATCAGTGCTGTGTGTGTAGGGACACACCCCTAACTGGTAACGGTTGTCAAATTATTAATAAATATCTATGAGGTGTAAGGGTATGTTCACACTATTGTTATTACAGTCCATTTCTGTCATTCGTCATAGGATAACAACAATGGACATTAACGGTAGTAGAGTAATGGGCACAGGAAAAGCCCCCTACATCTGTGTCCATTCCCATTGACTGTAATGTAAAAAACATGATGGACATGTTTGTTTACTTTTGTAATAGAAGAAACAATGGAAAAAAGCTTCCATCATTTTTTACATGGCGGTGAATGCAGCCAGACAGAGGGGACTCTGTTTACATCTGTTGTTTGATGTCTGTTGCTCTTATCCTGTGACGGATGAGAGCAATGGACATTAAATAATGGTAGTGTGAACCTACCCTAAGGCTGAGGCCCCACGTAGCAGAATTGCAGCGTTTTTTGCAGATTTTGCTGCGGTTGTTTGAGCCAAAGTTAGGAGTGGATTTAGTAGAAGGGAAACATCTAAGAGCTTCCTTTACATTTCCCATTGCTTTTCAATCCAATCCTGACTTTGTCTCAAAAAAAGTAGCAAAATCTGCAACAAAAAATGCTGCATTTCTGCAACGTGGGGCCTTAGCCTAAAAGAGGAACAAAACAATCTAGAGCTCTAAGGAAAAAACCCTAGAATTGTTATTTCCCGGAAGATACAATTATTTATAACAGATGCGTCCAGAGATGTGACTGGTCTTCTTAAAGATGAAAGCGCACATCCATACCTGTTGGGCCCGTATGAACTGATATGAGATACAGTAGCAAGACAGACTTGACAGCACAGGAGTAGCAGAGTCAGACTTGACAACAATACTTGATAGTATAGGATTTGTCATCACAGGAGTAGCAGCACAAAAGTTGTCACATATATAGTCAAGCATCATAACCGATAGAACAATTCTGCAACCATATGCGAAGAAACACAACAGGAAAGTAGTCAGTGACAGCCAATAACACTAACAACTACTTTACTCAAACCAGATTTCACAAGACCAAGTGGCAAAGTCCACAAAAGCAAAGAGTCAGATGGAAGTGGTAACATGAACTGCAGTTCTGAGTTCATCAGAAGACGCCAATGGGAGAGAATACTGTTACATAGCATAACGGTCCAGCATAGAAAGGGTTACGGGCAGTTTAGCTGTTTCAGGGTGTGATCGTGTAATGTACATAGGTATAGCCAAGGCAGATTGCTACCAGAATAGCAGAGAAGAATTGGTAGTGAAGATAAACAACAAACCAGCAGGGTCAAAAACATCCTGCCAGCATGGAGGAGGAGGTGTGCTCCACCATCCAATCCAACTTTATCTGTGTATTAAGGGCACAGATAGAGCTGAAATCGCTACCAGCCTGGAACAGCGGGACAGCACCTAAAATATGGGACTGTCCCACTTGATCTTGGAGGAGACCACCACTACCATAGGGCCCGCCCCAGATGCTCGATTTGCCCTATGGTTGAAGTGGCCCTACTAATAGCAACACTTGTAAAAGTGGCTATAAACAGAGTCCAGTTGGCCAAAATGGCTGATATCAGTCATTTTGGCTAATGATTGGCTATAAAAATACTCACTGCATTTTATAAACTAAACTGCCATCATAAAATGACATCAGACTAAAGTTGACCTGGCAACCAGAAAAGTAATGGTAGTATTGCTCCACCAATTTTCAGGCGGAGAATGCAACGGAGTCTCCATTGCAGTCGTAAAAGTAGCCTTAGCTGCTCTTTCTAATAGAGAGGGTGTCCTGCTTGGGACCTCCCTATATGAAGTCTTGGACATGATGCGGTATCCTCTTTGAAGTTTCTTACTATCCTAAATATAATTTATGTATTTTCCATTTTACAACCCATTAGATTCTTTATGTTTACTCAGCTGGAGACATAAACTGTTATGTGCTATTCACATTTAGGTTATTTGCTGTATTGATGGCTCCACTGAGACCAATTCTGGTGCTCTGGTCATAATCACAGGATGCCTGTTGTCAGCAAATGACCAAACATATCTGCGAACCAGACATATATTGATATATATGTCTATGGGAATGCTGTGCACCAAATATATAACATACCAGGGGCATAACTAGCAAACACTGGGCCCCATAGCAAACTTTTGACTTGCCCACCCCCACATGGCATAGCACCCCCTTTCCTGGCCCCAACATGTTATAACACCCCATTTACACACTATATTGTCCAAGTGGCCTCCAGACAGTATAATGTCCCATAGCGGCCTCTCCACATAGTATAATGTCCTATAATGGCCCCTGTATACAGTATAACATCCAATAGCAGCCTCTGCACACAGTATAATGTCTAATAGTGGCCCCTGTTTACAGTGTAATGTCCAATAGCAGCCCCTCCTCACAGTATAATGTCCCATAGCGGCCCCACTACACAGTATAATGTCCCACAGTGGCCTCCAGACAGTATAATATTCCATAGCCGCCCATCCACACAGTATAATGTCCCATAGCAGACCCTCTACACAGTATAATGTAACACAGTGGCCCCTCCACACATTGTAATGTCCCATAGCGGCCCCTCCTCAGTATAATGTCCCATAGCGGCCCCACTACACAGTATAATGTCCCATAGTGGCCACTGCACACAGTATAATGTCCCATAGTAGCCCTTGCACAAAGTATAATGTCCCATAGTAGCTCCTGCACACAGTATGATGTCCCATAGTGATCCATCCACACAATATTATGCCCAATAGTGGCCCCTGCACACAGTATAATGTTATATAGCGGCCCCTCCACACAGTATAATGCCTCATAGCGGTGCCTCCACACAGAATTATGTTCCCTGGTGGCCCCTGCACACAGTATAATGTACCATAGTGGCCCCTGCACACAGTATAATGTCCCATAGCGGCCCCTGCACACAGTATAATGTCTCATAGCGGCCCCTCCACACAGTATTGTGTCATATAGTGGCCCCTGTACACAGTAAAATGTTCCATAGTGGCCTCCGTACACTATAATGTCCCATAGCGGCCCCTCCACACAGTATTATGTTCTACAGTGGCCCTGTACACAGTAAAATGTTCCATAGTATCCTCCACAGTGGCGTAAATACTGGGGTAGCTGCGGGAGCGGCTGCCACAGGGCCCGGGACATTAGGGGGCCGGGCGAGCCCCTGATTTTTTTTTTTTGTAACACCAGCAGGTAACGGGCCCTATTTACTTACCGATTCCCACTCCTGCTCACGGCCTCCTGTGTTTCCCATTCTGCAGAAACGGAGGTGGCTGTGAGCAGGAGAGGGGATTGGTAAGTAAAGCCGCGGGCCAGCGAACCCCACAAACCCTGCTATCATTATACTCTGGGGTCTTTTCAGACCCCAGAGTATAATGATCGGAGGCCCAGGAGAGGTGAGGAAACATAAAAAACACTGATACTTACCTCTCCTGCGCTCCAGCAGGGTTTGGGCCTCCTTAGTGAAGTCCCAAACATCACGTGGGCCAGGCCAACGTCATTATGCATCGCGACGCCAGACTGGTGACCGCTGGTCCAACATTGAAGAAGGCCAAAAGTAGTACACCAGAGCCAGGAAGAGGTAAGTAACACAGTTTTTTGTGTTTGTATTCTTCCCTGGGTCTCCGATCAGACCCCAGAGTATAATAATTGTTCATGGGTGGTCCACAATGGGGCATTATGTCCAATAGTGACCCCTACACACAGTATTATGCCCCATAGTGGCCCCTCCACACAGTATAATGTCCCATAGTGACCCCTGCACACAGTAAAATGTCCCATAGCGGCCCCTTCACACAGTATAATGTCCCATAGTTGCACCTGTACACACTATAATGTCCCATAATGGCCTCTGCACACAGTATAATATCCAATAGTGGCCCCTCCACATTGTATAATGTCCCATAGCACCCTCTCCACACAGTATAATGTCCCATAGTGGCCCCTCCACACAATATAATGTCCCATATAGGCCCCTATGCAGTATTATGTCTAATAGTGGCCCCTCCACACTGTATTATGTTCCATAGTGGCGCCAACAGTGTTCGTTGCAAAAATTTTGGGGTGGGTACACCAGCTACGAAGTATTATTATACTCTGGGGTATTTTCAGACCACCGAGTTTAATGATCGAAAGCCCACGAGAGGAGACAAACATAAAAACCAGTGGTACTCACATCTCCTGGGCTCTGGCACGACTCCATGCTATTTTCGGCTTTCTTCAATGACGTAACAGATGTGGGTTAAAGACGGTGTCATTATACGTCGTGAAGCCAGTCTGACCCATGTGACATCTGTGATGTCAATAAGGAGGGCTGAAAACGGCAGGAAATTGCACCGTAGCCAAGGAGAGGTGAGTAACACTGGTTTTTATGTTTGTTCACCTCCTCTGGGCCACCAATCATTATGCTCTGGGTTCTCCAGCAGGTAACGGTTTATTAAAAAAAAAAAAAAAGGAGCAGGGGCCCACCGTGCCCCTTAAGGTTGCGAACCCTGTAGCACTGTAACATACCCATAATCTGGATGCATAAATAACATAAGTAACTAAATGCTATTTTCTATATAATGGACTTGCCTGTCTATTCCATTCAGCTTGCAAGAACCTGACCTGGGTATGTCTAATTCATACAGGTACATTGTTTTCCCACATAGTAACTGACAAAGCTGCCAACTGTCCCAAATTTGTCAAGACTATCCTGAATTTTTGGAATCAATACAGGAAATTTCAGGTATTCCAAAAGGGGTGTGTTATAAATCTCCACCCAAAAGTAGTAAGTCTCATCCAGTTTGGGGACATTCCCTGGGCAATGTGGGGATAAGACTTAAGTGACCCTATTTTTCCACCTAATTGTTGATAAACTTAAAAGGGTCTTCCAGGACCATGACATTGAGCTCCACTTCCTCTTCTCAGGCCAATTACATCACGGCCATTGGTCACTTGACCTTACTGTAGCTCATTCATATTCAATACTCACCTGCAATACCAAGCACAGTCACTATACAATGTATGGCGCTATGCTTGGTAATATTTTTATAATATTGCGTTATACAGGTCCATTTAACAATGCTACTGGCATAGATTTATGTATTTTATAGAAGGATATGGATTTTTTCATTGTAACTGACAGCTTGAGACACATAAAGAAGGAATGGAGGAAGCCTCAAGGTGGTGATGTAGGACTCGACTGTCTCCAGTAGTCCCATAGAAGTGAATGGAGTGTCCACCAATGAGTCAGGGGTACAAGGGACCCCCATTGTTGCAATTAGTTGAGTTCCCAGTGTTCAGACCTCCACCAATCAGACAATTATCCCCTATCGGGTACATAGGGAATAACTTTAAATAACTGGAATGATCCTTTAACATTTAACTCTTTCTATGTAGGGATTTGAAGAATCAGCCCCTAAAAGGATATGTGAAGAAAATAGCACAGAATGTTGGACCCTAACTACAGCATGGTGTTAAAAGCTAGAGGTTATTTTAAGTTCTGTATGACCTGCTGATAGAGAATGTCCAAGAATCAAGACTTATCAGCTATTCACACTATAAGATAAGAGTTCCTGAGTCACGATGGTCAAGCACGTGCTTTGCCGCTCCATTTAAAGTCTGAGGATCTCAACAGACTCTATGCAGACCAAGATGTCTTCCTGGTTAAAGGGTGTCTATAACGTCCTCCAAGGATACACAACTGTCAACACCACATTACAGAGCACATTACAATGGTAAACAAACAACTTTGAAGTCTTATACAAATGAGACAGTTGGTGCACAGGGGGTGGGCCTTCAACTTCCTGGAGCACTGCTCTTGTCACTAAGACTCCTACCATCTCCTATATACACCACACCTTGCAGTGGGAGTTGATCTTCCTACTGCTATGACACCAGCCATCTAACCAAAGCAACAAGAGCAGTGCTCCCAGGTCTGATGTCCCACCCCCAGTGCACCAAGTGCCTAATTTGCACAAGTCTTCAAAGTTGTTTTTCTCCAAATCTACAAAAGTGACATATATAACAGGGGTAAGTTGTTTATCAATGTAATGTGCTCTGTAAAACGCAGCTTTTTTGTTGCAGATTTTGCTGTGTTTTTGAGCCAAAGTCAGGAGTTGATTTAACAGAAGGGAAATGTCTAAGAGCTTCCTTTATATTTTCCTTTCCTATTGTATCTGCTCCTAACTTTGTCTCAAAAAACTGCAGCAAAATCTGCAACAAAAAATGCTGCGTTTCCGCAACGTGGGGCCTCAGCCTTAAGCACATTAAACAAATGTATATTTAGTGTCATCTTGTAGTCATGTGTTACTCCTTTCCTTCTGCTTCTCAATTCTTCTTAACCTACAGGCTGTAGAAAAAGGGGCAGAGAGAAGGCTGTAGCACAGACATAGGTCTACATGGGATACTATTTGCTAAGTTACAATTTTTTTTATTTTAGATGCATTAGTGCAATAAAATGAAATAAAATGATGAAATGATTGTAAACTTTTAGTGAATCTGAGTGAATGAAACCTAATAGGCCTGTATATATATCAGCCCACCTGCATACCATGTGCATTTCACATGTCAGGTCTGAATTAGTTTACAAGACAACAGCAAACAAAGTCTCTGAAACCCTCCCACCATGTTGTCATCACGTCCACAAATTCCAACTATTTCCATTCCTTTAAACATTGGCTCCTATTTTGTAAAGTTTTTTAATTTTGCTTTTGCTTGGTATAACAATGACCCATATAATGTGTTCCTTCTGGTAATTATATCCTAATTTGTTGTGTTTCGCACATTCTTATAGATCCGGTTTCCTTTGCTTCCTGCCAGTACTTCGGTATCAGTCCTGTTATTTGATATTCGGGCATTATGTAGCAATATGAGAACAAAGCACTTGTGCCAGGAGTGGGTGAAGTGTGTACGAAATTCTTCTGCACAATCCGGGAAGTCAGTGAACCAACAAAACAATCAATGCTGTAGCCAGGACATACTCTAAAGATACAGATTATCAGATGTTTATACGGTACTGACATTTCACTTACTATATGGTATTATAATGCCCTATAATCTGCTCTGTGTGCTCCAAATAACAAGTCATAGTGCTGGGACAAGGTATTTTGATGCCTTAGGCAGACAAGACAAATGGTGAACCCCAGTAACTGAGTGTCTCCCTGCTTGCTAGAGAGCACCTTCCTCCTCTGAGTTGATGGAAAGGCTCATTGGTCAGCTCAATTACAATACTCAATGCAAAGAGAATAGACCCATCACTGGAATATGATGGCGCTATATATATATAAGTAAGTAAAATAAATAAATAAATAAATCCCTGTCCCCATCTGATGCATGCACCAGTCAACTGCATAGATAAAGTATCAGAATGATACTTACTACATACAGTAGATATAATACCAGAACCAAGAGTACTACATGAATACGGAACTATCACCTAGCTTACTACATAGATACAATAACAGAACCAAGCTTAGTATGTAGATATGGGACCAAACTAAGCTTACAACATAGATACTGTACCAGATCCAAGCTTGCTACACAGATACAATAAAAGAATAAATCTTACTACATAGCTATAGTACCATCACCAAGCTTACTACATAGATACAATAATAGAACCAAACTTACTGCGTAGATACTGTATAGAACTAAGCTTACTACATAGATACAGTAACAGAGCCAAGCTTATTACATAGCTATAGTACCATCACCAAGTTTACTACATATATACAGTTCCATCACCAAGCTTACTATATAGATATAGTACCATCACCAAGCTTACTACATAGATATAGTACAATCACTAAGCTTACTACATAGATATAGTACAATCACCAAGCTTACTACATAGATATAGTACCATCACCAAGCTTACTACATAGATATAGTACAATCACCAAGCTTACTACATAGATATAGTACAATCACCAAGCTTACTACATATATACAGTACTGTCACCAAGCTTACTACATATATACAGTACCATCACCAAGCTTACTACATAGATATAGTACCATCACCAAGCTTACTACATAGATATAGTACAATCACCAAGCTTACTACATAGATATAGTACAATCACCAAGCTTACTACATATATACAGTACTGTCAC
Organism: Leptodactylus fallax; assembly: GCA_947044405.1. NCBI lineage: Eukaryota > Metazoa > Chordata > Amphibia > Anura > Leptodactylidae > Leptodactylus > Leptodactylus fallax. Next base: position 1,565,267 of record CAMRHE010000109.1, on the reverse strand, counting down.
CAAGCTTACTACATATATACAGTAGCATCACCAAGCTTACTACATAGATATAGTACAATCACCAAGCTTACTACATAGATACAGTACTGTCACTAAGCTTACTACATATATACAGTACCATCACCAAGCTTACTACATAGATATAGTACAATCACCAAGCTTACTACATAGATACAGTACTGTCACTAAGCTTACTACATATATACAGTACCATCACCAAGCTTACTACATAGATACAGTACAGTCACTAAGCTTACTACATATATACAGTACCATCACCAAGCTTACTATATAGATATAGTACCATCACCAAGCTTACTACATAGATATAGCACAATCACCAAGCTTACTACATAGATACAGTACTGTCACTAAGCTTACTACATAGATATAGTACCATATCCAAGCTTATTACATAGATACAATGTGATCACCAAACTTACTGATTGGATATAATACAAGAACCAACCTTACAAGGCTGCTTTAACCATAGGACAAACGGTGCACTTGCACCAGGCCCTATGGTAGCGTGGTGGTGGGGCCGTTGGGACAACGGGACAGTCCCAGGGTCACATCTGTCTTGAGTACTCAGACGGCAAATTGACGAGTTCCTGGGGGGATGGCAATGAGTTGGGTGAACCTCGCAAAACGAATCTTGCCAAGGAGTTTCATTCAGATAAAACACGTTGAAACAGAACTACTATTATTATACTATTGGATCTCTTCAGACCCCAGAGTATAATGAGTGGAGGCCCAAGAAAGGTGATCAAACATAACAAACAGTGTTAATCACCTCTTCTGGGCTCCAGTGTTGGTCTTCAGGCCTCTTCCAGTCTCAGAGTCCCCAATCACAGGCCTCAGCAGTCCTATGGGTTATGTCCCACATATCGCACATGTTTACACATGCATATGCACAACCATCGTTATAAATATACTGTACATACACACAGGCATACTTTTACACATACATACCTACTGTAAACAGGGTCACTTTAACCATAAGGCCAACCCTCTGCCTGCCCTTTGTCCCAGGCCTAGCATCACATGATTATGTATGGCAGGGGTTGGCAACTTCAGAGATGCAACAATTTACCAGAATAATATGGAAGGTTCTGAAAATCTCCTGAAAAAAACCTAAAAGTAATTTTTTTTTTTTAGAAATGTGCCTTATAGCCTATATTTTGTGTCAGTGGAGGTCTGACCTCTCTTTTATTGTATACACAGGTACATTGGCTTATCTGTGTAAGCAACTGTATCTTGTGTTTCATCTCGCCCCATTTTCTTCATTGGCTGGGTTACTGAAGGTCACAGCTGGAAAACCGCTTTAACATTATATAAGACCCCCTCTAACAAAACACATGTGCTTCCAGCACTCATTGGCCCACATTTACTATTACTGCTATGCCAGAAAAAGTGTCCATCACTCTGCCTCAACTTGGCACATTGTAGGCGCACAATGGTCCATCTCATGTTCTGCGCCCCACTCACTACTTCCTAAGCCAGTCGGTGGAGCGGGGTGGGAATCTTGGCGGGCCAGGGCAGGGACTCCTTAATCTGTCATTTCTACCATGACTCATGCCAAAAAACGGGTGTGAGTTATACCTTAAATCTACACCAGTCCCAAAATGGCGTAGATTTGAATTCAGGCACCCGGGACTCCTTGACGTGCTCCAATATTGTCAAGAGGCCCAAGCCTCTTAATAATTCTGGCGTGTCTAGCTGTGGGGGAATGGACTGAGAATGGTGTAGGAAACAATTGTTTTCTTCCTTTTCTTTCTCTCATCTTCTGCAGCTATACACGGCCTCTCTACTGATCCCTTTGGGGCCTTCCTTTACTGCAGTAAAAGGCAGCTGCTTTTTACTTCGCTTGGCTCTGAACACCATGATCCAACTTGTCTATGTAGGTATCACATTTCTCTCTGAGCATTGTCTGTCTCTCTACAGCTTCTCTCTCTGCTGCGTCACACACTAGTACCTGACTACACCTGACTACAGCAATGGGATGTTGCACCAAACGCTGGTGTCCACCTATGTCTTCTTGCCCCAACGTCATCACAAGATCCTCACAAAAGGAAGACCTGACTAGCCTCCTGCAGAATAGAGCCACATGCTGCAACACCTGCCATCATTCACCTGAACCAAAAAAACCTAATACCCATGCTAGCCCATATGTCAGCAAAGCCGCCACCCGGTCATAAAGCAGTGAAACTGCTGGAACATTAACATTTGGATGTCACTCTCAACAGCATATTCACAGCCCTTAGACACACACCTGCAGAAATGGAGCGAAAAACTGCTGCAGAAAAAATGGCAGTGTAAATGCAGCAGAAAACCCTGCAGAACAAAAACTGCACTTTGTACTTTAATTTTTCATTGTGTTTTGCCATTTTCCACTGTGGAAAATTTTTCATCACCCCGTATAAGTCTATGGGAATAAACACAGCATTTTCACATCTAAAATGAACATGCTGCGTTATTCAAAAACACACATCACTTTCCTGCAGCATTTTTGTATGGCTGAGATTCAATGAAAACATTGCATTTCTGACACTTGAATTTCTGCGACAGCCAAAAACATTGCGTTTCCAATGTTGGCCTCAGCCTAAGGCTGTTTTGGGTTAATGTAGGTAATCTTAAAAACCCACTTTAGGCTAAGACCCCACGTTGTAGAAACACAGCTTTTTTTTGTTGAGATTTTGCTGGGTTTTTTGAGCCAAAGCCAGGAATGGCTACAAAAGGAATGGGAAATTCTTATACTTCTCCATTCTGCTCAATCCACTCCTGGCTTTGGCTTAAAAAACTGCAGCAAAATCTGCAACAAAAAAAGCTGCTTTTTCACTCATATCAAAACAGCTAAAAAAATGTTGCAGAAAGAAAATGCTACGAAATACAGGCAGCCTTGTTTTTCATTATTTTTTGCCTCTCCTTTTATAAGTCTATGGGTAAAATGCACCATTTTTGCAGGTAAAATGAACATGCTACAGTTTTTTTTCACAATATGGAGGTGAGATGAAATAAAATCTGATTCACTTTGATGGGACTGTCAAACATAGTTTCTTTCTGTTGCATGTCCACAATGTATCTCCTCAGCCTTAAAAGTGGAAAAGGTCAGTCTACGTTGTCTCTATTTTTGAAATGTTGGCTGACATAGATAACCAATATGGTCATCGTTGCATACAGCACTGAGTTGTCACCCAAGTTTCCCAGAGATCTCAGTGGTTTATCTACCATTGTATTGGGGTTGCTATCAGTTGCTCCCCAACTTTCACAGGATCAGATACACCTGAGAATCATATACTGTTGTACTTCGTGGAGAATTTTTTTATTTTATTTTTTTGTACAAAGTCCTCTTTGAACGGTTTTACACTACAGTAATGAATTTATGGAAATAAGTACCAAGTGTCCCAGACCCTTTCAGGTAGGAGGCGTTATAACATGGCTATTACATGATAAGCAGGTCACATGATACTTATAGCAGATAAATGGTGTTTGCTAACTGGGATTCTATGACAGAGGCCAAATGCCTGCCTTCGCTCACACCACCGCGGAGGTCAGTTTAACTCGTGTAGTCTTCTAATCTCTACTGATCCATAATCCTCTCTAAAAACCCATGACAAAGGCAGTTAGGGACAGAAAGTAACAGGGGACGGTCTGTCCACAGGGCTGAGGAACACTGGTGAACACTTGGATACCACAACTGGGATTGAGCGTCTATTCTGTGCCTGTGGCTTCATCTCCAGGTCACCATGCAGTAAAAATTTAACTTGTGCAATGCTATGCTGGTGATGCTCCTGGCAGAATGTGTACCACGGTTATGGTGATCAGTACCCTGGCTGTGCTGCTGCGACGACACTTCTTCAACAAGGTGCAGCCGTAGGTATTCTATGAGTTTGGCACCCAACTTTCAACATTGGCAGCAAGCTACCATCCGACACACAAACCTCTGAAAGCAACTTGACAACCACCCACACATCACCTAGTGTTGGCACCTATTTCATAAGTACTTATTGTCTCACCCAACTGTTCTCTCTTTACTAGCAGAGCGTACAGATAGTGATGTAAATCTGCCCTGGGGTTTGTAGCACTATTTTCCCTTACCCCAATGAATCTCAATGTCTTTAATATTTTTCAGGCTTCCTGAAGGATTTGATGACAACCCAGCACGAGGGCTGCATGTGGCATCAGCATCACCAGGCGGGTGAGTTACTAAGTAGGTGCTAAGTACACCACAGAGATGGGTGTCATGCATTACCAAGTGTTTGGAGATTGTAGAGTATTAACACTATTGTTCACAGTTTCCAATGACAAACCATGTACTGCTCTTTTTGTCCAGGGCTACAAGAACCTGAATTGAAGACTAGCCTATGTCTACAGTAAAGGAGTCTGTAAAGGTAGGGCATGATATACATTCATATATTCATTGTAAAAGAGCTCCCAAGTGGCATAGTGCTCAAAACCAGGGCTACTCTGTTGGCAGGGGTCAAACCCCCTAGAGGTGGAAACTTTTACATGTCTGTATTACAAAGTTTTACACTATCGATGGTCCACTTTAAAGACAGTTATACAAATATGCCGTAGACTGGCACACATTTCTACCACCAGGGATGTTGCTTATATTGTGCCTAAACTTTCGAAGAACTTTTGATCATTTGCGTTAGTAATACATTTTGTAATATACTATATTAATGAATTTTGTCTCCTTTCTGTGAAATTCTGCACATCTTTATTTTTTCCTTTATTTTCCTATTGTCAACTGAAATCTGCACACCACTTCTTACTGGAGTAGGGAAGAGCAGGCTCTAGTGTAATGCAGGGTAGCTGAGGCTTGGGGTCATTTCAAACAGATATATCTTGGGAAATATATATGGTGGTGTCATATGAAAGAGTCTTCTTTTATATGACACCAAGATGACAGTTTTACCTGTATTATTTGCAGAGATGTCACCAGGTGAAAACACATTCCGATTAGGAGCAGCTACTGTACATATCAATATATCAATCCTGACTGTGACATTTAAGGAAATAATAGAACAGAACTATTATCTTGGAGACATATGAAAGATATCTTCTTTCATATGACACCAAAATCACTATTCTATGTTTTATAATGTCTGAGATATATCTGTTTGAAGTGACTCCACAGACTCAGCTTCTTTGCATCATACAAGAGCCTGTAAACCCATACTCCAGTGAGAATCATTGAAAGAAGCAAAGGAAAAAATACAGAATCACCAAAAAGTGGATTTCAGTGCAGGATTTCATGGAAATGAGTCAAAATCTGTTAATAAAGTATATTACAAAATATATTACTGACACAAATACTGCTACAAACAAATGCTGCCAATGACAATTTTAAGGGATTCTTCACTGCTGAGCTTCACAGGGCACAAGGGGAGACTTGTGGGCTCATTCAGCTGCTAGGCCCTTGTATGTTATCAAACCTTAGATTCCCCTGCCATCTACTGCTGGAAAGAAAGAGTCCCCGGTGCAGTGTCCAATTGGTATCTGTCACAGGCAGTATAGCAGACTGAGATATTGGGTCCAAACCACATGGGTGATTTCCTTGGGTGACAGCATCTTTGTATGTATATCAGCCAAGATAAATTACACTTCATTGTAATCTGAGGATAATCTGTGATCATGCAAAGTTAGGACATAGCGGGAGGACCTCTGCTTGGAAACCATCTATAAAACAGAGAAAAACGCTCCAAACAAACATCACCTCTCTCTCTCTGGAGGACTCTAGATGTCCATGTTTTACGTAATCGTCCATTTATTAGAATGGTCACATTTAATACTACTTTCCCTTATAGTGGCCACTGACAGGGAAATCTATACCCAACACAAACTATCACTTGCAATAACAGCTGTGTTGGGGGGTGTCTCCAAAATCTTCATGCAGTGGCTTCAATCTCAAAAGAGGTTGTCAGTTCCTTTAAATGGATATTCCAAAATTTTATTTGCATACTTACATTTACATTATTAGGCATCATTACTTTATATTATTAAAGGGGTTGTCCAGGATCTCCAAAAAATTGATATACTGATGCCTTATGCACAGGATAGATCATCAGGATCAGGTTGGTCGGAGTCTGTATCTGTCACCGGAAGCCACATACAAGGTATATGGGGACTCGCACTGTGCTCAGCTACTTGATCAGTGCCATAGACAGGGAACATGCTTGACTGCCACTCCATTCCAAATCCAGGGTCTCCTGCTCTTGCGATTGGTGGAGATCCTCCACTTAGCTGTCCAGAGAATAGGATAAAAATGCTTTAGACCAGCATATCCCTGTAAATCTCCATTCTATCTAAAGGAGTTGTCCAATACTTGAACAAAATTGATACTGATCACCAATCCATAGGATAGGTCATCACTATTGGATCGGTCAAGGTCCAACACCCAGAGCCCACATAGCTCTGCCCCTATTCAAGTGAATGGGAGTGTGGCTAAAGTTCCAGGTGTCACCGCTACACTGTATGGACTGGAAGCTATATACAGTGTATGTAGCTCCATACACTGTACAGTAGAGGTGGTGCCTTAAACTGCAGCTCCACTCCTATTCACATAGGAGCAGAGCTGCTTCTGGCCATATACTTTATATGTGGCTTCCGATAGCTGAAATAGGTGATCTATGTGGGCTCCGGGTGTTGGACCCAGACCGATCCAATAGATCCTCAATGAGCAAATAAGGTCCACAAAAAGAAACCCAAGACTTAGTGCAAAACAGTACTTTGCCACCCAGGTCCCATGTAGTATCATGCCCCCAAGTCCCACACACTATATTGGCAAGCATGGTTCTCAATACTTATTACTCCATGGACTCCCTGCTCTCTGAATCATCATTCAGTAACCAAACAATGTCAGCAAGGTGGAGGTTTCAACCATCAAACCACCCCCATGTATTCGCCTCTGGTCTTGCCTCTTGGCAAGGAGAAAGCTAAATTTCACCTTTTCATAGATCTTAGTAGATCCAGGTTCTCCTTGAAGGAGCAAGTGGTATGCGCAAACTAACTCACAGACAGTGCTCCAGTAGGCAAATTATCTCTCCTCCAGAAGGAAGAAAACTCATCTCATCTCATCTCATCCAAACCACACACTCATCTGTAGACACCAGTTTCGAGGTTCATATCTCCATCTTAGTACAGTGCAGGGTATTGGATGACTGGATGAGATGTTTTTGACGTAGCTTGAGGGGGGGGGTTCCAATTCTTGTTGTATACCGCAATAGTGATATACACGATATTAGTGCATTACCATATATGCATTTTTCTATATTGTATACAAGGGTGCAGCACTTTACATTGGCAGATGAATCAATGCTGCTGATGGCATTCACAAAAACAGGCCCATTTGAAAAGTTGAATGAGAACACGGAGCAACAGAGAAGGCGCAGCTTAGACAGGTGACAGCGAAGCAACGCGCCTGATAGTGAAGATTGCATGTGTCACAGCAAATATACCAGAGCTGTTGCAAGGGATTATAGAGATTATATCATGTGCTCTGGATTCTGGATTGATGATAATATTTCATTGTAAATTTCTTATTTCTTCTGCAAAACAGATTTAAAGATGTTCTGCCCTAAATCCAATATCAGGTGTAATAGAAAGTAAAAAGGGGAGCAGGGCCCCCTCCTCTCCCCCTGTAATAAAAGAGGCATGTAGGGGGAGGTGTGGGGATGGGGAAGAAGACTCTGCAGTCCAGTCACGCTGAGGCTGAGCTCCAGAGCGCATTGCCTGTGGAGGCAGAGCATGCTGGGAGATGGGGAGCAGCGGGGAGCTGTGTGCTACAGCAGATTACAAATACACAGCATCAATCTTTAGAGAGGAGGGGGATGGATGTCCACAGATATACATCACACCCTGGCCTTTCACATACATCTCCGGCAAATATATCTATGTTTATATGCTCAAGCCTATCTATAGTATATATTTATGTGTACCGACATATACATGCAGAAGCAAAGGATGAAACAATGTAACAAACAGATGTTTCACTATATATATATATATATATATATATATATATATACACATACACACACAAGAATATATTATTAGTATAAATAAACTTTACAGAGGAGGCAGCTATGGCTGTAAATGTGGTGTGTATGTATATATATATATATATATATATATATATATATATATATATATATGCACCCCAAGCCCACTGCAAAATGAAATATACACATAGCAAGCTTCACCGACCCCAATGGATGTTATCATGGAAATGCTTCTACACACTGAAGCATTTGTAACAAGCTCTTTGGCTCTGCTACATGTCCTGGTGTAGTTACTTTATTGCAAACATCTTCACTCATGGATAGTGACTGCATCTTCACTAGTACACAATGCCATTAAAGGGATCTAGTGTTAAATACAAGCTTCTCCTAGAAGACATGTAGTTTACTTAGGCTGGTTCACATTGGCGTTATATCATATGTGGTGGGATGAATGCAGGGTGGTGGCACTATGATGAACCCCATTATAAGTCAGTGGGCTCTGTCAGGAGTCATTGGGGTCCATCATGTGGTAGATCTAACAATACAAGTAGATGAAATGAGAGCTTTGATTTATAATATTGTCTCTACTAAACTTAGGAACATAAGAAGTGAATACAGTGTTATTTTTATGTACTTATTCTTGCAGATAGATTAATGATATGAGATAGATAGATAGATAGATAGATATGAGATGGATAAATTATATTATACATAGATAGGTAATAGTTAGATAGATAGATAAATAGATACATAAGAAGAAAGTCCACAGCAGCACCAGGATAATGTGGGTGCTCAGCCCAGAGCCCCTGGTAACAGCTCCACGTATATATCCAAGGAAAAAGGCAGCACTCCAGTAGTTTATAAGTAAAAAGTTATGAAGTTTATTCCATGTGTAGGCAATGTTTCAGCTCTAGTGAGCCTTTGTCAAGGCTTGACAAAGGCTCACTAGAGCTGAAACGTTGCCTACACATGGAATAAACTTCACAACTTTCTACTTATAAACTACTGGAGTGCTGCCTTATTCCTTGGATAGATAGATAGATAGATAGATAGATAGATAGATAGATAGATAGAGGCAAAGAACAAGAAGTAAATATAAAAAAGAGGCAGCACTCCAATGTATGAAAAAGGAGGAATTTTATTAACCTAAAACTGGACTAATAAAAGTAAATTTTTTCATACATTGGAGTGCTGCCTCTTTTTAAGATAAGCAGATGATGTGAGATGGATGAATAGATAGATAGATAGATAGATAGATAGATAGATAGATGATGTGAGATGGATGAATGGATAGATATGATATAGATACATAGATAGATAGATATGAAATAGATACATGGATATATAGATAGATAGATAGATAGATAGATAGATAGATAGATGATGTGAGATGGATGAATGGATAGATATGAAATAGATAGATACATAGATAGATAGATAGATATGAAATACATAGATAGATCGATTGATAGATAGATAGATATGAAATAGATAGATAATCCCACCAGGATAAGCATTCTGGTTTCTGTCTACAGGTCTGGTCATCTATGCACCATGTTCAGTATCAATGGTGAACTGGTAAGTGTTATTACAGTACGCTCAGTAGCTCCCACACCTGAAGGTTATATGAAGATCATGCGTTCTGAGAATACTGTGTATTACTGTGTATTGTACAAGTATCTAGACAGAACATCTCTTGTTGGGGGGGACGACATTTCAGGGATATTTCTGCTATTCAACCCAGATCCAGGGTGGAAACACTTTCATGTGATGTGGTTACTGTGACACTATCTTTGTCCAATCCGACAGAACTGTGGTCAACCACTATGAGTCAGTACAACCCAGTACATGCCTATGTCTGTGACTGTCACATAAGGCCACCCATCATGTATGCTATGCACATCTGAGGTCACTGTCTAACCCTGGCCTCATAGCACTGATAATGATTCCATTACCCCACAGACAATCCTACTGCCCTATGAAGTATTGTCCATAGTAAGTGCGCTGCACTGTGTAACGTCCTTTTCCTTCTTGCAGTGTGATTACCTGGACTGTCACCTTTACACCCTCTCAGGGGCCTTCTCCTTCTCTGACAGCCTTGGATCTCCTCCAACCCAACAACAGGAGGAGTAATGCAGCTCTCCTCCTATTAAAAGGATCAGTGGTCAGGGCCTTGCCAAGACCTGCCCTACCCTCCTGGCTCCCAGACACATGAGAACCGACAAGGACATAGCTCCCTCGTCCAGGTGACAAGCAGCAGATGGCTTTGTGCAGAGAGATTAAAGGCTTTTGCATGTGCTAAAGATACTTGTGTGGATTTCTTCTTTAGTGACGGAGATATTCATGTGCACAACCTTCATTGGCATGTAAACAATATAATCCTATAACCACCGGTCCCGTAATAATATAAAAGAACAATTGCCCTCTACTCCATCAGTGGCCTTGGGTAAAAGACCAAAACAGCTACCAAAATGCCTAGTTTAGGAAATGTAATTTTTTTTTCAACCCAACTAATACATATCCTGTCCCCACTGCAGCTTCCAACCTACAGGTCCCCATACTCATAACAGTAAAGTAGGGTGAACCCACTGATTTCAGTAAGACTGGCCCCTGACAGATGATGTATGATGAGGGATTGGGCATGTTGAATTTCATTGCCTGATCCTTTTGATCTCAAGGTAAATAAGACACGGTCAGAGGTGTCTGAGAGCGACATATTCCCCTCTGCCATTGAGAACCCATGCATGCTTGGCCGAGCTGAATATGAAAGCTAGTTTACCCATCAACTATTGAAAGTGTATAGATCTTAATATCAAGGCTGGAGAGGCCCTCCTTAGGAGCAGCGTCTTGATAATGTCATCAGGATATGACAGCAATATGTATGATGGCTGCCCTGCTGTTTACTAGTGTCTGATGATGGGAAAACAAGGTCAGCATGGTGGATTTTTATATGCCAAGAAACTAGCATTGCCAGTTACCAGATGTGTCCCTTGAACAACTTCATGGTGGCCTTTTTTGCCCTTCCTATAATCTGACCCTGCTAATATCCAGATGTGTAGCATGAAGCTCCTGGGCCTCAACACAAAATCTGTACCAGGCCCCCCTCAAGTATATTGTATTGTTTATAGCACTTGTGCCACCTTATGGGCCCCATGGGCCTGGGTATGAATGCACCCCTCAAGTTTTGCCCCTGCTAATATCCCCATTTCAGGTACTCATAATATTATTATAGGAACTTTATATAAGGCCAATTTAGCTATTACAAATTGAAGCCTGGGAGTAAAACACTTATGTTTCCAGATGTTGCCCGAGTTTATTCACTTTACTTACATAGCACCACCATATTCCTCAGGACTTTACAGATATTGTCATCACTCACTGTCCCAAGTAGGTCATAGAGTCTAAATTCCCTGTCAGTATATAGAGTTTAGGGAGGAATCCAGAGTACCCAGAGGAAACGCACGCAAATACGGGGAAAACATACATACTTCATGGAGATGTTGTCCTTGGCTGCATTCGAGGCAAGAGTGCTATCCACTGAGCCATTGTGTTGTCCTAGTTGTATTTAGGACCTCAGAGCTTCAAGAAAAGAGTAGCTAACCACTGACCCAATTTTACATGAGTGCAAAATGGATGCATTTCAAAAATCCTGGCGAAATGCAGGTATAATGACCCGAACAAATGATATTGTAGAGCACTATGATGCTATTAGTTGGGGTCATACTTATGGTCAATTCTGACTTGTGGCTGTAAAACGGGCCCAGAAATTCACCCATATTATGCCTGTATATAACTTGGAAAAGGGTAACTAAATCTGACATATAAATTGGTGCTCGTCCTTTGCCTTGTGCACCTGCTGTCTAGGACCCTCTACTCTACCCAAGAGAAGCCCTCATCGGAGGTATTCACAAGCCGCCTCGAAACACATCTGTTCACTCAGGCATTCGGCAGCAATTAATGTCATTTCATCATATTGACTGAATCTTTAACTCAACCATTTATTCAGTGGATTTGCTTGAAAAGCTCTTTGAATCCCATGGGAGAAAAGTGCTGCCTAAGTATTATTATTATCTAATAGCAAAAGCAATCTGCGCGAAGTCTGGCTGCGCGATGGTAATTTTATGTATTGTCGGTAGCTGACTGCAAATACTTGTCAAATAGAAAATCCATACAGAAGTCGTATGCCTGGTTATACGGCAATTTACAGTTTACTGTAGATGAATTTTCTAATACCTTCGGATCGACTGAAAAATAGACTTACAGAGTATTAAAGTTGTTTGTCCTTGTCTAATCTCCAGATGTTCCCTTATTTTGTTGTTTTCTTTTCTCTTTATTTTTGTTTTTTTGCTTGAAAATGTAATATTTAAGGGGTTTTCTGGAATCAGTGCCAAATTCTGTCCTATATCTCTCTCCCATTGAGATCCAGCCACAGAACCAGTGGCACAAGACATTCTGCCCCATTGTCCTAAGGCTAAAGAGGGAATAAAAGTCACGGCAGAAAGCTGAAGCAGAGCGGAATCTGAGGCGGTAGTCAATGATTTCTTCAGTCTGGTCTTCATTGTGGCATACCGCCATAGATCAGACATTAAAAGCCCATCTTAAAGGTTTTCTGGGTCCCCAGGCAGTTTTCACACTGCTGACCTAGGCCTGACCTGAGGTCCGACACCCAGATCCCACACCAATCAGCTGTTCCTGGTGCCAGAAGCTATATAGGGAATGGTACCAGAAGAAGAGGGCACAATCTACTGTATGGTGGGGAACTTATATTCGGACACCCACAAATCAGCCACGTCACAGCCCCTTCCACGTCACAGGTCAGTGACATCACGTTCATTCATCATGTGGCCTGTTTGTAGCTCAGTGTCATTCAAGTGATATGGCTGTATGACTTTTTTTTTTTTTAACGGACATCACACGGCAGCTTTAAGTTCAGTGTCAGTGAATGGGTGTGTAGCCCTATTTGGGGGGGGGGGGTATGAGTATTATCCCTCCCGCAACAGACTCTGGCGCTGACCTGTGTGTATAATGGGACCTGAAGCCTTCGCTGAAGGGAAGAGTGGGGGAAAAAATATATATATTTTTTTTGTTCCCCCCAACAAAAAAACCCCTGTTTTAAAGGGGGGGTCTCTTCTTGGGACTTACCCATGAAGTACAGTTAGTAGCCTTAACAAGGATCACTGTACTAATCTCACAGTCTGCAGAATACATACAGATACCACATAAGGTTATAACAGTAGCTTTATAAGTATCAACAGGGTAATAATACATACATAAAATATACTCAGAACACAGCAATACTACAACAACCAGCAAGTCCTCAACCGTCTTAGGTTATATACCCGGGTATATATATAGATATATAGCAAGAGTCCAGTGCACAATACCTCCAGGCAACAGAAGAGATGCAGGGGCCCCTGTGGATGACTGTGGATCCTCGGATTCTTCCAGGAGATGACAGACAGCCGATCAGGAGATGATGATGATGGTGAGATTCTTCACAGGCAGCAAACAGGGCGACGGTGACGGCAGTAGATGCAGGCCTGACTACCCTAACACTGAGTCCTTAACCTGCCAGCTAAACTACTAGTGCCACCGGGCCTCTAACTAGCTAGTTGGCCTTCGGAAGCCTAACCTATCACTGCCCTGAACTATATATATATATGGATCCCTAACTACGGTTACTAGCTAGGTCCTGTGAGTATATAGGGGGTAACACATACCTAACTATATACTGTGAAGTAAAGAGGAACAAGTGGCTCTTAGACTCCCCCAGACATAACATGTCTGTCTCAGCAGCTCTGCTCACATCTCTCCCCCCAGCAGCTCTGCCTCACATGTGTCTGACTCACTGTATTTACAAAACAAAACTTGCACTAAATGCCTGGGGTCTCTGAAGCCAAACTGCAGGGGCAAAGAAGCCAGATACATTATATACTAGTAGAAATGGCAGTTCCCTACACTCTCCCTCTGGTGAAATCTTTACGTCACGTCAAAGACATACAAAGTCATAGTATACAGTCAACATTACCAATGACAATATCAATATGGTTGCTTTTGCATTTACAGAGTCACAACAGGTTAATAGGTATACATGCCAGCAGGAGCGAAAATTGGTAACATATTGACCAAAGTGGACACTGCACCCACCCAAGCATGGTATAAATGAGGCTGAGTAGTAAATCTGGGGTCCCCCAAACTATCATATGTCAGCATAGGTGGAGGGTGTCTAATTCTCTCTCCTCTCCGTACCTCTCTCTGAGGTAAACTAGCATGTCCAGGCCCTAAACTAGGGTTGTCTGCCATGGGAGGGGATGGTGCTGGTGGCGTAGGAGAGCTAGATCCCTGCTCATCTGTAGACACAGATCTAGGTACGAATTCTGGAGTTTGAGGGTTCATAGGTCTCCCTGAAGGAGAAGATACTGGTGATCTAGGAACGTCAGGAGCCACAGTCCAATCACTCTCAGGAGTTTCAGGAAGGTCAGGTGGAATATCGGCTAAGGACTGTGGAGAATCGCAGGCCGAGCCATCATTGGAGATATCCATACCATCAATCTGAGGTACAGGCAACAAATGATTTCTATGCCAAGTCCTGATCCTCCCGTCCCGTCCTTTTATCTTGTAGACTGGTATTCCAGGCAACCGATCTACCACTGTAAAGAGTTCACTCCGCCATCGATCAGCCAGCTTATGTTTTGCAGATGCTCCCAAATTCCGTAGCAGAACATGGTCCCCAGAGTTCAATTCTCGGTATCTTACTCGAAGATCAAATCTCCTTTTATTTCCTTCATTCACTTTGGCCGCATTTTCCTCAGCCAGCTGATAAGCACTCTTAAGCGTTTCTTTCAAACGTGCCACGTATCGGTAATGATCTCGATGACTGATACCATCGGTAGAGACTCCCAACAAGATGTCAATAGGTAGCCTAGGCTCTCTTCCAAACATCAGAAAGTATGGTGAATATCCTGTGCTCTCGTGCCTTGTACTATTATAGGCATGCACCATAGCCTCCACTTTTCGACTCCAGGATCGCTTATCCTCAATTCGTAAGGTACCAAGCATATCAAGTAAAGTCCTGTTAAATCTTTCAGGAAGGGCATCTCCCTCTGGATGGTAAGGCGTCGTCCGACTTTTGCGGATGTTCAACAACTGAAGTAACTCTTTGATCAGGTTACTCTCAAAATCCCGGCCTTGATCAGAATGCAACCGGTGTGGTAAGCCATAATGGATAAAATACTTTTCCCAAAGCACTCTTGCAACAGTGACTGCTTTTTGATCCTTAGTCGGAAAGGCTTGAGCATATCGTGTGAAGTGATCAGTCACCACCAATACATTTCCAAATCCTCTGGAGTCGTTGTCAATACAAAGGAAGTCTATGCAGACAAGATCCATGGGGCCCGAACTCTTCAAGTGTCCCATGAAGGCCGCTCGAACCGGGACAGTCTTCCTCTGCAAACATCTGCGACAGCACCTACACAGACGAGTCACGGTATCTCTCATTTTGGGCCAGTAGAATCGGTCTTGTATTAGGCCATAAGTCTTCTCAGGTCCCAAATGACCATGATAATCATGCAGACTTCGGAAAATCATCTTCTGAAAGCAGCTTGGAATAACTAGTTGGCGCCTTCCAGGGTGATCATGATACAGCACCACACGATAAAGTAGGCATTGTCTATTTCAAACTTCTCCCAATCTCGTAGAAGTTGACTGCATTCAGAGGGTAGGGATGTCTTTAACATTTCTCTGTCTTGAGAACTCACTGCTTGATAAAGAGGTCCAATTAAAGGATCAGTCTTTTGACTCCAGATCATTCGCTTTGAAGATATAGAACAACTCTCAAAGGATCCTAAAGCGGCAGGGTAGGCAAACATGTCTGGTACAGCTTCGGGACCTCCCCCAATAGAGTCAATAAGCCGAGTTTCAGAAAAGGCTACTCGGTCTTCAACTACAGCAGCCATGGCACACAAAGCTCCTACTCCAGGACTTGGCACTTCTTCCCATTCATCCACTACTTCCGGACTAGGTAATCCAGGCCGTCTTGATAGAGCATCTGCCCCAATGTTCTTAGGCCCCGATTTATACTTGAGTGTGAATTGGTAGTTGGATAAAGCTGCCAACCAGCGATGTCCTGTAGCATCGAGTTTAGCGGTTGACAAAACGTATGTCAGTGGATTGTTGTCTGTTCTTACTTCAAACGTGGCTCCGTATAAATAGTCATGTAATTTATCAACAATGGCCCACTTGAGCGCCAAAAACTCCAATTTATGTACTGGATAATTTTTCTCGCTGGGAGAAAGACTTCGACTTATGAAAGCTATGGGCCGTAACCCGGCCGGGTATTCTTGGTGCAGCACGCCACCTAATCCTTCAAAGCTGGCATCTACATGTAGCACATATGGCTTCTGTGCATCAGCATAAGCCAGAACGGGAGCTTCTGTCAATTTCTTCTTCAACAACTTAAATGCTTCTTCACAATCCGCAGTCCACCTATCGCCAAAAAGGCTTTTGGAAGACCCTTTCTTCTTTCCCGGATCTCCTGCATCACTCTTCAACAGGTCGAGGAGGGCTCGAGCAATTTTTGAATATCCTTCCACAAATCGTCGATAGAATCCACAAAACCCCAAGAAAGATTGCAACTCCGTAATATTTTGCGGTCGGGGCCAATTCACCACAGCTTCAATCTTACCAGGATCGGTAGCAACTCCTTCAGCAGAAACAATATGACCTACATAAGTGACCGAAGATCTACAAAATTTGCATTTGTCAGCCGACAACTTCAGCCCCTCTTCTTTTAAGCGATGGAGTACTCTCATGAGTCGTTCTTCATGTTCTTCCAGCGTCTTTCCAAACACAATAATGTCATCAAGATATACAAGGCATTCCCGGGGCACTAAATCACCTAACACTCTTTCCATCAACCTTTGGAACGTTGCTGGCGCACCTTTTGTACCTTGCGGCATACGAGTGAACTGAAAGAAACCCAAGGGGCATATGAAGGCTGTCTTTTCCTGATCCTCAGGTGCCATTGGGACTTGATAGTATCCCGATCTTAGGTCCAGCACTGTGAACCAACAGTTTCCATTCAGAGCTTCCAGAGCTTCTTCAATTCTCGGCAGTGTATACTGATCAGGTAAGGTTCTCCGGTTCAGAGTTCTGTAATCCACACATAGGCGAATTGCTCCAGATTTTTTTCTTACCACCACAATAGGTGAGGCATAGGGGCTCTTACTGTCCACAATGATCCCCTGACCTTTCATTTGCTGTAGAGTCTGTCTTAACTCATCAACATCCTTTGGAGCAACTCTCCGTGGTCGCTCCCGGAAGGGAGTAGAATCGGTCAATCGGAAAGTGTGTTGAGCACTTTTAGCACAACCTACATCCATATCATCCATGGAGAACACTTCCGATAATTCAGACAACTTCTGTGTCAGTCGCTGATTCCAGGCCTCTGGTAAATGTGGATCACTCAAGTCAAGATTGAGATTAGGGATTGCATCTCGGATTTGAATCCTGCACACTTCAGCGTATGGATTTACTCCAAGCACAGGGTAGCAGTGGGCCACATTCTGGTATGGTCCAATTACAATCGGATGCGGTGAACAGTTCCTCACTGTCACACAGGTAGATAACTCCACTTTATTTCTCCAGTCCTTTCTCTCTGGGATCACCATCCAGCCATTCTGGTTAATCATTTCTTCAGGGGTTTCCATAAGGACATAACTCCCCCCTTCAAGCAAATCGGGAGCAATGCTGGAGGCTACTCTCAGAATTCTCTCCCCGCCGGCAGGAACTTCCACGGTTCTCTCACCGATATGATATACCATTCCATGTCGATAGCCAGTAGACAGGGCATCACAGAGATCTCTAAGATCAGAAGATATATTCACCGGCTGAGCTGCAGGGTTCCAATCTCTTCCAAGAAACTTCTGAAAAGCATAATGCACTGCGGGACAATTAGTGCCAAGTATCACAGGAGCTGCACAAGAATCCCCTGTATCAGGACAGACAAGAGCCGTAATCTTCATGGGAGCGACACTCTGATCTTCTAATTCAGGGACAGCTATAACTACTTGTAGGCTGCCATCTACAGGATATGATCCTGAATTAAGCCCCCACAATTTCATTTGTCCTGTAGACTGAAGAGGTATATCCCTCAGATACTTTTGGTAGAACGAGCGATAAATCAGGGTCACTTGAGATCCTGTATCAAACAGGGCAGGAGCGGCATGACCATTGACAGTGACTTTGACAACGGACCTGGAGCCCGCGATAGCGCCTCTGGTCTTTACTCGGCCCGCCTTCCTTCGGTGTCTTTGATTCTGAATAGAGAAGACAGCACTGTGTCCCAATCCCTCACTGTCCTCCGTACACTGTCTGGCAGTATGACCCGTCTGACCACATTTATAACAGGTTGTAGCATCCTTCCTCCATTGAGTGGCAGTGGGTGGAGTGGCGGACTGTCTAAGTTCTGACCGCTCCGCTGGTTTGTCCTTGTTTGAATTAGGAACAACATCTTCTTTAGAGATGCTTTTCGCTTTCTTAGGGGTACTAAAACTAATGTCAGCTTCTTGTTTCTTCACTAACTTCATTAAGTCAGGAAATGGAAGGACTCTATCAGATAGTAAGACCTTGAGTACTTGAGCAAGAGGATGATGAGGTTGTAACCCTCTCACCAACTGACTGGTTCTCATAGCGTCTACCTCTGAAGTAGATATAGCTGCGTGGTACACCAGACGTGAAAGAAGTAGCTGTAAACGGTTAATAAAAGTAGAGACATTTTCCCCTTCTTTTTGACGAACCATTCGGTAATCAGCAACCATCTGGGCAAGGTCATAGTATGGCTCAAAGTGATCAGACAGTACTTGTATATAGTCCAATGCACTCACTCCTTCATGAGAGTCTCTGTACAAGCGGATCAATTCTGCAGCAGGAGACCGCAAACTTTCACTGATACGCTGCCGCTTGCCTTCTTCAGAGCAAGACCATTCCTTCAGGCATTGGAGAGTATGTTCTTTCCATATCTCAAAGTTTTCCTCCCCTTGTGGTACTGGGACATTACCAGAGAATACTTTTAGTTTCTTGTAGTGAGTGGCCTGCAGGCCCTGAGCTAACATTTCAGTCAGCCTGGCTAAAGTGCTAATAGCACTGTCACTAGAGGAACTGCTAGCGACGGCCATACTGGGGGGGTAACTGGCTGAGCGGGGTTCTTCCTTTACCTGAACCAGGGGAGGAACAGGAGGTCGGTAATCCCATGTAGTAGCTAGTGGGAGGTTCCCCTCTGAGCTATATCGCTTCTCCATATCAATGACTATTCCCACTTCTAAATCTCAGCAGTGCCTCCAAATGTAGCCCTATTTGGGGGGGGGGGGGTATGAGTATTATCCCTCCCGCAACAGACTCTGGCGCTGACCTGTGTGTATAATGGGACCTGAAGCCTTCGCTGAAGGGAAGAGTGGGAACATATATGAAATATATCAGTGCCTCCACCCAGGATAGAGCCTCTGTATTACAGGGAGGATCTCTTCCT
The DNA here is from genome assembly GCA_947044405.1 of Leptodactylus fallax. Classification (NCBI taxonomy): domain Eukaryota; kingdom Metazoa; phylum Chordata; class Amphibia; order Anura; family Leptodactylidae; genus Leptodactylus; species Leptodactylus fallax. The sequence continues at coordinate 1,545,737 of CAMRHE010000109.1, read as the reverse complement.
GGGACTTACCCATGAAGTACAGTTAGTAGCCTTAACAAGGATCACTGTACTAATCTCACAGTCTGCAGAATACATACAGATACCACATAAGGTTATAACAGTAGCTTTATAAGTATCCACCAGGGTATTATTACTTACATAAATTTTTCTCAGAACACCGCAATACTACAACAACCAGCAAGCCCTCAACCGTCTTAGGTTATATACCCGGGTATATATATAGATATATAGCAAGAGTCCAGTGCACAATACCTCCAGGCAACAGAAGAGATGCCGGGGCCCCTGTGGATGACTGTGGATCCCCCCCCCCCCCCCCCACACCACCCCCCCCCCCCCAGGAGAAGAAAAAAAAAAAACACCCCCCACCACCACCCCACCGGCGCGCCGGCCGGGCGGCAGCCGCGCCCCCCCCCCCCCCCCCCCCCCCCCCCCCCCCCCCCCCCCCCCCCCCCCCCCCCCCCCCCCCCCCCCCCCCCCCCCCCCCCCCCCCCCCCCCCCCCCCCCCCCCCCCCCCCCCCCATATATACACACCCCCCCCCCCCCCCCCCCCCCCCCCCCCCCCCCCCAACAAAAAGCCACAACAACCCACACACAAAAAAACAAAAAAAAAAGAGGAACAACCCCCCCCCCCCCCCCCCCCACCCCCCCCCCCCCCCCCCCCCCCCCCCCCCCCCCCCCCCCCCCCCCCCCCCCCCCCCCCCCCCCCCCCCCCCCCCCCCTACCACACAACACCCCCCCCCCCCCCCCCCCCCCCCCCCCCCCCCCCCCCCCCGGGGGAAAAAAAACAAAACATATTACACAAAAAGAAAGCCCCCCCCCCCCCCGCCCCCCCCCCCCCCCCCCTTTCTCCCCCCCCCCCCCCCACCCCCCCCCCAAAAACGCGCCCCCCCCCTTTTTCCCCCCCCTCCCCCCCCCCCCCACACCCCATTATATATGGGGGGGAATGGAAAAAAGGCCCCCCCCCCGGGTACAAGACGGCCGTGAAAAATGGACATTTTTCATGGCCATTTTGCACCTTGGTCTATAAATGTAGCCTAATTTTGTAGGTAAACTGTTTTTTACCACTATCTCTTTGCTTTTTCGTTTTGCTTGCAGGCCACTTCTAAGGATGTGCTGTAGAAAAGGAACATAACATACATGAAGAGACTTCACATGTGGTCAGCTATAGGATATAGGCAGCACATTATATTACACAATGTAATATTGAAGGAGGCGATAAATGTCACAATAATTAATATGTACAAGAATCTCCTCCAACAATTAACATGACTGATGCTTTCATTAAAATGCAAATCCAGGCTCAGCTGAATGCACAAGTCAATTCACAGGCGGCAGGTAGAAACAATAGAAGTGGACAGAAAAACTCCAGGCAACAGCAGATCTTGGAAGAGCAACGGAAAACCCTATAGACGTTTGGATTGCCACAAATATCTAACTTCATGGGCTTGTCCCTTTTCTATCTGCAGACCTACTGGAAGTCATAGAGAACTACTTTAACAATATACATGCTGCTCCCTCAGGCTGATTCTGAGGATTCTCTATCACTGCCTGGGGACTAGACGTCTTCTAGTTCAGCTTCCTCTGACTGGATCACATGACCAACCCTGCTCTAATCTGTGGACAAGCAGGAGTAGAGAGGGGTTGGTCACATGATCTAGAGTTGGAGCACCAGCCAAACCTGAAGACTTTTAGCCCTTAGGCAGTGCAAGAAACCCCCCAGAATCAGTGCAATTGGATTGTGGCATGTACACACGTGGACAAAATTGTTGGTACCCCTCGTTTAATGAAAGAAAAACCCACAATGGTCACAGAAATAACTTGAATCTGACAAAAGTAATAATATATAAAAATTCTATGAAAATGAACAAATGAAAGTCAGACATTGCTTTCCAACCAGGCTTCAACAGAATTGTAAAAAAAAGAAAACTCATGAAACAGGCCTGGACAGAAATGATGGTTCCCTTAACTTAATATTTTGTTGCACAACCTTTTGAGGCAATCACTGCAATCACTCAACCGAGCACACTCAACCAAGCACTCCAGACACGCTCCTGGGCTGGACACCGCTGAGGGGGGTCCTGCAGCACTATCAAATAGTGATGGTAGTAGTTCTTTCCCCCGGGGCGCTTGCAGTTAGAGAGGGGACCTCTCCTCTCTGAGCCAGTGTGTTGGTGTTCGGAAGGACCCTGATGGTAAGGCAGGCACGTCTCAGGATGACAGTGGTTGCAGTTGAACAGGGTGAGAACTTTATTGCAGCAACTGGATCAGGTACAACAGCAGCTTCCGAATGGGGGTAGTAGTACCACAATGTCAAATCCCCCAGCCTTGGTTATAGGAGGTTGCCCAGGGATGTTACAGACTCTATGGCAAAGTTCTCCAACTACTCCTCCTGTTGTGCCACTCCCAGATAAGGATGCTGGGGATAGTGGTGTCACAGGGAGTCCTGACAGGGACCTGGTTACCTTCAGCTTAGGCCCGAATACCTTCCTCCTGTCAGAGACCTCTCCAGCATCTCCTGGCACGGTGTCCAAATGTCCAGACAGCTACAACTCCCTTCTCAGGGCTGTCTCTAGATGAGCCTGGGGCAGGTAATAATCCTCCTAGAGGCTGTATGGGTTGCTGTTGATGCCCAGTCTCAGTGCTGGCATTCACCTCTGCAGACTGAACTAACTGCACTCACACTCTGCACTGCACAGAACTGAGGCCTCAACAGACACCCAGAAGACCTAGGTCTCCTACAACTCCACACAGTGGCCTGTGATTGGCCAGGGCTGAACCAAGGGTAAGATTTTGAAACACTGGGGGGAAAATACAGGAAAACTGCACAACAGTGACATATAACATAGAACATAAAGGACAGGACATACCAACACAACCCAGAGGCACAAAGGACAAACAATTAAAGCAAAAGCACTCTGGGATGCTGCATTAGTAAGTAGAACCAGCTACTACACTGAATACACTGCAAGTACTTTGGAGCACTTTGTATAACCCCTTTAAGGAAGGTGGACGTATCCTGCAAAAAATATGTTGTTTCAGAAAAGCCAAGCACTTAATCATAGTCATGTATATTTACCAATGGTTGAAATATTTGTAAACCGCGCCTAAGTAAAGAATGCAGTGCTATATCTGTGTGCATTCCAAGGATTTTTCTCTACAATGAAATATATACATACAGATTGTGCCCCTACAAATGATCAGGAGGCCCCACAAGATGCCTTACAGCTGTTTAAACAAATACTGCAAAATGTATACAAGTCTTATGGTGTAAGTAGCCAAACAACACGCAATTTACACCCTATCTCTATCATATCTATCATGGTTCTTCTGGTCCAATTATTTCTAAGCTAATTTTTTTTCTGTTTTGTGCAACCAGGATGTGTGGTCACTCCCCACCCAGGTGAACCAAGCAGCCTGTGACCACATAGATTAAGACTAAGGCCCCATGTTGCAGAAAAGCAGCTTTTTTGTTGCAGATTTTGCTGAGGTTTTTTGAGACAAACACAGGAACAGCAACAAAAGGAATGGGAAATATAAATGAAGCTGTTATACTCATCCCATCTGTTCTGTCCTGGCTTTGACTCATAAAAACCGCAGCAAAATCTGCAACCAAAAAAGCAGCTTTTCAGCAACGTGAGGCCTCTGCCTAAGGCCAGGGGCCCCACGTTGCAAAACGCTGCTTTTTACAGTGCCTGCAAAGTGGATGGATTCTAAGTAGTCCCATCCACAACACTGACATTTTCCGTATAGGTACAACAGTGGTAGAAATTACACAGAGGATCACGCTGTAAAATCGCAAAGAAAAACATTTCTACCATGTTTTTTTACTGCAGCTTTTTTTGCAGTGATTCATTACGTGGGGCCTTAGCCTTAAAGTTTTTTTTTTTTTTTTTTTGGCAAGATTGCATTTTGACATTGTCACTAGCCACCACTACAATGCAGAATGTAGAAAATTTTTGTGTTGGTAGGTTGTGGTAGATTTATGATATTCATAGAGACATGCACTATAACTCTCAAAAGATTCTTAAAATCAAAGGCAGAACATGTAACCATGGTTCTACTTGCAATGGAGCCACAATCCACCATGACAGGTGGTAAAGTCAAATTAAGCTTATGATTTTTTTGCCTCCCCCTATACACAGGCATAAGTGATTTCACAGTACAGGAATAAAGTACACAGTGATGTCATAGTACAGGGATAATGCACACTGTGAGGTCACAATACAGGAATAATGTACACATTGATGTGAAAGTACAGGGATAATGCACACTGTGATGTCAGAGTACAGGAATAATGCACACTGTGATGTCAGAGTACAGGAATAATGCACACTGTGAGGTCACAATACAAGGATAATGCACACCATAATATCAAAGCACAGAGGTAGCGCACCACAAAAAGTCACCAAGTCTACTGTGACATCATAATATAGGGAAAACATATAAAGATGTCATAAGCAGGTATAATACACTCATGATATCACAGGACAGGAATAATGCAAAAAACTAATGTCACAGAAAAGTAATAATGTACACACAAAGACAACCATGGAGCTCTGTGATAAAACTAAGAATATGGCCACATTCAATTTCCCCACCCCCTTCCATTGTCCAAAGTTATGACCAACTGTATCTTATATCTAAGTGGAAATGGGGCCCCTTGCTGGTTGGGCCCTACATCAGCTGTTACGTCTGCTGCCCTGGGAGGTATGTTCATTTTACAGTAATTTACTGGGAATAAAGTAGTTATGTAATACGCATATACGTATTGATGGTGCCCTCTGTATGTACTTTGTTCTGTAAACACCCTGTAGAAGTTGGCCAGACTTACAAAGTGCACCTTGTACCTGAATAACTTGGCTGCACACATTGTATTTATCAAATAGATACCCGACCGTAACTAATCCAAATGATAAAACCACAAGGGGTCATCTGGATGAGAGCAGAATATTACCATTGCATGTTCAGTTGGTCTGTACAGAACCCTTTTATAGCTTGAAGCCAAGGGTGGAACTATAGAGGGTGCACAGGTATCAATCTTTACCGGACCCTGGAGCTTCAGGGGGGCCAAAGGCCTTTATACAAAATCATAAAATACCAGTATTATAGATTGCACATGGTAAGTGGGAGCCCTGTTAGATATTTTGCATTGGATCCCAGGAGCTTCAAGTTACGCCTCTGCTTGAAGCCCCTGTATTTGGATGTAATATGGGCCTGTAGACACCCCTACGAATAGGAATCAGTTGTGACTAGAGATGAGTGAACTGATTCAGATTGAACCAGATTTCACCTTAATTTTCCAAAAGTTTCGATCCGAACCTGAAACTTTGGAGGTTTGTCACCTGTGAACCGGATGTGAATTTATTTTACTCTGGGATCTCTTCAGATTCCAGAGTATAATAGGTGGAGGCCCAGGGGAGGTGTAAAAAATAACAAACATTTTTCGCAGCATCCACTGCTCTCTCTAGGTACTTTTTCACGGCCCAGTGCATGGCACTGTCGTATGAATGTAGCCTTACACAGCCTGAAAGTGTCAGACTGGCCCTATTGACCCTGTAACTGTGACTATGTCTCAACCATAAACTCATGATACAAAGAACAGTGTGAGCAAAAAAAAATGTTAAAAATGTAAGAAATTATGAATGATAAAAACCTGCTCAGATTAACCAAAGTGCTCTAAATTCTATAAAAGAAATACAGCTTTAGAACAAGTCATATTAAGGGATTGTCTCACCTTTGCCCTGATGGTAGGAGTTGGGAATGACAGATTTCAATATGCTGAGGCCGGGGAAGGTGAAAAAAAAATCCATACTCACCTGTCACAAGGGCTCTGGTGTTCCCTGTCGCTGTCTGGTCCAGTGGCACCCCGGGGCTTCTTCCGGCTGAAGTCCTCGTCTCACGTGACTGCTGAGACCAATCAGGAGCCTCAGCGGCCTAAGGAAAGGAATCAGGACATCACTCACATATGTCACCTGTGACGTACTGTGCCCTTTACTTAAGCCGCTAAGGCCACTGATTTTTAACGGATTTTTGAAGAATCTGTTAGTATCCGTTTTTAACATTTTTCGACGGATGCTAAAAATGGACACTAACAACAGTAGTGTGTATGCCCCCGTATTAGATCAATTTGGTTCTGGCCCTGTTCATGTCACAATAATGGCCACCTCTGAAGAAAGGTGACAGCATACAGTACACTATGATGTTTCGGCATATGCAGGAGCGTCTCTAACGTGTTTAGTCATGGTCAGGATAATGGCCGCCATTTGACGTAAACAGATGGGAAAAATTTTCTACGTATACCTTAGATAAAGTTTCTGTACGTAGGTTCTCTTAGATAGATATGCACTACATATAACTTAGACAGAGGCCTGAGATACATCGCTCTGTATAGGCATACAGTGGGATATGAAGCCCATGAGGTTAAAAAAAACACAATATGTCCAAGCCTGTAGAAGACAAAAGGACACTGATTGGGTTGACGCACTTAACATACGGGCTAGGAAATTTATACGTCTTAGGGCCGGTTCACATCTGCGTTCGGGTCCACAAGCGGACTCCCTGAATGGAAACCTATACGCATAGAAAAGCGGTTTACCTAAGGAAACCTGCGGACCCCATTATAGTCTATAGTCCGCAGGTTTCTTTAGGTAAACCACTTTTCTATGCGTATAGGTTTCCATTCGGGGGGGTCCCCAAGCGGACTCACCGAACGGAAACCGAATGCAGATTTGAACCGATTTGAACCGGCCCTTACATGCTAAACGTAGATCAAATATGTAATCTGAACAGAGTCTTACTGTTAAATAATATTTGACATGCAATATTCAAGACCTTTAAGGGTTAATTGTATTTTGCTGACAAAGCTCTTGTAACTTATGGTGCATGGGTGTGGATGGGTTATGACTATTTTGGTATTATCCAAATACAGTAGTAGAAAGTGGAAGGATGTTGGGGAACACCCCCCTTTCATGAATATAAATGACTGACAGACACACATGCCGTGGTCTCACTCTCGGTGGGGGTCTCCCTCTCCCTGTGGGGATCTGTCCCTGTCTCTCACTTTGGGTGTCTCTCTCTCCAAACCTGGCTACTTCCTCTAAGACCTTGGGAAGGATGGCAGAATCGTCCTGCAGAAGACTAACACACATTGATGAATAAGCTTGAGCCAAGATGATGCAAAAGAACCACCTTGAAGAAACCTAACTGTATACTTCTCCTAAGAAATGTAAGACATTGACTGATATTTGTTATGCTGGAAGATTTCCATTTATCTGTTTCCCATGAAGACTTCAATAAATCTCCATGTTTATATGAATCCGAGTCCTCCAATAATGTTACCTTAGGGGTCAACACGTGAGTAAGGATTTCATTCAATTGTAGACTATTTTACAGTTTACGGCCGGATATTATTTTACACTTACACACTAGTTTCCCTTGGTATTATGAGATGAAGGACCTTGCCAGGGTCTCGGTCTGTTGACTGTCATGTAATGTTATCGCCCACTTTGCTAATATACCCTAATTTGTATCAACACCAAAAGGGCTTATATCTTTGGAATGGCTGAACGGATTTGGATAAGCAAAACACCAAAATACCCAGGGTGACAGCGCCTATCAGATGATGTATGTCATTGGGATTTTCAGACCTGTTGACAGGTCCTTTTTAAGGTGCAAACCTTTAGGGTTAAGGGTTTTCCTACACGTTGGTATCATGTGAGGCCTGGGTAAGGTTTCTTGTGTTACATATATATAATGTATTTGCCTGCGGTAACACATTGCACATTAATGACTGTACACACAGTAATGTGTGTATAACCTGCAATAATTATATTTCCATTCACTCCGATATGAGGAGGAAGCAGTAGTGAGTATATCTAGGACAGAGGAGCCTGTAATAAGCTGCTGCGCACGTCCCTTGCTTGCCTCCTAGGCAGGTACAGCCTCTGATCTGAGCCTCGTCTCCCCCTCTTGAGATTGTGTCTCTGTGTCAACAGCGAGCTGAGAGGCCGGTAATTAATCCCTTGCTGGCAGAACCGCGTCATGCCAGTGTCACCTTCATGTCCCCTTCTAAAGCATGATTAGAGGCAGGGAGAGGTATGCAGGGAGGGAGTGACAGGGACATATCTTCAAGGGCAAAATATAGCAGCGGTACATCTGAGACGACACGATTATCTGTATAGGATGCCAAAATATTTATCTATATCTATTAGCATAAGATGTATGGTATAGCGTCTGGCCGTGATTCTAATATATTCACCTCTGCATTTTTGTTATATTGTAGTCAATGGGACTTTTTATAAAAAATTTTTCTTAAGACACTGTCTCATATTTCACCCCAAAGATCATGCCCCTCACGACTGCTGCCATATCTAAACCTTAAAGGGGTTGTCCGGGCTAAAAAATTGATGACCTATCCTAAAGATAGATCACTAATTTCAGATCAGGTGGGGTCTGACACCCAACACCCCCCACCAATCAGCAGTTCTCAGCAGCTGATATACAGAGAATGGAGCAGGAAGCAGACAGTGCTGTTCTCTGTAGTGGTGAACCGAGTCATTGCCGCTTAGATCCCATTCAAATGATTGGGAGCTGATCTGTAGTACCTGGTCTGACCACTACACAGAGAATGGAGCTGTCTGCTTCCTACTCCATGCTCTGTGTATTAACAACTGATCAGTGGAGGTGACAGGTGTTGGACCCACACAGACCTGATACTGATGACCTATTCTTAGGATGGGTCATCAATATTTTTAGCCTGGAAAAGCCCTATAAACCAGCACTTTTCATTATTGCTATGCCATATGAGTTCACATCTGGCCAGGACAACATCTCCATGTTCTCCATGTGTAAGTTTCCTTTGATACCCAAATACACACCAATAGGTCTAATAGTTTCCCATGGTGATTAGAAGTATCAGTCTCTGAGCCAAGATAATAACATTGTGAGGCCAGCCAGGGAAAAGTCTCAAGTGAGTGAATTTTTCACTGTCAAAGAACCTTGAAGCAAAATACCATGGTCATAATGAGCCTATATATATTCCCATGTCACTCTACTGTGAGATTTACAGGTGGGAGTGATCTGATAATAGAATAGACAAGCCACGGGGTAGCAAAATTCCTTGCAGCTTCTCTGACAGACTATAAGTAGACACAAGCTGTTTTATGGCAGCCTGGGTCCCCTGCTCTTAATGTGAATGTATCATCTGAAAAGTTATTAAAAAAATGTTTTATTGAAATTATCTATTTCAATATCTATATTTAACAGAATGTATTAAATTCTGCAATTTTCACTTAGGCCACTAAGTCAAAAAATAGAGTAATGATTGCCAATTGTGTTGAGGTTTACTTTGCAGCAGCCACCTCATTCACAACACATACCCATCATTGTATCCAGAACTAACAACATATGATGTCACAGCTTATCGTCTCCCCTCCCCGCACACAGCATAGCTAGAAAACTCTCCCATACACTTCAACAAGTCAGCACCAGTTTATTGCTGCCTATAGCCATGTAAAATTTTTAACTATAAGTTCAATAGGAGCGCAGGAGCCGGGTTTGTGTACAATGCACATCGTAAACAATTTTAGGTCACACTCCTTTTAAAGCTTTTTGAAGTCACCTAGGGTCCTAGCATGTCCTCTGCCCCCCACATTAATGTTCCCCTTATATAAGTTACTATATGTGTCCTTATATGAATATTCCTACAATGTACCCTGATGCTTTCCTTTTTATTATTCCCCTGATGCTTTCTCTAATGTCCCCTGATGTCCCCCTGTTATTATTCCTGCCAATGTCCTCTGATGCCCCCTCAATATCTTCTGATGGCCCCCCAATGCCCTCCTCATATTAATATTCTCCTCTAATGCATGTGCCTGCAGCCTACCAGGATACAGCAAAGTAACACTGTGGGCGGGATTTAGGAAGCTGTATAAAGAGGTAAGGCATCCGCCCACCCTCCCCTTTTTTCCAGTTTTTAACTTTTTTGATTTTTGGTTTTTCTAGGTATATGCCTCAAGGACTCAGAGGAAGAAAGTTGTCATTGTCCACACACCCACTGTCTACCAGCGGCGGTGTTCGGAGGAACAAGGAAACAATTGTTTTCTGTTTAATCTGTTTTATGGGTATGGACTTTTCGAGTTATGATGTCATTGGATTTGTTAATAAAGTTGTGACCAATGCCACTTAATTCACAAAGCATAGGACCAAAAATAATCTAAAACTTAACTTTTACTGATATGCATCTAAAACTGCTGATGTGCTCATAGCGCTCACCCATTATACTGGATTGGAGCACTGGCTTATCTTCTTTCTCCACTGAGAAGAGACTACAGAATCCTCTGAAGATTGTCCATATTTATGTTAGTGATAGCTTGGGTGACAGCTCCAACCCAGTGTAATGGGTGAGCGCTATGAGTATATCAGCAGCTCAAAGCCTAGATCAGGGGAGCTGCATCAGCGGCAGTGATCATATCAGACTGACAATCTCTCTTAGAGTTTGTTTTTTCTGTTGGAGTGTGGTAGGATAAAGGGTTGAAGGTCATGGAGGAAGGTTGAAGGGCAAAAAATGTTTTTTTTTTTTTAAAAAAAAGGTCTGTTAGTGCTATTAATGGATTAATAAATGCACCCAATACCTTTAGCAGTGTTTTGAGTGATTTATATGTTTCTCTGAGATCACCTGGCATCTTCTGCATTTGTTTACATGGTGTAGGTTCCTGCTGTCTTAGGTAATGCATCATGGTACTTGTAGACTGACTCACACTCCCTCTCACTACATCCCCATCCCTTTCACACCCCCTCCCTGTCTCCCTAGCCCCTAGCTATCCCGCCTACTACTAGCCCTTCCCAACTAACTCGGCCCACCCCCCCAACCCATCATACTTACCTCTCTTCCTTTCAGACTTCCTCCTGCGAGACAGTTACTCCCTTTTTTCTGACTCTGCCGGCGCGCACAATAGTCCTGGGGCTGCTCTGTGCTCTGCAGCCGGCAATTCAACTATTCTGCGCAGGCATGGGAGGCTACTGCTCTCTGGAAGTCTGGAAGGAAGAGAGGTAAGTATGATGGGGTGGGGGGTAGTAGTAGTGATGTTCCGTTTCCAGAAACGAGGAAACGGAACGTCACCGGTAACCAGAAAATGTGGGTAAATATACATTTTTGATAAATTATGTAATTTAGAAAGTAGGAGGGGGGAGGGTGTTTAGATTAGTGTAGGGATTACATTTTATCCCGGACAACCCCTTTAATATCTCTGCAGTCTTACATGGACTATCATTCATCTCAATGGCCACCATGCAATATTACATGTTACATGCAGTGGCCGCTGCCGGGGTAATGCCTGCCTGGCCTGCTGGAAGTGGGTGCCGTAGAAAAAACTGATAGTCCCAAAGACCACAGACTGAAAAGGGTTGCTTGTTACCACCAAAGAATTGTGTAAACTGCATGGTGCCAGGGCTGCCATGGCAGCTACAAAAATATTCCCTGAGAATCCTTGACTGGCACATATAAGAAAACACACATAGAAGTGAATACCAAATTCCTTAACCCAGAAGCCAACTAAAATGCCAATTCCCATACATTTCCTCAGTTAGATAACAGCTAAATGAGCCTTGTATGAACACTATATGGAAGGAAAACAGGAAAAGTTCAGTGATGGAGGAAGTTATAAAGGGAGTTAGGCTTTGTGAACCATGTCTCATGGAAGCAAAGCCTCAAGGTGTAATGATGGTGCCAAGATGTCTGTGTTGCATATTTAACACTACGGTAACTGCATACACAAAGTTTAATAAATGTATCATAACTCAGCAGAATATATTCACTTTCATTCTAGACCGAGAACCATTTATGTTCTTGCCTGTGTGGCCACCATCTCAGACCATTTACAAAAGTGGCCACAAAAAGTATGGGGCAGGGTCACACAAAGGAATTTGGAGAGGAATTTGAGACATTCTGAATAACCTCAGATACAATTGCAGCACCCCAGTGAACACCGCAAAACATGTTTTATATTGTTTGCGCTGTATTTGTTTGGTCTATGCCACTGTGAACCTATCTTGAATATAGTTTTGTGTATATAACCATGTGTTGCCCCTTAAGTGGGCTGGTCCACTGGCTGAAAGTACAGTTCTATGGACAGGCAACACACTCATATTTTGCAATAGTGGGTGCATTTTCTCAAGGGGACTGGCCGGACTCCCCGCAGATACAATATCATGTTGGAAGAATAGGACAGCACTCCAATAGTTCTCTTTTAAGCTTCCTAGTTACTATATATATTTGAAATAATACTGAGATCCACATAGGATAACCAGCTCCAGAATATTATACATCAATATTAGATCTCTGAGTAAGACCTGTACCACCATCATAGTGGAAGCTGTTGGTTGCTGTTATGTATCGTTATCCAGTAAAGTTGTGTGAACTGTTTCCTTGCAACCACCTATCTCCTGACTCATTACCATCATGGGCACTCTGATTCCCATCTGGCTCAGGACAGCTGAAGACTCTTAGGATGTGCCCTCGGGGAAGACTACCACCACCATCAGGTACCCTGTTAGAGGAGGTGGTTGAGCCTACAAGCCACCATGACCACTGCTGTTCAAACTACTATTACTCACAGCCTATGGATATCCTCCAGTGGGTTGCTGCACAATGGGCCAAGCACTGAGTGTTCTGTGGCTGGATCAACTGTGGAATCTATGGCAGGATCCTTCTTTTATCGCTGGCAGGCAGATTTTGTCTGAAATTTGGAGCTGAATCTGCTTCAAAATCGCTCCAAATTTCTCCATGTGAACTTAGCTCAAAACACCAAAGCTGGCCATAATGTTACAACTCAGAAGCTTGGACTTGGAGAACCCTTATAATTCTCAAATTAAAATTATTTTAGATCTGAGCCCTCCTAATGTATATCTTCAGTCAATACCGAATCCGCTGGCACTTACCATTAACTATGGCAGTGACTCTGAAGACGTGAGGGCTCCTTCCTGGTGCCCCTCCGTTTTTGTTGATGCTCGGACCGTTCCCTGGCTGCAGCAGTCTGACACATATAAATTTGTTGTGCAGCTTTCTACATTTATCTTTATTTTCGTGACTGAGTGAAGAAAATGAAATGTCATCCTTCAAGTATACCAAATACATTATTATTAAAAGGAAGATCTGCATCAGTTGTCACCGATTCTAGACCAGAAATTGGATGTGGACCTCACATGTCATCCAATCTATGTGTACACTGAAATAGCAATTTCACAGATTTTTGATATTCACACTGCATCCTCTACACTGGGTGGGCTATGAAGAAGAAAAAAAATGGTGCTTCCCTTCCCCCACAAACAAGGATTTCATATCCCAGGCAGAAAAACACACAAGCTTCCACGCTAAGAGATATTCATGTTTGGCACTTTGCAGAATTGCGTCACAGTCAAATTGGTTTCCCTGTTGGAAAACCAAACCTATGACCCTAGCACTGCAGGACATCTGTGCTTACCACTGTGCATCCCTGCTTCCCATGGACCGCTATTCCAAGGGCTGTGTATTCTGCATTCACAATGTTGTAAATAGGAAGCAGGATAACACAGTAAGCGGAGATCTAAGGCTATGTTCACAACTGCGTTCGCATTTCTGGTTTTCAGTTCCAACATACCCACTGACTTATAATGGGGTCCGTCACGCTATTGTCATGGTGTCCATCATTTTATAAGAAAAAAATAGCGTTGCATGCTGTGCTCCTTTTTCCGGGATTTATGACAGATTCTGCGACAGAGCCTCCAACGCAGATCTGAAGCTAGTCTAATCCCTATTAATATGTGTGTGTGTGTCTGCGCTTGTGTGGTTATATATAGATACATATATTTTATATATGTCTATGCTTGGGGAGATCCTTGCACTTCTCAGAATAGCAGCTGAAGGAGGATGTGCGACTTCCTGGTATGTGGGTGCAGACAGAAGGAATGATCAAACCTCCCTCCCACCCCTTACCACCACCATTTGAAAGGCAGGTGCCAAGATTTTTAGAGAAGCTGTACGCTTAGAAATAAAAACACAGACTGTGTGAGAATTCTTGCCCCTGTGTCCTGAAAAGGGTTAAAAGAATGGGACCTCTCAAAATTCCATCAGTCCTGTAATCCCCCTAACCCCATGTGGACTGGCAATATTGCTCATTTCAAAAGCAATTTCTATTCTGAAGATGGATAACACGGACTATTGGACAGAGATGATATGATGGAGTCAGGGGGCACACAGGGAATTCACATGATTATTTGCTCTTTTAGGTAGATATGAAATAAATACATACATTGATTTCTGGATCTATAGATAGATTTATAGATAGATAGATAGATAGATAGATAGATAGATAAGTAGAGATATTTGTGGATAGATGGTAATATATTAGGTATTAGCTAGATATATTGATATATGGATGGATAGAAAGATATTATAGAGATATAAGACAGACAGACAGACAGATAGATAGATAGATAGATAGATAGATAGATAGATAGATAAGTATGCAAAAAAGCAGCACTCCAAATTAGTGAAAAATATGAAGATGTGGTTTTTATTCCAGGAACAACATAAACCCACATCTTCATATTTTTCACTAATTTGGAGTGCTGCCTCTTTTTCATTCTGGTCTGAGTGAGCTCACATACCGGATCTCTGGGATGTGCACCTGTCTTGGTAAAGACTCTTACATGGTGCTGCTCTGAACTCTTTTTCTTTTTTGTGGATAGATAGATAATACAGTAGATAGATAGATAGATAGATAGATAGATAGATAGATAGATAGATAACTGCCTACTTTTGTCTTAGATGACAGATTGATATACTGTAAAGAGAAATATCAAAAAAGGCAGCACTCCAATATATGCAAAAAGATGACTTAGCCCAAAAGTGAAATGTTTGAGTCCACAAGTGACCTTTCTCCTTGTGGACAGAAACAAAACACTTTTGAAAAACAAATTGTAAAAAACAGGCAGCACTCCGTGGTAAAGTGAAGAAAAAAGTGGGTTTATTGTGAGCAGAAACGTCGCATGGGGCAATAAACCCACTTTTTTCTTCACTTTACTACAGAGTGCTGCCTGTTTTTTACAATTTAGATAGATAGACAGATAGATAGATAGATAGACAGACAGACAGACAGACAGACAGACAGACAGATAGATAGATAGATAGATAGATAGATAGATTTATGAATCGAGATATAAACAGATAGGGCAGCACTGTGCAAAAACAAATAAATAGTGGATGCAAACCTCCAGCTGTCTATTTTCATCTTAGATAGATAGATAGATAGATAGATCAATTAATAAATAGGTATATAGATTTATGGATTGGTAGATAAATATATAATAGATTTAAGGATTTATAGATAGATAGATAGATAGATCGATCTATGGCTGGGTTTCTTATCTGCTGTTATAATAATTCATGGATCATCTGTCTTCTCACCATTGCCGTCTGATTTTAATAAACTCTCTATCCCTGTGCAGGAATCAGCTCCATTGCAATTCACACTCCTGGCTAAAGCCTCCGCACACACATTTTACACTCATTTACTCAGTGTTTACTTCTCTGTCTCCCCTGCCAACATCCCCTAATGCCAAGATAGCACCCGGCAATCACCAAGCTACTGTGAAGGACCTCATTGTTTACTCCTTCCCTTCCACTCCTATAAACAGAAACATATAAACTAGCTCCTCCAGAATGCCCGTGCACCCCCCAATATGCACACTTCACAGCGTGCCGCTGCCCATTTGTTGTGCATCTTCCAGGTTTAACTCCATCCTTCCTCCCATCAGTTCTTTAGTATGATATCTGTCTCTCCTTCAGCATGCACCCTTTCCATACTGTCTGGTAGCCTGGCAGCCCCCTCACTCCTTCAGGCCTATAGAGAGAGAGAGGATCGGATGGCTCCCTGCGGATTTATTCGACAATGCATTGTGCTTTTCCACTTCAGAAGAACAAACTGCTCTTAGCTAATTAGATGTGAAATGAACTTTCTAATGGCGGAGAGCACCAGCTTAACCTTTCCACCGCTCAGTCTTTTAACCCCAAGGTGCTTTTCTCTAGCCAGCCATTTTCTTTTAGAGAATTTGACAGACAGGGATTTTGCAGTAGACTTGGAAACACAAATCTCATAAGGCATAAGGAAACGGACCACTTGGCTAACTATATATACCATGCATTATTAAATATAATGCCATGTCCTTAGACTAGTACTGTACATTATCATTCTACAAGTCGATCCAATTTATCAAGGTTTTTAATCTTACAGAGATTTCCAACATCTGTATGAAGTTTATATATTTTCGTCGGGTTCTTCCCACACTCCAAAGACATACTGATTGTGAGCCCTACAAGGGACAGTGACTGACAATGTCTGTAAAGCGCTGCGGAATATGTTGGCGCTAAATAAGCCGGAGAAACAAATATAATATATAAATAAATTTACTCACAAGTAGAAAAAAAAAACCTTGGATACCCAAAATGTATAGCCCCATCCCAGAGCTACCATTTGCAGTTGTCATGAACAGTGCTGTTAGTGCTCTTACTCACTTCTTCCACAATGGCTGGATGCCATTTGATCCTTGTGGCCTATTGAAGCCAGCATTTGTTCTTCTGATTGTATTGCTCAGTCTCCATTGTCAATAGTCACAGCTAGCTGCTGCAATACAACAATGGCATCCTGACTGAGGTCTTACACCTACTGCATTCAAATGGTGAAGATAGGACCCCCAGTTCTTATCATCAGTGGGAGGCCAAGCAGTTGAAACTTCAGGGGTGGTCAGACAAAACTTATCCAATGGATAGGTGACAAGTGTTGATATGGGTTGAGATGGGCGAACCTCTGAAGATTGTTTTCATTCTGGATTCTGGTGGTTCGGCCCAAAGATTCACTTTAGGTCGAATAAGTTAATCGCAAACAGCAAGTGCAAGTAATATACTATGGGATCTGAAAAGGCTCCAAAGGATTCCCAGGTGAGGTGAAGAAAGGTGAGTATAACTTTGTTCTGTTTCCACACCTCTCCTGGCCCTCCACTTATTATACTCTGGGATCTGAAGAGACCCCAGAATATACTAGTGGTTTGTAGGTGACAAACCCCAAGGTTTCTGGTTTAGAACAAACCAACGTTTGGAAAGCTTGGGTTGTATCCGGTTTTATCCAAACCAGTTCGTTTATCTCTAATTATTGGAAAACTTCTTTAGTTTGGGTCTATAACTACAGTCATACTGTATTGCCATAATGGCGGCCCTGCTTTGGCCTAACAGAATTCATAGTCTGGTGAACACAATAAAATGGTAGTATTATTGAAGCACTACATGACGCTGGTGGTATTCTTTGGCTAAATTGTCTGTTG
Organism: Leptodactylus fallax; assembly: GCA_947044405.1. Classification (NCBI taxonomy): domain Eukaryota; kingdom Metazoa; phylum Chordata; class Amphibia; order Anura; family Leptodactylidae; genus Leptodactylus; species Leptodactylus fallax. The sequence continues at coordinate 1,528,385 of CAMRHE010000109.1, read as the reverse complement.
TTTGACCTTTCTGAGCTACTGACTGTTTCAGTCAATTTGTACCCATACACAATTGTCCTGGTGACTTCATTGATCTTCATCTGGCTCTAAGAAGACCTATTTCCATAGCTTAAGTATAAGCATTTAAACCTAAAATTGCACAAGTTTCCTCATCCAAAGTCATGTAATATTTTATGTCCATGCTTCCTACAGTCACTGGCTTCCCAATAATAAGATGCCTTTTGCTCGGGCGAGTAAAGAGTTTGGCAGCAGCAGCATAGAGGACATTATACAGTAATACATAGCAGTGTTGCTACGAAGTAAGCACTGGGGTGAAATAGAAAACTTACTTGAAGCAGCAGCATACTGGTCTTTTTCTACCTCCTCCGTTCTCCATAGAACTGTATGGGGAACAGAAGCAGTGTTTGTGCAACTGTCATGTGATCTCTCAGTGAACTGATAGTTATTAAACACTATTTCTGTCCATTATATCACTTGTATCCTGCATTTGCTTGCAGTTTTCAGCTCTGCAAGCTCCATCTCTAATTCTCAGCATCCCTACGCTAAGGATGGAGACAGACTGCCATAATGTCTCCCATAGACAACACATGAAGTAAACAGTAGCCTCTGCTCTTCTATCTATGACACACTCAGAAGCAGCAGCACCTTTTAGGACATTACAGAAAATTCCTAGCACTGATCTGAATCCAGGAGATGTGACAAAGTAAAACACTTACTATTAACTGCTGTAGGTGTCATTTGACACTTCTGTGAGCTGCAGTCTGACTTGGAAGACCTAAATGGATTTGGCAGAGATTTCAGCGAATGAACAGTTTAAGAAGGAGTAGGATATATCTTTAATAAGATACAGTATATTACAAAAGTTATTATTTGTACTTGTGAAAAGTTTGTCTAAAAGCAAGTGGCTATTCAATCCATCTTCACCTCTACTTCAGTGAAGATGGATTTTAGCAGTAAATTCAAAGTGGGTGATCTGTGCCGGAGACAGTGAGAGTATAGAGGAGAGAAGTCTGGTAAGAGGAAAAATAAGCATTTTCTTTATCAAGATATATATGTAGGCCAAAAAAAAAAAACAATTTTCAGCAGGACCAGCCAAATGTCTAATGTGTAATAGGAAGAGATGAGTGAATTTCTCAAAAGTTCGATTCGAAGTTCCAAAAAAATTTGCTTCGATCCGAATTACTTCGCGGCAAATAAACAGCTATTTCCAGGCTGCAGAGAGCCGGGGTGAGCGGGTGGGTGGCAAAATGCCGGAAGCCCTTGGATGCTGCGGTCATGTCTCTCTCTCTCTCTCTCTCTCTCTCCCAGCACGGACAACTTTTATTCATGTGGAAGGTTCTGCTAACAAGCAAAGACACACCTACCCAATCACATCACTAGAGAATATCATGTAACCGTCTGATGTCACAAAGGTCCTTACTAAATATCTGTTACCGCGAAGCATCAGGAAATCCGGAATCGTGGCAAATCGAAGATTCCCTGAAATTCGGATCGAATTCCACTTCTGCAGAATCGATTCGTTCATCTCTAGTAATAGGGTTCACATTAAATACTCTTCACATCCCTCTAATGGTAGATGCAAAGAAAATGAAAGGATCAGGCATACTGATAGCTGGAAGATAAACTGCCACCATTCATCTAACAGTTGCCATCTTCACCTCTGTTTCACTGAAGATGTTTTTAGTAGTAAATTCAGAGTAAGCGATCAATGCAGGAGGCAGTGAGGGTGTGGAGGAGAGAAGTCTGAAAAAGGAGAAAGAAGCATTTTTCTTTAATAAGATATATAACATGTCAACGTTTTATTTATGGAAAAAACATACTGATATTTACTCTTTCAGTGTTTTTCTCAGATGCTTACTATAATATTTGCCCACTGTACACCCACTCCTATGGCCTATAAATTAAGCAGTACCTATAAAATAGCTTAACATTTTCATGAAAAAGTTTAGAAGTGATGTAATTGACACCTGGCTGTCCAGAGATACCGAGCATTGTTTGCTAATACAATGCTATTTCCTCAAAACTATTGGTGTGTTAAAGGAGTTTTCCGGGATCAGAATATTTGATGGCCTATTGTGAGGATAGGCCATAAATATCAGATTGATGGGGGTCTGACTCTTGGCCCCAGCTAAGGGCCACTTTAATCATAGGGCAAATGATTCAGCTGTAACGGGCCCCCTTAAGCCACATCACATGACATCACTCAGTTTTGCCTGTCCCCATTACACAATGCATGCACTCAGCGACATAGCTATAGGGATTACAGATAACCAGTGGCGTAACTAAAGTCTTGTGGGCCCAGTGTAAAATTTTGTCCGGGGCCCCCTATCCCCTCCCTAGAGTGAATTCTTGATAGTGACGGTTACGGATGCAGCAGCAATATCTCTTATACAGTATATTTGAAAGGGATACAGCTTTAGTACCCACAACTGCAGTTCTCAAGAATATGGTGAGTGAGCAGCGCAGAACCCAGCATGTAAACAATACTGGGACAGTATAATATTCTCCACAGTGGCCCCCACACAGTATTATATGCTCCACAGTGGCCCCCACACAGTATTGTATGCTCCCTAGAGCCCCCACTAGAGCCGATGCTATGATACTCTGGGGTCGCCTCAGACCCCAGAGTATAATAAGTAGAGGCCCAGGGGAAGTGATTAAAAATAACAAACACTTATACTCACCTTGCCTCACCTCTCCTGAGCATCCCTGCTCTGTCCCGCTGTCTTCAGCATCTTCCTAGGTCTTCTTCTGCCTGGTGACTGAGGTCACGTGTGCAAGATGTCACTGCTGGGGCCTGTGATTGGGCCCCAGTGGTTGCGTGAGGCGTGATGACGTCATTACCTCAGTCACAGGCCGGAAGAGCCCTGGAGAGGATGCTGAGCCCAGGAGAAGTGAGTATAAGTATTTTATTTTTAGGCACCTCCCCTGGGCTGGCATCTAGCCGGGCCCCTTTCCATTGCAATATGTATAGCGGTCAGGGAACCAGGCTTTCCCTGACTGCTGTCATGGTGGTGCAGGACCAGTCATTTCTAGCTGGCCGCGTGCCCTGTACCCCTCCGGGCCTGGTCGCACCCCATCTGACCGCAATCATTACGCCACTGCAGAGGACGCATGTGTGCCACCACTACACACAGGGCTCTGACTCCATCCAGCATCAGGATGTTATGTGTGCCGCTACACACAGGGTTCTGACTCCATCCAGTGTCAGGATGTTATGTGTGCCGCTACACACAGGGTCCTGACTCCATCCAGCATCAGGATGTTATGTGTGCCGCCACTACACACAGGGTTCTGACTCCATCCAGTGTCAGGATGTTATGTGTGCCGCTACACACAGGGCTCTGACTCCATCCAGCATCAGGATGTTATGTCTGCCGCTACACACAGGGTTCTGACTCCATCCAGTGTCAGGATGTTATGTGTGCCGCTACACACAGGGTTCTGACTCCATCCTATGCCGCTACACACAGGGTTCTGACTCCATCCAGTGTCAGGATGTTATGTGTGCCGCTACACACAGGGTTCTGACTCCATCCTAGTGTCAGGATGTTATGTGTGCCGCTACACACAGGGTTCTGACTCCGTCCAGTGTCAGGATGTTATGTGTGCCGCCACTATACACATGGTTCTTACTGCATCCAGTGTCAGGATGTTATGTGTGCCGCCACTATACACATGGTTCTTACTGCATCCAGTGTCAGGATGTTATGTGTGCCGCCACTACACACAGGGTTCTGACTCCATCCAGCATCAAGATGTTATGTGTGCCGCTACACACAGGGTTCTGACTCCATCCTAGTGTCAGGATGTTATGTGTGCCGCCACTATACACATGGTTCTTACTAAATCCAGTGTCAGGATGTTATGTGTGCCGCCACTACACACAGGGTTCTGACTCCATCCAGCATCAGGATGTTATGTGTGCCACTACGCACTTAGGTTCTGATGATTGAAGTTGTCAGAGTAAAAAAAGAACAGGAAGTGAGGAGCGGTACGTTAAGGAAACAGCTGTGCTCACCGCTCCTCAGTCCTTCTGTATCAAGGGCAGGGGCAGATATAACTTTGGCGCAACCTGTACAGCTACACATGGGACCCAGTAGATCAGGGGACCGTATCATTTTAACATCAGCCCTGCTGTATATTAGCTTTAATGAACTTCACTGCTAAGAATTACTGGTTGACTGTTACAGAAATGTAAGAGGGCGCTCTATGTTGAGATGGTGGAAAACAATGGGGCCATAAATGTTGTTGCACATTGACCCTCAGTTGTCTGTATCCCCTCCTGGATGGAGGGATGGATGGAAGGATGGATAGATAGATAGATAGATAGATAGATAGATAGATAGATACTACATAGAAGGGTTCTCCAGCATTTCTTCAAACCCGTTCTATTAACCAGGGCTACTATATGAATGTGTTCCTTTTCTTGTGGATTTGGCAAGATCACGTAAGAAATTCAACTGAATGTATACAATGTAATAACAAATGGACCAGCTGCAGTCTTATAGTCCACACCACAGGTTCATTTTCTCTGCAGATTTTTCTATTTAAACCACTTTATGATACCATAACATGCTGCCGATTTCGTGCCTGGCAGAGAGTCTGTATGTTATACACATCTGGACATGCTCAAACAGTAATATTGCCTTTGCTGTACAATGACCAATCACAGCTCAGCTAAGAAGAATATGTTGTCCACAGTGACCATTCACAGCTCAGCTAAGAAGAATATGTTGTCCACAGTGACCAATCACAGCTTAGTTAAGAAGAATATGTAGCCCACAGTGACCAATCACAGCTCAGCTTCTAAGAACATTCTCACCTGTGAGCTCATGCTGTGATGTCATAAAGCCACATCTTGTATTCCGCGCACACAGTGCACCTGCTGCAGTCTTGTCCTGTTGGCACAGAGAGGCGCACCCTTCAGCTGCAGCTCCTGTGATCCATCCATCCATACTTACATACAAGTATAGCCAAGATACCGACACATATACAAACAAAAGTAAGGTAAGTAAATGAAAGACTATGAAATAGGTCAAGGGGTGCAGCTAAGCGGGACAGGCAATTCATGTGCCCAGGCTAGTGGCTGCCAAGCAGACGGTGGGGGCAAAAAGCAACAGTCCCTTGTTCAGAATATTTAGATACAGGTTTAGGGAGGTGGAATTCATCTTTAGTCCAGGTGCAGGAAAGCTTAGATACAGCTCTGCAGCCGTGTCCTCCAAAGGGCCATAAGTTGAACCCTACAGATGTGACCACTGGTCATTCACATGGGGCACATGGATAGTGGATCTCCTGATGGGTCATTTTCTACTGAAGTCTATACAAAATCTTAGGGCTGGACCCATAAAGTCTTTACTCCCTTACTGGTTCTTCAGTGTATCCATGTCTATGGCTTCAGATTTACCATCACCAACACTTTTGTAACATGCATGCAGCACTTTTCTCTGCGCACATTTTGCCCTTTTTGGGCGGAAACCGGACGGAAACCCGACAGATCCCATTTAATCTATGGGGTACACGGGTAACCGCTTTTTTAAGCGGATTAGGTTTCCGTTCAGGGGGTCCAGGGGACCCCCTGAACGGAAACCCGAACGCAGGTGTGAACCTAGAGTAAGTAAAAGATTTTCTACAGAATGTCAAAAGTATAAATACTGGGGTAAGAAAATGTCCCTGTATTATAGCAACCAATCAGAATCCAGCTATAGCTATATCTAGCTTTTTCAGGGCAGGTTTTTAGATAAAGCAGTGATCTGATAGGTTGCTATGACGACCACGGAACTATTTGTTGCTATAGTGTGACATCATCGACTGACGTGGTTCTGAACATAACCAGTATAGTAGCTGTATATAACACATATACTGTATATAATATAACTACTACTGTATATACCGTGTTTCTCCGAAAATAAGACAGTGTCTTATATTATTTTTTTCTCCGAAAAAAGGGCTAGGGCATATTATCGGGGTAGGTCTTAATTTTTTTCATGAACAACGATCACACATTTGATCACTTTTTATTTCAATTTTTATCAGAGGTGAAACAGCGAAAAAACAGCAGTTCGGCACTTTTGATTTTTTTTTTTTTCCGCTACGGCATTCACCAGAGAGATAAAATATTTTTTTAAATTTGTACAGCAGGCGTTTTCGGACACAGGGATTCCTAATCTGTATGTGTTTCACAGTAATATTTTAGTTTTATATGTATTCTAATGAAAGTGGGGGGGGAGGGGGCTTGAACTTTTTTTTTTTTTTACTATTAACCCCTCCTAGGGGGCTTGAACCTGCAATCATCCCATAGACTGCAATACAACAGAGACCAGCCTCAATAGTGATATTCCTATGACAGTCCTGGAAGCTTTCATAAGGCTCCTGGCTGTCAAAGGAACAGGGGAGCGGACCTGCAACGTGAAAGGTACGGGGATAGTTGCTCTGCTTTGGGGGTTGGATTTGGGGATGGGGGGTCACGGACTGGCACACTCAACAATGTGCCATTAACTGCGGGCCTCCGCTGTACAACGGAGACCCGGTATAGTAGCTTTAGGGGGTTGGGACCGGCCCTAGGGACTGTGGGGGGAGGTCATACTTAACAATGCCCTTGATCAGAGTCCACTGTGATCGCAGGCATTAACTCCGTCGGTTGTGCTACTTTGGTTGGAAGGAGGAGAGGTCACGCTCAACAATGCCCGTGATTAGGGTAGACACTGATCGCAGGCATTAACTCCAGGTCTCCACGGAGACCCAAAATGGTAGCTATGGTAGCCGTTCTGCAGCACAGCGGCCACCATCTTTAAGGACCCGGCATCCGCTGTAATCGCACGGCAGATGTCGGGAAGGGGTTAAATTAGCTAGGGCTTATTTTTGGAGTAGGGCTTATATTTCAAGCCTACTCCAAAAAACCTGAAAAATCTAGCTAGGGCTTATTTTCGGGGTAGGTCTTATTTTTGGAGAAACATGGTAGTAACATATAAACTAATAGTAACATTGTAACCTGTAATTATGTATTTCAGATAATCACAAGGATGAGCTGACAATAAGGTCACGAGAAAGACACAAGAGACATACACTAGACTCACTACAGAAAGTGACCTGAGTAAAGATCAGTCACTGTGGAGATGTTTGAGAAGGCTGACTCAGACAGTCACTGCGTAGGTGTTTGGGAAGGCTGTTTCAGACAGTCACTACGGTGTCATTTGGGAAGGCTATCTCAGAAAGTCACTGCTGATTTGTTTGGGAAGGCTGTCTCAGACAGTCAGTGCGGAGGCGTTTGGATTTGCTATCTCGGTCTGCGCTGGCATTTGGGAAGTCTGTCTTGGACAGTCACTGCGGAGGCATTTGAGCAGGCTGTCTCAAACAGTCACTGTGGGGGCGTTTGGGTAGGCTGTCTCAGACCAACACTGTAGTGGCATTTGGACAGGCTCAGACACTGTGGTGACATTTGGTAAGGCTGTCTTGGACAGTCATTGTGGATGCGTTTGAGCAGGCTGTTTCAGACAGTCACTATGGGGGCATTTGGGCTGGCTGTCTCAGACAGTCACTGTAGAGGCGCTTGTGTAGGCTGTCTTGGACAGTCACTGTGCAGGCATTTGGGAAGGCTGTCTCAGACAGTCACTGCATTGGCATTTGGGAAGTCTGTCTCGGACAGTCACTGCGGAGGTATTTGAGCAGTCTGTCTTGGACAGTTACTGTGAAGATGTTTGGGAAGGTTGTCTCAGACAGTCATTGCAGAGGCGTTTGGGAAGGCTGTCTCAGACTGTCACTGCCTTGGCATTTGAGAAGTCTGACTCGGACAGTCACTGCATTAGCATTTGGGAAGGCTGCCTTGGACAGTCACTGTAGAGGCGTTTGGGATGGCTGTCTTGGACAGTCACTGTGCAGGCACTTGAGAAGTCTGTCTTGGACAGTCATTGCAGAGTTGTTTGAGCAGACTGTCTCAGACAGTCACTGTGAGTCATTTGGGAAGGCTGTCTCAGACAGTCACTGTGGAGACATTTGGGAAGGTTATCTTGGACAGTCACTGCGGAGGTGCTTGGGCAGGCTGTCTTGGACAGTCACTGCGGAGGGAGGCATTTGGGCAGACTGTCTCGGACAGTCACTGCAGAGGCATTTGGGAAGTCTGTCTCGGACAGTCACTGCAGTGACATTTGGGAAGGCTGTCTCAAACAGTCACTGAGTTGGCATTTGGGAAGTCTGTCTCGGATAGTCACTGTGGAGGCACTTGAGAAGGCTGTCTCAGACTGACACTGTGGAGGCGTTTGAACAGGCTCAGACAATGTGGTGACATTTGGGAAGGTTGTCTCGGACTGTCACTGTGCAGGCATTTGGGTAGGCTGTCTCGGACAATCATTGCGGAGGCATTTGAGCAGGCTGTCTAAGACAGTCACTGTGCAGGCATTTGGGCAGACTGTCTCAGACAGTCACTGCGGAGGCGTTTGGGAAGGATGTGTCAAACAGTCACTGAGTTGGCATTTGGGAAGTCTGTCTCGGATAGTCACTGTGGAGGCACTTGAAAAGGCTGTCTCGGACAGTCACTGTGCAGGCATTTGGGCAGGCTGTCTCGGACAGTCACTGTGCAGCCATTTGGGAAGGCTGTCTCGGACAGTCACTGTAGATGTGTTTGGGAAGGCTGTCTCAGACAGTCACTGTGCAAGCATTTGAGCAGGCTGTCTCAGACAGTCCCTGTTAAGGCGTTTGGGAAGGTTGTCTCAGACAGTCACTGCAGAGGTGTTTAGGAAGGTTATCTTGGACAGCCACTGTGGAGGCATTTGGTCAGGCAGTCTCGGAAAGTCGCCGTGGAGGCATTTGGGCAGGCTGTCTTGGACAGTCACTGTAGAGGTGTTTGGGAAGGCTGTCTTGGACAGTCACTGCGGCAAGCATTTGAGCAGGCTGTCTCGGACAGTCACTGTGAAGGCGTTTGGGAAGGCTGTCTCGGACAGTCACTGCAGAGGTGTTTAGGAAGGTTATCTTGGACAGCCACTGTGGAGGCATTTGGTCAGGCAGTCTCGGAAAGTCGCCGTGGAGGCATTTGGGGAGGCTGTCTTGGGCAGTCACTGAGGACACGTTAGGAAGGCAGTTTCAGACAGACATTACCCAGAGCTATGCAGTGAATGAAGTCATGGACATTCATTACATACACATATGTGAAGGCTGTCTTGGACACTCAATACATCTTGGACAATCATTACATTAAATCCAGCCAATAGACGAGTGTTTGCTCTTTTGTCAGCTGGCTGGTGCTCTGGCCAATAGTCAGGAACAAGCACTGATATGATCACTTGTTTGCCTCGATCACTGGACCCTGTAAAAGGGTCTTCTTCTCAATCATCTAAAGACAACATCGCCTGCAGTAGATCAGCTACTATTTGTTCCTACAGCCCCTTAATGCCCAGAGGGAAGGGCAGTCCGTCAGCCATGGCTCCCCAGAGGTTTCCTCCACAGGGGGTTTTTCCTCTCCTGAGTGCTGATGGACGACTCTTCGTGAGTCAGGGGTTGGGATATTTCTGGTCCTTTTAGGACCTCATCAAACAATTGGCTTTACAATTACAATTATTACAAATAAATCCTTGTTTTTTAATAAAATTTGTGTCTATTTTCTTATTCACCTCCAAAATACCAACATCAAGAAAACCTGAAAAAACCTGTAGAGGCATTATGTGGATCCAACAGATATGATCTGCCCCTCTGTTCCTAATTGAGGTGGGACCTCCATTTATCAGCCATTCAGGAGTCCGGTAGCCAGATCTGGGAGGAGAATGGATAGGCGGCCGCACATGTGCATGGCTTCTGAGAACTGCCCAGCAAGCTTTAACCTAAAGAAAATAGCACTGAGAGTAAAAAACATCTGCACATATATGTAGGTATGGTGCAAAACTGTAGTCATATATGTGTAATATTTGGACACTTTATGGCCACATCATTGATCACTCAATGGCAGTATAATATCAGTAACTTCATTGGTGCCTACTAATAATGTGTAGGAACACCAAGGTGCTGGTTACTGGAATTTCAGTCCACCTAAGAGATTACATCTAAAAAGCTACAAAATAAATAAATCAATAGGCATATTAGATATCCCTAAAAGATTATAAAATTAATAGCGTAAAATGAATTTCAACTTTACAAAAACTACATTTTGCACCACAAAGTGATATTATATGGCACAGAATGTGACATGTAATAACCTGGTTTATGGTGTCCTCTCCCTGAAGTTCCCCTATAGATTTCACAGCATTGCCTTCATCTTCCACTCCTTCAATAACCCTCTAATGGAAGGAACAAGGCCCCTTTAACCATAGGGCAAACAGTGCATTGAGAGTGCATGTCCAGCTGTTATGGGCCACCCTGGTATGTCCTGACTCCAATTCATCTGCGTCCTCTTGAGTGCAGATGAGTTGGATACAATGGTGAAGCAGGGTGACGTCTTCTCCCTGCTTCACCATTCAGCCCCTGTCTCTGCTCCTGGTGTCTTTAGAGCAGTAGGCAGGATGAGGTGACATCACTGATATTTGGCCTGCTGCTCCCTGAAGCCTCCGGGAACAGAGACTGAAGAGAACACTACAAGGGAACAGGTAAATGTGATTATCAGCCTGGAGGGAACACTATACACTGTGGAGGGTACTAAAGGGGGACTATATATACCATGGGGGCAACCAGAGAGGGACTATATATACTATGGGGGAAACTGGAGGGGGGCTAAATATATATACTGTGGTGGGAACTGGAGGGGAGCTATATGTACTGTGGGCCAATAGGAGAGGGACTATATATACTGTGGGGCTAATAGGAGGAGGAGTATATATACTGTGGGGGAAACTGGAGGTGGACTATATATACTGTGGAGGAAACTGGAGGGGGGCTATATATACTGTGGGGCCAACTGGAGAGGGACTATATATTCTGTGGGGGAAACTGGAGGGGGACTATATATACTGTGGAGCCAACTGGAGAGGGACTATATATACTGTGGGGGCAACTGGAGGGGCAATATATACTATGGGGCCAACTGGAGGGGAACATTATAATGTTTGAGAGGCCTTTTGGGGGGGACAGGTTAATTAATGTCTGAGGGGCCACTGGGGGTCACAGGTTAATGTCTCAGGGGCCATGGGGGTGTACAGGTTAATGTGTGAGTAGCCACTGGGGGGACATTATATTGAATGGGGTCACTAAGGAGACATTATACTATGCAGGGACAATTGAGGGAGCATTATTTGTGCAGGTCAGGTACACACGTGGACAAAATTGTTGGTACCCCTCGTTTAATGAAAGAAAAACCCACAATGGTCACAGAAATAACTTGAATCTGACAAAAGTAATTTGCCAAACTACATGCTGACAAGCCACAAAGCTTCTGGGAGAATGTCCTATGGACAGATAAGACATAAGATTTTTGGCAAGGCACATCAGCTCTATGTTCACAGACGGAAAAATTAAGCATATCTTGAAAAGAACACTGTCCCTACTGTGAAACATGGAGGAGGCTCTGTTATGTTCTGGGGCTGCTTTGCTGCATCTGGCACAGGGTGTCTTGAATCTATGCAGGGTACAATGAAATCTCAAGACTATCAAGGGATTCTAGAGAGAAATGTGCTGCCCAGTGTCAGAAAGCTTGGTCTCAGTCGCAGGTCATGGGTCTTGCAACAGGATAATGACCCAAAACACACAGCTAGAAACACCCAAGAATGGCTAAGAAGAAAACATTGGACTATTCTGAAGTGGCCTTCTATGAGCCCTGACCTGAATCCTATTGAGCATCTTTGGAAGGAGCTGAAACATGCCATCTGGAAAATGCACCCTTCAAACCCGAGACAACTGGAGCAGTTTGCTCATGAGGAGTGGCCAAAATACCTGTTGAGAGGTGCAGAAGTCTCATTGACAGTTACAGGAATCGTTTGATTGCAGTGATTGCCTCAAAAGGTTGTGCAACAAAATATTAAGTTAAGGGAACCATCATTTCTGTCCAGGCCTGTTTCATGAGTTTTCTTTTTTTAAAAATTCTGTTGAAGCATGGTTGAAAAGCAATGTCTGACTTTTGTTTGTTCATTTTCATAGAATTTTTATATATTATTATTTTTGTCAGGTTCAAGTTATTTCTGTGACCATTGTGGATTTTTTATTTCATTAAATGAGTGATACCAACAATTTTGTCCATGTGTGTATGTCTAAGTGGTGATGAGGAGGGGCTCACTTATGAAACCTTTAGCACTGGGCCCACCAATGTGTTAAAACGGCCCTGCACCAGCTGCCAGCCAGAAGTTTGAAGCTGCTGCGGCCTCTTTAATGTTTCCATTGGTCTATTTACCTGCACTCTGTCTACTTAATAGAAGCAGTGCAGAGTATTGGAGTCCTGTCCAATTTGCAAAGCTGCAATATCCAGAAACCACCACTACTAAGTGTATGGCAGTAGCCCCTTCAAACCGATGATCAGTGGGGGTGAAGATAATGAGATTCTTCCCTGATCTGCTATTGTAAGCCTGGCACTGACTTTTGGGACACTAGACCATCACAGGTCTTCATGGTCTGGTGGATTAGTGTTTCAAATAGTCTTATTCTCACACTATACTTACCCAGATCATGAGCAGCCCTTTACTAAAGCTGGAGTGGTACACCCAGCTTCTGTGCGCATGCTCTGGACCTCAAGCTAATGCGCAGTGAAACTTAGGTGTACCCTAGTTTCACTGAAGAGCTGCGTAGCCGATGGTAGCATGAGAGGTAAGTCCGATAATGCTGATTGGACTCATCTCTATGTACTTATTTTTATTTTATGTTTTTCAGCCATGGTTAGCATTCGGATGGGGCAATTTCAGACACTAAGCCTGCAATGCTCTAGTGTACCAAAATTCTATGGCAGGTTACCCTTAAGGTAGATGAATGCCAGCAAACCCACAGTTTTCAGCAGGACCAGACAACCATCTAATATACAATAGTGACCTCATTTTCCTCCAATAGTGTGGACCAAGAGAATGAAAGGATCAGCCATGCTGAAAGTTCATATGCCCAATCATAGGGATGATAAGCTAGCACAAGAGGTGTCTGGCAGCGACTTACTCTTTTCTCTTCGCTAAAAACACATGCACACTTGTCAAAGCTTGTACCAATATGTTGGGATTTGGGTGGAATAGCTATTAGCCAATATCTATTGAAAGTGTATGGGGCTAAAGCTTCACGTTGTGGAAATGCAGCTAAAAAAACAGCAGAAACGCATTGCATTTTTTCCACAGCACTTTTCATTGCAATTTTCTCTGTGATTTTTCTTCCCTTATTAAAACTATAGGGTAAAAGCTCGCATTTATGCTGGGAAAAATTGACATGCTGCATTTTTCAGAAAAAAAACGCAGCTTTTCCACAAATTGTTTATTACTAGATAAAAGGCAAAGGTGGTCAACTTTGAAAGCATAGAAAAAAGGATATTTTGGCACCCCAGTGCTGCACCTATAGCTCAAGGCATATACAACTACAATTCTATTTCGGTGTTCTCCAATATACTTTAGTCCTCTTTAGACTCCCAGATGTAAATTTTTGTATCTGATATTGTCTTTGTCCGTCTCCATATGAGATGACTCAAAATAATATTTGACGCCAGGTTCACTCTAGTGCTGTGGTCTCCGTTGTTCATGTCCGCCTGGGAACCGTTATGTCTGTCTTCAATAACTGATCTCTTGTTAGGTCGGATTAAATGCACTGTAGGTGGTAGATAACCGGAGACAGGAAACCTTTTCTGAATGTGTCAGCCTTAGCAATGTTACATGGTGTCTTACTTTATGAAACTGAGTGTAAAGTAGATTACTTTCTATCTACCAAGGGAACTATCTATCACATGTCATCGTGATAGCTGCATATGTCCCCCCCTCTGCGAAAGCTGACACTGCCTGCGAGGTCCTACAAGCCACGCTGAGCCAGTTACAGTTAAAACATCCCCAGGCCCTCTTTCTTCTGTCGGGTGATTTCAACCACGCCTCTTCATCATCCACACTGCCCAGTTTCACACAGTATGTAACCTGCCACACAAGAGACAACAAAACACTGGACTTGTTCTTTGCCAACGTGAGGGAGGCATATAACTCATCAGCCCTACCGCCCCTGGGAAGATCGGATCACAATCTAGTACATCTCCGACCTGTGTACAAGCCACTTGTACGTAGAGAACCAGCTGTCACCCGCACAGTGAGGATATGGTCCGAGGAGAGTGATGAGGCTCTGAGGGATTGTTTTGACACAACCGCATGGGAAGTTTTGCAGGATTCGTATGGAGACGATATAGAAGGACTCACACACTGCATAACGGACTACATTAATTTTTGTGTGGACAACACAGTACCCACAAAAGTGGTGAGGTGCTTCTCCAACAACAAACCATGGATTAACTCTGATATAAAAACACTACTTAAGGAGAAAAAGATGGCATTCAGGACAAGAGATAAGGAGGGGTTGAGGGAAGTACAAAAGGAGCTGAGACATCAAATCAGGCAAGGAAAAGCCAGTTATAAAGAAAAAATGGAAAAGCAAATGGAAAGAAAAGACATAAGGGGGGTCTGGGAGGGGCTTAAGTCAATTTCGGGTCATAAACAGATGGTCTGCCAGATTGAGGCAGATGTTAACTGGCTTAATGAACTAAACCTATTCTTCAACAGATTTGATCACACACCAGCTCCTCCCACCCCAGCATGTCCTTCAGCTCCCCTCACCACGATGACTTCACCCCATTCACCCCATGTGGCTACTTCCCAACAGACCAGTAAATCCAGAAATCTGTCTTTATCTGACCACAGTCTGACCTTCACACGGGCCCAGGTGAGGAAGGAGATGAAAAAGATCAAGGCGAGGAAAGCCGCAGGGCCAGATGACATCAGTGCAAGGCTAATTAAGACTTGTGGGGACCAGCTGTGTGGTATAATTACATATATGTATAATATGAGCCTGAGGCAGGAAATAGTCCCTGAATTATGGAAATCTTCTTGTGTGGTACCAGTTCCAAAGAAACCTCACCCTATGGACCTCAACGACTACAGACCTGTAGCACTGACATCCCACTTGATGAAGATCTTAGAGAGATTGGTTCTCACACATCTTCGCCCTCTAGTGAGCCCCGCTATGGACCCTCTCCAGTTTGCTTATCGACCGGGCATTGGGGTAGATGATGCCATCATCCACCTTCTGCACAGGGCTCTGTCTCACCTGGAGAAACCAGGGAACACGGTGAGAATAATGTTCTTTGACTTCTCCAGTGCTTTTAACACCATACAGCCCAGGTTACTGAGAGACAAGCTGGGCCTTGCTGGAGTGGACCACCACCTCTCCAACTGGATCCTAGACTACCTCACAAATCGACCTCAGTACGTGAGAGCCCAAGACTGTTTGTCAGGTACCGTGATCTGTAATACGGGGGCACCTCAGGGTACGGTTCTCGCCCCTTTCCTCTTCACACTGTACACTGCTGATTTTAGGTGCAACTCATCCAGCTGCTACCTACAGAAGTATTCTGACGACTCTGCAATAGTAGGCCTCATCACAGACGATGATGACAGGGAGTACAGAGAACTGAACCGTTTTTTTGTGGACTGGTGCCAGCGGAACCACCTGAAGATTAACGCGGGGAAGACCAAGGAGATGGTGGTGGACTTCCGTAAAGGCAGATGCCCTCCAAAACCAGTGGACATCCTGGGGACGGGCATCGAGATTGTGAACACCTATAAGTACCTGGGTCTGCTCCTTAACAATAAGCTGGACTGGGCAGATCATATGGAGGCCCTGTACAGGAAGGGCCACAGCAGGCTCTACCTGCTTAGGAAGCTGAGAGCCTTTGGAATCCGGGGGGAACTTCTTAGGACTTTCTTCAACTCTGTAGTGGCATCAGCCATCTTCTTTGGAGTGGCCTGCTGGGGGAGCAGTATATCAACCAGGGACAGAAATAAACTTGACAAGCTGATTAGAAGGGCCAGCTCTGTCCTGGGGAGCCCCCTGGACCCAGTGCAGGTGGTGGGTGACAGAAGGATACTGTCCGTGGTGAGCTCCATGCGGGAGAATAACTCCCATCCCATGCATGAGACTGTGATTGCGCTGGGCAGTACTGTCAGTGACCGACTGCTCCACCCTAGGTGTGAGAAGGAGCGCTATCGTAAGTCTTTCCTCCCCACCGCGGTTAGGCTGTACAACCAACACCGACCTAAGCGGAGATCATTACATACAGAGAACTGAAATATCTCTCTGCCTGTTAAATCCCCCCCCCCCCCTGCTACGTCCTATCTGTCTGTCTGCTATTAATGTAATGTCTCTTACCTTGGAACATTCCTGTACATGTTGTATTTGTATTTGTATCTGCTTATCTTATCTTATCTTTGCTGCTGTAACACACTGAATTTCCCCATTGTGGGACTATTAAAGGACTATTATTATTATTATTATTATTATTATTATTATTAAAAGTTAACAAAAAGAGCTTATTTTCTTTCCTCCAGTCACTTGACCTCATGTCTGAGTTGGAATGTGCAATATTTCTGCTATTGTGGCTAGTCACATGTCCTGCGGCGGTCCAGATCTTTCCCAATCGTCAGATTGTTTTCTGCTCATTTTGCTGTTTTGCTATGCTTTATTCCTGTTTTTGAATCAGTCAGGAAAGAACATGTGACAGTCCAGGTGCACCCTCTACTGGTAGACCACAAGAATACATTGAACTCACTATCTTGCATTCAGATGTGAAGTGGATACGGGTTTGTACATAGTTTTAGTATAAATATACAAATAAAAAATTCAGATAAATTTTTACACTAGGTTCACACTAGCGCTAGCTCTCCATTGTTTGGGTCCATTGGGGGACTGGTAAAATAGCAGTTACACAAGGAGCACACCGAACCTCATTGACTATAATGGGGTCCGATTGGTGTCCAACATGTTTAAACTGAGGTTGGCAGAGGAAAAAGCCCTCCGTGCAGGACTTTTTCCTCCACCAATTTTTGGAGGACTCTGTAACGGAGTTTCAAACGGAAACTCCGACGTAGATGTGAACCTAACCTAGTCAACAATTACATTGTACATACCTACCCGTAATACAAATATGTGGTTAATACATTTCTATGCCACAATAACTAATACTATACCAAAAATAAGAGATGTACAAATCTGTCAAAATTAACAATTTCAAAGCAAAGGTGCAATGATATCACAAGTGACCCCACCTCCTTAGCAGCCCCTACACATGCCTGCTTAATGTGTACTACACAATATGATGCCCCTTTAGTGTCCTCTACACAGTAAAAAGTCCCCTTAGACCCGATGCACACGAGCAAGTGTACATCCGATGTGGGGCCGAGTTTGCAGCGGAATGCACTTGGACAACACTTGGAGTGACAGCCAAGTGCATTTCGTGATGCAATCACTTCTATGGGGGCTTCCGATCTATCCCATTTCAATGACACAGAGCTGGATAGGACCTGCTCTATTATCATCAGAACAGGACTGACCAGAACGCCCCATCAAATGGCACACTCAGACGTGTGCATGGAGCCTCAGTGTTCCTCAAACAGTTTAATGTGCCCTTAGTGGATCCCACACTGTATGATGCCCCCTTGGTGTCCTCTAAACAGTATAATGCGCCCTTAATGGCCCCACACAGAAATTAAAAAATACCTATCCCTGTTCCCACTGAGCTGCCTGTATGTCTCCTGTAGCTTCTCAATTCTCCAATTCAATGAAGCAGGCGTGGTGAGATTATTATATCATACATACCAGAGCCAAACTTTAGACTGAACTGGTTGCAGGGTGAAATGTGCATCAGGAAGCTGACAGCTTCCTTATCTATCATTGTATTCAACTCTTCAAATTCAAAACTAGGACATGCCACCTGCCAACCAGGACGGCAGGACAGAACCCATAAACCAGGATTATCCTGCTGGATCCCCAACTGCTGAAAGAGGGTTCACATTGCCATAGGGCCAAAGGTGTGGATGCATCTTTTGCTCTATGGTTAAAGATGTGATGGCTTGAAATACTTTGACACTCAAAGAGTAAGGACCTACTTGACTTTGGGCTACTCCTGAGGGCATTGTCCAAGTTACTCCCTGATTTTCACCCTTTAACCCCCGGGATAGGTGACAGCTGATATAGCCAACAGAGTAGTCAGGTGTGGGCCAAGGACAGCGCTGGCAGAGTTTGTGCAAGGTCGGAAAACTGGCAATAGGTTAGGATGGACTAGTCAGGGTCAGATAATAATAATAATAATAGTCCTTTAATAGTCCCACAATGGGGAAATTCAGTGTGTTACAGCAGCAAAGATAAGCAGATACAAATACAACATGAACAGGAATGTTCCAAGGTAAGAGACATTACATTGATAGTAGACAGACAGATAGTAAGTAGCAGAGGGGGGGGGGGGGATTTAACAGGCAGAAAGATATTTCAGTTCTCTGTGTGTATTGATCTCCGCTTAGGTCGTTGTTGGTTGTACAGCCTAACCGCGGTGGGGAGGAAAGACTTCCGATAGCGCTCCTTCTCACACTTAGGGTGGAGAAGTCGGTCACTGACAGTACTGCCCAGCGCGATCACGGTCTCATGCATGGGATGGGACTTCTTCTCCCGCATGGAGCTCACCACGGACAGTATCCTTCTGTCACCCACCACCTGCACTGGGTCCAGGGGGCTCCCCAGGACAGAGCTAGCCCTTCTTATCAGCTTGTCAAGTTTCTTTCTGTCCCTGGTTGATATACTGCTCCCACAGCAGGCCACTCTGAAGAAGATGGCTGATGCCACTACCGAGTTGAAGAAAGTCCTAAGAAGTGCCCCCCGGATTCCAAAGGCTCTCAGCCTCCTAAGCAGGTAGAGCCTGCTGTGGCCCTTCCTGTACAGGACCTCCATGTGATCTGCCCAGTCCAGCTTACTATTAAGGAGCACACCCAGGTACTTATAGGTGTTCACAATCTCGATGCCCGTCCCCAGGATGTCCACTGGTTTAGGAGGGCATCTGCATTTACGGAAGTCCACCACCATCTCCTTGGTCTTTCCCGCGTTAATCTTCAGGTGGTTCCGCTGGCACCAGTCCACAAAAACCCGGTTCAGTTCCCTGTACTCCCTGTCATCATCATCTGTGATGAGGCCCACTATTGCAGAGTCGTCAGAATACTTCTGTAGGTAGCAGCTAGATGAGTTGCACCTAAAATCTGCAGTGTACAGTATGAAGAGGAAAGGGGCAAGAACTGTACCCTGAGGTGCCCCCCGTATTACATATCACATTGTCTGACACACAGTCTCGGGCTCTCACGTATTGAGGTCGATTTGTGAGGTAGTCTAGGATCCAGTTGGAGAGGTGGTGGTCCACTCCAGCAAGGCCCAGCTTGTCTCTCAGTAACCCGGGCTGTATGGTGTTAAAAGCACTGGAGAAATCGAAGAACATTATTCTCACCGTGTTCCCTGGTTTCTCCAGGTGAGGCAGAGCCCTGTGCAGAAGGTGGATGATGGCATCATCTACCCCAATGCCCGGGCCAATAAGCAAACTGGAGAGGGTCCATAGCGGGGCTCACTAGAGGGCGGAGATGTGTGAGAACCAATCTCTCTAAAATCTTCATCAAGTGGGATGTCAGTGCTACAGGTCTGTAGTCGTTGAGGTCCATAGGGTGAAGTTTCTTTGGAACTGGTACCACACAAGAAGATTTCCATAATTCAGGGACTATTTCCTGCCTCAGGCTCATATTAAACATGTATGTAATTATACCACACAGCTGGTCCCTACAAGTCTTAATTAGCCTTGCACTGATGTCATCTGTCCCTGCGGCTTTCCTCGCCTTGATCTTTTTCATCTCCTTCCTCACTTGGGCCCTTGTGAAGGTCAGACTGTGGTCAGATATAGACGGATTTCTGGATTTACTGGTCTGTTGGGGGGTAGCCGCATGGCGTGAAGACATTGTGGTGGGGGGAACTGAAGGACATGCTGGGGAAGGAGGAGCTGGTGTGTGATCAAATCTGTTGAAGAATAGATACAGGTGATCAGCAGGGCAGGATCAAATAGCAGAAACTAGGTCAAGTAATAAGCCAGAGTCAATGCACGCATAGAAAGACAGAACACAGAAATCACACCTTGGCAGGAACTAGAACTATAGGACACTATATTGCTCAGACACCTTCCTATGTGTGATGGAGCCTTAAATAGCCAAAGGTCAACAGGGATTGGATGGGAAGCAATTACTAGCATGTGCTGGAAACAAATCAGGATCTTGTGTATCCAAGAGCAGACACAGCACAGCTGAAGGAAGCAGAATGAGGACACCGGTGGGAGTGTGGAGGGGCAAGAGTGGCACGCTGAAGCAAGTGACTGCAAAGTCAAGAAAATTGCACCCAAATACAACACCGGGGGCTCCAACTAACGTGTCCAAACATCCAACTCATCATTCCTTAGCACAAATAGGCCATAATAGCAGACTGTCAGTACAAGTGCCATTGCTTTGTAAGTGCAACAGAAAGGCAAGACTCCAGTAGGCAAATCAGAGCAAAAACTGGATTACTGAGCACTAGAAAAACATTACCTTGTCTGATGAATCCAGATTTCTGTTCCACCATGCTGATAGGAATTTGGCACAAGTTGATAAACCCAGATGTGCGGACAGTTCAGGTTGGTGGAGGTGACGTAATGGTGTGGGGAATGTTTTCCTGGCACACCCTGTGGATCAGGGCCGGCGTTAGGGGGGGCAAACTGGGCAATTGCCCAGGGCCCCGTCTCCAAAGGGGCCCCTGGGATCCGGAACCTGATGACTCCGGATCCCGGAGTCAGGCCCGGCCAAAGCAATAACAGAAAGGGACCGCAGGGCCCCTTTCCGAGGTGAATAAAAATAACAAATATTTTTACTCACTTGTCCTTGGCGTCCGACGTCATCTTCTGGCGTTCCGGACATCACCGCTGAGGCGCTGAGGCCTGGCCTCAGCGGTCACGTGGGGCGTGCCTCACGTAATCGCTGAGGCCCAATCACAGGCCTCAGAGGTGACATCCACAACGCGTGACGTCAGCCGCAGAGAAGAAGAAGCAGTCGCCGGCGGGGATAGCGGAGCAGCGCAAGGAGGCCCAGGAGAGGTAAGGCAAGGTGAGTATAACTGTTTGTTATTTTACCTTACTTACCCCGGGCCTTCGATTATTATACTCTGGGGTCTGAAGAGACCCCAGAATATAATATAATATAATAGCACTGTAGGGCCCCTGTGGAGCATTATACTGGGGGGGCCCCTCTGGATAGCATATTATACTGGGGGGCCCCCTCTGGATAGCATATTATACTGGGGGGCCCCCTCTGGATAGCATATTATACTGTGTGGGGCCACTGTGGAGCATTATACTGGGGAAGGGGCCCCTCTGGATAGCATGTTATATTCTGTGGGGCCTCTGTGGAAAATTATAATGTGTGTGGGGGGGGGGGGTTCTGGAGATAATGTTATATTCTGTGGGGCCACTTTGGAGCATTATGCGCTCCAGAGGGGCCCCCCAGTATAATGCTCCAAAGTGGCCCCACAGAATATAACATGCTCTCCAGAGCCCCCCCACTTTATAATACTCCATAGAGGCCCCGCAGAATATAACATGTTCTTCAGAGGGTCCCCTCCCCAGTATAATGCTCCACAGTGGCCCCTCACAGTATAATATGCTCTCCAGAGCCCCCCCCAGTATAATGCTCCACTGTGGCCCCACACAGTATAATATGCTCTCCAGAGGGGCCCCCCAGTATATTATACTGTGCGGGGCCACCGTGGAGCATTATACTGGGGGAGGGGCTCTGGAGAGCATGTTATACTGTTTTGGGCCACTGTGGAGCATTATACTGGGAGGGGGCTCTGGAGAGCATATTATACTGTTTTGGGCCACTGTGGAGTATTATACTGGGGAAACCTCTCTGGGCAGTATATTATACTGTGTGGAGGCCATTCTGGAGCATGTTATACTGAGTGGGGTCACTGTGGAGCATTATTCTGGGGGGGGGGCATCAGCAGAGCATATTATATTGCGTGGCGCCACTGTGGGGCATTATTTGGGGGGACTAACGAGCATTATACTAGGGGGCCCTCTGGGGAGCATATTATACTGCGTGGGGCCTACTGTGGAACATTATACTGGGGGGACGCTCTGGGGAGCATAATATATTGCGTGGGGCCACTGTGGAGCAAAATACTGGAGGGGGCACTGTGGAGCATTATACTAGCGGGGGCCCTCTGGGGAGCATATTATACTATGGGCCACTGTGGAGCTTTATACTTTGGGAATGGACAGTGTGGGGAGCCTGTTATACTGTGGAGTGTATTATATTGTGTGGGGCTTTTCGGGAGCATATTATACTCTGTGGGGCCATTGTAGAGCATTATACTGGGGGGGACTGTGGGGAACATATTATACTGTGGGGGACCACTGTGGAGCATTATACTGGGGGAACCCCTCTGGGGAGTATATTATACTGTGTGGAGGTCATTATGGAGCATGTTATACTGTGTTAGGCCACTGTGGAGCATTATACTGGGGGGGGCATTGTGGGGTGCATATTATACTGTATAGAGCATATTATATTGTGTGGGGCTGCTGGGGAGCATATTGTACTGTCTAGGGCCACTAAGGGGTAGTATACTGTGTGGGCCACTGTGGAGTATTATACTGTGTGGAGCCTTACATACCATGTGGGACCACAATGGGGGGCTCAGGGGAGCATTTTATACTGTGTGGGGTCACTGTGGAGCATTATATACCATGTGGGGAAACTGGAGGGCTCAGGAGAGCATTTTATACTGTTGAGCATTATATACCATATAGAGCATTATACTGTGGGGGGGGGGGCTCGCAATTCCTGCTGGCAGCCCTGTGTGCTATGTCTGCATCACAGCTCCCTCACTATAATCTTGCACATATGTGTAGTGCTCCATGGCCATGTCATTCCCCATACAGTACTGTGCATGAACTGGCCATGGAGTTATTGGGGCCTGCACAGTACTATAGGGGATGACTATACTGGGAACATACTCAGTAACACCAGATAGTCAGCACATATGTAAGACTTCAGTGAAGGAGCCGTGGTGTAGGCTATTAGCAGGAAGCTGTTGGGTGGGGCCCCAGAACAAGTTCCTTTGGTGGGCCTAAGGCCCTTCAGTCCGACACTGTATAACGGAGAACTATTATATATAAGGGTGGGTTACTATATATAATTGGGAAACTTAAGTATGAGGGGACTATTATTTATAAGAGGGGAACTATTTATAAGGGGGGTATAATTGTTAAGTGGGCTTATTTATAAAGGGGGCTATTAGTGATAATGGGGACTATTATTTATAAGGGTAACTATTATTTATGAGGGGGCTATTATTTATAAGGGAGCAGTATTATTTTTACGGGGTGTCTGTTACTGATAAGGGGGGGATATTACTGATACAGGGCATTATTTATCATTTATAAGGGAGCTATTATTAATAAAGGTGTAAGATTATTTATAAGCAGAGACTATTATTTATAAGGAGGCGCTATAATAACTGATGACTGGGTGCAAAAATCTAATAGGTGGTACAAAGGTGCTCATTTGAATTGTATGTGGTAAAATGGGGCTTGTTATTACTTTTTTGTTGGCAGAAAGGAGGCGTTATTATAGGGGTTGCCACTGGAAGACGATGGTGTTGTTTGCATATCAGCATTTGGGGCCCCGCTTTTAATTTTTGCCCAGGGCCCGACTTTGTCTAAAACCGGCCCTGCTGTGGATGATACCTGCGTATTCCACTACAAATTACTGCAGTTCTGAAGGCACAAGATGGTCTAATGTACTACTAGAAGGCTGTGTCTATATATCCTTGTCCGATAGCAGAAGTATGGCAAATATAAGGGGGTGGCAAAGGAATCTGTGAAATAACTGTATAGTTCATCATCTGTAAAACATCAGTGTGAAGCTCAATTCGTGTAGACACAATGAACAGATTAGGTAATTACTGTCATTTTCCTTATTATAACCATGTAATGATTTATAATGAATGTTCCTCAACCCTGGGGCGATGTATGTGTTTCTGCATAGCCTGTCTGCATGTCCTACTCAAATGCTACGATTGTCAACAGTCCAAAATTAGCAATTCTGATGTGTCTGATGTTATCTAGAACACTACCAGGCTTTATGACTTTGGAGAGAGAGACCTTGGAGATTTATCTTGGGAAACATTTTTAAGTCAGTTTTGCTGCAGTCGGCATTGTCATAATTTGTGCCTAATTTATCAAATGTCATATGATATTTGATATATCCGGTGCATCTTAAAGTTTAAACACATCCTGAATATGATACTCCACTGCCTGCACCAATGCCCTACTGGGATGAGATTGTGACAATTTTTGCAACTATTTAAAATTTTACACTTATTAAATCTGGAAAACCCACACCCAATTTCCAAAAGTGCAGCGAGCGTCTTGAAAACGAAAAGTGTCACAAAAGTATACACAGAGCAAACAAGGAACACATGCAGACCGTGAACATGCACATAGTGTGCAGTGAACATGCATACAATGCTCATACACAAAGCATACAATGAGTAAGGGTCAAAATAAAACAATTACTCAAAGTATTATTCCCCACAAACTCTCTCCATCTTCAACTGCCTGCCTGCAGGAAGGGAGTCTCCCTCTCCTCCATCTTCATCTATAGATCATCCACCTGCAGATTCACCCCAACATCTAATGAAATCAGTCTCCATCTAACACATTGATAATTTACAAATGCACCACTAACATCATTCTAAATTGGTCCCGCTGACCAAAGGTTCTACTCCATAGCTGTAAGGTGAACTATATACACACTAAGAGTCACAGCAACAATAATTTGCTCACGGGCAGCACACAACACCTATTGTTGTAGGAGACTCTGCTGCAGATTGCACTTAATATCATTGGAGAAACCCGGCGGACCCAATAGACTATAGTTTCCATGGGTAACCGCTTTTTAAGCGGACAGGGTCTCGGTTCTTTGGGTCCCCATGCAGACACAAACGCTAGTGTGAACCTAGCGTAAGAGTAAATTTACATCTTTAACAGGACAGGCTCACCCAAGCTACCCACAGGGCCCAAGACACTTGGACCAATCTACACACAAGACCTAAGACTCACAAGGCCCAAGCTACTTACAAAACCTAAGACATGCAAGGTCCAAGCAACTCACAGAACCTAAGGCACACAAGGACCAAGCTACTCACAGGTCAGCAACTGGCTGTCTACCTAACAGGCGTGGACCACTAGGCAACCACTCAACCAAATCCTGTGGTACTGGTACCTTTCCTCAGTCACCACTACACAGATTGTACATCCAACTTAATGGGAATCTACCGGGGCAATTTGGGACACTAAACAACCCACAGGTCCTTATGGACCAAATCGCTCAGTTATAATGCAATCCAAGGCCGCATTAAAAATAAAAACACCCTGCCACAGTACTCCTCACGCCGCCGCAGTTCTTCAATGAAGCCAGAGGCGTACACCTAGGCTTCAGTGCGCATGTCCCTTAGCTCCGGCACTTATGTAGTGAAGCTGAGGTGTACATCTCCAGCTTCACTGAAGAATTGCACAGGCGCCAGGAGACGTACCAACGAAGAATCTCATGAATAAGCCAGACTGTTCTCGCGGAACAGCGTTGATCGGACCCTTCTGTAGGTAAGCGTAAAGGTTTTTTTTTATTTTTAATGTGCCTGCAGTTTGCATTACAATCGGGCGATTTGGGACACTAAACTCCAGGTCTATAAGGACCTGTGGGTGGTCTAGTGTCCCAAATCGACCTGAAAGGTTGCCTTTAAAACATGAAAACACTTTAATAATCTACTACCCCTTTAGAGAATGACATTGCTGCTTACTCACAGGATGCCAGCTCCAGCCCACAACCAATCACTATACAACAACCTCAGATTCCTCATCATTTTCCGTATCTCTGGCATCCCACAGCAGAAAGCTAAAGCAGAGTTTTGACTTTCCGTCACTCTGCAATCAGCCACAGATGAATGAGGCTGATCAGCTGAGCATCTCGCTCCGTGGATTCGGTGGATGAATCCATGGCAAGATGAAGCAGGATGCTTATTTTTTCAGAAGCCTGCATCGATCTCTTGATAACAATGGGAGGCAGAATCAGCGTGGAATTTAGGCAGAATCTGTTCCGGATTCTGGGTCCTTTCCCATTGTCACGGTCACAGAGGACGCAGATGAGTTGAATACAATGGTGAATGAAGCAGACAGCTCCTGCGTCACCACTGTACTCCTGCGTGCTCCAGCCCCAGGAGCTGTAGGTGCGATGTGATGACGTCACTCACATCGCGCCTGCAGCTCCCTGAACACTCCAGGAGAAGAGACTGCAGACTGAGCAGCAGGGGAGCGAGGAGAGGTGAGTGTCAGTGTTTTTTATGTTAAACTTTTGGGGCAAATTGAGGGGGCACATAAAACTGGGGACAGGTGAAGGGGGGGCATGAAACTGGGGGAAGATGGAGGGGGTACATTAAATTGCTTCTCCCGAGTTGCACCACTTCTCTGGAATGCTCTATCCCAGACTATCAGATTAACCCCCAAATTCCACTGCTTCAAGCATAAA
Source organism: Leptodactylus fallax (assembly GCA_947044405.1). Classification (NCBI taxonomy): domain Eukaryota; kingdom Metazoa; phylum Chordata; class Amphibia; order Anura; family Leptodactylidae; genus Leptodactylus; species Leptodactylus fallax. The sequence continues at coordinate 1,501,842 of CAMRHE010000109.1, read as the reverse complement.
CTAAAGACACATCTTTTCAGACAGGCCTATCACAACTCCTAATGTAAACGCTTCCGTAGTTAGATTCCCTAAAACGTGCCCTCTGTTTATGCTATATATCCACTAGGTGGAGCACAGCATTAGGAATATCACAGGAGGTCAACTATAATATTCACTTATATCTGGCTACAAATCTCAGATACTGTATATAAAGGGAGTCTGTCACCAGGGTGAAGCATATAAAACCAGCAACAGAGTTAGATAGGTCAGGCTCACCTGAATGTAACACCTTTTTTCCCATGAAAATTTATACCTCCATTGCAGAAATATTCATTTATTTCACAATATGCAAATGAGCAATCTGGAGCACTGAGGGCGGCTCTGTTGCTCCAAACTACTACACTCCATACTGCTCTAATACGCCCTCCTTTCATTCTTCCTCCTTTGTCTAACAGGGCCAGGGAGAGGCTGAAATCTCACCTGACTCTGTGTTCTATCATTCACGCTGGTGAATCAAATGAGTATGGGGCATAGCAGTTTGGAGTAAAAGAGGCGCGGTCTGTGCTCCAGATAGCTCATTTGCATATTGTGAAATAAATAAATATTTTGGAAACAGACATTTTCAGAGAGAAAATTCAGGTGAGCCTGACCTATCTAACTTTGTTGCTGGTTTAATATACTTCGCCCTGGTGACAGACTCCCTTTAGGGTAGTGATTTCCACCACCTTACACATGCACAGAACGTACACTAAACATACACAGAGCATACAAAGAATATACAGAAAGCAGACAATGACCATATACGGAGTGTACAATGAGCTTACACTGAGTATACGATGAACATGCTCGGAGCATACAATGCTGTATAGAGATTGCTATTACTCAGTCTAAACATGCATACACATTGCTGGCAACAGGCCCGTGAACTCAAGGTGACCCGCACTAGGTATTATCTAGTGGATTCCACTTTCCAGCAGTGCATACAATGTTCTCTGCTGGGTGGCATTAGGACCCTGTATATACCGTACATACAAGTCACATCCCCAACACCGTACCCACTGGATACCGATGTTTCAGTTTATTAGCAAGCGTTGATTTTTGGGTATTTTTTGCCACAATTTCTGTACATAATTGATGTATTAATTCAAGATTTTAACTTTAGGCATTTGATTCACTTAAAGAGGACCTTTCATAATCTCTGGCACCGGCGGTATTATATACTGCTAGGAAGCTGACAGTGCACTGAAATCAGCTTTGACGTATGCGCCCAGGTACCAGAGGTATCGGTGTCATTAGTTTCAGCACCGATATTCCTTCATTGTCAGTAGAATTGGCCTTACTGCTCAGCGTCATTGCAGGGCGGTGAGGAATGCCCCCCCTTCCCCGACAGTACAAGGCTATTGATGATATAATACCACCGGTGCCAGACTGGTCCTCTTTTAGAGTGGAGCATAAATGGGGAATAATGACTTAAAGGCGTTATCTGTTTTCTAGCATAGGCCACCGATTTTAGATCTGTGGGGATCTGACCCAAAACCGCACAGATGACCTTTACTGAGACAGCATGGCTCTCAGTAATGTTTACACACCGCGTAGTGGTGAGTGTAGGTACTGCAGCGATGTCCCATTGAAGGTGATCTGCAGGGGTCCTAGGTGTCTGAATTCTGCAGATCTAATATTGATGCCTTATCCTATGGTATTGAGGGTCCCCTCAGCTGACCCAGGACTGTCCTACATTTTGGGTGCTGTCCCACTGTTCTGCGACAGATACCAATTTCTACTCTATGGGCTCTAAGAATAACTGTAAAAAAAAAAAAAAGTTAAAAAAACGTGTAAATTTAACCTCCTTTCCCCAGAACACATATAAAAGTACATAAATAAAGTAAAAAATATACACATTAGGTATCCCGGTGTCCATAACGCCCGGTCTAGAAACTTATAATAAAAATATATTTCCCATACAGTGAACACTATTGTGGGAAAAAAAAATCAAAAGAGCCGAACCGCCATTTTTTCGCTGTTTTGGCTTTCATAAAAATTTTAATAGAAAGTAATCAAAGCAACAGACATTCCCTAAAATTGTATAAACAAAAAGTACATCTGGCCCCGCAAAAATATAAAAAGTTGTGAGTGTCAGAATATGGCGATTCCAAGAATTTTTTTTGCTAAGTTTTGGATTTTTTAAGGGGTTAAAATGTAAATAAACCTATATAAATTTGGGATCCCTGGAATCGTACCAACCCAAAGAATGCAGGTGACATGTATTTGGGCAACACAGTGAACACTGTATAAATGAAGCCCATAAGAAAGTCGCACAAACGCATTTTTTTTCCAGTTCCACTCCATGCTGAATTTTGTTCCAGATTCCCAGTACATTGTACGGAATATTAAGTGGTACCATTATGAAGTACATTTTATTCTTCAATCATTAAGCTCCCAGCTGAAAAATAAAAAAATTATGGCTTTTGGAAGGCGGAGAGTCAAAAATGAAAATTGAAAAATGAAGTGGCTAAAATCACTTGGGTAAGTTAGAGCGTTCCAAAGTTATTACCATATAAAGTGACACATGTCAGATATGAAAAATGGGACTGTGTCCTTGAGGTGAAAACTGGCCATGTCCTTCAGGGGATAAAGAGAATCTCCAATTTAAGGCTAAGGCCCCACGTCGCGGAAACACAGCTTTTTTGTTGCAGATTTTGTTGCTTTTTTGAGCTAAAGCCAGGAGTGGATTGAGCAGAAGGTAGAAGTGCGGTGACCAGATGGAAGGTAACGCTGCAGTTGGGATTGCGGGGTGCAAACAGCGCAGACTTGTCACGGTCTCTGGGCACGAGGGCGCAGCGCTGGTGCTGTCCCACGTTACCACCACTGGTACCGGTGATGAGGGGGCTGCACAAATGTTGGTGGTGATTGTTCCCCCGGGGCGCTTCCCCTATACTGTGCCGACTGGTGGTGTTTGGGGCGCCCTGATGTTGTCGGTGCAGAGTCAGACACAGAAACGGTTGTAAAGTTGAACTTTTACTTCCATCGGTGTGGAGGCACAAATGCTTAAACAGTTTCTTCAATACAAAACAACGGGGTACGCCTGGTGACACAGCAAAGTCCTGGGGTGCAGGGTAGACTTGATGAAAGGTGTTCCTAGCCCCTTATACTTCAGTGTTACAGCCCTGAGGTGCGTCTGGGCTCCTATTTGGCTCATAGGAGGATGCCCACCATGATACTAGTACATAATATTCCCCACTCACGTTATGTGGTCCTGATAGCTCAGAGTTTCGGGGTGCAATAGTCAGGGTGGCAGGATATTCCACAGGTCTGGCCTTGGCCCCTGGATCCTGTGATACTTGCTATGGAGCACGTGTTCCAGAATGTTCTCTCCACAGTCTCAGGCTGACAAGATAATGATGCTTGACTTCCTTCAGGGCGATGGCTAGGCAGACAGGGGACAGGATCTTCTGAATAGCTGGAGTATGTCAGCTCTCCAACCTTCCTGGGCCTGTCTAGGACTTGAGATTCCTGCACTAAACTCACTGCTTTCTTCACAGGACATCACACTTCTCTCCTCACCTCCTCCTCCTAACACTCCACACTTCTAACTCCTCACACGCAGGACCTTCCTGCAGGGGTGTTACCATGGGGACCCAGTGATCAGCTGACTCCTCCCCTTTTCCCAGGCGATGTCCTCCCATTGGACATTTGGTTACTATTCAATCCTATGGGAGGTGTAATGCATGTGTGAGGCTCACTAGGTGGCGCTGTGTTGTGTGAGACTCAGGACCCCCTGCTATGTCACACAGGCTATGAAGCAACAGGAAATAATACAATGCACAGAGATCACCCTCAGCCCAGCCATAGCCAGCTCTGGGATGCCACATACTCCCCCTCTTTCACTGAGCCGACCTCGGCGACGGGCTGGGGTGAAGGTGAGAAATGTAACATAACATTAATAAATACGAATAAAGTGCAAATGGGTCCAGAGGCTCTCTGGCACAAATTTTGTGAGTGTCCATTATCATGAGAGTCTCTCTGAGAAACAATAAACAGTCCTTTCTGTAAGGAAGAGTAGGCACTCTAGCACGAATGTCCATACCGCAATGGGGTAACAGAACTTCCTTGGCTCGGTGAGCCAGGCACTATGGCTTGGATTGTTGCATATAAATGTAAATACTATATTACATGGCAAGATATTATATATATACTGTATATACACACAGGAAAAACATTAATGTAATCAGAGCAGGAATAACATATATACAGAAGCAGAGACAGTTAACCTCTTTTACCCGAGGACAGCCATGGCATCACTATAGCGTGTTGGAGGTATGCCTTTTGTGGTACGCTCAGAACGCCTAAGTGGAACAAGATTTGAATCAGGAACAGAGTCACTGAAATCAATTAAATCATCTGTCGAAGGGTTCTCTTGCACTAGAGCAATTGGTGGATAGAAGCTAAATGGTAGTAGTTTAGGCGCCCACATAAGCTCAGTTAACGTTGGGGGTCTCTCTTTTGCTTCAGAAGGTGACAAGATCTCTGTACTCGTTGTCTCAGCTGGGGTCACCTCTGTGGGTAGTCCTTCTTTAAGGCACAGCTTCAGACGGTTTCGGTGTACTACTTGGGGCTGTCTCCCAGGTTTAGAGATCTCATACACGTCGGATTCAGGATATGGTATGGAGATGACACTGTATGGTTCTTTCTCCCAGAATGGATCCAATTTCCCATTCCGATGGTTATTCCTTAACCATACACGGTCGCCAACTTTCAGGGGCGCTGCATGGGCGTGATGGTTGTACTCCTCCTGTTGTCTCCTACGAACCTCATCCATGCGCGTTTCAACTATCTCTTTAGCTTCCTCCATACGTCGGCGGTGTTCAACAACCCAGTCTGTTATGGGTAGTGGATTGATGGTGTCAGGGACCTTCACACCAAGGGTTAAGTCTGAAGGAAGTTGACCTTGTCTTCCAAACATTAGATAAAATGGTGCGTATCCCGTAGATGTTTGGGGTGTGTTGTTGTAAATATAGGCCAAGTCCTTAATACGTTCAGGCCACTCAACACCAGGTGTAACTGCGGCTGTTCTTAGCATGCCGATGATCACTTGATTTGCCTTCTCGCACATACCATTCCCTTGAGGGTGATACGCTGTGGTTCGCAACTTCTTGCAGTCTTGGAACTGACACAGCTCACGGAACAATTGGGATTCAAACGCCGATCCACGGTCGGTGAGGATATGCTCAGGACAACCGTAATGGCGGACAAACTCTGCGTAGAAGGTCTCAGCCGTAGTTCTTGCTGTAAGATCTCTGACAGGCACGATGACAAGGAACTTGGAGTAATGATCCACCATTGTCAGAGCGTAGCTGTAGCCGGAACGTGTGGGACCCAACTTCACATGGTCCAGAGCAACAATTTCACACGGCTTTTGAGTCTTAATTGGATGTAGAGGGGCCTTCTGATCTCTTCGACCTTCCTTGGTGATACTACAGGCGGGACACTCTCGGCACCAACTCTCAATGTCACTCCTCATCCCAACCCAATAGAAGCGACGACGGATGGTAGCTTCGGTCTTTTGTACCCCGAAGTGACCAGATCTGTCATGATACGCCTCAAGTATCATCTGTGCGTCTCTTCTTGGTACGAGGATCTGATGAAGCCTTTCACCTGTGACAGGATCAAGAGTGTTTCTAAGTAGAAGGCCTTGTTGGACAAACAGGCGCTTCCTCTGTCGCCAAAGGCGTTTTAATTCCACGTCATGAAGACCTCTCTTTACACGGGTTGGTATTCTTCCTGTAAGCAGGAAATCTGACAATTCTCCTAAAACTCTGCTCTCTTCTTGGAATGTTTTCCACAGAGATGGCTCCTGGAGGGATTCGGTAGCTGTTTTAGCCAGAGATTCTCCTTCTACAGGGACACCAATAGCAACCTGTTGGGCAAATTTGTTGTAGAATGGTGGCATCTCCACCTCTTCCCAGATGTCTTCTCGGGGTGGTTCTTCTCCCACAGGCAACCTTGAGAGTGCATCAGCGTTAGCGTTGGACTTGCCACTGCGATACTTGACAGAGAACTTGTAATTCGCGAGTCTTGAGGCCCACCGTTGTTCAAGGGCTCCCAGTCGAGCAGTGTCCAGATGCGCCAACGGATTGTTATCTGTGTACACGGTAAAGGGTGTGGCAGCCAGGTAGTCTTTAAACTTCTCTGTCACGGCCCAGACAAGCGCCAGAAGTTCGAGTTTGAAAGAACTATAGTTCTGGTCGTTCTTCTCCGCGCCTTTCAGACTCCTGCTGGCGTAGGCGATGACTCGCTCTTTGTTGTCCTGAACCTGGGACAACACTGCACCCAAACCTTGGTGACTTGCATCTGTGTACAAGCGGAATGGCTGACTGTAGTCGGGATAGGCTAGAATTGGTGGTTGCGTCAGAAGTGCTTTAAGCGCTTGAAAGGCTTCCTCTTGACGCGCTGTCCAGTCTACCGGAAGCTTTCGGTTGTAGTTTTCTCTGGGACAACCGCGCAACAACTCGTTCAGAGGCTCGGCTACTTGGGCGAAGTGTGGTATGAAACGCCGGTAGTAACCTGCGAATCCAAGGAAGCTTCGGACTTCTTTGACGGTAGTTGGTCTTCGCCAGTTCTGGACTGCAGTGATCTTTTCAGGATCAGGTTGGATGCCTTGTGCGCTCACGACATGCCCAAGGTAGTGAACTTGGGGTTTCAACAGGTAGCACTTGGAGGGCTTCAACTTTAGGCCGTGCTGTATAAGTACCTTGAATACCTCGGACAGGTGACGAAGGTGTTCTTGGTATGTCCGGGAGAATACAATAACATCGTCCAGGTAAAGTAGCACACTCTGGAAATTCTCATGGCCGAGGCACCTCTCCATAAGCCTTTGGAATGTGGCTGGGGCATTACATAGCCCAAATGGCATACTATTGAATTCAAAGAGTCCCATCGGGGTCGTAAACGCAGTCTTTTCACGATCTTCAGGCGCCATAGGGACTTGCCAGTATCCACTGGTTAAGTCCAGGGTCGAGAAACAGGTAGCTGATCCCAAAGCCGTTAGAGATTCCTCAATCCGCGGCAATGGGTATGCGTCTTTGTGCGTGACGTTGTTGAGTTTACGATAGTCCACACAAAATCGTAGGGTTCCGTCTTTCTTCTTGACAAGGACTAGCGGGGCTGCCCAGGGGCTGTTACTCTCCCTGATGACATCAGCATCTCGCATCTCTTGGATCAACTTTTTCACCGGTTGGTACATCGCTGGTGGTATTGGACGGTGACGCTCCTTGATTGGATGGTGGTTGCCAGTCAGAATGCGATGTTGTATGGTCGTGGTCTTACCAAAGTCCAATGGGTTTTTGCTGAATGCCTGTTGGTAACGCTTGGCCACATTGCGAACCCCATTGATGTGCTCTATAGGGGTATTGGCGTCTCCCACGTTCAATTCATCCCACCAGGACTTCGTGGCTCCATTTTGAATGTTCTCAGCAGCTTGGGTGGAACGCTGTGTGGCGGTAGAATCACCAGAGAGAATGTCTTCTGGTGCTAACCGGTGTAGCAGGGCCACAGAGTGGAACTTGTGGAGGTTCACGGGAGCATCGCCCAAGTTGACTAAGCGGACAGGAACACGTCCATTGGAAACTGTAACAAGGCTGCGGGCAGCCATGACAAGTGGTTGGCCATCTACCTGTATGGGTTGTAGCAAGGCCTCGTAGTCCTGATTTTCTATGCCCGGACGGGCACGGCACCACACCATAGTTTCTGTTCCAGGCTGTAGGGTTACTGGACGGGTATCTTGGATCCGGACTCGACCAATTTCACCTTGTTTGTTGGCGAACTTGTGCTGGGCATTGAGTACACGAATGGCCCGCTGAATGGTCTGCTGGTCACTGGGAGAAGCTGTAAGGAGAGAGGCATGCAAGGCATCCAACACTTCTGCAAAGCAATGGCGTAAAACATTCATGCCTAATATTACAACTGCAAACCTATCATCCTCTACATCAGTGACAATTACACCCTGTCTAGGCAGTTTCAAGTCCCCAATCTGGATAGTGGGTTCCCAATAACCCTGCTGTGGTATGGGCTGTCCATTGCTGGCACACAGATTTATCCATGTGTCAGGTGTTCTATTCAACACACCTAAGTCCCAATGTTCAAGGAACGCCTGCTTGCGCAGGGTTGTTACCTGAGATCCAGTGTCCACCAACGCTGTCAGAGGGACGCCGTTCACCCGGATTGTGATGTGTGGGCAGGCTGAGACGAAGCGTGACAATGGCACTGAAGATTCACCTGGGCCCTTCTTCTTTCCTCCCGAGGGGCGGCCCGCTGCCTCGGGGGTGGCCCGTTTAACTGGAAACACTGAGGCCTGGTGTGTCCATATCTATGGCAATAGGTACAGTATGGCCTCTCACTCTGTGGAGGTTTCACTGAAGACGGACGTCTGGGTGGCGACTCAGGTGAGATGTTGAGACTTCGCAAAGGATCACTGGACGATGAAGACGGCTGGGTCAGACGATCTAGACGGACGGTGATCTGTTCCATGGCACGGGTCAGATGATCCACTCGGGCCAGAAGGTCATCTCTGGAGTCTGCTGGTGTAGTCTGCGCAGTTTGGGCAGCAGGTGAGGTACCCAGAGGTAGTGGCAGGACAACTGGAGCAATGCTTGTTGAGGGTCCAGGTGAGGGAGCACAGATGACTGGGCTCGGCTGGGGCTGCTCCTGTCCCAAGACCTGGATGGCAAGGGCCTTGAAGTCAGCAAACGTGATGCTGGGATGTTGTGCAGCAAGCATTCGCAACTGACTCTGGAACAATGTGGTACCTGCCCCTTCTATGAAGCGGTCAAGCAAGATTTTATCAGAGTCCACATTCTCACGTGGATCCACTTGCACCACAGCTCTGAACGCCTCTTGGAGGGATAAAGCATAGTCCCGCAGGGTCTCACCAGGTAGTTGTCGTCTGGAAAAGAAGCGCATCTTTACCTCGGAGACAGATCGCACGTCAAAGTTCACCTGGAGTTTGTCCAGAATTTGCCCAGGGGTTCTTTTGTCAGAGGCAGGCCAGGATTTGACCTCCCTAGCTGCAGCACCCTCAAGCTGGCCCAGCAGGATCTGAATCTGCTGTTCTGTATTCAGAGGATAGAACTGGAAGAGAGACAGCATCTTCTCACGAAAGTCCCTGAGGGTATGCGCCTCCCCTTTGTAGTGCGGCAGCCATGGTGCGCCAGGGTAAAATGGCATGGAGAATGGTAGGCTGCTCGCCATGGGCACTGCTGGATCACTAGAAACAGATGGCACAATGTCACTTTGCTCAGTCATGTTGTTTGCAGGTATGACTGAAATTAGGTCGCCGTCTCTTTAAGAAACTCAACTGCTTGCTGGCAGGGAATGGAGACTACAACTTGGAATGCTGTAGCTATTAACAGAGTCACTGTGATGCAGGCTGATGGTGTGCTCCCCCTCTTTAATGGTGGCACTCCCCACGGACACGGTACACGGAAAACACTCGCTGGGGCCGTGGGAGGACTGAAGACAAGGACAGGGAGGCACAGTACTCACTGACAGCAACTGCAGCGTGGACCAGAGATCAGCGGTGCACAGCAGGGACGGTGATGCGGCACCGGAGAGTCAGAAATGGCGCCGGCACGTTCGCCTTTCACTTTCTTGTATGGGTGCGCTGGAGCATTGCGCTCAGCATTCTGGGCTCTCCTAAGATGGCGGCAGATGGGTCTCCTGGCCTCATGGGCAGTGCTAAAAATCTCCCGCACTTTTGCAAGGTACAGTTAACCCTTTGTGGGCGTTCTTACACAGCGATGTGGCGCAGCAAACAAGTCCTGGGCGTTTTAACTCTTCCAGGGCTGTAACACACTGAGAGGACAGTCTTTAGGGCTTGCTTCAGGGGTATAGGGCTCCCCCTCTTTGTGGCAAGCACTCTCAGGGAATAAACTTGATCTTAGCAAAGTCCACAATAAAGACCGATGCTCTGGAGACAATTTGGCGCACTTTTCGTGGCGACTTTCTCAAAATGGCACACACCCGTATCCTGTTCGTGACGCCAGTTTTTCTTGCGGTGACCAGATGGAAGGTAACGCTGCAGTTGGGATTGCGGGGTGCAAACAGCGCAGACTTGTCACGGTCTCTGGGCACGAGGGCGCAGCGCTGGTGCTGTCCCACGTTACCACCACTGGTACCGGTGATGAGGGGGCTGCACAAATGTTGGTGGTGATTGTTCCCCCGGGGCGCTTCCCCTATACTGTGCCGACTGGTGGTGTTTGGGGCGCCCTGATGTTGTCGGTGCAGAGTCAGACACAGAAACGGTTGTAAAGTTGAACTTTTACTTCCATCGGTGTGGAGGAACAAATGCTTAAACAGTTTCTTCAATACAAAACAACGGGGTACGCCTGGTGACACAGCAAAGTCCTGGGGTGCAGGGTAGACTTGATGAAAGGTGTTCCTAGCCCCTTATACTTCAGTGTTACAGCCCTGAGGTGCGTCTGGGCTCCTATTTGGCTCATAGGAGGATGCCCACCGTGATACTAGTACATAATATTCCCCACTCACGTTATGTGGTCCTGATAGCTCAGAGTTTCGGGGTGCAATAGTCAGGGTGGCAGGATATTCCACAGGTCTGGCCTTGGCCCCTGGATCCTGTGATACTTGCTATGGAGCACGTGTTCCAGAATGTTCTCTCCACAGTCTCATGCTGACAAGATAATGATGCTTGACTTCCTTCAGGGCGATGGCTAGGCAGACAGGGGACAGGATCTTCTGAATAGCTGGAGTATGTCAGCTCTCCAACCTTCCTGGGCCTGTCTAGGACTTGAGATTCCTGCACTAAACTCACTGCTTTCTTCACAGGACATCACACTTATCTCCTCACCTCCTCCTCCTAACACTCCACACTTCTAACTCCTCACACGCAGGACCTTCCTGCAGGGGTGTTACCATGGGGACCCAGTGATCAGCTGACTCCTCCCCTTTTCCCAGGCGATGTCCTCCCATTGGACATTTGGTTACTATTCAATCCTATGGGAGGTGTAATGCATGTGTGAGGCTCACTAGGTGGCGCTGTGTTGTGTGAGACTCAGGACCCCCTGCTATGTCACACAGGCTATGAAGCAACAGGAAATAATACAATGCACAGAGATCACCCTCAGCCCAGCCATAGCCAGCTCTGGGATGCCACAGAAGTATAAGTGCTTCATGTATATATACCATTCCTTTTGTAGCCATTTTTGGCTTTGGTTCAAAAAACTGCAGCAAAATCTGCAACAAAAAATGCAACGTGGGGCCTCAGCCTAAGGGATATTACTTTTCATAAAATATAGGGGCTGAATGGTTATAGACAGTCCTGTCAATCTTGTTGGTGGCTAACATGATTAAACTGTAGTCATGACAAGGATGATGAGTGTGAGGAGTGGAAACATGTTCATTAGCATGATGAATCAAAGGTGATATTACTAGGGTAGCTTCTGGCACTCGGCAACTATCAGCTGTGCTAGCAACATTAAGACCACAGGGAAAACAGGTGCCTCACTGCACGCATCCTCAATGTGGCATCTCTTTTACTCCTCACTGGATTTTTCATCCAGGGCTTTCTGCAAATTGCTCAAACAGAAGATCAGTCAAGGCCATGCGAGCCCCCATTAAACGGTTGTCCAGGAATTGGACCTATGGAGGCCAAGGGAGGTGTAAAATGAAAAAAAAAACCTACACCCCATGTAACCATTGCGACAAATCAGTGGTGTCCACGGTCGCTGGAGAAGCACTGGTGACATCACTCACACAGTCACTGGTTCCCTATCAATTGGGTGCAAGACTTCCGTCAACCAGGACTCATCATGAGACCAAACAATGTAGCACCAGGGAATGATGAGCTTTTATTTCACACCTCCCCCGGGCTTCACAGATTTGGACCAACCCCTTTAATGTCCCATTACACAACTTAAAGGGGTTGTCCAGGATAGCCAGAAAAATCATACTCACCTGTCCCCAATGCTCTAGTGTCTCCCAATGCGGTCTGGTTCTGCTCCAGTGTTTTGTTTTAGCGGAAAACACCACCACACGTGACTGCTGAGGCCGCTGATTGGCGTAAGGAAAGGACACAAAACAAGACACCGGAGCAGCAGGACTGCACCACGCTGGGAGACACTGGAGCACCAGGGACAGGTGAGTGTATTTTTGTTTTAATTTTTCCACCTTCCGCGGCCGCATATAAAAAAAAAAAAAAACAGTTATCCTGGACAACCCCTTTAAAAAGTTCTTCTCCAAGTCCATTTATATTTCATTGTCATCTTCTTTTCCAGTTAGTGCCTGCTTCTACTGCTTCTTATTTCTCCTTAAACTGCCTCTGCCCTGTTCTGGTTTAAGTCATATTGGCCACCTGGAGTGGTAACCATGGGCAAAACCAGGTTCTCTTCAAAGAGTCTTCTTAGTGCAAAACATGCCCTGCAGGGGGAGAAAAATCACATTACTGATAAAATACTCTTTGACATATTGCAGGAAGTTGCCTGGTGGCTTTCCCATACCTTTAACCAGTGGACAACATGATCATCCAAAATGGCAAAAAATTTTGTCACGGCTCTTTGCTTGGGGGTGAATGACACACACATACACACACACACACACACACACCCACCGTGTTTTGCTCATGAGATCAATCTGTCGGAGAAAAAATGTTAAGTTTTTGTTTTGAGAGTGCAAATGATGCCATGGGGCAAGAGAGTATGCATCTATTTTCTATTTTAGAAGATTATATACCTTCACAACCTGACCTGATTTCTTCTACCAGTAAAAGGAAGGTCATTTATGGTCAGGAAACCAGAGAGAGAATTTGAGAATGGAATTTTGCCTATTTGTTTCTCTTACCCAGCGATGACACTTGAACTTCTCTTATAGCCCATTGTCTGCTGTTACAGCCCATCTGTGCCGAGGAACGATGAGTTGCATGTTTGGACATATCAACTTAGACACCGGCAGTGTATTCATCTGCAAGCTGCATGACATCCTCCTGTGATCCCTTGTGTCGATTAGTTATTTCCATCCACAGGATACTCTTTTGCTGGGTGTTTTCCTTCAGTCACACCATTCTTGGTATACTCTTGACACAAGAAAACCCCACTGGGTTGGCAGTTTTTGATACACTAAACATGGCTAGTCTGACACTGATGACCAGGCCTTGCTTGAAGGCTCTCTGATTTCTCACTTTTCCCATTTTAATGTGGATTCCCACTAGATCCATGGAAAACTTGCTCATTTTATTTTAGGCTGTAGTCTGGGTCACATATTTTATTTCCATACAGGGAAGATTCAACAGTGAAAGGGCAGGTGTTTGTAATAACATGGCCATGTCTTTCTTGTGGTAGAGATGTGCCTAGATACTAACATCTAAGGGTTAGTTCCCAAACATATATGATCATCTGCTAAAGGTAAACTGATTTTTTTTTTTATCGAAGGTCACAATACTGTGCCATTGAATCACCCAGTACACGAAAAAAGTGGGAGTGCCACTAAAAAAACGTGCTCAGAATGCAGTCTATCGCAAAACCCATCCCCAAAGAGAATAGGTCTCCCGAAACTGTCCCCAGACTCCGGACCAAAAGGCACCAAGAGCCCAGGGGCTATACTTGCCCAACTGCCGGAATAGAAGGGCTGACTTGCTCGGTTTCCTCCAGGGCTGCCACCACCTAGAGTATTACCAGAGCCAGCTACTTGCTTGGTTTCCTCAAGGGCTGCCATCCCAAGAGTACTACCAGAGCCAATAACTGTTCTCCACCTCCACAGAAGAGGCAGACCGGGCAAACAAGGAAGGAGGGAACTGAATTGGCCACACGCTTCAACCCCTAGACTTCGGGCAGGACCCAAAAGGGTTTCCGCACCCCTACATCCACAGCAAAAGGGACAAACGGTGACAGACGTGACATAAAAAATCATAAGAAAAGTGAATAGAGTGCCTGTGTACAGGCCCGGTCTATCCGCCGGATCTATAAAAATTGCCCGTGTTGGATAAACCAAGCATCAGGGTAAGTACTTCAAAGAGTTATTCAAGTGTTTGTGTAATGTGCCAGACTCAGTGGGTTTCCCACGCCCAGTGAGTTTTGGCACCTCAGGAGCTACCGTTCCTCTGAGGCACTTACACATTGAGACCTTCGAAGGCATCCCAGCCTCTTGGCTTCGATCCCAGGGTGTCAGACCCCTGGCGTGGTTCTCTGACTACTTTCACAGTCTTCCATTGGCTCCCTACAATTGGGTCACCACTCCCACCGGCGGAGCCAATTTACTAGCTGCTACTGATAAGAACAGATACTACTCTTGATCTTAGCCAAAAGGCCGAGAAGCGTTCATTATTGGAGGCTAGGACAGCACCTCAGAGCCTCTGCAGACACAGTTTTACCTATCAGCATGGCAGCCTTAAAGCAGCGGCTGTGAACAGTGCTGCAGTGAGTAGTATGGTGGGTGCAAGAAGGATATCTTAAGTACAACAGCTCATTTGCATACTGACAAAAACGGTGATATTTCGGGCAACAGATACAGCAATTCACAAGGTGATAACATCATTTTATTCAGGAGACACTAACCTATCTATCTGTCGGGCTGTGTTGATATGCAGGGGTCTTGGTACAGACTCCCTTAAGGCAATGGGCACTTCCATTTTGACACAGAATGTCTCCATGTACTAGACAACAGCCTGTACATTTTATCTTTCCAGCTATGGACATGGGGCCAATGCATAGAGAACACATAAAAATGCCACCAGTTTTGTCGGACTGAAGCATAGAACAACTGGCCATACACATCTTATATATGTGGACCCAGTCTTACAAGAAGCAAGTAAGATCATCTGGAGGAGAATATGTAAGAACAGAAGAAGCAGGGGAACAGTAGATTTGGAAAGTGACGTAAGTGCAGATTAAGTGAGATAAGAAAATAATATGATAGTAAAATCTCATAAATCCCTTATAATGTGGCCCATTGTATTACAGTATTAATCCATAAACATTCTTTAGCTCTTCAGTAAGTCATGAAGTTTCTTATGAAGCCATCTGGCTTCTTTAAATCATTGAACTGGAACAACGTGGAATCTGGCAGCCCTGTCCCATCTTTCCAAATTGCCATTATAGGTTTTTATATAGGCCGGGGAGGTAGGTGAAAAAAAAAAGAGAAAAAATTATAGTCACCTTTCCCCTATGCTCTGGTGTACTCCCAGCGTGGTCTGGTACAGCAGATCCGGCGTCTTCTCAAAGTGAAACTGCTCGTCGTATGTGACGTCATGGATCCCTTCCGCTGAAGCCGCTGATTGGCCTCAGCAGTCACGTGACACAGGTAGTGACATCTCAGGCCCTTCGCTGAGGCCGCAGCAGTCATGTGTGGCTGGGACTTTCGTCACATGTCAACATTGGACCGAGAAGACCAGACCGAGCTGGGAGGCACCGACCGGAGCACCGTGAAAAGGTGAGTATAATGTTTTGTTTTGTTTTTTTCACTGCCCCGGCCTATTTAAATAATAAATTTAATGTCCAGTTTTGCCTGGACAACCCCTTTAATGTTAGTAACCAGTGCCAGGCTCCTGCTGCCAAGGCAAATAAAATCATGGGCTGCATTAAGAGATGAATGGATGCTCACAATTTTGGGCACCTGTATACAGGAAAGACATAGCTGAAGTAGAGCGGTGCAGAGGAAGGCAATGGGTGAATTAGAGCATATAGATTGGTTATCAAACTTGTGGTTGTTCAATTTGGAAAAAAGACAGCTTAGGAGCGACCTAAATACAATGTACAAATATATGACTGGTCAGTACAGGGATCTTTCCATTGATCTTCATTCACCTAGACCTATAACTGTGACAAGGGGGAATTCCTACGACTAAAGAAAAAAAGGTTTTACCATAGTCACAGGTGGAGTTTCTTTACAGTAAGAGTGGTGAGACTATGGAACTGCCACAGGATGTTGTGATGGTTGATACTTTGTATAAGTTCAAGAGGGGCCTGAATGACTTTTCTGAAAACAAAAATATCACAAGTTATTGGAACTGACAACCTGAACATACCTCCCAACTTTTTGGACTGTCTAAAAGAGAGATTTATAGTTCACTGGGTAAAGATTTTCTTGCATATCTATATATTTGAATAGGTTTTTATTAACATATTGGCACAAACAGTATCTGAATATAGACATTTAAGGTGAAAAATACACCAAATTATTATATCTCTTATATATATAAAAATGAGTTCCTGTCTGTCTGTCTGTCTGTTCTTTATGCGCGACCAAACGACTGGACCGATCCTCACCAAATTTGGCACACATGTACATCAGGTGTCCGGGAATATTATAGACTGGGTCTCAGCTCCCTTGGATGTACCGTTCCTGAGGTACAGTATTCCCAAAAAATGACCAGCATTAGTCTATACAAGCCTGCAAGTCTTTCACTCATATTTCAACTGCCATACACACGGTCACATGTCCCTTATCAGCCAATAACAGCTCGCAGGCACTTACTCTCCTCAGGCACACAGGTTTCCATAGCAACCAAGCTATGTATGACCTGTATTAGTGAATAGCAGTTCACAGGACCTTAAATATTCAGTCATATCACATGTATCAGCCAATATAAGTTCACATTTATTTTACCAGGTTTCCATAACAACACAGCCATAAATAGACTGTACCTGTACTGGACTCAGTGGCGTAACTAGCAATGGCAGGGCCCCAAGGCGAACATTTGACATGGGACCACCCCCGGGCAACCTCCCCCCCCCCCCCGCACAAACTGCATTTCTGCACACACTATTATGCCCCATAGTGGCCCCTGCATACAGTATCATAGTGGCTCCTGCATATAGTATTATGCGCACTTCCCGCTACTTCTTCAATGTTGGACCAGAAGTCACGTGAGCCAGGCATGTATCGCAACGCATAATGACGTCGGACTGGCCCACCGACATCTGGGACGCCACCAAGGAGGCCCGAAGCCTGCTGAAAAGACCCCAGAGTATAATGATAGCACTGTTTGTGGGGTTCACGGCCCACAGACCTTACTTACCAATCCCCGCTCCTGCTCACAGCCTCCTCTGCAGAAGTGCAGGCGGCCGTGAGCAGGAGTGGGGATCGGTAAGTAAATAGGGCCCGTTACCTGCTGGTGTTAAAAAAAAAAAAAAATCAGAGGCCCGCCGGGTCTCCTAATGTCCCGGGCCCTGTGGCAGCTGCTACCACTGCTAAACCGGTATTTACGCCACTGACTGGACTGCCATACTGGATTTCAGCATTCTTATAAATTGAAACGTTTTTGAAACTACTCATGTCCCTGCTGCTTGAGCTAATGAAAACTCTCAGCAGACCCAAGCCTGTCTCCAATCTGATAAGGTATGTTACAGACAACAGAGAGCTGCTGAAACTCCCCAGCAGACCCAAGCCCGTCTCCAATCTGACAAAGCATTGTCAGCCACATGCACACAGCTGCACTCCAGGTTTCAATAACAACCCAGCCATTTTTCTTCACTGCTGTAGGTCAGCTTTGAAGGGGCAGGGCGCTGTGGATGACACTGTTACACAAGGTCACATACATACAGCTTTACTCCAGGTTTTTCATAACAACCGATCATAGGTTTTTCACTGATATCCAAACTGAGATACACATGATCACATGACGCTTATGGACCAATGGAAAATCGCAGGTTCAGTCTTGACATACACACAGCTTTACACCAGGTTTCCATAGCAACCAAGCTATTTATGTCCTGCATGAGTCAATAGCAGTTCGCAGGTCCTTAAATATTCAGTCATATGACATGTATTAGCCAATATAAGTTCACATTTCATTTACCAGGTTTCCATAGCAACACAGCCATAAATAGACTATACCTATACTGGACTGCCATGCTGGATGTCAAGTGCAAAACTGGCCAATTCTTATGGGGTCACTACACAAACAAAAAATGAAATATACCCGTGCGAAGCCGGGTCCTTCCTCTAGTATTATATAAATTGAGGTCTAATATAAAGTTAGGGACCAGATAGATGGTTTCTGAAACAATATAATTAAGTTTTTTAATTTACTAACTTTACTAATCTATTTTTATATAAAAAAGAGTGACATTTAAGATGTTAAGAGGGACAGAGGGACTTGGGTAGGGGCTGTCCCTCCACAAGAGTAACACTTGGGAGGTATGCAGAACCAATATGGCTGAATTTCTGTCAGGGAAATTCAGCAGCATGTTCTCTGCAACCTATCTCCCAAACAAGGGTAGTATTTGCTGCAACACACCAGGGGGAATTGCTGCAGGTCTACCGCAGTTTTCATCCTTTGCATTGAAAAGCTGTAGGTGAAACATAAAGCAATAGTTGACATGCTGCAGGTTTAAAACCCACAGCACAAGTCACTTGGTGCTGCAATACTTAGACACAGCATGTGGATAAGCTTTGTGTAAATCTCATTCACAATGCTGTAGATCGCAGCAAGTTATCCATTAGAAAAATCATGGCGGTAACCCACTGTAATTGGTGCCCATATTGTGCCCCGGCCTATTAGGATCTCCTACCGTTTGTATTGACCATAAATGTGGCCCTCCTAGTAGCAGTGAGACCGGGTTTACAAGGTTTCATGTACTTTATGCTTTATACACTTGTTCTATTACAGCTCACATCTTCAACACATAGCTCATTCTTGTCAGATGACAGGAGAATTGGCTGAGTTTGCAATCTCAGGGTTGCCAAATATTTTTGCTGACATTTGTTCTCAGAAGTAACAAGCAGACAACCTGTTCAGTAGATAAAATGTATTAAAAATTAATAACAGTCTTGAAGATTAGCAATTTATCACAATTGGCTCATGACAAGGTCCATAAAACATGTAGACATCTGGAGTATTGCAGCACAATTACAAATAGTAAGGAATTTTTATATATGGTGTGCTGCAGGCTTAGACAGGCCACATGTGAATCCCCAAGTGGGCCGCTGAGGCCGGCCACCACATCCCCTGCACAAGTGGCATGTGGCACAGTAAACTCACTGTACTACATATATTTAGGTGCTATAGATTCATCCAGTGGCTGGGACTACATTTTAGAAGTTGTTTCGTAAAGCATCATGATGCTTGTATTAAAGTGTCATGAAATTGGTGCACCCCTGGGAGCGTGACGTTACAAACCAGGCCAAAAGAGACCCCCAAGGGATGCCACAAGGATGCCCAGGAGAGGGAAGGAAGGTGAGTATAACTGTTTATTATGTTTCCACCTCTTATAAGAGACTCCAGTGAATAATAAAAGCACTTCTGCTTTGCGATGCATTTGGGCCAAACAAATCCTTGGACCAAACCACCCAAACACGGTACGGATGGTTTGCCTATCTTTAATCACTACGTATATAACTAACACAATGTCCAACTGGAAAGATCGCTGGTTGCTTCCAGACTCCACATTGCTCTAGTTTATTAGTCTGAAGAATAAGTGGCATTTGATCCTCAGGATGCAGATATAGTTAACAGATGTGGCAGAGAAGGGAGCCATATGTTCTCCACCCTTACATCTCTGTCTCATAAGCAATAGGCCATTTTTGCTAGGACCACACACAAGACATTAAAGGGGTTGTACTGTTATCGACACTTATTCCCTATCCACATGACAAGGAGGCTTTAGGAGGAAAGTCCCCCTAAAGCCTCCTTGTGTATAGAGTGCCAGTACGATTGTATGACCAGGGCTCCATTCACTTCTGGCCCCTCCAGAGATTACAGTCCTGGCATCCCCTTTGAAGTGAATGGAGCGCAGTAAGACAATTGCACTGGAGCACCATTCACAAGGAGTCTTTAGGTGGACTTTTGGTCCCCCGTCCTCCTAATCATTGGGGGACACTTATTCTCTGTCCTATGGATAGAGGATAAGTGTCCATAACAGTAGAAGCCCTTTAACATCCTAGCAAAAGTGATTCAATGACATTACTACTTTGTGCCTCTTGGGCCACAGTCCTTATAGGCCAGAAGAAGCCTAGAAAGGTGGGTATTTTTATAGTGCAGGGAGCACAATGGGGTCATTATTACAGTGCTGGGTCATTGCTATTATCTATTGGGCACATCAGTGAGCATTATTATTAGGTGGGACACTAATACTGTTATGGGGCTCTGAGAAGATCACTATTACTGTATAGGAGTACTGTTACTGTGTGGAGTACAAAAAGTGAAACTTTTACTTTGTGATTGACTGATATCATCTGAAGCACAATATATACACTATCTATTTGGTATAGTTATTTTTGGGGGCATTGTCTGGAGCTATTGCTTTTAGGAGCACAGTATGTGTAATATTTTGGGAGTTAACTATGGTTACAACACCATTATTTCTGAAATTCAGCATTTGGGTGCACAGTACAATACAGCAGGTACAGTATTAGGAAAATAGGACAATTATAGGTATTGATTTGGGGGTACAAACAGGATGGAGCGTTTGTGTAGGTTGGGAACTGGTAGGGAGTTTGCTAGGGAAGCAAGGCAACAAAGATGTCTGCACACAAGTCATGACCCAATAAGGCTGGGTTTACATCTGTGTCGGAGTCTACATTTGGAGGCTTCAGCACTGTGGCCACTGAAAATCGCTGGATGAAAAAGTGCTGCAAGTCTGACTTTTTTGTCTAGCGGTGTCAGTTTAAAATGGCCAACACCCCATGGACCCCATTATAGTCAATAGTGCAAGCCAGACACATTGGTGTCCACGGTTTCAGCGGTTTGCATGTCCGATGTTCTGATCCTCTGAAGGACCAGAACAACAGACACTATAGCAGTGATGTGAACATAGCGTCACCGTAAAAAAATCTTTATGGTGTTCTGGGTGGGTAAATGTGAGGGACTACCATCAGATAAGATGTCAGCTGTGACTTACTGGATTCAGTATTATAGTCTTCACTTATATGGCCTGCAGTGCACCGGTGTAGAACTTGGATCCACCATTATATGGTAGTAATATTGGTCTTTGCGTGGTGGGTTTGATATAGTAACAGTACACTAAAATTTTTCGGGCAGTATGTGGTAGTAAACATAGTGGGCAGTGGTCAGTTTAATTTGAGCCTTGTATAGTGGCATAGGTAATATTATAATATAGGTAACATTGGTCTTAGCTTAGTACATTTAGTTCAGTAACAGTATAATGTATATTTTTGGGGGGGAAGGTGGGGGTGTCAAATGTGCTGGGGCTTCTTTTCCTGATCTTTTAAGATCCAAGCAACACCCCAAAAGATGCAACACATATAATAATAATAATAATAATAATAAATATTTTATTTATATAGCGCCAACATATTCCGCAGCACTTTGTAGGGTTCAAGTACAGACAAAAAGATACATTACAAAGAAATAGTCAATTCACACACTGGGACTGAGGGCCCTGCTTGCAAGACCTTACAATCTATGAGGTAGAGGGGGTGACACAGGAGGTAGCAGGGGCGGCAACAGACGTAGCATTGCTTATACAATGTTCAGACAATTTTGTAATAGATGTTACTGTCATTACACATATATAAAGCTGTATGAGCCATCACCAGTCGTGTCCTTTAACGTGAAGATGGTGCCTGGACATATAAAGTTAGTCTGATACGGCATCATATCCTGTGAGGTAATGCGGGAGCATGAACAGAGGGTACGTTTTAGGGAATCTAACTACTGAAGGGTTTACATTAGGAGTTGTGATAGGCCTGTCTGAAAAGATGTATCTTTAGTTTGCGATTGAAGCTGTGGAAATTGGGGGTTAATCTGATAGTCTGGGATAGAGCATTCCAGAGAAGTGGTGCAACTTGGGAGAAGTCTTGTATACGAGCGTGGGAGGTTCTGATAATAGAGGATGTTAGTCTTAGGTCACTGAGTGAACGGATAGCAAGAAAGCAACATCTGAACACCAATATTTGTGTCTACAGGATATGGTGAGATTTTTTTTTATGTACATATCATATAGTGAAGAAAAAAGTAAAATTAAATATTTTGATTTTTCCCTTGTTAATAAAAATATAAAAAACATACAATTGTTATCACCACATCCGTAACAACCCCTAAAATAAAATTAGTACGTTATTATTCTATTTATGAAAAATCCCATAAACATTAAAATTCAGATGCCAGAATTTATGATTTCTGTTCATTTCACCTCTCAAAAACAAAAAGTTACAAAAACTGATCAAAAACTCTTATATACTCACAAAATACAAGGTCTCATAAAACTACACTGAAATAAAATGTAAAAAGTTACGAATGCAGGAATGCAGAGAGAGATAAAATATTACTTGTTTCAGTGTAAAATGTGTTAGATGGCTAAAGGGTTAAAATTCGCATAATATTTATTTCAGCCATAAATTCAAAATCTGCAATAAAAAAGGGACTATTTCAGGAGGGTTTTTGCAATTTTAATGTGACTGTTAGGGAGTTGAGGAAAAAAGCATGACACAGTTCTATCACATTTCTTATGAATCACCCCTAGCAAGTGAACAAAAGACTGTAGCCGTTTATTAGTGGGCAAAGCAAAAAATGCAAACAACACTAGGACTTTTGGTTTCATCCTCCAACTAATCATTTCCTATACTATATATCTGCTTGGCTGTTATTTCTTATAAATTACAATATGCCTCATTTCCTGACTATGCCCAATATCATCTTGTAAAGAGATTTGTAATATGTCTGTATATGTATACAGTGGAGAGAAAAAGTATTTAGTCAGCAAACCAATTGTGCAAGTTCTCCCACTTAAAAAGATGAGGTTGGCCTGTAATTGTCATCATAGGTAGACCTCAACTATGAGAGACAAAATGAGAAAACAAATCCAGAAAATCACATTGTCTGATGTTTTAAGAATTTATTTGCAAATTATGGTGGAAAATAAGTATTTGGTCAATAACAAACGTTCATCTCAATACTTTGTTATATATCCTTTGTTGGCAATGATAGAGGTCAAACGTTTTCTGTAAGTCTTCACAAGGTTGGCACACACTGTTGCTGGTATGTTGGCCCATTCCTCCATGCAGATCTCCTCTAGAGCAGGGATGTTTTGGGGCTGTCACTGGACAAAACGGACTTTCAACTCCCTCCAAAGGTTTTCTATGGGGTTGAGATCTGGAGACTGGCTAGGCCACTCCAGGACCTTAAAATGCTTCTTACGAAGCCACTCCTTCGTTGCCCTGGCGATGTGCTTGGAATCTTTGTCATGGTGAAAGACCCAGCCACGTTTCATCTTCAATGCCCTTGTTGATGGAAGGAGGTTTGCACTTAAAATCTCACGATACATGGCCCCATTCATTCTTTCATGTACACGGATCAGTCGTCCTGGTCCCTTTGTGGAGAAACAGCACCAAAGCATGATGTTGCCACCCCCATGCTTCACAGTAGGTATGGTGTTCTTTGGATACAACTCAGCATTCACTCTCCTCCAAACACGACAAGTTGTGTTTCTACCAAACAGTTCTACTTTGGTTTCATCTGACCATATGACATTCTTCCAATGCTCTTCTGGAACATCCAAATGCTCTCTAGAAAACTTCAGACGGGCTCGGATATGTACTGGCTTAAGCAGGGGGACACGTCTGGCACTGCAGGATCTGAGTCCCTGGCAGCGTAGTGTGTTACTGACGGTAGCCTTTGTTAGGTTAGTCCCAGCTTTCTGCAGGTCATTCACTAGGTCCCCCCGTGTGGTTCTGGGATTTTTGCTCACCGTTCTTGTGATCATTTTGACCCCACGGGGTGAGATCTTGCGTGGAGCCCTTGATCGAGGGAGATTATCAGTGGTCTTGTATGTCTTCCATTTTCTAATTATTGCTCCCACATTTGATTTCTTCACACCAAGCTGCTTGCCTCTTGCAGATTCAGTCTTCCCAGCCTGGTGCAGGTCTACAATTTTGTTTCTGGTGTCCTTCCACAGCTCTTTGGTCTTCACCATAGTGGAGTTTGGAGTGTGACTGTTTGAGGTTGTGGACAGGTGTCTTTTATACTGATAACAATGTCAAACAGGAGCCATTACTACAGGTAATGAGTGGAGGACAGAGGAGCCTCTTAAAGAAGAAGTTACAGGTCTGTGAGAGCCAGAAATCTTGCTTGTTTGTAGGTGACCAAATACTTATTTTCCACCATAATTTGCAAATAAATTCTTTAAAAATCAGACAATGTGATTTTCTGGATTTGTTTTCTCATTTTGTCTCTCATAGCTGAGCTCTACCTATGATGACAATTACAGGCCGGCCTCATCTTTTTAAGTGGGAGAACTTGCACAATTGGTGGCTGACTAAATACTTTTTTTTCCCCACTGTATATACAGTATATATATATATATATATATATATATATATATATATATAATTATATATTTAAATCTACAGAGAAATAAGTAATTCAATACTTAAGAACACTTGTTGGATTCATTGTGGGATAGTCACTCAAAAAATTGTAAATATCACTGAAAGGAGTGGCTTAAAATATAACTTTTAATAAGGTATATATTAAAATTTGTTCAGTTCAGTCTCACCTAATATCAGGAACCCTGAAGTGGTATAATGCACTTCTCAAGTGTTCCTATCAACCGACTCACTGAGACGCCTAGAGAACATTCGTCCTTTCATTGATGTATAAGGCATCTGCAGACCTCTGATGATGATGACCACTCAGAGGGGAGAGCTGCACCTAGTAAATGTAGTAAATGACCTCAATGCGTTTCCCCCAGTATACATAACAGTGGGATCATCAGGAGGCGGAGAAAAAAAATACCAAATAAAAAGAACAAATAAAATTGCAGTTAAAACTGCATTTCCCGTGACCCTGATGGTGGGTCACGGTACTCTGTTGAGAGCCACTGTGCGTGGTGTGTGGCCAGACTTATAAAGGCCCAGACCAAGCCCTGCTCCCCGTGTGATGTAGTGCGCCGTAATTGGTCGCACCTACGTTAGTCAGAGGTGGAGGGCCCGGTTTGGCTTCATAGTAACAAGGAAGACGCTAGATGCCTATTTCCTCCACATGCAGTGAATCAGCTATGTGGAGGATAAAAACAAATGGATAGGAAAGGCGAAACATTGCAGTATCGCTAAGTGAAGTTAAGTATAGGAATCCCAATAGATAAAGTCTCATTAATAACTAAAATACAGAGAGCAATGTGGACTGATACAGAGTGGATATATTACACAAATTCAAAAGGACAAAATGGCATAAAAGTATGAGGGAAGGGGATGTAATGTCCTGCTATGTGATGGAACATATCAGGCAAGACAATAAATGAAAGTCTGAGAGTGGACTAACAATATCGTGGTATAAAAAGGCACTACCTACTTTCATAGCCTGAAGAGGTATACTGAAAACAAGATTGTCCCCCGTGGTCTAAGAAATCCTGTGTTACCTGCTGAGCGAATCAGATCTCCCTCCCTTCTAGCTAAAAGTGCCCTGACTGTTGTTGATTCAGAAGCATCCACTTCAGGCGCAGATACATCTGATACTGATAGACCAGTGAGATCTTCATTTAGACCAAATAGAGGACATAAACAGAACATAGGGGACACTTAACTCAAACTACAGCAGTGATAAGTATGGGTAATCCTTTGATTTGTTTGGGAGACAACATCAAGGAGCAGAAGTCTAAAGACAATCTACAAATTGTCAACCTATCATCTCGTATCCTAAGCATGCATGAGACAGAGGTTTTGTCCAAAGGACTATCCTTTGTACCAACAACTCACTTCAATAAATTTTGATGGATGAAATCCATGGTAATTTCTGATGCCAAGGAATGCCAGGAACTAGGAGTGAATGAGGAGGATCTTCCTGATGTTGATCTTTAACAATCACTGTGGGATGAAGGGGGGAACATTTCTTTCACCAACTTAGACCTTTTGTCACAGCATTACCATCTTACATATGTGGCACTATGGTTGTGTTAAGACACCTGGCTGATGCTAACTTCCCAGAAGGAACTCTGATTGCCAGTTTGGATGTGGAGGAGCTCTACAGCTCCATGACAAGGGGTGTGGGGCTGTAGGATACTTCCTGAACACCTGGGGTAGTCATTTCACCACGCACAATCAGCTTATCATAAACCTCCTTTAGTTCATTCTGTCTCACAACTACAGGTGCATCTCAATAAATTAGAATATCTTTGAAATGTTAATTCATTTCAGTAATTTAGTAATACAATCCATAATCAGCATCTTCCATGATTGTGTGTCCTACTGAACCAGACTGAGGGACCATTTAAAAGCTTAGGAAACCTTGGCAGGTGACACACTGAATTTACAATACTGAACTTTTTTTACAATATTCTAATTTTCTTAGATTTTGGTTTTCATTACCTGTAATCCATAATCAACATTTACAGAAATAAAACACTTGAAATAGAACACTCTGTGTGTGAAGAATCTAGAAAATATAGGAGGTCACTTTTATAATTTAATTACTGAAAGAAATAAACGTTTCAAAGATATTCTAATTTATTGAGATGCACCTGTACCTTATTAAAAGTTATATTTTAAGCCATATGTAAGTGATATTTACTACATGCTACAAAATTGATCACATCAGGCATAAGTACCACTACTAAAAGTCACAGCAAGATCAAAGTTTTCCCATAGACCTTTATACCTTACAGTACTTAGTAACCTGAAGACTATTTAGTACGCTTTATTGTTTGTTTTGAATGTTTGCAGAGTGAATATATATATGTGTCATATATATGGATATACAGTATAATATATAAATAATATATATTTTTAGATAAAGATGTAGCATTGTTAACCTGTACTTCTGCAACTGGTTAAACTGCTGCAGTGTGATATCTTATCACAGAAGACAACAAAAACCAATGAAAAGTCACTGAAAAATGTTTTAAAAATGACTTTTTATTGCTTTTTTTCCGTCTTCTTTGATAAGATATCACACTGCAGCAATTTAACCAATTGCAGAAGTTCGGGTTAACTCTGCTACATCTGTACATAATATACAGTTGAAACCAGAAGTTTACATACACTATATAAAAAGACACACATGAATGTCTTTCTCACTATCTGACATGAAATCAGAATAAACCTTTCCTGTTTTATGTCAATTAGGATTAGCAAAATTATTTATATTTGCCAAATGCCAGAATGAGAGAAATTTTTTTAAGGCATTTTTATTACTTTCTACAAAGTCAAAAGTTTACATACATTTCATTAGTATTTGGTACCATTGCCCTTAAACTGTATGACTTGGGTCAAACGTTTTGGATATCCTTCCACAAGCTTCTCACAATAGTTGGTAGGAATTTGGGCCCATTCCTCCTGACAGAACTAATGTAACTGAGCCATATTTGTAGGCCGCCTTGCTCACACCCGCCTTTTCAGCTTTGCCCATAAATTTTCAATAGGATTGAGATCAGGTCTTTGTGATGGTCACTCCAAAACATTGACTTTGTTATCCTTAAGCCACTTTGTAACCAGTTTGGCAGTATGCTTCGGGTTATTGTCCATTTGGAAGACCCATTTGCACCCAAGCTTTAACTTCTTGGCTGATGTCTTGAGATGTTGCTTCAGTATTGCCACATAATGTTCTTTCCTCATGATGCCATCTATTTTGTGAAGTGCACCAGTCCCTCCTGCAGCAAAACAACCCCACAACGTTATGCTGCAACCCCCGTGTTTCACAGTTGGGATGGAGTTGTTAGGCTTGCCAGCTTCTCCCTTTTTCCTCCAAATAACAATGGTTATTATTGCCAAGCCTGAGAACACCATCCCAACTGTGAAACACGGGGAGAAATGTATTTAAATTTTTGACTTTGCAGAAAGAATTTTAAAAATGCCTTAAAAATTCTCTCTCTCATTATTCTGGCATTTGGCAAATATAAATAAATTTGGTAATCCTAATTGACCTAAAACGGGAAAGGTTTATTCTGTTTTCATGTCAGTGAGAAAAACATGCATATGTGTCTTTTTATATAGTGTATGTAAACTTCTGGTTTCAACTGTATATTGTGTAGTCCACTAGTGTAACAAAAAATGTAATCAACGTGGTTGTCCAATTTTTTAGATTTAATAGTTCTGCTAATGGGCCAATAACATAAAAACATTATTCACCTCTGCCTAGTTCTCAGGTTCCATCAGCAACATCTCTAGCCTTCTGTTTACAGGCCCCCCAGCTGATGTCATCAGTGACATCCTGTTTTTGCTAGGTGACTTCTGCAGCCAATTACAGGCCTCAGCAGTGACCTCCTCACAAACGGCACATCACAAGAGGTCACTGTCGAGGCCTGTAAGTGGCTGCAGTGGTCACTTGGCACAAAGTATGTCATCAGCTGGGAGGCCTGTAAACGGAAGATAGGGGCTGCCGTGGCTGGAAACAGAGGACTCTGCAAAATGATTAATGTTTTTGATGTTATTGGCCTCATCAGCAAAAATAAGTAATGCTAGGTTCACACTAGCGTTGGAGATTCTGTTCTTCAGGTCCGCTTGGGGACCCAAAAACGGAAACCCAATCCGCTTAAAAAGATGGTCCACAGGGTTTCCACCGAAAAAATGCAGAGAGATAAGTCCAGCTTCCTTTCGTATTTTCCATCTTCCCCTTCCAAAATTCATAACTTTTTTATTTTGCGGTTGACATAGTTCTGTGAGGTCTTATTTATTCTTTGTGCAACATTTGGCACCATTTTGGGGTATATATAATGTTTTGATTAGCCTATATTTACATTTTTGGGGGTCCATATGAAAAAAACTACATTCTCATTATTTGCATTTTGTTTTTCAGCATTCACTCTGCATTAAAAATGACATGGCAAGTTTGTCCGGCAGGTCATTGCGATTATGGCAATATCATTGTTTATATTGGTTTTATTATGTATTCTGACGTGTGTAACTTTTTTTTTTTTACTGTTTTGTTGACTGAGATATGTCAGGGCTCTTTATTTGCAGGGGAAAGTTGTAGTTTTTATAGGTACCAAATTTTTGTATGTATGACTTTTGTATCACTTTTTATTGCTATTTTTGTGGGAGGCGAGGTGACCAAAACACATTAATTTACACATTACAGTATCTTTACAGTATAATCTGCCACTGATTTTGGAGTGAAATCCGCACCAAAATCATCAGCAAATTCTGTGTGAATTGGACCTAAGGATATGTTCAAACAGCTGAATTTTTACTAGCTGAATTTGAAGATGATTTTTTTTTTTTATTATTATTTGCTTGACCAAATTCCATTGTGGATTCTGCTGCAGAATTAGTTAGAGGAAAAAATCAGCATCTGCTTCCCACTGAAATGAATGGGAGGCAGATTTTAGGTGGAATTTGGAGCTGAATTTGAGGCAGGATCGTTTCAAATTCAGCCATGTGAACATACCCTTAGAGGCCCTGCACATGGGCAGTTCCACTGTGAAAAATGGAAACTATATTCTGTATATTGGCTGTATTTCCTGGACTGCACTCTCTCTGGACACACAGTATCATAGCTATTGGTCTCACCATGGAACTACCATCACATCAAGATTACAGTTTGGGATAGTGCGGTGACCAGATGGAAGGTAACGCTGCAGTTGGGATTGCGGGGTGCAAACAGCGCAGACTTGTCACGGTCTCTGGGCACGAGGGCGCAGCGCTGGTGCTGTCCCACGTTACCACCACTGGTACCGGTGATGAGGGGGCTGCACAAATGTTGGTGGTGATTGTTCCCCCCGGGGCGCTTCCCCTATACTGTGCCGACTGGTGGTGTTTGGGGCGCCCTGATGTTGTCGGTGCAGAGTCAGACACAGAAACGGTTGTAAAGTTGAACTTTTACTTCCATGGGTGTGGAGGCACAAATGCTTAAACAGTTTCTTCAACACAAAACAACGGGGTACGCCTGGTGACACAGCAAAGTCCTGGGGTGCAGGGTAGACTTGATGAAAGGTGTTCCTAGCCCCTTATACTTCAGTGTTACAGCCCTAAGGTGCGTCTGGGCTCCTATTTGGCACATAGGAGGATGCCCACCATGATACTAGTACATAATATTCCCCACTCACGTTATGTGGTCCTGATAGCTCAGAGTTTCGGGGTGCAATAGTCAGGGTGGCAGGATATTCCACAGGTCTGGCCTTGGCCCCTGGATCCTGTGATACTTGCTATGGAGCACGTGTTCCAGAATGTTCTCTCCACAGTCTCATGCTGACAACATAATGATGCTTGACTTCCTTCAGGGCGATGGCTAGGCAGACAGGGGACAGGATCTTCTGAATAGCTGGAGTATGTCAGCTCTCCAACCTTCCTGGGCCTGTCTAGGACTTGAGATTCCTGCACTAAACTCACTGCTTTCTTCACAGGACATCACACTTATCTCCTCACCTCCTCCTCCTAACACTCCACACTTCTAACTTCTCACACGCAGGACCTTCCTGCAGGGGTGTTACCATGGGGACCCAGTGATCAGCTGACTCCTCCCCTTTTCCCAGGCGATGTCCTCCCATTGGACATTTGGTTACTATTCAATCCTATGGGAGGTGTAATGCATGTGTGAGGCTCACTAGGTGGCACTGTGTTGTGTGAGACTCAGGACCCCCTGCTATGTCACACAGGCTATGAAGCAACAGGAAATAATACAATGCACAGAGATCACCCTCAGCCCAGCCATAGCCAGCTCTGGGATGCCACATACTCCCCCTCTTTCACTGAGCCGACCTCGGCGACGGGCTGGGGTGAAGGTGAGAAATGTAACATAACGTTAATAAATACGAATAAAGTGCAAATGGGTCCAGAGGCTCTCTGGCACAAATTTTGTGAGTGTCCATTATCATGAGAGTCTCTCTGAGAAACAATAAACAGTCCTTTCTGTAAGGAAGAGTAGGCACTCTCGCACGAATGTCCATACCGCAATGGGGTAACAGAACTTCCTTGGCTCGGTGAGCCAGGCACTATGGCTTGGATTGTTGCATATAAATGTAAATACTATATTACATGGCAAGATATTATATATATACTGTATATACACACAGGAAAAACATTAATGTAATCAGAGCAGGAATAACATATATACAGAAGCAGAGACAGTTAACCTCTTTTACCCAAGGACAGCCATGGCATCACTATAGCGTGTTGGAGGTATGCCTTTTGTGGTACGCTCAGAACGCCTAAGTGGAACGAGATTTGAATCAGGAACAGTGTCACTGAAATCAATTAAATCATCTGTCGAAGGGTTCTCTTGCATCTAGAGCAATTGGTGGATAACAGCTAAATGGTAGTAGTTTAGGCGCCCACATAAGCTCAGTTAACGTTGGGGGTCTCTCTTTCGCTTCAGAAGGTGACAAGATCTCTGTACTCGTTGTCTCAGCTGGGGGCACCTCTGTGGGTAGTCCTTCTTTAAGGCACAGCTTCAGACGGTTTCGGTGTACTACTTGGGGCTGTCTCCCAGGTTTAGAGATCTCATACACGTCGGATTCAGGATATGGTATGGAGATGACACTGTATGGTTCTTTCTCCCAGAATGGATCCAATTTCCCATTCCGATGGTTATTCCTTAACCATACACGGTCGCCAACTTTCAGGGGCGCTGCATGGGCGTGATGGTTGTAATCCTCCTGTTGTCTCCTACGAACCTCATCCATGCGCGTTTCAACTATCTCTTTAGCTTCCTCCATACGTCGGCGGTGTTCAACAACCCAGTCTGTTATGGGTAGTGGATTGATGGTGTCAGGGACCTTCACACCAAGGGTTAAGTCTAAAGGAAGTTGACCTTGTCTTCCAAACATTAGATAAAATGGTGCGTATCCCGTAGATGTTTGGGGTGTGTTGTTGTAAATATAGGCCAAGTCCTTGATACGCTCAGGCCACTCAACACCAGGTGTAACTGCGGCTGTTCTTAGCATGCCGATGATCACTTGATTTGCCTTCTCACACATACCATTCCCTTGAGGGTGATACGCTGTGGTTCGCAACTTCTTGCAGTCTTGGACCTGACACAGCTCACGGAACAATTGGGATTCAAACGCCGATCCACGGTCGGTGAGGATATGCTCAGGACAACCGTAATGGCGGACAAACTCTGCGTAGAAGGTCTCAGCCGTAGTTCTTGCTGTAAGATCTCTGACAGGCACGATGACAAGGAACTTGGAGTAATGATCCACCATCGTCAGAGCGTAGCTGTAGCCAGAACGTGTGGGACCCAACTTCACATGGTCCAGAGCAACAATTTCACACGGCTTTTGAGTCTTAATTGGATGTAGAGGGGCCTTCTGATCTCTTCGACCTTCCTTGGTGATACTACAGGCGGGACACTCCCGGCACCAACTCTCAATGTCACTCCTCATCCCAACCCAATAGAAGCGACGACGGATGGTAGCTTCGGTCTTTTGTACCCCGAAGTGACCGGATCTGTCATGATACGCCTCAAGTATCATCTGTGCGTCTCTTCTTGGTACGAGGATCTGATGAAGCCTTTCACCTGTGACAGGATCAAGAGTGTTTCTAAGTAGAAGGCCTCGTTGGACAAACAGGCGCTTCCTCTGTCGCCAAAGGCGTTTTAATTCCACGTCATGAAGACCTCTCTTTACACGGGTTGGTATTCTTCCTGTAAGCAGGAAATCTGACAATTCTCCTAAAACTCTGCTCTCTTCTTGGAACGTTTTCCACAGAGATGGCTCCTGGAGGGATTCGGCAGCTGTTTTCGCCAGAGATTCTCCTTCTACAGGGACACCAATAGCAACCTGTTGGGCAAACTTGTTGTAGAATGGTGGCATCTCCACCTCTTCCCAGATGTCTTCTCGGGGTGGTTCTTCTCCCACAGGCAACCTTGAGAGTGCATCAGCGTTAGCGTTGGACTTGCCACTGCGATACTTGACAGAGAACTTGTAATTCGCGAGTCTTGAGGCCCACCGTTGTTCAAGGGCTCCCAGTCGAGCAGTGTCCAGATGCGCCAATGGATTGTTATCTGTGTACACGGTAAAGGGTGTGGCAGCCAGGTAGTCTTTAAACTTCTCTGTCACGGCCCAGACAAGCGCCAGAAGTTCGAGTTTGAAAGAACTATAGTTCTGGTCGTTCTTCTCCGCACCTCTCAGACTCCTGCTGGCGTAGGCGATGACTCGCTCTTTGTTGTCCTGAACCTGGGACAACACTGCACCCAAACCTTGGTGACTTGCATCTGTGTACAAGCGGAATGGCTGACTGTAGTCGGGATAGGCTAGAATTGGTGGTTGCGTTAGAAGTGCTTTAAGCGCTTGAAAGGCTTCCTCTTGACGCGCTGTCCAGTCTACCGGAAGCTTTCGGTTGTAGTTTTCTCTGGGACAACCGCGCAACAACTCGTTCAGAGGCTCGGCTACTTGGGCGAAGTGTGGTATGAAACGCCGGTAGTAACCTGCGAATCCAAGGAAGCTTCGGACTTCTTTGACGGTAGTTGGTCTTCGCCAGTTCTGGACTGCAGTGATCTTTTCAGGATCAGGTTGGACGCCTTGTGCGCTCACAACATGCCCAAGGTAGTGAACTTGGGGTTTCAACAGGTAGCACTTGGAGGGCTTCACCTTTAGGCCGTGCTGTATAAGTACCTTGAATACCTCGGACAGGTGACGAAGGTGTTCTTGGTATGTCCGGGAGAATACAATAACATCGTCCAGGTACAGTAGCACACTCTGGAAATTCTCATGGCCGAGGCACCTCTCCATAAGCCGTTGGAATGTGGCTGGGGCATTACATAGCCCAAATGGCATACTATTGAATTCAAAGAGTCCCATCGGGGTCGTAAACGCAGTCTTTTCACGATCTTCAGGCGCCATAGGGACTTGCCAGTATCCACTGGTTAAGTCCAGGGTCGAGAAACAGGTAGCTGATACCAAAGCCGTTAGAGATTCCTCAATCCGCGGCAATGGGTATGCGTCCTTGTGCGTGACGTTGTTGAGTTTACGATAGTCCACACAAAATCGTAGGGTTCCGTCTTTCTTCTTGACAAGGACTAGCGGGGCTGCCCAGGGGCTGTTACTCTCCCGGATGACATCAGCATCTCGCATCTCTTGGATCAACTTTTTCACCGGTTGGTACATCGCTGGTGGTATTGGACGGTGACGCTCCTTGATTGGATGGTGGTCGCCAGTCAGAATGCGATGTTGTATGGTCGTGGTCTTACCAAAGTCCAATGGGTGTTTGCTGAATGCCTGTTGGTAACGCTTGGCCACATTGCGAACCCCATTGATGTGCTCTATAGGGGTATTGGCGTCTCCCACGTTCAATTCATCCCACCAGGACTTCGTGGCTCCATTCTGAATGTTCTCAGCAGCTTGGGTGGAACGCTGTGTGGCGGTAGAATCACCAGAGAGAATGTCTTCTGGTGCTAACCGGTGTAGCAGGGCCACAGAGTGGAACTTGTGGAGGTTCACGGGAGCATCACCCAAGTTGACTAAGCGGACAGGAACACGTCCATTGGAAACTGTGACAAGGCTGCGGGCAGCCATGACAAGTGGTTGGCCATCTACCTGTATGGGTTGTAGCAAGGCCTCGTAGTCCTGATTTTCTATGCCCGGACGGGCACGGCACCACACCATAGTTTCTGTTCCAGGCTGTAGGGTTACTGGACGGGTATCGTGGATCCGGACTCGACCAATTTCACCTTGTTTGTTGGCGAACTTGTGCTGGGCATTGAGTACACGAATGGCCCGCTGAATGGTCTGCTGGTCACTGGGAGAAGCTGTAAGGAGAGAGGCATGCAAGGCATCCAACACTTCTGCAAAGCAATGGCGTAAAACATTCATGCCTAATATTACAACTGCAAACCTATCATCCTCTACATCAGTGACAATTACACCCTGTCTAGGCAGTTTCAAGTCCCCAATCTGGATAGTGGGTTCCCAATAACCCTGCTGTGGTATGGGCTGTCCATTGCTGGCACACAGATTTATCCATGTGTCAGGTGTTCTATTCAACACACCTAAGTCCCAATGTTCAAGGAACACCTGCTTGCGCAGGGTTGTTACCTGAGATCCAGTGTCCACCAACGCTGTCAGAGGGACGCCGTTCACCCGGATTGTGATGTGTGGGCAGGCTGAGACGAAGCGTGACAATGGCACTGAAGATTCACCTGGGCCCTTCTTCTTTCCTCCCGAGGGGCGGCCCGCTGCCTCGGGGGTGGCCCGTTTAACTGAAAACACTGAGGCCTGTTGTGTCCATATCTATGGCAATAGGTACAGTATGGCCTCTCACTCTGCGGAGGTTTCACTGAAGACGGACGTCTGGGTGGCGACTCAGGTGAGATGTTGAGACTTCGCAAAGGATCACTGGACGATGAAGACGGCTGGGTCAGACGATCTAGACGGACGGTGATCTGTTCCATGGCACGGGTCAGATGATCCACTCGGGCCAGAAGGTCATCTCTGGAGTCTGCTGGTGTAGTCTGCGCAGTTTGGGCAGCAGGTGAGGTACCCAGAGGTAGTGGCAGGGCAACTGGAGCAATGCTTGTTGAGGGTCCAGGTGAGGGAGCACAGATGACTGGGCTCGGCTGGGGCTGCTCCTGTCCCAAGACCTGGATGGCAAGGACCTTGAAGTCAGCAAACGTGATGCTGGGATGTTGTGCAGCAAGCATTCACAACTGACTCTGGAGCAATGTGGTACCCGCCCCTTCTATGAAGCGGTCAAGCAAGATTTTATCAGAGTCCACATTCTCACGTGGATCCACTTGCACCACAGCTCTGAACGCCTCTTGGAGGGATAAAGCATAGTCCCGCAGGGTCTCACCAGGTAGTTGTCGTCTGGAAAAGAAGCGCATCTTTACCTCGGAGACAGATCGCACGTCAAAGTTCACCTGGAGTTTGTCCAGAATTTGCCCAGGGGTTCTTTTGTCAGAGGCAGGCCAGGATTTGACCTCCCTAGCTGCAGCACCCTCAAGCTGGCCCAGCAGGATCTGTATCTGCTGTTCTGTATTCAGAGGATAGAACTGGAAGAGAGACAGCATCTTCTCACGAAAGTCCCTGAGGGAATGCGCCTCCCCTTTGTAGCATGGCAGCCATGGTGCGCCAGGGTAAAATGGCATGGAGAATGGTAGGCTGCTCGCCATGGGCACTGCTGGATCACTAGAAACAGATGGCACAATGTCACTTTGCTCAGTCATGTTGTTTGCAGGTATGACTGAAATTAGGTCGCCGTCTCTTTAAGAAACTCAACTGCTTGCTGGCAGGGAATGGAGACTACAACTTGGAATGCTGTCCCTTTAAGAATGTTGTAGCTATTAACAGAGTCACTGTGATGCAGGCTGACGGTGTGCTCCCCCTCTTTAATGGTGGCACTCCCCACGGACACTGTACACGGAAAACACTCGCTGGGGCCGTGGGAGGACTGAAGACAAGGACAGGGAGGCACAGTACTCACTGACAGCAACTGCAGCGTGGACCAGAGATCAGCGGTGCACAACAGGGACGGTGATGCGGCACCGGAGAGTCAGAAATGGTGCCGGCACATTCGCCTTTCACTTTCTTGTATGGGTGCGCTGGAGCATTGCGCTCAGCATTCTGGGCTCTCCTAAGATGGCGGCAGATGGGTCTCCTGGCTTCATGGGCAGTGCTAAAAATCTCCCGCACTTTTGCAAGGTACAGTTAACCCTTTGTGGACGTTCTTACACAGCGATGTGGCGCAGCAAACAAGTCCTGGGCGTTTTAACTCTTCCAGGGCTGTAAGACACTGAGAGGACAGTCTTTAGGGCTTACTTCAGGGGTATAGGGCTCCCCCTCTTTGTGGCAAGCACTCTCAGGGAATAAACTTGATCTTAGCAAAGTCCACAATAAAGACCGATGCTCTGGAGACAATTTGGCGCACTTTTCGTGGCGACTTTCTCAAAATGGCACACACCCGTATCCTGTTCGTGACGCCAGTTTTTCTTGCGGTGACCAGATGGAAGGTAACGCTGCAGTTGGGATTGCGGGGGTGCAAACAGCGCAGACTTGTCACGGTCTCTGGGCACGAGGGCGCAGCGCTGGTGCTGTCCCACGTTACCACCACTGGTACCGGTGATGAGGGGGCTGCACAAATGTTGGTGGTGATTGTTCCCCCGGGGCGCTTCCCCTATACTGTGCCGACTGGTGGTGTTTGGGGCGCCCTGATGTTGTCGGTGCAAAGTCAGACACAGAAACGGTTGTAAAGTTGAACTTTTACTTCCATGGGTGTGGAGGCACAAATGCTTAAACAGTTTCTTCAACACAAAACAACGGGGTACGCCTGGTGACACAGCAAAGTCCTGGGGTGCAGGGTAGACTTGATGAAAGGTGTTCCTAGCCCCTTATACTTCAGTGTTACAGCCCTAAGGTGCGTCTGGGCTCCTATTTGGCACATAGGAGGATGCCCACCATGATACTAGTACATAATATTCCCCACTCACGTTATGTGGTCCTGATAGCTCAGAGTTTCGGGGTGCAATAGTCAGGGTGGCAGGATATTCCACAGGTCTGGCCTTGGCCCCTGGATCCTGTGATACTTGCTATGGAGCACGTGTTCCAGAATGTTCTCTCCACAGTCTCATGCTGACAACATAATGATGCTTGACTTCCTTCAGGGCGATGGCTAGGCAGACAGGGGACAGGATCTTCTGAATAGCTGGAGTATGTCAGCTCTCCAACCTTCCTGGGCCTGTCTAGGACTTGAGATTCCTGCACTAAACTCACTGCTTTCTTCACAGGACATCACACTTATCTCCTCACCTCCTCCTCCTAACACTCCACACTTCTAACTTCTCACACGCAGGACCTTCCTGCAGGGGTGTTACCATGGGGACCCAGTGATCAGCTGACTCCTCCCCTTTTCCCAGGCGATGTCCTCCCATTGGACATTTGGTTACTATTCAATCCTATGGGAGGTGTAATGCATGTGTGAGGCTCACTAGGTGGCACTGTGTTGTGTGAGACTCAGGACCCCCTGCTATGTCACACAGGCTATGAAGCAACAGGAAATAATACAATGCACAGAGATCACCCTCAGCCCAGCCATAGCCAGCTCTGGGATGCCACAATAGCAGTCCACACTCAGTTGTGCGCCTCTTCATAAATGAAGCGCACCC
The DNA here is from genome assembly GCA_947044405.1 of Leptodactylus fallax. Lineage (NCBI taxonomy): Eukaryota > Metazoa > Chordata > Amphibia > Anura > Leptodactylidae > Leptodactylus > Leptodactylus fallax. Next base: position 1,463,936 of record CAMRHE010000109.1, on the reverse strand, counting down.
TCCACCAATGTAGGGGTTTTAAACACTGGTGTCGAATAATCCAGTCTTCAGAAATCTCCCCCTATGAGTGGGTATTCCAACACAGTGCAGGCCAGGAAATATGGCTGATATACAGGACATATTTTCCAGACTGGAACTGCTCTTGTGCAGAGAATTCACACTAGCATATATTTTCCCAGAAGGAGCACAACCAAGTTGGTCGGTGCTCGTCTAAGGGGTCTTTTACACTTCTTGATGCAAACTGTATGGGAATGAATAACTGTTTTTGCATAATTTTTTGGGCTGCATAAAATATGCGACTGGCCCAACATATAAGGCTCACTCCTTTGTGGACTGATGGCAGGGTGTTCAAGAGAGATGTCTTATATAGTGGTCATTGTGAGGCAGATCAGTGAATGAGACATGGCCACCGATGACAGCTTTGCTGGGTCCACAATGCATGCTGTGCAAGGGCACACAGCATGATGTTGACAGCCCCATCATGGGTGCACAACTGCCGCTATATGTGGGGCAATAACTGGGAACCCGTGGCTGATTGTCTGCTCATGTAGCACCCTTTACGCTCCATGAACTGGGGGCCTCAGGTCTGACAGTAAAAGCCAAGGTATCCATGTTGCCCATAGCAACAAGATTGCTGCTTTCAACTTCACATGGAAACTAAAAGCTGAATCCTGATTGGCTGTCATTAGTCACATGAACACATGCTTTTTCTGTCAGACATGAAGGTTTTGCTAAACTGCAACGTGATTTTTGGTTACTAAGGGCAAAAGGACCAATTAGTCTGTCAAACTTGCTAAACTTTATTGGTATCAACACAGATGAACACTCAGATGAACAGATCTTTATGTGGAGACTTTGGCTATCAGTGACGTACTGTCTACCCAACCATTGACTGATAATACATAACAGCTGCCCTCAGGATTTCTATCCAAGCAACGAGTCCAGACAAGCCCCTGGAGCTCAGAGCCTCCCCCTCACTCTACACGTCCCATCAAGCACAGACAGGAGAGCTGTCTGAACATCACACACACACCATCCCGCAGCTTGCTGGAAACCGAGGGAAACCGCAGCTAAACCGTAAGCCGCGTCCACCCGCCTGATCACATGACCGCCCCTCTCCCGGGTCCTGACTCATTTCCCACCCACGTGTCTCCCCGTTAGCTTCCGCATTCTCGGACAGCCCTCGGTCACGCCCACGACCTGAGGCCACGCCCACCCAGCTGGTTCGCTGCGGCCACGCCCAGAAAGTGTGTTTGTTCTGGAGTGAGAGGACGGGAAGCGCGCAGGGGAGCAGCAGAGTGCGCCCAGGTGAGTGGCCCTGTGGACTGGGCGTGTCCTGGCCGTGCACGGGGGCCCCTGTGAGGTGTGCAGGCTGTATGTACCTATGTCTGTGGCATGTCATGTACAAAGTGGGGGCTCACTTTAAGGGAGACTCTATATTAGTGCTGGTTCCTGGATGTAGTGCATTGTTTCCTGTTATCAGCCAGTACACAGTGACTGACCCTGGTCTAGAAGCTCCTGGAGCACTTGTATACAGATGTATGGCTGGCTATGGCAGTCCTTCTCTATATACTGGCCTCTTATGGGCTGCTGGCTTTGCATTTTTGTTTTTCTACAGGTTTCCCTTTTTTCCCCCCCCAAAAGAATCCAATCTTCTTATAGAATAAGGAGCCAAGTATCCTCATATGGGCTAGCACTTACACCATGGTCATGCTGGGAGTTGTAGTCTTAAAGCTGCAGCTTTAAGTGCCAGTGTATATGAGTGTACTCCGGTCCAAACTACAACTCCCAGTATGTTAGGCATGCTGGGAGTTGTAGCAGAGCCACAGGTTGGGGAATAGTGCCGCAGCATATAAGAGAGCGCCATGAGAAAGCGTACACAGTGTATATTTGCAATGCAAATTCTCCTTTCCTTCCTCATAGCTACAGTATTTATGTTGAGGTGTGATGTTGTGCCATCCCTAATGTCATTGTGTCACTTTCATGACCCTGGTGACATTATACTATAATGACGCAATACTCTATGCGGTCATTGCCTGTTATGCTCATGTGATGTCACATCATAGCTCTGGTACATCTTTACAGATCCGCAGGGATCCATTGAGGTCAACCACAATAGAACAAAAAGTGGGTGTTGTTGTCGGAAAACCCCGTTAAATTGGTGGGTCACAATATTAGGGAGTAGCATATCCTACCATTGCTCCTTCATTCTGTATATCTGTGGGCTGATCGTATATGTCAGATTTATATAGTGCATGGGGAGTATACAGGATAGTATGTAGGGTAGCCTGTACTCTGCTTGTGGGATAACAGGGCAGAAATTGAAATCAGCATCTTCTCATGATCAGACCACTTTCTTAAAGGGATTGGTTCTGAGAATAGATATAGTAGTAGACTAAGGCTCGGGCTACATGGCGGCGTTCACAGTGTAGCACTACCTGTAATGGAGGTTCCCAAAACCCAGACCTTATGGATTTGTTGCGTCCATAAACTCATGACAATGTATGAGGTGTAACAAGGCGACTCACCTTCATTACTTGCAATAAAAACCGTGAGACACAGTGGTCTTTAGCCTTGCAATGTGTTGTAGACTTATTGGGTTGTCTGATAGTTTTAAAGAATTGTTTGCGTCGGTTTCCTCCGGGTACTCTGGTTTTCTCCCACATTACTTAGAGATACTAATATTGAATGTAGATTGTGAGCCCTATATGGGACAGTGACTGCCAATGTCTGTAAAGCGCTACGGAATATGATGGAGCTATATAAGAAAGCTAAAGTAATAAATAATACATCTGCCTGCTATAATTTCCCTTGGACCATACTAATGAGCAGTAAGTGTATGGCTGGCTCTTTCCATACATCTGCTGCTCCATGCCTGCCTGTCTGTCTGCCTTTCACACTCACTGCCTATATAGGCCATGGAGTTTCCAGCGTAATAGTAGCTGGTTCCCTATAGACAGCCATTGTATACTTTGCTGCTGGTTACATTATGCTGTTATCTCAGCTGCATCCTGCTTACCCAGTCCTCCTCTACATCCTGTCACTCGTCCTTTTCGTCTCTTATGCTCTATTTCCTCTTTATGTATCTCTATAGGCATGTATACAGCCCAGGCTGGGTGGTGAAGGGGTTAAATCAAAGCACAGAGTAAGTTTGTAGGTCATAAACCTGTTCCCGCCATCCCGGGAGCGTGTAATCCTATATGGCAGCAGTGTATCGATTACAGTGTGTTTTGCTAGGATTATGAACTGTGCTGGCGCTGTTACTGTACATGGTCTGTGTAGTAATACTGTCTTATAGTCACTACTTGGTGCAGATTGTAGGATACTATGGCATTTATGTTATCATCACACAGCTCTGCAGAATATGTCTCGCAAAAAACAGATTCCTCATTTAATGCTCTTAAAGGGTTTTTCCTATTAATAACTCTAAGATAGGCTGAGTGTCTAATGGGAACCCCAAATCACAAGAACAAGGGTCCTCAAGTAACCTATGTACGTGTGACAGAGGAGTGCATGTGTGACTACCACTCTGTTCACATTTAATAATAATACATTTTATTTATATAGCGCCAACATATTCCACAGCACTGTACAATTTGTAAGGTTCAAGTACAGAGAAAAAAGATAGATTACAAAGAAATATTCAATTCACACACTGGGACTGAGGGCCCTGCTCGCAAGAGCTTACAATCTATGAGGTAGAGGGGGTGACACAAGAGGTAGCAGGAGCAGCAACAGACGTAGCATTGCTTGTACAATGGTCAGACAATTCTGTAATAGAGGTTACTGTCATTACACATATATAAAGCTGTATGAGCCATCACCAGTCGTGTCCTTTAATATGCAGGTGGTGCCTGGACATATAAAGTTAGGGGGCGCTCACACTACTGTTGGTTACCATCAGTAGTGTCAGTTACTATTGTCCATTACAAGATTTTAGCATCGGGCAATAGCTGAACCTTCAGAAATCCGTTAAAATTTCCATTCATTTCAATGGGTTTTTATATTGTGTCCGTTTACACCAAATCTGTCAGAAGTCCGTTTTTTTTTTCGGTAGACAAAAAATCCTAAATGCAGGACTTTTTGTCCGTTTGAAAAAAACGGATTCTTGACGGACAGCAAGTGTCCGCTATTTTTTTAACATTGAAGTCTATGGGTAACAGACTTATAACAGACAGTAACTGATAGCCATGTTCAGAAAGGAGAAACAAAAAAAAAAAAAATGGACAGTGTTAAAAAACGGACACTAACTGATGCTAATGTGTCCGTTTTTTTAACTGAACCATTAATTGGATCAGTTAAAAAAACGGACACATTAACATCAGTTACTGTCCGTTATGATAGGTGTCCGTTTTTTTTTTTTTTTTTTAACGGACACCTTCATAACGGACTCCAACGGTAGTGTGAACCCTGCCTTAGTCTGATACGGCATCATATCCTGTGAGGTAATGTGGGAGTATGAACAGAGGAGGGCACGTTTTAGGGAATCTAACTACGGAAGGGTTTACACTAGGAGTGGTGATAGGCCTGTCTGAAAAGATATGTCTGTGATGTGAATGGAGCCTTAGATGAACGTTGGCAGGACCATCTAATGTGTATAAGGGTCTACTGACTTTCCCTGACTGTAGATGTCATGCAAGAGGAGGATCAGGTAGTTAGGCTGCCACCAGAGGTGTCTGTCAGTGGCTGGGGTTTGTAGGAATACCCCTTTATAGAGTTTTTCCAGTTAAAAAAATCTTTTAAAAAAAAAAAAAAAAAAAAGGTCTGTTAGAGCTATTAATGGGTTATAAGTGCACTCAGATACCTTTAGCAGTGTGTTGAGTGATTTCTGGGTTTCTCTGGGAACTCCTGGCATCCTCTGCATTTTTTTACATGGGTAGCTTCCTGTTCTTTTATCCTACAACTACCATGATGCACTGCACTTCACTAAGAGCTGACTCACACTACCTTCCCCTCTTACTCACGAACACCCCCTCCCTGTTTCCCTAGCTAGCCCGCCCACTACTAGCCCTTCCCAACGAACTAACTCAGCCACCCCACATCACCCTACCCCACCCCACCATACTTGCTTGTCTACCTCTCCAGATTTTCTGGGCATGGGAGATCAATTTCTTCTGGGGGTCCGTCTATTTCGCAGGCATGGGAGGTCTGCAGATGTGAAAAGGAGGAGGAGCCGGCCCCCTCAGAAGGAAGTGATGTTCCGTGCCCAGAAAATCCGGACAGGAAGACAGGTAAGTATGATGGGGTTGGAGGGGGTGTTAGTATTGGTGATGTTCCGTTTCCGGAAAATCTGAAAATGTGCCTGGGACATTCACATGACTGCCTCAGCAATCTGGGTAAATATACATTTTTTTTTTTTTGTAAAGTAAGTTAGTTAGAAGTTAGGTATGGGCAGGGTGTTTAGCTTAATGTAGAAGTATCATTTTATTCCGGACAACCCCTTTAAAGAAATTATTTCCCACAGTATGTCAGAAGCTGTCTAGGATTTTCAGGATCTGTCGGTGTGAGAAGCATATGGCTTTTGCTTCTCAGCTGTGATACAGTAATACAGCACTTATGACTTACAGTATGTCGGGTGATACACTGCATGTGACTAGTGTTTATTACCAGAAGATACCAGGGTATTTTTATTGGGTTGTGTAATATCACAATTTCTTGTATCCTAAAGGCAAAACATTTTTGTTGCACGTAGCACCTATACTAAGGTGCTGAAACTACTTGTGTCTATGTGTTAGTTTCAGTATCGGTAGTTTAGATACTTTGTACTACAATGAGTCAGCGACTCTTTGAAAAAGGGTAAAGTGCCTACATTTCAGACAACTGGTTCATAGGGTGCCCTTGTATATGGTCCTTCTGAACCTCAGTTCGGGTTTGACAAATGTAACTAACACTATGTCCTGCTGGATGAAAAGGTTGGACTTGCAGCACTTTTTCGTCCGGCGATTGTTGGTGGTCACTGTGACGGAGTCTCTAAACAGATGTGAAGCCTCAGGATATGTTCACATAGGCTTTTTATTTTTATACTACATTCAGATTATGGAATAGGAAAGTTTATATATCCATTGTGCCCCAATAAATCCAAGAATGCTAAAATTGTCCTTGGCCTCTTTGGGGCAGGAATGCATAAATGACAAATTCCACTGTATGTCTGTGCAGTGACATGTAAGATGTTTATGCATATACATAGATAAATAGATATATCTCCAACAGAAGGCTCAAAGGTATTAACAGGCCCGTACCCAGCCCTTCAAAACAGGACACACATGTGGGTTTGGGTCTGGCAGCAGTATATTGGCTATAAATCTAATCCCAGTACCTTGTAGAGGTGATTCTAAAGTTTCCAAATGTCTATTTTTCAGCTTTGGAGCCCCATTTTCATGTAAATTGTTGTTTTACTCATATGCAAATGAGGGGAAAAGTTCTATGCCCGGGAATCTAGAGGTGAGACCAAGGTCCAGGCAAGCTAAGACAGGTCCGAGAGCACCCTTTCATATTTGCATATGAATAAGACAGTAATTGACATGAAAATGGGTCTTCAAAGCTGACAAACAGGCATATTTGGAAACAGTAGAATCTCTACTACAAGGTACTGGGATTAGGTTTATAACCAATTTACTCATGAAAGACTCCCTTTAAAGAGGGCCCTTCTCCAGCCCTACCATGTCTACCTCTTTGTATCCTTTAATAGTTTCTGTTCCACTTATTCCAGCACAATTGGAATTTTTTTCCCTGGCCTTCACTGTTCCTGAGCAATCTGTTCAGTTTGCTTTGGTGCCTGATATGATAATAATGCTCTCTACTGCCAAGGGGATAGTCTCAGGGGCAAACAAGGCGGTTGAATTCTAGGCTTTAAAACTGTCTGATTGGACAGTGTCAGTGAACTCTGAATCCGGCACCCTTGTTTGCCCATCCCTGAGACCACCCACTTGACAGTAGAGAGCATGGTTAGCATATCAGGCACCAAAACTAACTACACCGATTGCTCAGGAATGGTGTGGGACTAGAGAATCAAAAGGGACAATGCCATTTCGTTTCCCATAAAAATTTGAAGAAAAAGACATTGAAACATCAGACATTCCCCAAAATGGTCTAACTAAAAATCTAAAAAAGTTACGGGTGTCAGAATATGGCAGCTCTAAGAAAAACTTTTCTTGTAAAGTTTTGGATTTTTTTTTTTTTAAGGGTTTAAAACGTTCGAAAACTATATAAATTTTGTGTACCCAGAATCGTACCAACCCATAGAATACAGGTGACATGTCATTTTGGTTGCACAGTGAATGCCTGTAAGAAAAGTCGCACAAATCCAGTTTATCTCCAATTCCACCCCATTCTGAATTTTTTTCCAGCTTCTCAGTACATTGTACGGAATAATAACACAAAGTACAATTTGTCCCACTAACATTAAGGCCTTATGTGGTTCTATGAACGGTAAAATAGAAAAGTTATAGGGTTTTGAAGGCATGGAGTCAAAACCGAAAAATGCCTGTGGTGGGAAGAGGTTAACAGATGCGAAGAATTGGGGTGGTGAAAGGTCCTCTTTAAGGTCCTGTTTACCACTGTGCTAATCATTTCCATTGTTCTAATGTTATAGAATCAGAACAATGAACATGAGGGCACTGCTGAGTCCCTGATTTGTCACATGATGGACACCAGTGGCACCCTGACTATAATGGGTTCCATTGATGATTTTTTGTCATGGTCTCTCATTTTACTAGACAAATTGCCTGGCATTTTTTTGACTCTTGCATCTCCCCTGAAAACACCCTGTGTATCTTGATCCTGCATTCTCACTCTTACATTGTACCATTGTTTTTCTTGCTAACCCATGAAATATTTGTTAGCAGATAGTAAGAGGGAGTGTGTGCAGGAGCAGACTACATGGGGGTTTGTTTGCAGTCTGTTACCATGGAGACACATAACCGCTGTATGCACACAACAGTAAAGCATTAGTTAAGCTGCTACATTTTTCATTTAGGATGCTTTGAGACAACAAACACAGCTTGTGAAGGTGTAGAAGGCTTTTAATGTGTCTGTACACATTAGTGTTGTCACTGGCATCAGCCTGTCAGCACTAACTATGTCTTTGCAGACATGATTGGTTGCTCATTTGAAAGGCTAAATAGGATTACCTGTACTAATTTTTTATAATGCCTATTCTTTGTTGAGTGTCAGTAGAAGTATTAGGCTTCCATTTACACTAGTTTGTGAGATAAAAGTTGTCTGAACGTGTTTTTTTCCAGCTGTTATAACAAGGACTATGGAGTCAGAAAAAAGTTCCCACTTCCGGCTTCAAAATAAAATGATCAATTTTTAATTGTTATACAATTTTATTATAGTATAATTAGATGCATAATTTGTTACATATTTACTTTTATCGAAGTCAATCACTGGCTTTTTAATTATTTAGAGGATCTTTACCGCTTCTGACTGACCATGGCTGTCAGCCATTATAAACCAGTCTGAGGCTGTGGTCTAGCCTACCAACTCCACAGTCCTGGTTATAACATGTGGGCTCTGCTATAGAGCCTAGAGTTTTTAGAAATTATAAAGAGGACCTTTCACGTCGTCATGCACATGTGGTTTTATATACCACTAGAAAGCCCGTAATGTGCCCCGGGGCTGGAGATATAGGTGCCGTTAGTTTTGGCACAGATCTCTCCCCACTGTCAGAAGGGCGTTCCTGACAGTCTAGCTGGGCTGTGAGGAATACCCCCCTGACTGTACTCATCCATAGCCCTGTACTGTCAGAGGAGGCGTGCCTTACCGCCCAGCGATGATGCTGAGCTGTGAGGAACACCCCCCCCCCCCCCAGTACAAGTCTACGGAGGAGTACTGTTAGGGGGGGTTGTTCCTCACAGCCCAGCTAGACTGTCAGGAACGCCCTTCTGATGGTGGGCAGCGATTGGTGCCAAAACTAACGGCACAAATATCTCCAGCCCTGGGGCATATAACGGGAAAGCCGGCTTTCTTGCGGTATATAAAACCGCATGTGCATGAGGACGTGGAAGGTCCTCGTTAAGACCACCCCAGCTTAAAGGGTTGTCATATGTTGGTATCCCCTGTGACTGGGTGCCAATTTCACAGGGAGCCAGCTGACTTCAGGATGTTCTTTGGAGGGGGCAAAAAAAAAAAAAAAAAAAGTAATAAAAGTACTATGGCAAAGCTTATTGCCATAGAGAGTTCTTGCCAAGTCTGTGCAGGTGTTTCTGTGCCCAGGTTCACAACCATTGAGTCAGTCCTGCAAGGCCATAGAGATATTAAAGTCAATATACCGTGTTTTCTACACAACCCCTTTAAGCAGGGCTGTGGAGTCAGAATTGGGGCCAGTTTCGGGTGGAGTTGGCATGAGGGGAAAAAAAGTTACGGTCTCTGGCTTCAAAATAAAAAGATTATTTTTAATTATATTATACAATTATTAATATTTTATAGTTAGTTTCATAGCTTATTACATATTTATTTTTATACAGTCACTGACTTTGCAATTCCTGGCGGACCATCGCTGTCAGCCATTTAGGTTGGCCTGTGGTAAAATATTAGTCGGTGGTTTGACCTTCCAATTCCACAGCCCTGCCTTTGTGTCCTCCTGTGAGACCTCCAGTGATCAGCTGTAATCTGCGGATAAACTTAGCTGTATGTGTACAGGTTCCCTTCAGTGCCACCACAGGAAAAAATAAGCATTACATGGCACCCTATCGCATCAATAGATTGTCAGTGTAATGTAGCTACAGGACCTACAGAGCACAAGGCACTTTTTGTAACCTAACCACTCCACTTTTTGTTCTGGCCAATAGATGAAGACCCTCAGTATTGGACCTCCCTCTTTTAACTCCAAAAATAACCTAATAGGACAGATGAATTTTCTAAAGTGGATACCCCCTTTAAAAATTAAAGGGGTTATCCACTTTCTAATATTGATGACCTATCATTAGGTGAGCTGTTCGGGGACAGCGCGGCTCCCGGTAATTTTTACCTGATGGGAGCTGTGCTGTTCACTCGCCATACAAACTGTAGCAGCAGCCAATGTTTGAGCCTGGGCCCACTGGAGGATGGTGGGCCAGTCTAAGACAATAATAGGCCAGCAGGAAACATCCAAATTTGGCGTGTACTATGGTGCATTTTCTAGGGGTTGTTGGAAGGTGGGCCCCTAGAATAATTTTATCTGATGGGCCCACAGGACCTCAGTCTGACACTGGGGAAGCAGCTTTAGGTATCTGTCCCTTTGAAGTCTATGTAAATGTTACTGTGAGCCACACTGTCCCAGAGCTGCTGTGGCGGTCCTGGCTGTCGGACACTAACAGATCTAATATTCATGGTCTATCCTAAGGATAGGCCATGAATATTAGAAAATGGATAATCCCTTTAAAGAGATCAGCCTTTTATGGTCTGGGCATGCATTGTCTGCTATGTTTACTGTCTGTCTATAGGTACTCGGCATATTTCTTTCAGGGAACAGTGTGTTCATTATCATCTTGTGAATGATCAACACCACTTAGATTTTTTTATTTTATTTCTGCATGTTCTTTCCTGAGTTTGGGGGTTATCTTGGAATCCAAATGTCCTGTTCCTCCCCGTTTCCACGGTGACCCATCTGTTTATTTGCTGAAAATCTGTCACCTAGTATTCTGCTGACTTAACTCCTATGCAGCTTGTGGTTCACAATCGTATAAGCCTACAATGAATATTTTCGTTGTGCATTTATTGATGGAGGACCAGGAAGTGTTCTACCTCAGAAATATGTTGGAATCACAAGCGTTAACACAGATATTCTTCATCGGCAGGAAGTGTTCTTAAGGGTTGGAAGACTTTGGTTGAAGGGTCCCTGGTCTTCTCCGTAGTATCTTCTGCAGGAGGGCAACAGGTCAGTCTGGAGGGTCTTGCTGGATAACTCTGGGGTTTATATGGCTGCATACCATACCACTTCTTTGGCATCCTTTGGCTCTTCGGTTCAGGTTATGTGGACATATGAGGATCAACTTGGAGATGTTGGCCTGGCAGAGGTCATAGAGCTGCCCAGTAGATCGATGCATTTCTCCATACACCGAAGGCATACTAGTTATATACTTGGGGTTAAAATGCTATTTTTAGTTGACTACAAGACACTACTTTTTTTTTTTTTTCTTTCCATGTCTTTATTTTCTCGATATATTACCCCTCAGATAAACACTTTTTACAGTGTATAGATTGAAATATCTCTTTCGCCTCATCGGCTCTTGTCCTCCATGACGTGTCGTGTATTACTCACACACAGCATATTTACTAGTGTATTAGCTCTTATCAAACCTGTATTGTGTACTCTGTTTAAGCAAGGTATTGTATCTAGCTTGTCCTAGACTGAATCATTGTAGTGAATGACTATCTATACTACAACTGTAGTGATAAAGTGAAGGGTCCTATCCCTACAAGTCTTGTAGTAGTAGTTAATGGTGTGTATTATTACTTGTACAATATATAGTAGTTTATCTACTTTCTATGTCGGTCAGCCTGGGCTAGACTACGGTGACTAGTCTGGCATCATTTGCTATGAGACCTTATGATGAATATCTCAGGATCTTTTTCTGTTATGTGCAGACATCTTTAAGGTTTGATCATTTTTCATCTCTTAGGGCTGACAGTCGGTGTCAAAAGTTTGTTCAAGGTGGCTTTGGCTTTCTTTAGTATTGATATACCGTATGTATTGGAAGGGTTGTATGGTATGAACAACCTCTGCTCATTTTGGTGGTCCCTTTAGAGTCAAGTTGAACAGTTCCACTACTGTTTTCTGGAGAAACATGAAGCCTTATAGGGTACCTAATGTGAATTAGGCTATTCACAGAAATGTCAAAAATGGCTTTTTTTTTTTAGAACACATTGATTTCAATGAGGCTATTCACATGACTTTTTTGGGCCACCAAAAAAAAGGACGTGTCCTGTTTTTGTCCCTTTTCACAGATCCCTTAATAAACTCTCAACTATGGTGGATATGTTAGAATGGACGACCCACCAATACAAAACTGGCATGAAAAAAATGGGCCTTTTGTCCGTTTTTCCTGTGTTCGTGTAAATGTAGTCCAAGTGTTCATTGGTTTTCGTGAACATGTAGGGCCCTCCAGAGCTGGATTTGGCTCTCTGTTGTAGCTAAAGGGCCCCCATACACATAAATGAAAAGTCTTTGTAACCCTCTGATTTTTGGAAAGACTGAACGTATGTCTTATATGTATTGGGCGCTCTCAAGGGAAAGGTAATTGGGCATGCTGAACGGCCGACCCTTTTGTCTTCACGTGGGATATACTGATGCTAAGGGAGGATTAGCCAGAGACCTAACCTCATTGTAACCTGTAGATGTTCAGCTGAAATCATGCACGTGTATTGGGTTTTCAGAAAGAGTATCTTTTGGCCAAACGATCATTTGGCCGATGGCCATGGAAAGTATATGGTCACCTTAAGAGAGCGTGTCCTACTAGAATCCAGGCTTGTCTAGACCAGCATTTCTAAGTCAAGGATCACCTACACAACTTACATAAAATTCTTCCTATAGTTATACACTGTGCTGTGTATTAAAAGCACAGTGACATGGCGTATGCCTCCTGGGGTACAACTAAATCAGAACCTGAAAGCTAGAACATACAGCCCCCTTTTTTAACAGGAGTTTAGTTTTTATGATTATCATGAAATTATTTGTCTTTTTATTTTCTTGTAGCTAGAGTAAATGTAAGTGGCTTTCTGATAATCGGAAACCGAGAAATCCCCTTAGAATCTGAAATGTGTTCCCTTGCTGCTTTTGTTAATATTATTTCTAGGAAGACCAAATTGTTTGTTCACACTTCTTGTGTATTTCCTGCTGTGAAGATTTTAGATGCCTTAAAAATCCAATATAATCTATTCTGTTCTGCGGTTTACAGAACAAGTGATTTTCTATGAAAGGTGTTGTCAAGCTGGAAGAAAATTGAGGTGGTTACAAAAAATATTTCTCTCTCCAATCTCCAGACACTCCAGTCCTGATGCTGCCAGGGTCGCCACTGGTCTCTACTTCCTGGTCTGCTCTCGATACACAGTAAGGTGCCAGTAAATTCCCATTCATCCGATTGGCTGCAGCAATGACCTGTCTCAGGCGTTTCCTGTGTATGGAGATGGGACCAGAGGGGACTCGGACAGCATCGGAGGGGGAGCACTGGAGTCACTATTGCTACTTTTATTTTATTAACCCACTTTGTGTTTGCTGCCACCATTTTTTACTGCTGGGAAACACTTTGGAGTTCATATATATCACAATGACAGGAATAAAAATAAGTTGGGAAATTAAAGGTGCTCATACATATTAAAGGGATTTTCCTTCCTTATTAATTGATGACCTGTTCTTATGATAAGTCGTCAGTTGAAGATTGGCAGGGGTCCGACACCTGGATGTGGATTTTTTTTTTCCTACTCCTTATTGAGAACACATGCACACTCAGTCAGGAAGTAACCCCTGTGGTCTGGACAAGCATCCAGTGGACAGCTATGTGAGGTTCACAGACATGGATATAGCACTGACTGAGCATTAAGCAGACCTTCTACACATTGAGGAGTTGTTGTCTGTCTGTAGTGGGTGATGCCATGTGGCTCTTTGTCTTTCCAGGATTCGGGCAGTGCCAGGGACACTGGCTCCTTTCTGCCTTCCCCCGCTCCATCTGTGCCCCCTCCTCATCACTCACTTGAGGGTGTGCATAAGAGACCATTGTAAGGGAGGGGGTTCTGACTTGGAAGGATTCCCCAGTATGTGCTCTATAACAGTCTGCTTTATGTGAATCCCAGCTGGAGCAGGAGGCATTGGCCTCTGAATGGAGATGTTGAGACAGCAAGAGCACGACCCGTTTTTTCCAGACAGACTGACTTGTGTATCATTCATGTTGGTTGGAGAGAGTTCAGCACTTTGCATGCGCTTATTTTGTCTGTGGTCTTTGTTGTATGGTGTGTGTTTTTTTGTTTTTTGTTTTTGTTTTTTTGTTGTTTTTTTTAAGTGTGAATGTGTCTTTGTTTTTTCTATAAACCTTTAGACCGGCATATCAACAATCTGCGAGCAAGTTCATCATAAACAGGATAGCTTATCGGGCCTAGGGCACAGGAAATAGAAAGAGAATGTCATCAGAAAAGGATGTATTGTATCAAGCAAGTATTTGTCACACAAATTTTAGAAGAATTCACTCTCTGTATTAAAAAATAATCCTGAAATCTTGCTGTTTTTCTCTGGCCACTCACAATACTCTGACTCACAATTACAATTACAATTCACCACCTCCCCAATCCTGCAGAATGATTTATGCATAGCTTACAAAGCATGCCCACAACAATCTCTCATAGAAGTCCAGTCCACAGGTTGTTATGGTCAATGTTGGTGTTGTAAACTAAGTGGCTGAATGTTGCAGTATATGAACCTTCTTAAGGTTTGGATCACATTGAGGCCCAAATAGCCTAACATTAGTCTCTTGCCATCATGCCCTGTCTTAAATGCTACTATATAACTGGCTCTTGGAGACCTAATCTAACACTTGCCCAAATAATTTATCTATTACTCAGTGTCTGAGCTTCATTCATGTAATGCTGGAAAAACCCTTTATTTGTAATGTCCCATGAGCCATATCCCTTTTCTGACCCTCTTTTTCCACTACTATAGTCTGCAGGGATGAAATATTTCATTACAGCCAGGACTGATCAGGATAGGAATTACACTGGGCAGGTCCAGCCATTGAAACGCTCAATAGCTGGCCATAGCTGAGAACGTGAACATTCAGTCACCCTCATGGATCAGGCACACAATTGTGTACAACCTCCAAATTTTATGGAGCCATACAGAGGCACCTATAGAAATCTAAGGAATGCTATTGCAGTGTTGTACGTATTGAAATTCAACATGCCCGATCTATCCCTCAATGTAATTTGGAGAGAGCCTGGTAGGTATGTTCAGATGACTTTGTTCTTATGTGTATGGGCACCTTTAGACACTTAAGACATCAAACCCCTAATTTTAGTGGATTGGGGCACCTCAGGTCAGGCCTGTGTCTCAGGCCAACAATCGGATCTGATGGGAAATGCCCATTGGACCGGAGTCTACATCACTTTGACAGATCTCTTTTGTCTCTGGGCAGCTTAGACATACAACACTGCTTATCATATAGGAGATGACTGGACGGCATTGTGGCTTTCTGAAAACTTGGCTGACATTCTGTACCGTAGAGGATTTAATTATCATTTATTCCCGTGTCCTGTGAATTGCTGCTCTGTCTTGGTCAGAACATGGTCACCATGCCTGGTGCACTCTAGAGAGCAAGAGATGAAAGCTGTTTTCATGTAGTCTAACTATATGGTAAAAAGAAGAACCCGCTGCGATGAAGAGCTCTGAGGGCCGACTCTTGCTCCAGAACCATGGTTGTGAAATAATTCTGCTTGTCATCATATGATAGGGTTGTGTCATATGTCTTTCTCTAGATGTCACGTATCCCATTATTACACACGTAAGCTTTCTCTCTCATAGCAAGTTAGACTAGGGAAATTCTTAATACACGGCTTGTTTTCTGGAGCTCATTTGTACTGATAGTCTTTATAGCCAAGGTAATAAGATGGTACACTGGTTTCTAAGCAATTGTTAATGCTTTCTGTTAAACTGGTCTTGTTGCCCATAGCAACCATTCTCTGCCATTTTTTTTTTTTTTGGGGGGGGGGGTTTTCAGTGCAGTTTAGCATGCACCCAAGTGGATGCTATGGACAACATGTCAGCTTTAATAACAGAGTGTCCTCCAACTCCCCAAGGTTTTCAGGCCTAAGGCTAGGTTCACACGGCAGAAAATGAAGTGAAATCCCTCTTCGTTTTCCACTGTGGTATTGCCACAAGATCGAGCATGGCGCTTATTTTTTTTTGCGTTCTGCTATGATCTATGCCTCCCATTGAAAGCAATGGTAGGCAGATTCGGGGATGGAATCTGTTCGCAAATCAGTGTCAGATTCCTATGTTGGAACCTAGCCTTACTTTGCTGGTGGATGGGGGAAGTTTGCATTAGGGAGACTTGGGAATCATTTAGGCTTTGTTCGCATTATCTTTAGGAGCCTTTATTAGCAGTTTTGTTACTTTTAAATGCAAGCATAGCACACCATGCCGTCCCAGTGAATACGCTTAGGGGCAGCTCATATGGAGGCATTTGGCACTAAATTTGTCAGGCAGAAAATTTTTGCTTCAGGAATTTGAAGCAGATTTTGGAAGCTGATTTTGTTGCTGATTCTGAAAATCTGCTTCAAAAACAGCTCCAAATATGCCTCCCATGCTTTCCAATGGAAGTTTCAGGCAGAACAAATCTGCCTCTTCCTCACATTGAAATGTATTGGAGGCAGATTTCAAATGCAATTTTGAGCTAATTTTGAGCTCCAAATTTCTCTGTGTGAACAGACCCTTAGGACCCTATAGACTTTATAACACTTGCTGTATGGATTCATAGTGGAGTAAACTGCTGGTCAGAGACTTATTACATCTGAAGACTTAGAAATAATTGGGCATATTCATCCAACATGCCCAATCCTTCTTTCTCCTAAAATCTGCAAGGGGGAAAGTCAGCACACCCCCATATACATTAGATGATTAACTTATCCTGCTAAAATTGTCAGGAATCGCCAGTGTCCATTTGATGTATAGAGGGTTAGTCCTATGATGGCTAAGACGGAAATAGTTTGCTGTAAGTCTCGACCACTGGATTAAGTGAATAGGAGTAGTGAAGCAGTGACTAGTAAGCTAACTGTGGCGAAGCAGAGACCGTGGTGCTCAGCTGTGCTATACTATTTCCATAGCACCACAGTTACTGAAACAGTGTAGGTAAATCTGCTATGCTGTTTCTGTATCTCCCATTTACCTCTCTTGAAGTTGCAGAAACTGCCAAGCACACTGTTGTACTCTATATCTGTAAGTCCTGCCCTAGTGGTTAGGACTTGTGGCCAGTTAATTCTGTCTTGCCATATTGACCCTTTTAAGATCTTTGCCTATTCTTTTTTACATATTCTGATGCATGAAATGACTCATGAGACATAATCCCATTTGTGGATACTGACTTTGAAAGTTAGGCCTCATACACACGACCAAGTGTGCTTTTGATGTGGGCCTGAGTTTGCAGCGAAATACACTTGGATGACACCTGAAGTAACATCTGAGTACCTTCCGTGATGCACTCACGTCTATGAGGGATTCCCATGCATTCTGTTCCGATGAGACTATGTAGGATAGGACCTGTTCTATAATCATCCGTCATCAGAATGGAAGTCCTCGTAGAGGTAGGTGTATCATGGAATGCACTCAGATGTCATTCCGAATGTCTTCCTAGTGCATTCCACTGCAAACTCTGCCCCACATCAGAAGCACAATCAGTTGTGTGCATAGAGGTTAGATGGCGATCTACATCAGGCCAATAGTGAATGGAGGAGTGGCTACACACTTATGTACCTCCGCTCCATTCTTGTGATTGCTGGTAACCCCAATGGTTCGAAATCCAGAGATCAGACAATTATTCTCTATGGATATGGAATGAGCGTTATTAGGGTATGTTCACACGGCAGAATTTGGTGCTGATTTTGGAACGTTCCTGATTCTGGTTCCCATTGTATTCAGAGATCAAAGTAGGACAATGAAAAAATAAGCGTCCTGTTTGATCTTACCATGGATTCTGCAGCTGATTCTGCTCCAGAAACTGCAGTGTGAATCACTGATAACATTAGGCCCATTTATCTGAGCCTAATCTGTGGGTGAAAGCCATGGCAGACACGTAAAAAGAATTTTAGTCCGGCTCAAATTTTCTTGCATTTTGATAGTGTGAGCTTACCCTTACCCAGTGTAAGGGGGCGTTCACACTACCGTTGGTGACCGTCAGTAGTGTCCGTTTCTATTGTCCGTTAAAAGATTTTAGCATCGGACACTAGCTGAACCGCAAGAAATCCGTTAAAATTTCCATTCGTTTCAATGGGTTTTTATATTGTGTCCGTTTACACCAAATCCGTCAGAAGTCCATTTTTTTTTCGCGGACAAAAAATCCTACATGCAGGACTTTTTGTCCGTTTGAAAAAAACGGATTCTTGACGGACAGCAATTGTCCGTTATTTTTTTAACATTGAAGTCTATGGGTAACGGACAGTAACTGATAGCCATCAGTTACTGTCCTTTATTTTATGTCCATTTTTTTTCTTGCGCATGCTCAGAAAAGAGAAACAAACATACAAAAAAAAAAATGGACAGTGTTAAAAAACGGACACTGACTGATGCTAACGGAAACTAACTGATGCAAATGTGTCCGTTTTTTTAACTGAACCATTAATTGGATCAATTAAAAAAAACGGACACATTAACATCAGTGTCCGTTATGATAGTGTCCGTTTTTTGGGGGGGTTTTTTTAACGGACACCTTCACAACGGACTCCAACGGTAGTGTGAACCCTGCCTTAGGGATTCTGTGCTGTAGGTTAGAGGAGGGATGGGTCCAACTTTCTAATGGACCCATGTCTATGAGCAGAATTCATTGGGATGGGTTGTGTAGTGTAAAATATCAGAAATCCTTCTCCTGTGAATACAGAAACGCCTCTTCGATTCCTATGGAATTTCTAACAGATGGCTAGAAAAGCTAAGGTTTGCGTACATTAGTCCTTCCATCTGCTGAACCAACTGCTAGGCATGCCGGGAACTGTAGTAATATCCTTGGAATCAGACAAGGAGTAGACAAGCGACATTTAGAGAGATGTCTAGGGTCAGATATGTATATTGTGAGAGAGTAGTAATACTAAAGGTCATGAAAGAAATATACACAATGCAAAACTGTGGCAGTCAGTGTGCTGAATTTTTCACATTTCGGAAGACAGAATAACACTTCTAATTCAGGGTAAATTCACTGAAGACGTATACTTATTGGGTTCTGGAAGGAGCAAAGCCCTTCACCAATAATATCCTTAAAGGGACTTTGAATCTATAAATGAATGATGGAAGAAAAATGGAGCCTTGTGTTTCTTTTAGTATTTAGCTGTAGAAGTGAATGTGTATGGGGGTGTCCTGAAAGATGGATTGAGCTGTTGGATTTCAGCTTGTCGATCCTTTTATTCTCAGAGTATACAAGCTGCTGTCCAATGTGTCTGACTGTCTTATACCTCTCTTCCTACCGAGAACACATTCACACTCGGCAGAGCTGAATGTGTCTGTATTTAGGGATTGGGAGGAGTAACTGTCATCTTAGTGACCACTATCTGTATAGTATGGCATGTTTTAGTCTTTCTTGGTCTTCATAGCAGATAGAATAGTGCAAAGGGTCCCACAATAGCAAGTCACTGGATAAGGGTAACTATTCAAATATATATGGATAGAAAAGAAGCACAACTGGGCCCATATTGTGGCAGGTAAGCAGTATACCTTCCTATAACACCTACTTTTGGAAAAAGTGTGGGTCCCTTGATTGGTTGTCAATCCTATCCAGCCGACTATAGGTGGGCAGGTAGGTACCCACACATGCTGATGGCTTTTTTTTTTTTTTTTTTTTTTGTCTTAAGTTGCTGGCCCTCTGGCTCCATCACTCCCATAGATGTGCCTCCACTAGCTTTAGGATGTAGAACAAGATGTATCAAATGTGCATCAGGGGCTCATTAAAAATGGTGCTCCCTGCAGTATTATTTATTCCAACAATAAAGGGGTCATTCAGGCGCCTTTATTATTCATGGAGCTGAAACTCAGAAGTAAACAGAACCCTAATGGGTGGGGGGTGTCAGCATTCCGGACCCTCATCTTGAAGAACGGCTACAATAAATGATCTGATCTAGGACATATGTACGTTACATAGATAAGGCCATTCATTTGAATGTGGGATATGTAATTCTATATTACCCCTGTGGTGGCGCTACAAGAGAATTAAATACTTGGTGCAGGTTTGGAAAGAATCTTTCATCATGTTTGGCCACTAAACTGCCAGAAATTTGACTGTTTAATGGCAGCTAAGACCTAGTGTACATATTGCAGATTTTTTTAGGGGGTGTTTTTTGTTTTGTGTTTTTTTTAATTAAAAAAAACTACACAAAAACACAACGTATTGCAATATCATATGGAGGGCCACAAGCTGTATTCTTCAGCGTGGACTGCTTTTTGCATTGTATTGACAGGCTACTATACCAGCTTTCCCCATTGTTGAGGACTGTACTTTGTAATGTATCTGTAGTTCCGGTTGCGTTGAGCGCTGCCTATCCTCTGTGTTGTGCCTCTGTCAGGGGAGGGGAAGCCCTGGTATGCCATGTATGTATGATGTAGTCACTCCATCCCCCCCTGACCTTCCATTAAACCACAGTGTCCTACTCCCTTTACCCTTTCTGTGCCAGGCCGCTTCCTCAGAACTGCTGGGTGTTTTTATCATGATGTTTTTACATGTTCTATCACAACATATAATTTCCTCTTATTACTCACAGTTTCACTTTCCTCTCTGCAACGTGTGGCTGCTGGAGCAAAACCAACCGGGACTGAAATTGGCTAATGCAGACAGCGCACCTAGAAGCCCCCCTGGTCGAGAGCCGGATGATCTTGGGCAGCACTAACTAGCAGCAGGTACCCTTGTTTCCACCCCCCTCTATGCTCTTCAGTACCATCATTTCCTATACGGGGCAAGCTCCTTGAATGTTTGTGCCCGGCCATCCACTTGAGACATATGACTATATCTGCTGGGTGCTTTTACTTAGAGTAGAACGTTATATTTCATATGTCTGCAGGACAGATGAGTAAGCCTTATTGTGGGTGGCTGAGATGGTTGTGGTCTTTGGGGTTGTAGCCTGTGGTAGTTGAGGATGGAGGTTAATACTCGGGAAGTGACTGCTGCTATAGCAGTAAGTCTTTAGTCTGTGCACTTTCAGGACTTTGTTCAGTCTTATTGATTTTCTGAGTTTTTGTTCTGCTGGTAGCTCACATTGTTGGGTACATTTTACATGTATCCCATTGATACACTTGATAGGTGAAACCTGAATCTGAAGCATTTCCCTAGGTGATAAGCAGCAGTGTGTGGTGACTCCTTATTTTCTGCCATAAAGCTAATTCTACAAGAAATGTGTAGGAGAATTATGGATAATTTTTGGGCATACATATAGTATACCTTTGCTTAAAAAAGACATCTAGCGGAAGCACATCTTTGCATCATTGTACGACACACCTTGGTAGAAATAACTCCCTGTACTACTTTTCTGTATGTTGTGTGCACTTCCTTGCAGGTCAGCCTCCTTTATGTTTCTGATGAGATACCATCTTTAATTTTTCCAGTTTTTTCTTCCTATGTACTATTGTCAGATAATCCATCAGCACAGTATCACATGGGCAGCCAGAACCAGCACCATCTATGCCTGCTGATAGGAAAGTCTGGTTGTTCTTCCGTTAAGGCTAAAGCCCCACGTTGCGGAAACGCAGCTTTTTTTGTTGCAGTTTTTTGAGCCAAAGCCAGGAATGGAATGAGCAGAAGGTAGAAGTATAAGAGTTTCCTATATATTCTCCATTCCTTTTGTAGCCATTTTAAGCTTTGGCTCAAAAAACTGCAACAAAATCTGCAACAAAAAAAGCAGCATTTCCGCAACGTGGGCCTCAGCCTAAAGGGGTTTTCCAGCCCCAAATTATTTTTTCCTACTGATGACTTGGCCACAGGATAAGTCATCAGTATGTGATCTGCCTGAGTCAGACACCCAGACCCTGCATAGATCAGCTGTTCCAGCAGCCTTCGGGTCCCGGAAGCTGCTAGTGGATGGGAAATGTGTGCAATACTGCTCCTGTTCAAGTAATAGTAACGGCACAGCAGCCCCATCCACTGTACAGGGAATTGCAGTACTGCTCCTTTTACTTGAATAGGAACAGTGCTGCATGCAGTCCCTGGCCCCTGGCGGCTTCCAGTACCTGGAGGTGGCTACAACGGCTGATCTGTTTGGGGCCTTGGTGTAGAACCCCAGCAGGTCACATACGGATTACCTATCCTGTCATCCTATGAAAAAACTGTTTGTGGTCGGAAAACCCCTTTAGGCTTAAGGCCCCACATAGCTAAGCAAAACGAAAAGAAACGCAGTGGAAATGCATTGTGTTTTTTTTTTTTTTAGCAGCATTTTCCATTATGATTTTGCACAGTTTTCCTTTGTGGACTTTCTGACCCTATTATACAAATACGGAAAACGCTGGCTTTTCCGCAGGTATAATTGACATGCTGCGATTTTTGAAAACCCAGCTTTTCCAGTGCAGATTTTTGTTCTGCAATGTGAGGATAGGATTAGCCAGGATCCCATCCACTTTACAGGTACTGTAAAACGCTGCGTTTTCGCAACGTGGGGCTTCAGCCTTAATGTTTTTCTAAATAAGCTATGAGAACACGAGCATATAGTCGGGGAGGCTGCAATGTCCTCTTCATTATAAGTGCTTGTTCACACAGCATACACAACCTCCAGTTTCTTCCATGGGTCTTTATGCTGATTAGTGCAAGAAAAAGAAGCGCCCATCGCTGCCTCCCATTGAACTCAATGGAGGACAGATTTGCCAATGTTTTACACACTGATTTAGTTGCATCTTGGATTTAGTATAAAAACAATGCGTGTGAACCCAACCTAACTGTAACAGCAGCCTGCCTTATAGTCACCAGTAATTGTGACCTCCCTGTAGAGAGTCTGTGTGGCACAGTCCATGCAATTTCATTATACAGGAATTTTTGTTGTCTGTATGAGTGACACATAGATCCACATAGACTGAAGCAGCAAATGTCACCAGAGCCTGGTTCACACTCTGTAACGGGCCCAGTGTGATACAGCATATAGGGAGAATGACAAACAGAACACAAGGGAAACATTTTTAGTTTTGGGTGGAGTTTCCCTTTAAGGGCTACCAAGCGTACAAGCTTTGTTTCTGCAAAAATGTTAAGTACTTTGTGTACTCAGATGCTGCAATGATGATTTTTATTGTATCCATTATCACAATGTGTTAGGAACAGATGCAAGGACAAGAATTATATAATCAGATACAGTACAGGCAGGAAATATATTGAAAAGTATGAGGAATTCATTCAGAAAGTGTATTAGAGAATGATACATTTTTCTTATTTTATATAGTTTATTATACCACTATTTCCTATGTTTATTGCCATTGATGGGAAAAATTCTTCTTGGAGAACTACATGGCAACTATTTTATTTTAATTTTTTTCCAAGAGCCATAACAGTCTCTGATAACCTTTTAAAGTCAGTGTCCCCATCACGAAAAGCAGGCCATATTTATGGGAGAGGTGTCAGATAAACACTTCTTCAGCCGACAGGTTTCTTTCCCAAAACTCCTCGTACATATGCACACATTTGTGCTCATAACAGTGTCTGTATATATAGATAGAGCAACCTGTTGGTGTAAACTCAGAGGCTAGGAGTAGTAGTACTTGAAACTGGACTTGTCTGGGTGGCTCTAGATTCTTCCACCTCTCCTCTTGGGCTGGTGCACTGAGTGGGGGCTTGTCGGGTACCTGAAGTTGCTGGTTGTCTTTTTCCTGGGGCAAGTTTTAATGGTGTTCAGTTCTCCTGAGCCTATAGGGGTTTGGAATGCCCATGATGGTCGTGCAGGAATGAGACTCAGGAGTCTCAGGGTTTCAGAAAACAGATCACACATAACTTTGCTTGAAAAAAAGCAACCGACCGCTTCCATTGATGGAGGTACAATTCTTGTGGTATTTGACTGCTGCGAGTATGGGGTGGTAGTTATAACGTGACTTGTGCTTGTGTCTCCACAATCTCCTTCTCTCTCATCTAAGTCACATTCACCAGGGTGCCCTGTCCATCCTGTGGCTTGGCAGAGTTGTTGTTCTGAGGCACTGCAGTTATCCTCGGAATACAGTAATGTCTCTCTCTTTCCACTCTCGACTTTAAGATCTCTTTATACAGTCTTTCTCTTCCTGACTCTAATGTTCTGTCTCCTCCACTACTATGATCAACCTCCCACTGTGGAAGCTAGGTGAAGACTCGTGGTCTCCTCCAACACTCCAGAACTATTTGCCTGGAACGTACCAAAGCTCTATCCCCCTGTCCAGTGGTCCAGCCCATTATAAGGAGAAAATACAGCTAATACATGCAAACATGTACAAAATAGTATAGACACATCATACATACATACCAACTAAAGAAGTGGGATACTGCATAGATATATGTATATGTATGTTTGTGCACCTATGTACTCTGCAGCGTCCGGGAGCAGAGAACGATAATTCAAGCATTTAACCTGTGAGATGCCATGGTCCATAATGGACTCTTTGTCCACCAACTCAGAGTGCCAATTGTTTGTCATGGCAGCCGAGCTGAGCACTATAAAACTTTTAAAATAAAACAGAATGACACACTTCCTGTGTGTGTGTTTTTTTTTTTTTTGTTTTTTTTTTTTTTTTTTTTTTTTTAAACAAAGCATGAACACCATAAACGCAAAACCCAAAAATCAACAATACAATTGCGTTTTTTTCTTCGTTCCACTCCCAGAAATAACTTTTGACAAAGTTTTGTTATGCATTACATATGTCATTAAGTTAACTCTTTGGAAGCCAGAGGTGAAAAATATAAATGAACACTGTATAAGGAAGGGGTTTATGGCGACCCTCAGAAGTTGGTATTAAGTAACATGGTTGAACTAAGAAGCCTGTAGGATATCATAAAGGGAGCTATAACATGATAAATACAGATTTATCAACTGTATATAATGGTTATTATGCCCTATCTGGTGCTTCCTCTCTGGAGTTTGGTTTTAGCATTACAGCAGAGATAACCGCTATAAATATATACTAGGTTGCACAATGTCAGCTCTGTAAGAGTGCTCGCATGCGCATAGCACACGCTCATTTTACCATCCACCATCTCTCCCAGCTCCCATACACATGCACACTCCAGGTAAAATGTTCAATTAACCATTCTTAGTTTAGGTCAAAATCACCCAGCCCTACTGAAGAGGTTAGATCTCCGTTCCAATCTCCATTGCGGTCTTGCTGTTCACCATGATAGACTCCCTTTAAAGACTATCATTAAAAAAAAACGCTTTTAAGCTAATGGCAAATTGGAATGGCCTTTAAAAAGGTCATTCTTCTCCTACCTTTCATTGTTGTCTTCACCCAGCCGTTTCTGTAAAAATCTGTTTCTTGAATTATGGAAATGATCCTAACGGAGCACCCGGGGCATTCCTCCTTGGTAGCGAGCATTTTTCCAGTGGTCCGTACTGCGCCTCTTGTGAAAGACCACCGGAAAATGGCGGAGGTCCAGCGCTGTGTCAGAGGAAGTAGAAGAAAGAAGATAGAGAGAAGACCAAGATGGGAGTCACCACAACAGACTAATGGTGGTGACAAGCGATGACGCGGTGGGTGCTCGCTGCCAAGGAGGAACACCCCGGGTTCCATAATTGAAGAAATGGCTGAGAGAAGACAACAATGAAA
The DNA here is from genome assembly GCA_947044405.1 of Leptodactylus fallax. Classification (NCBI taxonomy): domain Eukaryota; kingdom Metazoa; phylum Chordata; class Amphibia; order Anura; family Leptodactylidae; genus Leptodactylus; species Leptodactylus fallax. Next base: position 1,438,525 of record CAMRHE010000109.1, on the reverse strand, counting down.
GGTAGGACAAGAATGGCCTTTTTAAAGGTCATTCCAATGTGTCGTTAGCTAAAAAGTGTTAGACTCCCTTTAAGAGCAGTGGTGTGTGGTCAATGGTACACCTGTAGCTGGTCATCTGAATCGTAGCCCAATGTCATGCATACGCCTTCTGATGATTTGCCTCAACTGTGTTTGCCAATCTAGTCTTGGGATATGATGTTCACTTGAAGTACAGAATGGATCCCTACGCACCATTCTTCCAATCAGACTTTCTGTATCTCTTGATAGAATTCCAGTCCATCGTCGTTCTCCCAACCTCCGGGATACACAACCATGATCAGTCCTGACATCTCAGCCTAGGTGTGTAGTGATCTGCTTGAGCGATAAACCAAGATCTCTCAGTTTAAGGATTCAGTCCCTCTGAGTTTCCAACAAGTGGCGATAACTGTCATGTCAATGAACGGACGTCCTCGCACAGTGATCTCACAACATTGTGATTTTTTTCCGTTTTCATGTGGGTAAAAAAAACTTTTGCATTCAATGTGGCTGTTATACCCCTCCCCGGTTTGCATAGCCTTTACAGCTTGTCCTTCTTGGTGGAACAGTTTCAGGGTTGAGGACTGTATTTTACTGAAATCGACATATCGGGATCTGAGTTAGAAAGGGCTTTAGAAGGAAGCAATTCTACCCCCCCCCCCCCCTTCCATCCTGAAGCTATGTCATGACCGATAAATATGTGAATTGTGCCAGGTTAATGTCTCCTATGTGCCACATCTCTATTTCTCTGCTCTTCTCTCTCTGGATTTACATCATAAATTAATCCTGAGAGGTCTTTACCGACACAGTCCCTACTGAAGCCACGTACAGGAGCACAGAGTTTTTGGACTAGTTGTTTTTTCATTGTCACACTTCCCCAATTCATTAACATATACCATATTCTCCTCTCTTCTACATGTGTGAATTCCGCCCTCCATTGGTTTCTCCCACACTCTGATTCATGTGTGCAACACTTTGCCTCTGTTGCCATCTGCTCTCCCAACGGAGATGATGTATTGTGCACACAGACACCAGTAGTAGCACTGACTGCATAGCACTGTGTATAGTGTTCTGTCATATTGGTGTAAATCCCAGAAAATGCTTGTGTTTGTTTTTGCTGTGATACCTGCGCCAAAAAAACAAGCGTGATCCTCGGGTTTTGCTGTGGTTTGCAGGTTTAATTGGCGCTAGTCTGCAGGGTGAGTTGTCCAGTGGGGCTCATCGGCATGTAGACACCTTATGCAGTTATGGTGCTGTTTTTGACACTAATAATTTGGAACTTCATTTGAGGCTGATTCTGCTTCAAAAACTGCTCCAAATTCCGCCTAAAACTTGCCTCCCTTTCATTGCAAGAAACTAATATTTATTTTTCCTTTTAATTATTTTTCTTCAGCTATCAGGAACAATAAATTGCATGCTCAATGTACAGATGGATACTGCCAGATAACTGGTAGAAAGGAAGGCAGAAAAATACCGCCTGACCAGTGTAGAATTCTCAAATTCTGCAGCGTAATTTGTCAAAGTGGAAAAATTCTATACGTTTTTCAACTTAGGGTATATTCACGTGGCAGAAATGGAAGTGGAATTGGTCTCAGATGAATGTTGGGGTAATCAGTGGAGTGTCTTGCCCCATGGAGTCTGTGGTTGAATCGGCCGTGAAATTAGTAGCACGATTAAGCAGGGCGCTTATTTTTTCTTAGTATCCTGCTTCAATCTGTGCCTCCCATTGAAGACAATGGGATAGGGATTGAGGGCGGAATTTCGCATGGATTTTGACATTCAGTTATTTGACACATCTAGTCTTTTTCCAAAATTTTTGTCTACTCCAGAAGGAAGAAACCTGTCTCGCTACTGCTGCCTAACCAGGACCCTAGTCTTCATGGGAAGCAAAAACCCCAGAACAGTGTTATATTATAGATAGGTGTCTAGTCCTAGCTATGTTTCAAGGTTCTTTTAATGAGTCAGAAAGACATTGACTTACAGGGTATCTATTCATAGTGGGACTAGAGAGACAGATGGAAGAGAGCTAATATGCATGCATTTTCCAGGGTACATTGCCTGTAGGACTCCCTACACCAGCAGGATCTCCTCAAGAAGAGCCAGTGCCTTCCAGGAGCTGTCTATTCCATATATCAGGGGTCAGCAACCTTCGGTACTCCAGCTGCTGTGAAATCACAACTCCCAACATGCTCCATTCACTTCCATGGGAGTTCCAAGAACAGCAGAGCAAGTAAGCATGCTGGGAGTTGTAGAATGACAACAACTGGAGTGCTGAAGGTTGCCTATCCCTGCCATATATGTATATGGCCATATAGTTAAGACTCTAATTAGGTTTTCTTGGCACTAGAGCACTGCAGTATGGTCAGAAATGAAATGTTAGAACGCCACAAAATTCGTGACTCCTACCTGTAGTGCATGGCCATGCCTGGTCCTCAGGTACAAGAGACGTTCATTGTAGCTGCGCTCTGTAGAATGTGGCCTTTCCATAGTTGGCATAGTTCCTGGGCACACATTGATCTGTATTCACACTGTGAGCAGTCTTGTCTGCACAGACTACAATATGGCGCTAGGTCCTGTCCAGTAAGAAACTGGTCATCTGTTGTGTTGGACCAGGCCTTCTTTAAAGGTTACCATACACTTTAGCTGGCGGCCAAACGCTCTTCCGGCCAACAAGGGCCTACAATCACCTTTCAAGTAAGTCTATTTGGTGCACTTACCACTAGTGCATAAGTACCTGTGGGTGGTTTAGTGTCCCAAATAGACCTGACTGGTTCACTTTAAGAACAAAAAGATTGGCCATGTTGAAATTTCATATGTAGACCCTTCTATCCTCTAACATCTGCTGCCAAGGTTGTCACTAAAACCTCATATATGTTAGATGAGCCGGTCCTGCCGAATCAGTGAGTTTGACCCAGGTTTGTGCAATGTGTATGCCCATATTAATACACAACTTGTTGGTTCATCTAAAAATGCCCTTTACTATATAATACTGTTCTCTTGCTTCTGTACATTATATTAAATGTATATTTTACCACGTTCTCTGTTTTTCTGTTCTCCAGACATGGCATCTGTAAACAAAAATGGTAGCAACTCACGCCTGCAAAGCCGAAAACCGCCCAACCTCTCCATTACCATCCCTCCAACTGAAGTGGAGCGGGAAGCCAAGCAGTTACAGGTACAAGACTGGGGATGATGGTTGTATTGTTTTATTCTTGTAGGGCTGACCTGTTACGTTCTATTCAGATCACGTTTTTTTACATCTGTTTAACGGGGGAAAAGGATGGTCATCCGTGTACATGGTCATCAATGTTAGAAAAAAAGTAAAGAATACTATGTTTGTTGTCCTACAAAAAAAAAGGACCTCAATGGATTCATTTTTAAACATTGAAGTCTTTGTAAACGGATGGTCGTCCATTTGCATCCATTTTTGCATCTGTTAAACAGATGTAAAAAAAACATGATCTGAATAGAACCTTATCCTGTTTGCCACACACAACTAACAACTTGTAGGGAAACTGAAATCTATATTATACGGTAACTTTTCTGAAAATTAGTATTGGTGGCGTAAAAATTTATGTAAAGTCACATTTTTTTCTGAATAGATTTTATTGCGCAAAACTGCAGCTTTTTGACAATAAAACTGGCTAGTATCAATTGAAGAATTTCCCTCCTTGTGTTTTTACGGGGTTCTAAACATGGGGTAAATTTCTTCATACATATCTATATAATGGCTCAAGTAGAAGCTGTACAGACGTTGTTCAGTATGTACACAACCAGCACCTACCTTGGAGATCAGATTTTCCCCCTCTCCTATGACAACACCCACGGAGAGAGGAGGATCCACCTCCAAGGATAGGAAACCTATAAAACTTCTCAGACCTTCTTTAGCCCTGTCCTTGGGGTTGGAGACCTATTCAGAGCGGTGCTCTGGCATAATTCTATTCTGATCTCTGGACACCCCTCCCCCAGACTACCAGGACCTAGTCTGACCCATGTAGGGGTTCAGCAACATGAGTCTCTCGAAAGTAGAATCCGTAACATTAATTGCTTTCCTCCTCCATATTCAGTTCTGCAGTATGATGGCTAAAATACCTGTTAACACATGTTCAGGCCACAGGAGTCTAATGGCGTTCACTGCTGTGGTCAATGGCGTGCAGTTGGCTATACAAGACATTTACTTGACTAATTTAAAAATATGTATATACTTCCCTGTATTTTTTCTTTTTCTTTTGCAGCCCATTCCTAAACCTTTGTACCAAAAGAGTGTCAGCCTGCAAGAACCAAGGAGGATAGATAGTGCCACAGGTGACAGGCCCGTCTTTAGAAGACAGACGTCACTTTCTCAGAGTATAAGAAAGTAAGTATCTTGTCAGTACTTTTTAGCCAGAGCGAAGATCCTCTATTCCTTTGAGGAATCTTATGGCTGTACTTTACACAGATTGTCTATTGATTATCTATCGACGTTAAAGGCCACAATCCCTGCAACTGTTTGAGAGCATTCACAACGGTAGCGATGGTTGAGTTGTATGAGGTTGCGGCCATTGGCAGCGACCCATTCTCCTCACGTCATTCAGAATGCATGCACAAACAATCTCTGTGGGAGGCTTATCTGCCCTTAGGACTAAAGGATCAGGAATTGAAATTCCTGTCAGATAAAGGTGTGTGTGTGTGCGGGTGTGAAAGGGATCTTGAGTCATAAGGCAATAAGATAAGGGCATAGGAATACACATGAGAGAAAAGTCGTCCAGTATTGTCAATTTTGACAGGATTGGATGACCATCTTGTGTACATGGAGGGCCTTCCAACTTTCTTGAACTTAATTTTTGGAAGCTGGATAACACCTTTCTCTGCAAGTACATCCACAGCAGTGATAAACACTCACTGTTCCCTTGTACAGCCTTTTCTTGGCTTTATTTTACAAGACTCCTAGTATCACTGTTATTTACATGCAGTGAATCTTTGGACAAAATACATTTCCCATGATGCATCTGCCTGCTCTCCCCTACAATAAAATCACAGGTAATAACTCACTCCCACATCTGAGGTCACATGATGCTGTCACGTTTCGTTCAAGCTTCCCCTCCTCCCCCAGGGAGCAGCAAATGCTGAGTGAGAGCAGGCAGATGCATCATGGGAAATGTAGTTTCTTCACAGATTCACTATATGTAAATACAGTGGCTTGCAAAAGTATTCATACCCCTTGAACTTTTTCACATTTTATCACCTTACAACCACAAACTTAAATGTATTTTATTGAGATTTAAAGTGATTGACCAACACAAAGTAGCAGATAATTGTGAAGTGGAAGGAAAATGTTACATGGTTTTCAAAATTTTAATCAAAGAAAAATCTGAAAAGTGTAATGTGCAAAATTATTCAGCCCCCTGTAATCTGATACCCCTAAATAAAATCCAGTGCCATCAATTGCTTTCAGAAGTCACTTAATTAGTTAATAGAGTCCAGCTGTGTGTAATTTAGTCTCAGTATAAATACACCTGTTCTGCGAAGGCCTCAGTGGTTTGTTAGAGAACACTAGTGAACAAACAGCATCATGAAGACCAAGCAACTCATCAGACAGGTCAGAGATAAAGTTGTAGAGAAGTTTAAAACAGGGTTAGGTTATAAAAACATATCCCAAGCTTTGAGCATTCCAAGGAGCACTGTTCCATCCATCATCCAAAAATGGAAAACGTATTCTACAACTACAAACCTACCAATACATGGCCATCCACCTAAACTAACAGATCGAGCAAGGAGAGCACTGGTCAGAGAAACAGTCAAGAGGCCCATGGTCACTCTGGAGGAGCTGCATAAATCCACAGCTCAGGTGGGAGAATCTGTCCACAGGACAAGTATAAGTCGTGCACTCCACAAATCTGGCCTTTATGGAAGAGTGGCAAAAAGAAAACCATTGTTGAAAGAAAGACATGAGTGAAATTTCCAGTTTGCCACAAGCCATATAGGGGACACAGCAAACATGTGGAAGAAGGTGCTCTGGTCAGATGAGACCAAAGTTGAACTTTTTGGTCTAAATGCAAAGCTCTATGTAACACTGCTCATCCCCCTGAACACACCTTCCCCACTGTGACACATGGTGGTGGCAGCATCATGCTGGGGGGAGGCTTTTCTTCAGCAGGGACAGGGAAGCTGGTCAGAGATGATGGGAAGATGGATGGAGCTAAATACAGGGCAATCGTTGAAGAAAACTTGTTGGAGTCTGCAAAAGATTTGAGACTGGGAAGGAGATTTATCTTCCAGCAAGACAATGACCCTAAACATACAGTCAGAGCTACAGTGGAATGGTTTAGATCAAAGAATATTCATGTGTTAGAATGGCCCAGTCATAGTCCAGACCTAAATCCCATTGAGCATCTGTGGCAAGACATGAAAATTGCAGTTCACAGACGCTCTTCATCCAATCTGGCTGAGCTTGAGCTATTTTGCAAAGAAGAATGGGCAAAAATCTCAGTCTCTAGATGTGCAAAGCTGGTAGAGACAGACCCCAAAAGGCTGTAATTGCAGCGAAAGGTGGCTCTACAAAGTATTTGATCTAGGGAGCTGAAGACTTTTGCACATCACACTTTTCAGATTTTTATTTGATTACAATTTTGAAAACCATGAATCATTTTCCTTCCACTTCACCATTTATCAGCTACTTTGTGTTGGTCGATCACTTAAAATCTCAATAAAATTCAATTGGTTGTGGTTGTAAGGTGACAACATGTGAAAAAGTTCAAAGGGTATGAATACTTTAGCAAGCCACTGTAACAGTGATACAAGAAGCAGCAAGTAAAATAAAGCCAAGGAAAGGCTGTGCAAGGGAAAAGTGAGGATTCAGCACTGCTGTGGATGTATTTGCAGGTTTATAAAAATTTCTTTTGCGTTTCATGGTGACATAAAAGCTATGTTTGTGATCCTAATATTGGCCCTTACACAGCACTGTTATTGGTTAGTAAAGCCTTTTGTATTTGACAGACTTCCTTTAACGCCTCCATCACACAAGGTGGTTTTTTTTTGTTTTGTTTTTTTTGTGCTTTGAAACTCATTTTGAAGAAGAAAAAAAAGCCATTAATCTGAAGCCCGTGTTTTTTTTGTTTTTTTTTGGATTTTGTACATGAGTATATTCTCACATTTTTGAGGTCATGCACAGTTCAATAAAAACACCACTGTCGTCCTAAGACCAAGATGCTGCATATGTAGACTTTGTAGTATTTTCTTATAGTTTTTTAAATTTAACATTTGGTCACACTTGTTTTAGAGCAAAAAAATGCAATGGACAATTCCATCTCTAGGTGTAGAATTAACCTAAATTTGGTCTCTCCCTTCTGTTAGAGGTACAGCCCAGTGGTTCGGAGTGAGCAGTGACTGCGAAGGGAAGAAACAACAGTGGCAGCGCAAAAGTCTTCATCACTGTAGCCTCAGATATGGAAAACTTAAACCCCAATACCAAAGGGATATGGAACTGCCCAGCCAGGAAACCCCCTCCTTCCAGACAACGGAGTCTCCTGCCACCTCTCGACTACCCAAGGTAGGCTGTAAACAGAGAGTGTTCTTGTGTAGAGAGTGTAAATGGAGCAAATGCCCTTATACAGCAAACATTAAACATACAATTGTAAAATTATGGTCACTTAGGGTATGTTTATGTAAGTCCAGTGATTCGAAAAGCTTTCTCAAGTGGCTGCTGCAGCCATTCACATGGCTCCGCGGTCATGTATGGTAGTCGCTTACATAATCGCTTGGTAACCATTGCCTAACCTTAACTTGCTTTTTCTATGATGTTATTTGTTATACTTCTGTTAATGTGTAGTATCAAGACAACTTTTTTTTTTTTTTTTTTTTAATCTGTAGATCAGGGACCCTTTGGCACGAGGCCGTGCATTTCGTCATCCAGATGAGGTGGACCGGCCAAGAACCCCTCACACAGGAGTAACCCCAGTGACTCCTGGAGTAATGTCACTTACATCCTTCACTAGTGTACGTTCAGGGTACACCCGTTTACCACGACGTAAAAGGGAAAGCGTGGCGCACATGAGCTTTCGTGCTGCAGCTGCTATTATTAAGGTACAGTAACTTGGTTGGGTAGCTTTCTCTATGTCCCACTCTAGGAGGCTACTCTAGGTTAAGTACATATGTTGCTACTATATTGTATAGTCTGCCAGGACTAGTGGGAAGTGCGGTGGCTCAGTGGTTACCACTGTTGCCTTGCAGCACTGAAATCCTGAGTTTAAATCCGACCATAGATAACATCTACATGGAGTTTGTATGTTCTCCCTCCGGGTACTCCGGTTTCCTCTCACACTCCGAAGACTTACTGATCGGGAACTTAGATTGTGCACTCTATATGGGACATTGTTGACAATATCTGTAAAAGCGCTGTGGAATATGATGGCGCTATTAAGTAAAGATAAAATGAATAAACTTCACTTAGTTTTGCAGTAAACCAGAGTACACTATTTGTGGTGTCTGAATTAGAGCAGTGGTCTCAATATAAATTCTTGTTTTCAGTCCACTGTGGTGCCTCTTTGGGGTACCAGTCCTCTCTCTTAATGGTACACCAGAGGTACTTGTACATATTTTGGGTACAAGGTAGACTGTCAGGACAATTGTAATGGACCAGGCAGAGTCTGGAGTTTGTGGTCAAGTTGAACTGTTCCAGTAGCACCAAATGAACTGGACCATAGACCGTTACGGCAGTAGACTATACAGTATAGTAGCACTGTGCATATTGTGTTAAGTTTTTGACGTACACTAACATCTGCACATGAATGCCTCTCTATGTAACCCTTGACTTCTGAGATTATATCTTGCATTGTTTTAAAATGTGTTTTCAGGGTCGCCCCATACTAGACACTCCCCACAGCCGAAAAGCTATGAAGTGCAGCTTTGCTTATCCTAGTTTTATGGATGAGGATACTGTGGATGCCCCAGACACTCTGGATTCCTCCTTCTTCAGTAAGGCAAGAAACTTTTTTTTTTTTTTTTTTTTTTTTTTTTCTCTCCTTTCTCTCAGGTAGCCATTTCATATTGCTAAACACTTCACAGGTGTCTTCACATAACCCATGTTTTCCTTTGCCCAGGTGGACATGCATGATGAAGCGTTCTCTATGCCGGATGATGTCTTTGAGTCCCCTCCCCTGTCTGCGTCTTTCAGAGCTCATGTGCCAACTCCAGATGATAAATCGGAGGGACCCATTACAACTGTGTAAGTGTCCACATGTTCCCTAACAGGGATATTCCCATCTGAGACCAACACCTGTCTAAAGAGATCAGGGACCTCTGCCTCCCTTTCTTGTGACTGATTTATAGGGGTTGTCCCATTAACCGCTTTCCGACATCTGCTGTAGGACTGCAATCTCAAGCAGCCCCATAGGAATGAATGGAGTATGGGTCACCCAAGCGCACTAGGGCTTCATTCACAAGAAGAATGCAGGGGACTTTCAGCCCCCCCCCCCCCCCCCCGTTCTACTAATTGCTGGGGGACCCAGGGTTCGGACCCCCCCTCCCATTAATGTGACCCTTATTCCCTATCCTTTAATGGGAAACCCCCAGGCCTTTCAGTAGGTGGGGTGGAAATTCTGTAAATGTCTTTCAGCTAAGAAAACCGTTTAAGATGGTTAAATGGTTTTTTTTTTTTGCAAATATATATATTTCTTTCTCAAGAAACAATGCTCACTTCCATGGTGCTTTACATTTGAGGGCTTACATACGGTACACAAGATATACAAAACCAATACAATACTAACAGTGACCAACTGGCACAGTGGGATAGAGGGCCCTGCCTGCAAGGGCTTACAATCTATGTGGGAAGAGGGATAGAGACAGAAGGTGGGGGTAGAGGCAGTACAGATGGTGGTGTGGTGACAGTAGTGTTATTGGAGGTTGTAGGCCTTCCTGAATAGGTGAGTCTTCAGGGCCTTCTTGAAGCTCGTGATTGTGGGGTTCAGTCTTATGTGTTTTGGTAATGAGTTCCAGAGTATGGGGGATGCACGGGAGAAGTCTTGGAGACGTTTGTGTGAGGAGCGGATAAGAGCAGAGCGGAGTACGAGGTCTTTGAAGGATCGAAGGTTATGTGCGGGCAGGTAGTGGGAGATTAGGTCGGAGATATATGGAGAGGACAGGTTGTGGATGGCTTTGTATGTCAGAGTTAGTAATTTGAACTCTATTCGCTGGGCAGCAGGTATCCAGTGAAGGGATTGGCAGAGGGGAGCGGCCGATGAAGACCGTGGGGAGAGTTATATTAAGCGTTGCAGCATAGTTTAAGGTGGACTGGAGGGGGGAGAACGTGTTAGCTGGGAGACCATGGAGAAAGGTGTTACAGTAGTCAAGGCGGGAGATTGTAAGGGTGTGGACTAGCATCTTTGTAGTTTCAGGGGTGAGGAAGGAGCGGATTCGATGGATGTTCTTGAGCTGGAGGCAGTAAGAGGAGTTGAGGATTTGAATATGCAGCTTGAAGGATAGGTCAGAGTCTAAGGTTATACCAAAGCAGTGGTCTCGTGGCACTGGGGAAAGTGTGGTTCCATTAATTTTGGTAGATAGCCTAATTGATACTAATAGATGTTTTATCTAATTCATAAATTTTAGAGGTTATATATATATAAACGAAAAAAATGCTACTTGAGTTAAAGGTATTGTCACAAATTGATCTCTTTTGTGGCAGGAAAGAACCTAGAAAACCTTCTCCAACCTTGCCTTGTCACCCACGAAGAGGGAAGCGCATTGCGTCTCAGGTGAAGCATTTTGCTTTTGATCGGAAGAAACGCCGCTATGGCTTGGGAGTGGTGGGGAACTGGTTAAATAGGACCTACAGGAGAAGTATCAGCAGCATTGTGCAGACCCAACTGGAACATATCGACAGCCACAGGTGAGAAATGGTAGCGATATACGGTATGTAGCATCTGCAGTGAATTTGGAGAACTTTGTGATACATTCAGTTTGCTGTAAGTTTCAGAACATGCTTTATGTGTAAACACTGTTGATTCACTTCCCTTTTTGTTATGTGGTTTCTTGCATATGGATTGTTTTTTCTGAACTTTTCACCTATTTTATAGCACCATATACTGCTAAACAATATTATATGCCATATGAACAATATAGTTCCCCACATCAAAGACTGACTCTCATGGTTTGAAGTTGTATTTCCAAAAAATATTTTCCCGTCACTCATGACAGCACCAGAGATTTGAGGAACTGTACTGTCACGGATTACGGAAAATCAGATTATGGGAAGTAATCATCATGTTTCCACTCGCCCACAACAGCACCAGAGAGAGGATGAGCCCCCGGGACATGAAACAAGGTGGTGCCGCTCCTCCTCTCTGTTTCCTGTCCCTGGCAGAGGAGACCTATGGTCCCGGGTGCTGTCCCAGGCACCCTTATTGAGTTAACCACCTGGGACCCCCATCAATGCTGAGAATGAAGGGCTTACAGCACTGAGGTAGTCTTTCCTATATTGTGCAGGGGAACTTCACTGCAGCTCCATTCTAGTGAGCGGGGCCAGTTACAGTTCCCTGTCCAGTTGAGTGGCCAGGAGTGTTGCCATGAAAAGGCCCTAAATCATTGCTTCAGCCGTTTCTTCCCAGGATTGGTGATGTTGCTATAGTTCAGACTGGTGAGATTAGACCAGTAAGGGTTTGGAAAGCTATGGAAAACTAGACCACGTGTGTTTGGTGTCCTTTCAGACATCTAAAATGTTAGTCACATTCATTTGTCTTTTCTTCCAGACCGTATTTCACATATTGGATCACATTTGTTCATGTGCTTATCACTCTCTTAGCCATTGGAACATATGGCATTGCGCCCATTGGATTTGCACAGCACACCACCACAGAACTGGCAAGTTGGTCTATTGTAACTGTACTGCATTATTTGTATTCTTTGATTCAGATTTCTCATTGTAAAGACCTATATAAAGCTGGAAGCAAGGGGAAGAACATGGGAAATGAATATTAACTTTGATTAATGAGGACATTAAAAAAAATTTTGTCAAAAAAAGTAGACACAAACTGTTACACAGGGCATACCACATTTTTTGACAAATCTGACAATGGGTATCCATCAAAAAAAAAAGTGTCCGTTTCTGTCTTCATACTGAGCATGCACAGAATTACCATCTGTGCGGAATTAGTTTGTCCACCCCCCCCCCCCCCATAGATCTCAATGTTAAAAACATAGAAATCAACGTGTTCTGATCACTTTTTATGCTCTTTCAATGGATGACAAATACTGACTAGGTGCGGAGACTCCAACGCAGATGTGAACCCAGCCCTCTAACTCTATAGAATTGAAAACTGGCACTAAGGTTATGTTCACATGCCCGAGAAACAATACAACATGTGCTACTTTATCCTGGGTTCACACCATGTAAATGAGTTAGATCTGTGAAAAGCGTGAATATAGCGTAAAGGAGCTGTTATCATCACACAGTGCTTTCAGGAAACCTTCCATCGCTATCCTCCGAGCAGAAAGGAGAAGTTACGTGAATAGGGCAGTCCCTTCCACATTTTGGGTTCTGCTTTCTTTTGCTTTCTGTCCCATAGATCACTAAATTCACAAGCCCTGGGGACTGACTGCTTTTCCCTTTAGGACTACAGTGAGTGAGGCTGGCTTTACAGGGCTGTATTTGGTCAGTTCGGTTCGGTTTAGCCACGATTAGGCCAGTAAATGCCGTCAGTTTCCCAGCCAAAACGCCGCCATGTGAAGCCAGCCTTACTTCCTCAATGGCAGAGCTTTGCAGTTGAAAATGAACTTACTAGTAATAAACCTCCTTTTTTTTTTTTTTTTTTTTTTTTTTTCCCGGTTTGTTCTCCCTTCGCTCTTTGTATGTGCAGGTCTTACGGAACAAAGGTGTATATGAAAGTGTGAAATACATACAGCAAGAAAACTTCTGGATAGGTCCAAGTTCAGTAAGTAGCATTTTCACTGCTTTATGTGCTTTCCTGCTAAAATTACTTTATAAGGGTAGGTTCACTTCCCTTATTAATGTCTGCTGCTCTCGTCCGTCATAGGATGAAAGCAATGGACTTTGACAACAGTTGAGTGACTGCAGATGAGGCACTGTTTGGCTACATTACTCTGTTTTTATATAAAATAAAAAAAAGCGTTTTTTTTGGGGGGGGGGTTTTCCTCCATGTTTGTTGCTTTTTTGATGGAAGAAAAAAATCCTTTACAAAAGCAAAGAAAGCTTCCATCAAGGGTTAGGATATATTTTAGCGTCCATGTTGCTGCTGCAACGTTCAGGCCTCCTGAAGTCCAATTGAATAGGGCCCAATGTTAATCCAAGATGGAAAGTCTGATTAGTGTCATTTTAAAATTATGTAATATACCTTCATTCTCTGCCACTTTTTTCTCTGACGTATATCTTTAGTGGAAGGCTGTGACCTATGCGACTGTATAGCCATAAAGCCACATTTTCACCTCCCTTAGGTGAATAAGGGCCTATAGCTGCATCTAGCGTATGGTCCAGGAGCTTTTCAGGCGCCTACACTAAATATGTTCCCATTCAGTTATGTGAGTAGAGCTTTCCCTGCTCTTCCTTTTTACATGCAGTTCTTCTTTCATTTGATAGCTCTTATCCACTTAGAAGCAAAGTTTTCCCCTTGCATACACTGAATATGTTCCTATTTGGTGATGTGAGCAGACCTTTACTTTCTTTATATGTGATCCTACTCTTCCATTTCAGATAGCACTTATCCACTTAGGAGCAAAGTTTTCCCCTTGCATACGGAGAGATGCCCAAATCGAGAGCCTGATAAAAAGAGAACATGACTTAGAACGTGAATCTGGCTGCTGCATTCAGAATGATAATTCGGGCTGTGTGCAGACACTACGTCGAGACTGCTCGGTAAGACTACAGTCTATTGTCATACATGTTGCTTTACATTTTCTCCATTCTCACCTTGTTGTACCAGCAGGTGGCGCTCATTTACCAGGGGATGAGAGCTACTTTAATTTACTCTAGCTGTGTAGTACAATCATGGTTTACACACAGTTGCCGCTTTCTCAGATAATCTTCAGTTCTGCTTACACGTTTTTTGGAATCAATATAAGATGTATGCATATCAGAGTCAGAGTGTCCCCAAGAGCCCCATTTATTACTTTTGCAGAGGACTGTCTCCCCTGCAGCCACTCCGACACTGTCACATGACTGATTGGAGCTGCGGCTAGAGTATCTGGGAGTCGGTGACTTAACAGAGCTAGGGGTGAGTGCCAGGAGACAGAGAAACAAGAGTTCTGGTCTACTCTGCTGTCCTCTGCAAAAGTAATAAACCGGACTCTTGGGGACACTCTTGACTCACAGAGACTTGGGCCACAGCCTCATTCAAAAGAAAGAAGTCAGTCATATAAATGAGAGCTGGAGTGGCTGCAGGGGAGATAGAGGAACGAGTTCTGGTCTACCTCATCCACAAAAGTAATAAACTGTGATCTCAGGGATTGGGATGTTACATTAGTAATAGAGCTAATTCAGCGCAGGTAGTACACTGGTAAGTTTTATTACTCCCCGGATAACACCATTGAAATTGATGGCCTATCCTTAGATTGGTGGGGGAGACTCCTACTGTTCAGCTGCTTGCAGGGGCCACACTCCTCTATTGACCACTATGTCACCAGTCACTAGCACTTGTGCTCGGTACGATAGCTCAGTCCCATTCATCTGGATACAGATGAAGCTATAGTGATTTGTGTTACCAGACACAGCTTCTACTAAACCCTGAGGGGTTCCCCAGGAGTGGAAACGCTGCTTAGGGGTACGGAAGTCACTGATTTAGTAAGCTGTTATATTAATAATTGTACAATATTATTAGGTTTTCTAATGTTTCTAAATGTTTGCATGTCACTTTTTACAATGTTTGTCAAAGTTGTGCAATATGTCGTGTATTCTAAAACATTTCTAGAGTTTACTAATTTTTTTTTTTTTTTCTTCTTTCTAGGAAACATTGGCTACTTTCATAAAGTGGCCAGAACATAACGCTCCTTTGTTTTATGGGAAGGATGGTGATGTTAGAGTGTCAGGGGCGGTGTGTCACCAAGACCCCCGGTGAGTTTAATATGAGGAGATGCGGGTTTCATTTGTTTGTCGGCTTCTCATTCACAGCCCTGGTCAGCCAAGATTAGAAATTAGCTTTTAAGGGGTATTCTGGGATGTAGATATTGCTGACCCACCTCATTGATTCTTGTCGGGTCAATAAGGGTTGGTAACCCAGCACCGCCACTACACAGTGTATGGAGCTATCTGCCTCTTGCTCCATACGCTATACTATTGCTGGTGGTCATGGCTCCTGATATTAGCCAATTGGTGGGGGCTCCACATGTCAGATCCCTACTGATCTTGTCTTGATGGCCTATCCTGAGGATAAATCCTTAATATCTAACCCCTTTAAAATATAGCTCTCTAATATGGACTTGTCAGTAAACAGTACACAGCCTCATATCTCCTGTACTCTAGTAAACATCTGTGTGCACCAGTGTAGATCAGCTTTTCTTTAGACTGGTGGGCGTTATGCATCCTGCAGGCCTCTGGCCATGCATCCCTCAATCCTTTCCAACAATTCAGCCACCGTATGAACAGATTGTGCTTGCCTGTTTCCTTGTTGGTACATGGAGATGCTGTAATGCAAGTTTAAAAGAATTTTTTAGCCCCCAAATGCCTTTTTCATACAGATGACCTACTCAGAGTTCAGAATACACTGAGAGTTGCGAGAAAATGTGGAATACTAAAATTACTGTGTGTATGCAGTGATACAGCTGACATGACCTTCACACCTCCTAAATGCCCTGATATCTGCATACCATAGATACATGCCAAATATTCTGGATCCCATCTATCTTCAGGCGGTGCTGTTAGGACTAGTACTGTGATGGGCACACACTTGGTATCTGGTATCAGTACAGTATTTCGACCGTCCTCATGTTCTTACTTGATTACAAGTAAAAATAACGTATAATGTAGGAGCAGCTACCTACTGGCTATCACTTCTGACTTGCTGAGGCACGTTACCTGCGGGCCAGCTGCCACCCATTCCTCTCCTTGGATTACTATGACTAATTTAGTAAAGCCGTCTGCCTGTTACAAGATGTATAGTTCTAAGTTAAGATCCGCTTCCTTGGCACGTGCCCTTCTCTGGTCTGTCCCGGAATGGTGACATTCTGGCTCAGTTACAGGAATAGGACATTGTCACTCCTCTGGCTATTAAACCCAAAGTGACATACTGTATTGTACATGACAGCTCACTTGGACAGATTGTGCATATTCCACAATATTTCCAAGCAGACTTTCCGTCTGCCTCCTTCCTAAATCCTTAGAAAAGCAACCAGTTTGTATACGTACTATACTGTATTAGAGGAACGGTCATCAGTATATGACCTGTCAGAGTCTGTCACCCGAACCCTGCACAACCCTGCTAGTGGAAGGGCGGTGTGTTCAGTAATAGAAGCAGTGCTGCCGTTCATCCAAACCACTACTAAGCAGTGAATGTGGATGCTGCACGCACCACCAGCAGCTTCCATCACCCAGAGTCTGCTAGAATAGCTGATCAGTGCTGGGTGCATGTGTCAAACCCCGATAGATTACATACCCATGACATCAGTATGAAAATTCAATTTTGGTCCAGATAACCCATTTAATGGAACATAATGGATGGCTAATCTTTGAAAGTCCACATGTAAATTTTAGTTTCTTCTTTTCCCGCCAGAACTTGTGAGGAGCCTGCCTCTCTTACACCCCATATCTGGGCTGATGACATAACGCTGTGGCCAGTAAGTGTTATCCATTGAGTTAAGGCTTCCTCTATTCTTTCAGGATAATCTGTTATGTGTTTGTGAGGTGTACCACTATTTATGGGCCACTGTATGGCTTAGAATTTGCAACTTTAGTAGTTTTTCCTTCTCAAGCTCTATCTGTAGTTTGCTTTTTTGCTTGTAGTGCATTTTTCTGAGCTACCATATACTGCACAGAGTAAGTATATAACTCTGTAACTGTCTCTCTCCCTCACAGCCCGAGGACCATACAGGACATAGAGGAATTTGCAGAGTCACCCCGCATTCACACGACCGAGTTTCAGTGTGGAAACTTCGTCCGTGTATTAGCCAGATTTACCAGCGTGAACAGTGTACAGGGAGAGGGACTCCTAATCAGTACAGAACAGTATGTTGCAGGGAGGCAGAGACTCCTAACATCATACTGTTATCAAAACCCAAACCGGGTTCAGTATTATGATTGTCAAGTGGTGCCAAATTATTTTTAATCCATATATATTGAACCCGGTTTGGGTTTCGATAACAGTATGATGCTAGCAGTCTCTGCCTCCCTGCAACATACTGTTATGTACTGATTGTAGTAGGGGACAGTATGTCACTTTGAGGCAGGGACTCCTAGTAGCATAGTTATCCATGATGCCAGCAGCCCCTGCCTTCCAAAAACATACTGTCCCATAGTGATAATACAGTATAGTATGTTGCTGGGAGGGATTCCTAGTAGCATAGATAACTATAATTCTAGGACTAGAAGTCCCTCTCCTGACATACTGTTCAGGCCAGTTAATATGGCCAACACACGGACCAAGTTTCTCGGCTGTGAATGCGGGGTCATAGTCAGTTTAGTAGAAGGACAGGGTGCAGGGAAAGAGTCTGATAGAAAAAGGAGCATTTTTCTGGGATGTTTCTTGTATTTGTTTGTACTATTGATTTATGCAGAGTTTGTTGAAGCGACAGTTTCTAAGTTGGCCATACATTCTCATTCATCCAACAGCTATTCCTCTCGACCCCCCCCCCCCTTTCCCCAACACATGCATACTCAGTTGTTATGCATTTGTTTTTGATAGGGAGAGGGTAGTAAACCGCTGTCAGACGCTGCTGATGGAAGCACATCTCCCTGCAGAACAAAAGGTTTGAGCGTGTTGAAATCCAACATGCAAGACCCTATAGATATTTGCCATCAGGGGAGATGGTCAACCAGTCCTGCTCAGTTTGGTAGTTCTGATCATCATTATGAGCATGGTCACCTTTATTGTGACACTATTCTAAGTACCACCTGGCTTATTTAACTTTTTTTTTTTTTTGTCACTAGATTTGCACATTGGAGCCTGAAAACAACCGCACTGGGTTTAGACACATGGACTGTAAAATCAAAGGGAGGCCGTGCTGTATTGGTACCAAGGGAAGGTAAGTACCATGACAAATGATTAGTATGGATAAGCTAGATTTAGACAGCCTGGGTGATTGGCTTGTAGATGAAGAGACATTGTGTCCTAAGTATATGTATGAATTCATGAGGTCTGTAAAACTCTGTATACATTTATGCTGCACAATCTGAGCCGTTATGGGGAGGGGGGCTGTTAAATTGTCAATATATACAGTAAGTATAATTGATAAAGCTGTATGATGGGGCAGTACTGGTAGAATGGGAAAGTATTTTTCTCGTCTTTCACTGGGGGACACAGCACCATGGGTATTAGCCTGGCCACTAGGAGATGAAAAAACCTGTTGGCTCTGCCTCTGGGCTATACTCCTATCACATCGTGGAGCCCACGATAGCTAGGCTGTCTAAGGGTACTATCCTGCCTATAGCAGACTCTGCCTACCTCAGTGACCCTTCGACAAGAAGGTGGATTCCCTTGCCATGGTGGCTTTCGTAGTGGCTGGCTCCTCCCTGCAGCCTTCCTTCGCTGCCTCTTGGGTCAGCAAGGCCTGAATTTCCTGGGCTAAACAGCTCCAGACAAATCTCTCTGATCAATCTGCCCCCCAGGACAACCAACTGCTCATCTCTCAAATCCTGAACGCTTCCAAGTACCTGTGTGATGCCTCCCTGCAAGCAGCTGGCCGATCTGCCAAGGCAGCTGCCAACGCAGTGGGCATCCGCCATACTGTTTGAATTCGTTCGTGGAACGCTGAGTGCGCCTCCGAAAAGGCGGTAATGGCCCTTCCATTTTCCCAGGTTGAACAGGGCCGACTTTTTGGCAAGGGCCTAGAAAAGCAGATCTCTGAGGCCACAGGGGGGAAAAAGTTCTCTCCTACCCCAGAGGCGTGTTAAGCGCCAGCCGTTCTCTTCATTTCTGCATGCGGGTCCTGGGCACAATGGTATCGACCTTAATCTCCGGCCAGCCTCAACCGCCTGATTCGTCCTCCCTCCAGATCAACCTGCTGGAGCTGAAGGCCATCTTCTTAGCAGTGTCCCATTGGACCTCTCTCCTCCAAGGTTGTCCGGTCAGAGTCCAGACCGACAATACTACTGCAGTCACCTACTTGAACTATCAAGGAGGCACCAGGCACTGTGCAGCTCTACAAGAAGCTTCCCGATCTCTTCTTTGTAGTATAATGTTGTACCGTGTTAGCCATTGAAAGTAGTGGATGAGTGAAGAAATCAGGCGATACATTTTAGAGGCTGAGTATATTTGATAAGTAAGCTTTCAGAAGACTAGCTTCCTTCATCAGACATGGTGTTATCTCTTCTTTGGGCAGAGCGGCTCTTTTGGCGGTCCATATTCCAGGCATGGACAATTGGGCGGCAGACTCTACCTAAGTCGAGAGACTTGACCCGGGTGTGTGGTAGCTGCATCAGCAGATCTTGCTTCAGCTGTGCTCCCGACGTCAACCTCTGCGCCTCCCACCGGAATCACAAGGTCCCCTGCTACATGGCCAGTTTTCTGGATCCTCGAGCCAACGCGCTTGTGATTTCCTGGTCAGACAATCGCTTTCTTTATCTGTTCCCTCCTCTTCCTCATATCCCTCAGGTCCTCAAGAAACTCAAGACTGAGGGGGTCCCAGCCATCCTGGTTCCGCTGGATTGACCTCGTCGGGCCTGTTACGCGGATCTCACGTTCCTGCTGGTAGAAGCTCCCTGGCCTCTTCCTTTGCTGGCCGACCTTATGTCTGCGGTTTCACCCCACCTTATGTCAGCTGCGTTTAACAGCATAGCTGTTGAAGTCGGGGTTTCGAGGTGTCGTAGTTTTTCAGAGCCGGCTATCCAGACCATGCTCAAGGTCCGGAAACCCCAGTCAGCTAGGATCTAACATCGCACGCCGAAGGCTTATGTCCGCTGGTGTGAGTAACGAATTTCATCCACTCTCTTTTTCCCTTCCCAGGATCCTGGCATTTCTCCAGTCTGGTCTGGATCAAGGTCTGGGTCTGGGTCTTTCTTCCCTTAAAGGGGTTGTCCGGGATAAAAAGATAATTTAATATTAATCTAAACACCCTCCCCCCGCCTAACTTCTAACTTACTTTGTTAAAAATGTATATTTATCCATATCGCTGGGACGGTCATGTGGTCACCCCAGGCACATTTTCTGATTTCCTGGTGACGTTCCATTTCCGGAAATGGAACATCACCAGTACTGCCCACTCCATCATACTTACCTGTCTTCATGTCCTGATCTTCTGGGCGCGAATCGTCACTTCCTTCACTTCTGCCTCTTTGTCTCCTGTGCTGGAAGGTCACTTTCCTGGTGGCCATCACCTCCATCCGCAGGGTCTCCGAGCTGGCTGCCCTTTCCAGCAGCCTTCCTTTCTGGTTATCCAGAAGGATAAGATTGTCCTGCATCTGCTACTGTCCTTTCTGCCTAAGGTGGTCTCCTCCTTCCACATCCAGGACATCATTTTACCATCCTTCTGCCCAGATCCCTAGCATCCATGTAAACGTTCTCTTCACTGCCTAGATGCTGTCTGGGCAATTCGGGTCTATTTGTGTTTCGCTAACCCTTTCTGTCGTTCGAACACTTTGTTCGTCCTTCCTGAGGGCCCTCGTAAGCCGGCTTCCATCTCCCAATGGATCTGGTCTGCGATCAAGCAAGCCTGTCGGCTTAAGGGTAAGGCTCTGCCCTTCGGTGTGACGGCTCATTCCACGAGAGCTGTTGGAGCTTCCTGGGCAGTTTGGCATCAGGCTTCAGCTGCTCAGGTGTACAAGGCTGCCACCTGGGCCTGCATCCACACTTTCACTAAGTTTTTCCAGATCCATTCTGTGGCCTCTGCCGATGCCAGTTTGGGTCGTAAGGTTCTGCAAGCGACTGTGCGCTAGGTGGATTGCATGGCCAGGTAATTCCCACCCTTTGGGACTGCTTCAGGACATTCCATTGTGCTATGTCCCCCAGTGAAATAGGTGTGAGAGAGGGATTTTTGTACTCACCGTTAAAATCCTTTTCTCAGTGTTTTCACTGGGGGACAGAGATCCCACCCTTGTTTTTACTGTTGTTCCTGCCCAAACTGTTTTGATTCTTTTCGGGTTGAGGACATTTTGGTGGCTGTTGGTTCCATGTTTTTTCCTTTTTTTTTTTTTTTTTTTTCCCCTTTTCTTTTTTTTGTGTATCTCTCCTACTGCTGTGGTAGAAACTGACGTAAGCTCAATGTCTGTGAAAGGGTATAGCCCAGAGGCAGAGCCAGCAGGTTTTTTTCATCTCCTAGTGTCAATCTCATAGTGGCCAGGCTAATACCCATGGTGCTGTGTCCCACAGTGAAAAGTCGAGAAAAGGATTTTACGGTGAGTACAAAAATCCCTCTTTCACATCCTTACAATACTGTGTTTCTTTCTATTAGCTGTGAAATTACAACAAGGGAATACTGTAACTTCATGCACGGTTACTTCCATGAAGAGGCCACCCTCTGCTCACAGGTAAGTCAGTGTTTGTTAAACTCTTCCCAGTACATGTTTATGGTGTGCACATACTAAAACAATGGCATGGCCGCGAGTGAATCTCTTCTCTTATTTCATGCTCAATGATTCTTTACTTGCCCAAATTTTAACTACACACAGAATAGGTACAATACACCAAATCAAATAATTGGCATGTACATCACGTGTACCACCTGTGCATAATACCGACAATACACAGGAACAAATTTATAAAATCTTATCAAACATCTTAATATAGTACTAAAAAACAGGATCATAAAAGAACCAGGATTACCCATTAGAGACCTAAGTTACCAGGTTGTGTATTTTTTGGTGGTCTACACACAGGATGGGGTTCAAGGGGTTTTCCGGGGAGTGTAATTTTACTTGCATGTACTAGGTTATTTTGATGTCGGACATGGGAACCCAGGTCACGTGATTGGAATTGGTCCCTCCGACTCCTCCTCCCATCGTCTCCAGTTTTCTCTCCTGGTTACCTGTCTTATGGGAGCTGACTTTACTACGCTCAGCCAGCTCCAATAACACAGGTAAACTACCTGTGAATATAGGAGAGACAGGAGGAGGCACAGCGACCCAGGGAACAGTGGCTGGTTGGAACCTCCATGCCCAGCATCATAACCCCTATGCATGTAAGTACTATTACACTTCCCAGATCGCTCAGTTTCCCACCAGTTCTTGAGTCTGCTGCGTGAAGCAGTAGTGTGCATGTGTGGCTGCGGCTCTACGCACTTTTTTGGGAATGGCAGAGTTAACACTCTGAGTCTGATAGCAGTGAATGCAGAAGTGGCCACGCATGAACACAACTACTGCATTAATGTAGGGGACACATCAGATTAATGTTGGCTGAACTTCTGGAGGAATTGGCTGACCATCTAATGTGAATAGGTACCTCTCAACTTTCTGGTGCCGGCTTACTCCCCTCTCACTGTTCAGAACACTTGCATGCTCAGCTGTTTTGTAGTGGATTTGCACGGCTCTGGGTTTCAGTGTACCATGAGAATAGGTGTACTGGACTTTCAGATTTGGGCAGTCCTTTTCCAGCCTGACATCTGTGTATAACCCTAAATGTGAGATTAAAGCCGATATGTTTAATATGTCATATCATTTGGTCTCGCCTGTGCAGGTCCACTGTCTGGATGAGGTGTGCGGCTTACTGCCTTTTCTAAATCCTGAAATCCCTGATCAGTTTTACAGACTGTGGCTATCACTTTTCCTTCATGCTGGGTAGGTATTTGCTAGTGGTGTTCTAGAAGTAGTTGTCCACTGTTAATATCTATATTAGATATATTCACTAGGGGTTGTTCCGTTTCAGCAAATGTGTGTATAATTAAAAATATATTTTTATCAATTTCTCCATGGTTTATGAGGTCTTTCGTCGTTGTTGTTGTTGTTGTTGTTGTTTACTTCTAGTGGATAAAAAAATCAGTCCATGGTCATGTGGTATACAGTCCATGGTCATGTGATGAACACACATGTGCACAGCTAGTTACAAGACAGATCTCTGCCTACTGTGTCAGTCACATGTCCATGGACCAATTTCTATTTAATTGAAGTAAACCATGAATGACCGCAAGCAGAGATCTAGAAAACTGCAAGGAAATGATACAGAAAGCATATTAGAAAATTGCGTAACCTTGCATTTTGCAACCCCTTTAAGTAACACTTTGGAGCACACTTTAAAAAAAAAAAAAAAAAAACACCTCTACATTGTCTTTCCTCTCTTGTTCCTAGAAATGTTTGCATGAATTGACAACTGGGTGTTACTCCTCTCAAAACGACATTGTCCTCTTACAAAGGAAATTGTAACACCTATTTATCAATTTGATAATGCATTTCTAGGAGCGGGGACAACCAGCACAGTGATAGGAAAAGATTTTTAGAGAATACTTTAAAGTGCTTAGAGCCTCCTTTATAAAAACTTTATAAGAAAATGTGTTGTTGCCTATTGTGCTTCTTTTATTTAAGTGGTCCCCACCTTGACAACAGACTTTGCATAAATGAATAGTACAAGCATATAAAAGGTACTTATGGAGCTCTCGCCTTCCCTTCCCCTCTTCCGTGACTGATATTCACTTTGAAATCTCTGCTGCTAGAAAATCTAGGGAGGAAGTAGAAACAGAGTGAGGAAGATGCTCTGCAGTAGTAGTCTTGTCTCTTACTCCAAGTGCTTTAATCACATCAGTAGTGATCAGTACATCTTTATATTGTAAGTGAGAGTTGAGGAGCAGAATCTCCTGTTTGCTCCTTGTGATATCTACGTGAGACCTCATAGCAGCTAGTCTCCACCCACCAGCTCAGGGTAAACAGAATTATACAGGTAGTCTAAATAGGGCAAAACTGCTAAAACATGCTAAATACAGTCATATAATGGTCAGACATTGTGTGTTTCCTCGTGTACATGTATGTCAACTTATCCCAAAAAGTCACCCAAAGGTTGGGTATGCTTTAAGGATTGACAGCTAAGCTCTGAATGGTTGGTATGGTATTAGACCATCTTGGTAAATCAGAACTATGATGTTGACATGTTTGCTTGCTGACTTAACTCTCCATATTCTTTCAGCATTATCCATTGCGTGGTGTCAGTAATTTTCCAGATGACTGTCTTACGTGACCTAGAGAAGCTGGCAGGCTGGCTTCGGATCTCCATCATCTACATCTTGAGTGGTATAACAGGGAACCTAGCCAGTGCCTTATTCCTGCCCTACAGGGCTGAGGTAGGTCCTTCAGGGACAGATAATGCACTGTGATGCTTATAGCTATTAAACGGATTGTACAGAAGAAGAAAAAGTGGCTTCATCCTTCAAGAAACAGCCCCACACTAGTCCATGTGTTGTCTGGTATTGCAGTTCAGCTCCATTGAAGTGAATGAAGCTGATCTGTAATAGACACAGCCTGTGAACAGGTGTGGTGCTGTTTTTGGAAGAAAGTAGCCAGTTTCTGCTAAGCCTATAGAACCCCTTCCACTACTTTTCAGTTGTACTCTTGCTAATGTGCACAGATATGGTGCACCATACCAGTCAGTTTGAGTAAAGCAAAGTGTTAGATGAAAGATCTAGATCCTTCCAAATAGTATATACAGTTCGTACAATGCTATACAAAGTATGTATATGATTGTAATCTTTATTACTGGCATACACCGTGACCTAATATAACACTCCCCCCACCCACACACCGGTCTGCGGGCACGTGAATTCCCCTCTCATGTTCCTTACTTTCTAGCTTTCATACGATTATCCAGAGATTAGCCGTCTGGCCAACGCCTGCCACTAATCCGTGTGATCAGACAGCCAGGATTTGTCACCCATTTCCTAAGTGGATCTGTCTGTAACTCTCACTGGGTCAGGCATTTTCCCTAACCTTACGTTTTACATCTCATTTTGGTTAATTTAGTGATATTTAGTGAGATATATTTATCCTTTTAAAAAATAGTTCCTTGAAAATCAAAAATTCAGGTTTGACTGCAGAGGTGCCTTGAAAGTTGTATGATACAGGGGTCCTGGAAGCTGAGTCATGGGGAGCTGTTTGGGGAGAGTTAAATAACCATTTTTTTACTTATTTGCTGCTGGGGTTCATTCTTTTATGAGCATCTGGCTTCTGAACTGGTTCTGACAACGAGTCATGCGATCGTAACCAGCATCCGACACCTTCCATTCTATGTCCAGTGCACTTAAGTATTTATGGCGGCTGACTTTACTATTACAATGATGGAATCTACCAGCCCCCATATACACCTTCCAGTGAACACAGAGGGTGCCAGGGTTGGTTCTGATAGGCACACCCCTTTAAATTTGCCGTACATCCTATAGATATCTGCTGATCCTTTAACTTCCTCCTTGTACATACACATGCTTGACCAGGTATGCATGTATTTTGGATGGGGAGAGTGGAGCATGTTGCTGATACACACCTCTGAAAGTGGCTTATCTTCCCTGAGAACACAAGAATCAGGCATGTAAAAATAAACATGCCCAATCCTTTTTATTTTTTTGTTTCTTCCAATATCTATAATAATACATTTTATTTATATAGGGCCAACATATTCCACAGCATTTTACAAATTGTAGGGTTCAAGTACAGACAAAAAGGACATTACAAAGTAATAAGTCAATTCACACAATAAGATTGAGGACCCTGCTCGCAAGCACTTACAAATCTATATGAGGGTTCCAGGGCTGTGGAGTTGGGAGCAATTGGAGTTGGGAGCAATTGGAGTTGGGAGCAATTGGAGTTGGGAGCGAAAAAAAAAAAGACTCCGGCTTCAAAATAAAATGATTGATTAATTATTTCTAATTATATTATACAACTATTAATATTGTATAATTGGATTTATAGCTTGTTATATGTTTACTTTTCATATGAAGTCAATCACTGGCTTTTTAATAAATTTGAGGATTTTTACTACTTCTGACTAACCATGGCTGTCATTTATAAAAGTCAGATTTGGTGCCAGCTTGAAAGCTGTCCCATGTGAATATGACATGGGGAATGGGATGTTATGGTTAATAGGGTCTTCTAGATTGTGTGCCAGAATTCCGGTTTAATTTGTACAAAAATCTGTTCTACATACTTTACATTACATCTATTTGTTTTTGTGACTTGTTTAAGGGGTGTGGCCTACCCAGAAAGGGGTGGTGTTTATCATGGAGTAGGCGTGGCTTAAGATTCAGAAACCTGCACCGAAGTTGCTAGTAGAGTCTGAAGAGGTGTACCAAATTTATCATCCAACATGAGCTGCTGTGATAAATTTGGCACATCTTTAACGTCTTCCTCTAAGTTCAGACAAGTTTTGTAAATCTTCCCCACTGTATTCCAGGTTTTGATGCATGATAGTTTACCACATTTTCTGGAATATTTTGTGTACTGACTAATATGTCTTCTCCTTCAGGTCGGTCCAGCAGGATCTCAGTTCGGTCTTCTGGCATGCCTTTTCGTTGAACTTTTCCAGAGCTGGCAAATCTTGGCCAAGCCATGGAAGGCGCTCTTGAAGCTTTGTGGCATTGTTCTCTTTCTGTTCTTCTTTGGACTGCTCCCATGGATTGATAATATAGCCCATATATTTGGCTTCTTAAGTGGTTTTCTGCTCTCATTTGCCTTCCTCCCATACATTACATTTGGCACTGCTGACAAGTACCGCAAGAGGGCTATGATCATTGTCTCGCTGGTGGTTTTTATAGGTCTTTTTGCCTCGCTAGTCATCTGGCTCTATGTTTATCCAATCAACTGGTCTTGGATAGAATATCTTACCTGTATTCCCTTTACCAACAAGTTTTGTGAGAAATATGATATAGACCAGGAGCTCCACTAACTTGCTTGCTTCTGACCCTTGGATGCTACTGAAAGAAGAACTTTGAAGGTCCTCAAGATCTCGGAAGACTGAGCCCAGACTTGGATTTTTTTTATATCAACTTTTGACACGTCTAATGTGAACAACCGTTCTGGGCAATACGTACTTGATTTTTTATTAGTGCCAGTTAGTGACATTGACATATCTGAGCCAATTCTAGAATCACTCCAAATCTCAGTGCCTGCTTATGGATCCACTGATTTGACTGTGGAGGTTATTTGGAGGAACCAAAGGAGGGTGAATGAGCTTTGCAAAAACTGTAGGACCTCATCAGCTCAGGAACCACCCCCTAACTTATGCATTATCAATGCTAAGCATAAGCTCCCATCATAAGGGGCCTATTCAATAACCACAGCAGTCAAAAAATGGGAACGTTTATGAAGAAACCCTCCAAGTTCTCATTGAAAGTTATTTCGTCGGGTAGAAAAACTGCCTCTGAGGGACACTGACTCTCGCTTCAGTTTACAGACGAAACTCTGGGATAGTGTGAACACTAGGCCCTGGCCTATGAGGCTAGGGATAGCATTTCTGAAAAATGAGCACACGCTACTTCACTTGGGCCAAAGTATGGTTACGTTTTAACCTCTCCGGGTCTATACATTTCTATGTAACACTCCTCCCCCCAATCTCACAATCATTCACCCATTGATAAAGGGAAATTCTTGAGACTAAAGTAGTCTGATAGAAGATTATTTCTGACCCTTGACATCTTTAGAGGGGTTTGCCAGTTAACAGCATTCCCTACCCTGTGGACTGTGAAGGGTCTGACTACTGGAGCCCCCAGAGACTGATAATGGGTGTTCCCCAATGAAGTGGTAATATGTGCAAGACCACTGTTCCATTCACTTCTATGGGACAGACAGAACACTGTACTCGGTTCCATGGAAGTGAATGGAACAGTAGACATACATGTGCACTACCACTTTATTCACTAGCGGACCCCTGTACTTGTGGTCACTGGGGTCCCAGCACTCAAACTCCATACAATGACACACTTATCTTCTATCTTGTGGGTAGGGGTTATGTGTTTTTAGTGGGAAAACCTTCTTAAGGGCTCTGATACCCAGCATTTTTCCCCATGTGGAATCTGTGGTTTTTACTGTATCATGTGAATACGCCCTTTTGCATTATGCAGGTGTACCCAGTACATATTAATGACTCCATGCATGGTAAGTAAACCTGATAATCTCCCGTTTCTAGATTAGAGGTTGGCTAGATAGACGCCTTCTTCACCTGTTTATCTCAGTCTCAGTGAAATGAAGAAAAGTTGTGATGTCATACTTCCGCCAGATAATCCTTTCCCTCACCCTTACAACTGTAGCCCTTCCTAGGGACGGTGAAGAGAGACACAATGCACACCACCTTTCTAGTCTTGGGCAAGGACATCAGGGATCTCCTGTACCTCACATCACATTAAAGTGCACATATATCAGGGACAGAGTGTTCTCTATGTTTTTGCATTAATGGACCAAATCCTTGCTCAGTGAATTACAAAGGTAATCTATCTCATTGAGCGAATGTCAAGGTGAATCTACTGAAAATGAGAAAGGGCTTTAGTTTTTTTTTTTCCAGAAAAAGTTGAATATTTTTTAATGTAAGACTTTTGCATGAATACTTGGATTTTAAATGAACCCTTTGCTGCGCAATAGGGTCTGCTCTGCAAAGTGTTGCAAACCATTTTCGGAGTGAATGTCGATTTTGTACAAGCGCTGTTCTGATGTCACGAGACATATGCAATCTAGTAGTTTTTGATGCAACTTTTTTGTGAAATGTTTATATTTAATTTATTTAACGCAAGACTCTTATCACCGTTCTCTCCTCTTACAAGCGAGTGGATGGGGGTTTGTAATACAGCAGCTGTGGCCGGTGCTTCATGACTGGTTTAACCAAGAAGCACTGAACGGCTTTTAGAATAAAACACTCATTTTTCCACTTCCCGTCTCCTGTGTTATTGGGGTGGGGGGAGGGGGGGTAGAGAATGTGCATAAAAAAAAATAAAAAAAAAGGATCATTTCACCCAGAAACCAAGCAATGGTTATGACGTTCTTTAAAAAGTACTAAACTGGTTGTCCAAGTTATTCCCTACCCATGGGACCCCCACAATCACAAGAATGGGGGTCCACTGTCTCTCTGTTTGAATAGAGCAGTGGTCACACATGTCTGCTGCCACTACATCTCTAAGGGACTGCTGAAGGTAGCTAGGTGCTGTACTGGGCTAGCCTCATCAGTCCTGCTGGAACCCCGGGGGTTCACTTATCCCCTATTCTGTGGAGTGGTGGTCATGGGACAAGCCCTTTAATTCCCAGTGATACATCTGTGTTTCTGGACTACAGCACATTTATCTATGAGTTCATCACTTGACAGTGATGTCACTTTGACACTAGTGATGTTGTCCAGTGCCAAGTTCTATTGTTGTTGTTCTAATTATGGCAACTGGTCCCATTGACAATGCGTAACTAGCTTTTACATCTGGCAATTCATTTGAGAGAAGTAAAGTTAAAGGGATAGATCATACATACATCATCCAAATGGTAAGGGGTAACTTACTGATTGGTTAGCGTCCCACTGCTTGGACTGCCACTGATCTTAAGACCTGGGGTGACGCAACTCTCTATTTATTTGAATGGGAGCTGATAGAGGTAGTTGAGCGCTCACTCCTCCAGTCTTCACATTATCCACTGATCAGCAACATCACCAAAGGATAGGGGCTAATTTGCTCTAATTGGAATACTCCTTTGTTTACTTTTTTCAAAATGAATTACCAGATGTACCAAGCTAGTTGTGCATTGTCAATGGCAA
Organism: Leptodactylus fallax; assembly: GCA_947044405.1. Lineage (NCBI taxonomy): Eukaryota > Metazoa > Chordata > Amphibia > Anura > Leptodactylidae > Leptodactylus > Leptodactylus fallax. Next base: position 1,408,751 of record CAMRHE010000109.1, on the reverse strand, counting down.
GGTGTCCAAACACCTAGTGAATGTTTGCAGGACCAGCCAACCATGTGTGTGGAGTTGTCCCGAATCTTCCCTGCTTTTCCCTATATTTTGAGGAAAAGAATAATCTGCCTGTTGGATTTCAACATGTCCAGTTCTTTGTTCTCACAGGAGATAAGCTGATCCCCCTTCCCCACTGAGACCACATTTACATTGTAAAGGTGTATCCTTTTTATTACACATTGATTAACCTATATGTACAGAAAACTGGAAAATCAATTCTTGACACTTCCTGCCAGTTGTAAAGGTTTCAGCCGCCAAACCCTTAGCCTGAGACAACACAATGTGGAAAAGCTGCGGTTTTTTTTTTTTTGTTTTAACCAAACCCAAGAATGACTTCAAAAGGAGTGGGGGAAATGAAGGACATTTACTCCCTTCTGCTGAATCCACTTCTGCAGAATCTTCAACATTAAAAAAAAAAAAAAGTTTCACGCACTGTGTAGACTCAGGGGCCCCATTTGGTGCAACCACCATGAGGGAAAAAAGTGGCGTTTTACAGTCACAGCAAATCCCATCCTTGCTTTGCAGATATAAAATGCATAGGGGACACACAGCCATTTCCAAAACTGTTGCGGCTTTGGAAATTGCAGCATATCAATTATATCTACGGAAATGCCATATTCCTTATAGGTATAATTGAAGTAGAAAGTCCGCAGAGGAAACCTCTGCAAACTTTCTGTCCAAAGTGCTGCGGGAAGAACCACGATGTGTTGCTGCCGCGGTTTTTCCCGTGGTGTTTAGCTCTGCATGTGAGCCTTTAGATACCATGCTTGGTATTCTGCACATGGGTATTGTTAATGGTGATGCAGGGAAGAGATAACTAATGGCCCCATTTGCCACATAAAAGGCTAACCATATCATAAATAAGCAGTTTACAGCTTTAACAAGGTATAGTAATTTGACCCTGTCAGCTGATTTCTTTCCCATGAGAGAGCAGGATTTGATAGAGGTTGTGCTATATAGGGTTATATGATAGAGGGAGAGAAGCTGAGCTCTGTGATATATAGGATTATATGATAGAGGAGAGAAGCTGAGCTGTGTGATATATAGGGTTATATGATAGAGGAGAGAAGCTGAGCTCTGTGATATATAGGGTTATATGATAGAGGAGAGAAGCTGAGCTCTGTGATATATAGGTGTATATGATAGAGGGAGAGAAGCTGAGCTCTGTGATATATAGGATTATACAGGGCCGTTTAAACACATTGGTGGGCCCTGTGCAAAGGTTTCATAAGTGGGCACCTCATCACCACCACTTAGAAATACTTCACCTGCACAAATTAAAATGCCCCTTAGGGGTTCTCAAACAGTAAAATGCCTCCCTAGAGGCCCCATACGATATAATGCCCCTCATAATGTCCCCTTCCAGGTTGCCCCCCCCTGAATCATGTTACCCCCACAGTGTCATGTCCCACCCCCCAGGTTGTTCCCACAGTGTCATGTCCCTGAATCCCCAGCTTGCCCCCACAGTGTCATGTCCCCCCCAGCTTGCTCCCACAGTATCATGTCCACCCACAGTGTCATGTTTCCCCCACAGTTTCATGTTTCCCCCACAGTTTCATGTCCCCATCAAGTTGCTCCCTCAGTGTCATGTTTCCCCCCCCCCCCCACAGGTTGCCCCCATATTTTCATGTCCCCCTCCAGGTTACCTCCCCAGATTCATATCCCCCCACAGTGTCATGTGCCCTCCCCCCCCAAGTTGCCCCCACACTGTCATGTCCACCTCAGGTTGCTCCCACAATATCATGTTCCCACATTCTTCAGGTTGCACCCACAGTTTCATGTCCCCAACTGCATGTATCAAAGAAAAAAAAAAACACAAACAAACCATAATACTCACCTTTCCCCATTCCCCCGTTCACTCCTCTCTCTGGTCCTGGAGTCTTTAATGAGTAACAGGCGCGATGTAAGTGACGTCACTACATTGCGCCTCCTGCTCCCATGGCACCTGGTGCAAAGACAGTGGCCAGGTGGTGAAGCAGGGAGTGGATGGCTCCCTACTTCATCACTGGCTTCAACTCATTGGTGTCTTCCGGACGCCGATGAGTTGGTGCAGGACTGTCCCACTGTCCAAAAGGGGCCCCCGCAACCACAGCGCCTGGTGCAAGTGCACTGTTGACCCTATGGTTAAAGCGGCCAAGGGTTTATATGATAGAGGGAGAGAAGCTGAGCTTTGTGATATATAGGTTTATATGATAGAGGAGAGAAGCTGAGCTCTGTGATATATAGGGTTATATGATAGAGGAGAGAAGCTGAGCTCTGTTATATATAGGGTTATATGATAGAGGAGAGAAGCTGAACTCTGATATATAGGGTTATATGATAGTGGAGAGAAGCTGAGCTCTGTGATATATAGGGTTATATGATAGAGGAGAGAAGCTGAGCTCTGTGTTATATAGGGTTATATGATAGAGGAGAGAAGCTGAACTCTGATATATAGGGTTATATGATAGTGGAGAGAAGCTGAGCTCTGTGATATATAGGATTATATTATAGAGGGAGAGAAGCTGAGCTCTATGATATATAGGGTTATATGATAGAGGAGAGAAGCTGAGCTCTATGATATATAGGGTTATATGATAGAGGAGAGAAGCTGAGCTCTGTGATATATAGGATTATATTATAGAGGGAGAGAAGCTGAGCTCTGTTATATATAGGGTTATATGATAGAGGAGAGAAGCTGAGCTCTGTGATATATAGGGTTATATGATAGAGGAGAGAAGCTGAGCTCTGTGATATATAGGGTTATATGATAGAGGAGAGAAGCTGAGCTATGTGATATATAGGGTTATATGATAGAGGGAGAGAAGCTGAGCTATGTGATATATAGGGTTATATGATAGAGGAGAGAAGCTGAGCTCTGTGTTATATAGGGTTATATGATAGAGGGAGAGAAGCTGAGCTATGTGATATATAGGGTTATATGATAGAGGAGAGAAGCTGAACTCTGTGATATATAGGGTTATATGATAGTGGAGAGAAGCTGAGCTCTGTGATATATAGGATTATATGATAGAGGAGAGAAGCTGAGCTATGTGATATATAGGGTTATATGATAGAGGAGAGAAGCTGAGCTCTGATCTATAGCATAGAGTGAGAGAAGCTGAGCTATGTGATATATAGGGTTATATGATAGAGGAGAGAAGCTGAGCTCTGATCTATAGCATAGAGTGAGAGAAGCTAAGCTTTGTGATATATAGGTTTACATGATTTGGATCAGAATTTGTAAGTAAAAAAAAAAAAAAAAAAGTAAATCCTTCCACAACTCCAAGGACGGATAGTGAGAGTCCTGCAGGTCCTGCCCACACATAGTTATTGATAGCTCTCCCTGTATCCGTGTGCACAGAAGGCTGTCAATCACTGTGTGCAGGTAGGGTGAGCAGGACTCTCGCCGTCTGTCCTAGTAGTCCTGGCAGTATTAACTCTACTCTTTACGCAAATTTTTTTTCCATCTCAGTTTGTTAATATAACAGGAATATGATACGTAGTGATCGCCATAATACCAAGGCCAGATATTGTGTGTGTTAAAGTCTCTACCAACATAGAACTGTTTCGTTCTCTTATATCATTGGTGAATGATCTTATTGCTTCTGATTTTATAGATTGCAATATCAGACAATGATTTAACCCATGGCTAGCTCTGTTGCGGTATAAACCATCATGATACATAATGTTACTTGTCATGGTTACAGTATAGCAAATACATTGGTGATTTTGTATTAAGAAATCATTCTTAGACAAGACAGTATTAGAAAAGCAGAAAAAAGATTTATTATGACAGATCATATTGAATGGGGATTTGTACAGTGAAATCATTTGTAAGATTATGGGATTTTATACAGAGGTGAAAAGGGGCTTCTCGGCTGCAACCTAGGATAAGTATGCATTCATGTTAACCACCCCATATGTGAATTACTGAGAGCATCACCACGTCTCCCGCTGCAGCAGCTCTATTAACACCTTTACCTGGCATCAAGGGAGGATCGTACTGTTCAACAATCTTTTGCAACCCAAGAGAAGCTAAGGGGTTAAATGGGTTTTCCAGGACTATGATATGAAGCTCCACTTCATCTTATCAGGCAGTAATATCACATCCATTGGTCACATGGCCATGCTGCAGCTCAGTCCCACTCAAATGAATGAAGCAGAGCTGCAGTTCCATGCACTGCCACTATGCAATGTATGGGGCTGTACTTGGTAAGTAGTGAAGAGGTTGCAGCACTCAATATCATGGTTCTGGATAACCCCTTTAAATTGAAGATGGATGGTTGGGGGGGCTACCAACCACTATTTCTACGCATAAAGGCATGGCCTTTGACTGGACAGTGCATCTCAATAAAGGTCAGGGGTCCAACAGTGATGTCGCATGGACCCACAGCCTTGAAGCCACACTTGGAGTAAAAAGGAACCAAAAAATCTTCACACATGAGCACGGCCCGTCGTGCAAAAGGCAGGCAACGCAGGTACTGGAGGTAACGCCACAGAAGGATGGAGCCCTTACCCTGCTGCCGGAATGTGCGGTGTACAGCAAGGACGTGGATGTGGACTGATGATCCATGCGGCTTGTGCAAGGTGAGGGCGTCCTAGAGAGAGACAACAGTTATAAGCGACATAACCAGTGAGCTAAAATTGCATTTGCTACATAAATTTGCTACAAATATACTGCTGTTTGACAAATTTGACTCTGCTACATCTGTGTATTAAAGGGAACCTGTCACCTTAAAAATGTAGTCCAAAATGAGATGAGTAGATTGATATATACTATATATTTGAGGGACAAGATTCTGTAAAACTAGTAATATATTTATTTAAATCTCTGATCTCTCTGGGCTTAGGAGTCCAGTGGGTGGTCCTACTTCATGACTAACTGTTATCTCTACACACTCCCGTAGGGAAGTTGGTCAATCACTGAGTGGACCGCCTCCTGGGCTCCTAAATCCAAAATCCAGTTATCTATTAATAATTGACAAGTTATACTGATATTTTTCCCCCATAAATCTATGTATCCCATAGAACTTTCTGTGTGCAATTTCTATTACCTGGTTGAGCTTGTCCTGATCCCATAATGACCCAATGATAAATGCCACAAGTCGTCCCTCTTCAAACCAGCCAAGCGACAGCTCTGGACAAAGGGTCAAAAACTGTCTGACCTCGTCCAGATGGAGAGGACATTCCCCCGATACAGAAATGAAGGCTGTGAGAATATAGAAAGACATCAGAGAAGATTAAAATTAGAATTATCTCTGTCCGGATATATAAACTAAGCTGAAAACATGAAGACAGAACAAGCAATTACAATATATGTTACATAAAGATGCCCCAGGATATCAATAATGTTTATTTTCATCCCTCAATGTCCTTACTAAAATCCTCGGCCCAACTTTGTATAGAATAAAGTTCCTCTGGAGAAGTAAGTCTTACATGGGTTCCCCTACCCAATAGCAAAGAGAATGGAACCACCCATGACTGGGCCCCATGGCAGCATCATGGACCTATTGGTACAATTGTGGAGTCTGCAGAAAATCCAATGTGAATTGTGTCCTGGCAGATCCCACCAAAATTGGGTACATTTTCCAACAATTTTATTTAATGCCTCTTAAACTCTTCTATCATTGTGTTTCTACTACACTTTTAGCATATGGACTGGGAAATTTCCTGGTATATACATTAAATGGATCCATTATATAGACGGACACCAAGGACTGTGCTTTTCTCCTCTACTATTCAGCGGTATTTGTGATATACATTTTTATATGGATCCCTATGGATAATGGATGCCGCCATTTGGCATCAGTTTATTTAACATAAGACAGAATACATCATATTGTTACATCTCTCCTTACCTTCTCTTTCTATCTCAAACACACTGACGGCATCTTCTGGGGAAAGACAGCGAAACTCACTGGCAGGAAGTGTGTGGCGTCTCTGCTGGCGTGGTGATCGAATGTGGACTGGCCTCATGAAAGGTGATGCATTCAACACAGACATGGCAGGACCTGGGTCTCTATGGCCCTGTACCAATACCAAGTCCTGTTGGAAATAAAGAGGCATCTGTCAGCATCACTTATAAATACCGTGCCAATGACTCACCCAGCAAAGGGCACTAATAGTGTCAGAATGGTGGCACATCCCATCCATTTAGGTGTCCATTGTCCCCTATGAATATTCACGTACATTCATACCCTATAATTGAGGTTTAGATACATTTTGTAACGTCATAAAAGAAGGATTTATCAGTGTTTTTTCCCCCTAAATTTACCTACTCCAGTAGATACAATATATACAAAAGTTACGTTTTTATTCAGTCCACTTGAAAATATACAGAGGTTGTCACCAAAAAAAAAATTGAAATGGTAAAAAAAAATAATAAAAGGAATTCTCACAATTGATCCCCCCCCCCCCCCAGTACTAGTCTATACCAGTATTTTATTGATGCTGCTTCCCAATCCCCCTGACATACACACGTGGGTGCTGTACTGGTGAGCCATCAATGGCCGCAGTGGTGGCTCTCTATGTATTTATTTTTAGAGTACCATTAATTCCATGGTGCTTTATATATGAAAGTACAATAAACATAGTGACCAAATGTTACAGTGGGAGAGAGGACCCTGCCCACAAGAGCTTACAATCTACAAGGGGGAAGGAGATATTTGGGTGGAAGCTATTCATATGGTGGTGTGGTGGAATGAAGCAGGGTTGTTGAAGGTTGCAGGCTTTCCTAAAGAGGGGGTCTTCAGTTTGCTCTTGTAGGTAGTTGTGGGGGACAGTCGTATGTATCATGGCAGTGAGTTCCAGAGTATGGGGATGCACAGGAGAAATCTTGGAGGAAGAAGTGCGAAGAACAGACAAGAGTAGAGTGAAAAAGGAGGGCTTGTGAGGATTGGAGGTTACATGCAGGGAGGTATCGAGAGATTAGGTCATGGAGGGGACATGTTGTGGACAGCCTTGTATGTCAGCGTTAAAATTTTAAACTCTAAGGGCGATGTGAAGTGGCAGTGAAGGGATTGGCAAAGGATAGAGGTGGATTAGCCAGGCAGAAGACTTGAGGGTGGACTGGAGGGGGGCAAGAGCATGATGGTAGATGATGAGGGTATGGATTAGGATTTTTGTACAATGGGCAGATTCAATAAATGTTTTTGAGTTGGAGGCGGCAGGGGCTGTTGAGGGCTTGGATGAGTATTTACAGGACAGGGCAGAATCCAAAGTTACCTTGAAGCAGCAGGCTTGTGGAATTGGGTTAAGTGTGGCACTAGGACATACAGACCATCAGGGACCAGAAAGCAGTGGAACTACAGTACTAGGGGATTGGTAAAATGAGCAGAACTCCTTTTATTATTTTATACTGTATATTATTTTATCTTAACCATTTTGTTGCTGACTGAACAAAAAGTAGTATGTTTTTTTTTTTAACCACAGAATGGTATTGAAGTATGTGGGTGCAATTATAGGGGCCCCCGCTGATTAAGGGGCCGCAGTTGCAACTGAACTTTGTGACTACATCCCAATTTTTCCTGCACAGAAATGTTCCCAGCAACCTGCTGTCCAAGATATTGTAACAGGGCTCCTGTCACTTAAATGGTGCTGCAAACAAAAAGTGATCTGCACTGTCAAACAATATGAGCAAGAAATAGAGGTGCGCCTTGCTGTGGCTGCAATACAAATGCAAACACAAAAAGTTGCAACAACCCTCCTAGAACAAAGAGCATTACTGCAAATAACAACTGCATATAAGGATACATGACAATGAGGTTCTTGGGTTTTATATTTTGATCAAACTGTAACTGTAAACCCACCTGCAGTGGAGTAACTAGGAATGGCTGGACCCCAAGGCGAACATTTGACAGGCTCTGTGGCAGCCGCTACCGCTGCTACCCCAGTAGTTACGCCCCTGCCCACCTGTGAGCTAATACCAAGTACCGCATTGTCATGTATTCTTCTATACAGTATATACAGTAGGTATTTGCAGTAATGCTTGTGGTGCTAGCAGGGTGCTGTTGTAACTTTTTGTGTTCTCATTTGTTTTACATCCACAGCAATGTGCACCTACATTTTTTTGTTCACATTGTTTGGCAGTGCTGACCAACTTTTGTGTGTTTGTTGCATTGAACTCCATTTTTGGTTCGTGCACGCCACCCATCTGTCCAAGGCCTTGGACCTGGGGTACATGGATCTGAGGTTCTATGGTGGATATTATAGATAATAGATATGAGGTATATAGATACAGTAGAGACAGTTCTAGGGGGTGCAGCAGTAGCAGTACCTACCAAGCCCTGGCCCTACCAGGCCCTGGACCCTGAGGGGGACCCAAAGGTCCTCCTGCCACACAAATTATACCATTATTCTAAATGGCATAATATATAGATATGAGACAGATAGATGGATTAGATTATAGATGATAGATAGATAGATAGATAGATAGATAGATAGATTAAATTTTAAGTAACAGATAGATATGAGACAGACAGATAGATAGATAGATAGATAGATAGATAGATAGATAGATAGATAGACAGACAGACAGACAGACAGACAGACAGATAGATAGATAGATAGATAGATAGATAGATAGATAGATAGATAGATAGATAGAAAAAGGTGAGGGGTACTGCCTTTTTCTTGGTTTTGCATATAGTGGAGCTTTCCCAGTCAAGGATCCAAGGCCTTATACCCAAGTATTTAGTGTGGTGCTGCTGTGGACTTTCTATTTATGATAGATAGATAGATAGATAGATAGATAGATAGATAGATAGATAGATATGAGAGAGAGATAGATATGAGAGAGAGATGCATAGAAAAATATATATGAGGATAGAGATAGATGATAGATAGATAGATAGATAGATAGATAGATAGATAGATAGATAGAGTAATTTAAAGAGGACCTGTCATGTCCTCATGCACATGCAGTTTTATATACCGCTAGAAAGCCGAAATTCATAAAAGTTAGAAATTCATAAAAGTCAGCTTTTCCGTTATGTGCCCGGGGCTGGAGATGTCGGTGCCGTTAGACTGTCAGAAGGGCGTTCCTGACAGTCTAACTGGGCTATAAGGAAGGCCTTCCCTGAAAGTACTCATTCATAGCTCTGTACTGTCAGAGGGGGCCTTCCTTACCGCCCAGCGATGACGCTGAGCTGTGAGGAACGCCCCCACCCCTAGTACAAGTCTATGGATGAGTACTGTCAGGAAAGCCCATCTGACAGTGGGCAGAGATCGGTGCCGAAAATAATGGCATCGATATCTCCAGCCCCAGGGCACATTACTGGAAAGCCAACAGCGCGCTGAATTCAGCGGACTGTCGGCTTTCTAGTGGTATATAAAAGCGCATGTGCATGAGGACGTGAATGGTCCTCTTTAAAGTATTTTATTTCAAAAATATGAAAACTTTTCATTACCCAAGTCATGTAAATGAAAATGTATATAAAAGCAAGTTGCGTTGAGTATTAGTACCTTTACTCACACCCTGTGCAGCACAAGCACAGTATGTTATAGTATATATCGTATATAGTTATATGATAGGACACATAATCCTGGATGATCACAGATCTACATCATATTATTGTAGTGCATGTGTGAGGTCCTCCTTACCTGTAGATGACTTCTTGGTTTGCTCTACAAGAACAGCACTGCTCTGAAATAACACAATACAAAGAGTATAATATGTTATATTTCTGTTCTATTACCATTGTATACATTTAAGACAGGAAAGTGATCAGCGGCTTTGTCTTCAAGGATTAGCCAATTATCTTAAGAAAGCTTTCATGTATACTTGTAAGCTAACGTCTGTGCCTTCATAGAGGACGCAGGAAACAAGCCTCTTATAGATATAATGTAGCTGAATCTATTATGCACAGTGAGACAAAGGTATGTGTTACCTACATGAAAATTACTGTAATGGAGAAGGAAAACTATTTTGAAAAATATTTTAGAACCCCTTTGTTCTGTATAAAAAAATGTGAAAAACAGACGATTTGCTTTTTTTTTTTTTACACTTGTAAAACATACACTTATGTGCAAACATAAAAATGTATGATGTATGATACTATGTATCCCCTAAAAAAGATGCAAAAATTATTTGAATAACCCGAACGAAAAAAAGTTATAGTCTTCAAAAGCACATACACCAAAAAACGTTAAAATATGTCCAGTCATGAAGTGGTTAAAGGAACATTTTGTGTACCAGGGGTGGCATGTGATTATACAGAACATGGAACATGAGTCTGCCCATGTTTTTAGACTCTTATAGAAAAGGGATGTCATTGTGAGTCTTCTTCACTGATCTACAAGCCTTGGCTTTGACACTGCTAGTAAATTCATCTTACAAGACTAGAAATGTTAGCAATAGGAATTTTCTGTAGTACAGAGCACTGATCTGTTACTTGAGAGTCTCTCACTGACTGTCTACATGCTGAGAGTTGTAGTTTAGCAACAAGCGTAAAGCTATAGACTACAGTCCATGTGCACTGGTCAACATGAATATGTAGGCCGATAGAAATAAAGGCATCTTAAAGTGTAAAATCTTGTGCACCATGTGAGTTATGGGATTATCTCACCTCAACAATCCTTTTCTATGTCTGTAAAAGGGCATTTACATGCTATAGGGAGGAGATCCCTCTCTTGGTGTCGCCTTCTATGATACAGATTGGAGATCCACCATCAAGGTTGGACCTGATGGTTTTCTTTTAACCTCATCTATGTAGGATGGTTTTTGCCCAGATGGCAGTTTTGCAAAAATTTCTGCGACAAACATGCAGCATATGTATTTACCCTACTGACATATTTTCCCTTTACCCAAGGGCACCCCTCCTGAGCAAACTTTTCTGTTTGCTGTTGGTCTGTAAAGCTGAATCTGAAAAGATCAGCTGACAACTTTGTACCCTTAGGCTCTATGTACACATTTGTAATTTTTTGTATCCTATGTGGGGGCCATGAGCCCGCGTTGCCAAACTCAGGTCCATTTTGCGGTCTGGGTTCATTCCTTCAAGTGTATGGATCTGTGGAGAATAGGGATGGCACACAGTATAGGTCATCATCAGTATCTGATCTATGGGGGTCTGACACCGAGCTCCCACACAGATACGCTAAGCCAGCTGCCTCTGGTCACTGGAAACTACAGCAGTGGACGGGGGCTGGAAGCACTCTGCTCCCATTCAAGTAATAGGAGCGGCACTGCAATTTACTGCTACACAGTGGACAAAGCTGCGGCTCTACTCCTATTAGCTTCCAGCACCTGGATGCAACCGGGTCAGTGGATTTTTGTGGGGTCCGGGTGCTGGACCCTCACAGATCCGATACTGTGGATAGGTCATCAGTTTCAAAAAGGCATTTGGGGTTGTAAATTCCCTTTAGGCTAAAGCCCCAAGTTGCGGAAATGCAGCTTTTTTTGTTGCAGATTTTGTTGCGGTTTTTGAGCTAAAGCCATGAGTGGATTGAGCAGAAGGTAGAAGGATAAGTGCTTGTTATATATTTCCCATTCTTTTTGTAGCCATTTTTGGATTTGGCTCAAAAAACCACAACAAAATCTGCAACAAAAAAAGCTGCGTTTCCACAACGTGGGGCCTCAGCCTTAAGGAGGTAATCCATGATGTGACTGCCCCCTTTAATTCTAAACCTGGCTATACACATACAGATAGTCATCCTTCAAATACAAGGATATGTTTATTGCCTTTCCCTTAGACATGCGTGTGCTAAATGTGCATGGGTTCTGGGGATAGACATACTGCTGCTAGGAGTTTATCTCCTGATAAGATGGATGCTGTCGGAGGAAAGTTCGGATGTCCCAATTTACTTCAGATTTGACAAAATTTGGCTTTTTACACATATGGACACTCATACAGGCACTGCATATTGGACACCCCCTCTTATTATTTAGTAAAATTTCTCAAGAATCAAAGGAGTCTTCGGTAAAATCCTCCAATAAACAATCAAAACCTGCCAGTTTTTCTAGAAAAATCCATAGCAAATATCACGCCACAATTATCTATAAAGGCAGTCAGCTAAAAATACTTATTTCAGAATCAGCCCTATGAATAAAACATCTGAATGAATGAATGAAAATGGAAAGCATGAACATTGCCACTCAGGGGGGACATGAACCAACCCACACTTACAATAATTGTCTAAACAACCCTACACAGCATGAATTATTGAGCGGACTGCATGTGAGAAACAGACGTCAGAAGTGGAGTCGTCCTATTAATCTAATTGCTATGTGTTAATTGTGGAGGAGAGGACTGTAAATGAGCACTTACAGGGAGAGAAAGCGCCAGAGGAAATATGTTAAAAGGTAGTGCAAGTGTCTAGAAAATGAAATCAGAAATTAAAAATAAAAACTTTAAAAAAGTTGCAGAGCTGAGCTTGCAAAAGTAGCAGCGGTAGTTTGTTACTAGGTGCTGCTTACATTTACATCACAACATACAGTATATGTAGGTATGTAAAGTAAGTATACAAAGGTGTAACAATGAGCAACCCCGTTGACAAATTCAGCGCTGCTACACCAGTATATACACAAAGAAAATTCATCTTGACCAACAAGATTTAGAAAAACCACCCGTCCTGCAAATAGGACTCTTCATTAAAGGTACCATGCCATATGGATCCATATGTGACATGAGTGTCAGCAAGTTGATATTATACAATAGGTCCTGATAATTTTAGATGGGAAGCAATGAAAATTTTAAGGAAATCACAGTTTCTCCTTATTACTCACCTCTGTTCAGCACTGACCTTGGTGGACAGCTCCCAAGTGGGGTCAAGAAGAAGCTAAGGAAGCCAGGAGCCTGCAGTTCAGTAGGTGTGAGTCCTCTGATCTCCTGAGCTGCCTGCTTATGATCACATCTTCTGAATTAAGTTGTTTATCACTCACGTGACAGGTCTATAAAGGGTTTAAGATTTCTCCGCCGACTGGCAGGCAATGAGAAGCCGTCACTCCTCTCTGCCAAGACTCCTTGGTTTAAATTAGCTGGCAGATCTTTGTCTTATTGTGGGTATAGAAAGCTACAAATCCTTAAGATTTTTATGTGTTTTTAGATTATTTATGATCTGGTTTATAATGGATGGAACATGCTTGTATTGACTTTGTTGTTTGTAACTGGAAACCATCAACAAGCAGGCAAGCGGATCATATTATGGCTTTACATTAGTTATGATTGATATGACTAATAGTTCAGTTGAGTTCTTTAAAATGGTATTTGGGTTATTACAAGTTATCCCCTATCCACAGGATTGATGGTACCAGCCTGATCGCAGGGATCTGACTGGTGGGACCCCTGGAATCATTAGAACGGTGGTCCTAGAGTCCCCTGGGTGAATTGAGTGGTAGTGTGCATGTAAGACCACCACTCCATTTACTTTGATGGGCTGATATAGAATACAGTGCTCCATCAGTCTCATAGAAGTGAATGGAGTAGTGGTCACACAGGGGACTCCAGGACCCCCATTCTTGTGATAACTGCGGGTACCCCCACCAATCAGACACTTATGGATGTGGATGGGTAATAAGTGTTGGTACTGGTAAAACTCCTTTAATACATAATATCCTGATGCTTGTTATTTGATGATCATCCTTAGGATAGGTCATCAACTAAAGATCACAGGGGTCCGACACCCGGGCCTCCAGCCTATCAGCTGCTTGTAGAGGCTGCAGCATTTAGGTGAGTGCTGCAGACTTTTCAGTACTTACCAGGCACAGTGCCATACCTTTATACATCGGCTCTGCTTGGTATCGTAGTTCAGCCCTATTCACTTGAATGGGATTGAGCTATGATCAGGTCATGTGACCAATGAACATGACATCACTCAGGGAGCACCACTGCCACTTCAGACACCTGATCTGCGGGGGTCCCAGGTGTCGTTCCCTCATGGATCTTTATGTTTAATCAAATTTATTAAAGTTTTATAATAAGAACAGAAAAAAGAAAAGGGAGAGGGGTACAATGCTATGACATCAATATCAGATTAAACAATAACGGAGGGGGCACGCAGGCCACCTTATTAATGGATAAGGCACAGTAAGGAAAGTTTGGGTAAAAAGGCCAACGAAGCCCGCTACAACAGGATCAGAAATAAATGACACAATGACAACTAAAACGACTATAACTTTAGGTGGGCGATAGCTAAAAAAAACAAAAAAACCTAAAAGGTCAACTGTAAAGAGCTACCGCAGGGCCACCCACCTAACAATAAATTAAAACAATCGTCAATAGGAAAGGGACCAAAAGGGGAACACAGGTGTACAAGACATATGAGACCTAGGACACGACAAGAGCAGGGGAGGGACACAGGAGGGAGGAGGTAGGAGATGGAACGGAAGGGAAAATTTAGAAATGGAGAGCAGCCAGACACTGCACCAACAGAAAAACAGAACAACCCCAAGTCAAGAAAAAAAAAGAGAGAAACTCAGAGGACTCCTGAAACCCCACCCACGGCCGCCAGAGGGACTCAAATTTGGAGGGGTCGGGTGAGTCCTCAGCCACCAGGGCCTCCATTCTCCTAATAAGGAGAAGCTCCTGAAGGAACTCCGCCAGGGTAGGCACAGCAGTGCTACGCCAATGCCTGGGGATAACTGTTCTGGCAGCGGTGAGGAAGTGTCGCAAAAGGTCCCTTTTAACGGCAGAGACCCTCCCCGGTATAATAGAGAGAAGTGCGAGCTGGGGTGAAGGCGTAACAGATCTGCCACTCACTTTGGCATAAAGATCAAAGACGGCATCCCAAAAGGGTTTAAGGGCCACGCATTCCCACCAGATATGGTATAAGGTACCTTTTTCGAAACCACAGCGCCAACACCGGTCAGAGACGCCAGGGTAGATCCTATGTAAGAGGTCAGGACAGCGGTACCAGCGGGTCAGTATTTTGTAATTCTTTTCCTGCGCACCACAGGACAGCGGGAGTTTGTGTGTGTATAGGTAGGATTTATCCCAGTCGGCAGTAGAGAGGCGAGTACCGAGGTCAGACTCCCAGGGGCCAATGTAGGAGGGAGGCCCAGGTGTAGCGTCTTGGAGGAGAATGCCGTAAAGAACAGAGAGGGCGCGCGGAGTGGTGTCAGTCTGGGAGAGGGCAAGCTCCAGGTCAGTTAAAGAGGATGAGAGCGTAGGGAGCAGGGAAAACCTGCGGATGAAGGTAGTGAGCTGGCCATGTTCCAACCAGGACAAACGGAGATTGGGATGAGAGGCTTGCAATTGTGACAGAGGAGAAGTGCCATCCATGACCTGATACAAACGAACATCATCCCTAGCCAACCAGCAAAGAAATCTGTCGGCGGAGCAACCCGGTGGGAACATGGGATTTCGGAACAGAGGGCTGAGAGGACCCGGGACCCTGGCTATGCGACCACCTACGCTTACGGAATCCCAGGTCTTGAGGGAATGAGAGGATAAAATGGAGTGTCTAATAATACTGGGGCGAAAGTGAGACGGAACCCACGGCAGGGAGGGGAGATGAGCTGACAGCAAGTCGGCCTCTATAGAGACCCACTACTTGTCCGCCCCGCGATAGCGCCAGTCAAAAAGGCGCAACAGTACTGTCGCGCGATAGTATATTCTAGGGTCGGGCAAGCCCGCACCACCGCGATGTCTACGGCGTGTCAATGTCCGGAAGCGTAACCTGCTTCGTGATGCTCCCCACACAAATCTCCCAAACAAAGTCTGGGCGCGAACAAAAAAGGAGCGTGGTATTGGAATGGACAGAGCTTGAAACACATATAATAACCGAGGCATGACATCCATTTTTAGCGTGTTGATACGACCAAACCATGAGAGCATGAGGGAACCATATTTACGCAGATCTGTCGAAAGGGATTCAAGGAACGGTAAGTAATTAAGGCCGTAGAGAAGGGAGAGGTCTGAAGGGATGTGAATCCCGAGATATTTAATGGAAGTGCAGTGCCATTTGAAGGGGAATTCATTTGCGAGGAGGGCTGCTTCTGCTGGGGGCAAGGTGATATTGAGGGCCTCACTCAGAGAGATTTACCTTGAAATTACTCAGGTGGCCAAAGCGACGGAACTCACGCAGGATGGCCGGAAAGGAAACGCGCGGCTGAGAGATGTATAAGAGGAGGTCGTCGGCGTATAAAGCCGTTTTGACCTGGCGGTTGCCCATCTGCACGCCATGGACACTAGTACAATTCCGTAAGGCAGTCGCTAGATGTTCCATGACCAGTGCATATAAAAGAGGAGACAGGGGACAACCCTGTCGCGTGCCATTCCGGACCGGAAAGGAGTTGGAGAGGAGCCCGTTAACCCGCACCCGTGCCGACGCGTCGCCATAGAGAGAAAGCACCTTACTCAGGTACCCTGAGCCAACTCCAATTTGCTGGAGTGTGGCCCGCAGGAAGCCCCAATGTACACGGTCAAACGCTTTTTCAGCGTCCACCGAGAGCAAGCACATGGGGGTATCAGTAACGCGGGCCACGGAGATCGCCAAGAGCGTCTTGCAAATATTATCCCTGGCCTCGTGGCCTGAAATAAAGCCAACCTGGTCAGTGTGAACCAGGCCCGGCATCAAAGGGGACAGTCGGTTAGCCAGCAATTTGGCAAATAGCTTAATGTCAATGTTGAGCAGGGAAATTGGGCGATAGCTGGCGCAACTGGACGGATCTTTCCCAGGTTTGGGGAGGACAGTGATAAGGGCTGATAAGGATTGGGAGGCAAACGGAGTTGTGTCATCAATACTATTAAAGACACGGGCCATTATTGGAGAGAGGAGGTCTCGGAAGGACTTATAAAATCTGGGGGTAAACCCGTCAGGGCCCGGGGATTTGCCCGAGGGAGAAGATTGAATGACAAGGGAGACCTCCTCTTCGGAAAAAGGGTCATCAAGAAGCGCTCTATCCGAGGGAGCGATGGTGGGGAGAGAGGTCTCGTCGATGTATTCCCTGATTTTCTCATGAAGAGAGTCCGGGGGAAGATCAGCATATTGTCCCCGAATATTATAGAGGTCGTGGTAAAAGGAGCGGAATGCCTCTGCTATGTCTGCTGGGTTATGGACCGATCTCCCAGTGCCTTTATTAATCCGAGGAATGTACGTAGAAGTGTTGCGAGGATGTAGGCGACGCGCGAGAAGACGACTGCACTTATCCGCAAACTCATAGTAATGCTTCCGAACATGGTCACGGAAAAGCATAGACACCTCGTCCAGGTGGGCTCGGAGCTCCTCTCTAGCATTGAGGAGCTCCGAGAAGTCTGCCTGAGAGCAAGACCGTTTATGCAGCACTTCAAGGGAATGGATCTTGGCTAACTGCGCAGAGACCCAGGCCGCCCGCTCCTTTTTAAGGCGCGCACCATGTTTAATCAAGACTCCCCCGGACCACGCATTTTAACGCTTCCCATTGAAGAGGGGGTGATGTAGAGTCCCGGGCATGATCAAGGCCAAAGTTCCTGATCGCAGCGCGGACGTCCTCCCGGCATGTGGTATCTTTTAAAAGGCTATCGTTTAGACGCCAGGTAAAAGGACGGCGTGCGAGTCCCGGAATCTCCAGTGACAAAAATACAGGCGAATGGTCCGACCAAAGGGCGGAACCAATCTGCCCCGTGGGGGCCCAAGAGAGAGCATGATGGCTGATCAAGAAAAAGTCAATGCGGCTATAGGAGTTGTGCGCAGGGGAGTGATACGTATAGTCTCGCTCATTAGGATGCAGGATGCACCACACGTCGACCAACTGGGAGTTATGGAGGGCAGTCTTAAGGCTACGCAGATGAGACTGAGAATGGGGGGGGCGGGATGGGGTAGAGTCAATCAAAGGATCCAATACAAAGTTAAAGTCACCCCCGAGAATCATGACCCCCTCGCCAAAATCAGAAAGTTTGCCGACCAGGTCCCTACAATACCGCAATTGTCCCTGATTAGGGAGGTAGCAACCTGCTATGGTGAGAACTGTACCCGCGATGCGCAATTTAAGAAAAACAAATCTGCCCTCAGGGTCAATCAGGGTGTCCATTACCTCGTGATGCAGAGACCTATGCAAAGCAATAGATACTCCCTTGGACTTGGCGGCCGGGTTGACGCTGTGGAACCAAACGGGGAAATGGCGGTTGCGGATATCCGGTACGTGACCTTCCTTGAAGTGCGTCTCCTGTAGGATAAGGATATGAGAATGCTTTTTATGAAGTTGGTACAAAATCTGGCTGCGTTTTTGTGGGATGTTAAGTCCCCCGTACATTCAGTGTGCAAATATTCAGGGTAGACATAGCTAAACAGGGAGGGGGAGGGGAGACACACTTAGGTAAGGGAAAAACTGACGCAAACTATCACAAATTAACACAGCTATGAAACAAAGTCTTAACTGACTAAACAGTAAGGTGGTGGGGTGAACCACCACCGAACCAGGTGGGGAAAAGGCAAACAATGCCAAAACACGTGCTACACAGTAGCACGGAGACCCCGGTGGGGAACGAGCTTTCCAAAGAGGAGCTGCTCCCCCCCAGACCCCCGGGCCACGCCACTGTAAAGATAACTGTAGTAACAAAATAAGCTGACCGAGAAAAACAATATGCATAAACATAAATGAAAAAAGAAGAAAAGAGGGGAGAGGGAAGGAAGGGTAAGAGAAGAGAAAAAAAAAAAATAAAATGAGGGGGGGAGGGAAAAGAAGAAGGGAGGAAAAATAATAACAATACTCATACTCACTGCCCCACAAGGGGGCGGACGCGAACCCCTAGGGGTTACGGAGAGACTTTCTCACTGGCATGTAAAAGGAACAGTTCAGTGTTCAAGTTGGAAGGGCTTGACGTTCCCGCGTCAGTGCTGTAGGTGTGGAAGCTCGGTCGCGTCGGCGGCGTCTGGAACGGCGCTGAGACTGTGCTGGTTGGGCTGGTTCTGAGGAGCCAGGTAGCAGTGGCCAATCCAAGATCTGTACCGTAGGAAGACCAAGAGCAGCTGTGAAGGCAGGAACATCGTCTGGACGAGACAGGGAAATGATGCGGCCATCCCGCCGGACCTGCAGGCGGAAGGGGAATCCCCAGGAGTACGGGATCTGGTGATGGATCAGGAGGTCCAGAAGAGGCTTCAAGGCACGCCGTCTAGCAAGAGTGAGTCTGGACAGGTCCGGGAGCAAGCTGATGGGAGCGTCCTGGAAAACCACTTGGCGGGTGTCCCTGGCCTTCCGCATAATGGCCTCCTTGAGCTGGTATCTGTGCACCCGGCAGATGACGTCTCTAGGGTTAGCAGAGTCCAGAGGGCGTGGGCCCAAAGAGCGGTGCGCCCGGTCCAACTCGAGTGGAGAGTCAGGGGGGACCCCCAAGAGGGAGTTAAAGATGCCACGTAGAGTGGCGTGCAATTGCTGGGGTTCAATGACTTCAGGGAGGCCCCGTACCCTGATGTTATTCCGTCTGTTCCTGTTCTCGAGGTCATCCATGAGGTCTGTCAGATGGTGCAATTGATGAGTATGAGACAGCAATATGGAGTCATGGGTAGATAACTGGGTAGAAAACGAAGTGGCGGAGGCCTCCAAGGTATCCACTCTTCCCTCTAGTGATTATACCGTGGCACGGACAGCTGACAGTTCTGTTTTGTATGACTGCTCCAGGCGCGCCACATATTCCTCCATGTCAGACTTTGTAGGGATGGCACGTAGATGGGCGCTCAATTGACGCAGTTCAGCCAGGGTGTCGGAGGAAGCACCAGAGAAGGAAGGTGCACAGGTTGCAATAGTCCCAGTGAGGTCTCCCGCACTCTGACCAGCAGAGGTGGGGGCTGTGACAGGAGTTGTTAACAGAGGAACATGAGGCAGGTACGGGGCCGCCGAGGCTGATAACTGGCTCAGAGGGGCCGTGGTGGTATCCAGACAAGGGCTATGGAAGGTAGGGACGCCCAGTGGAGATGTGGCCAACTGTGACCCAGTGCCAGGAGGAGCTAACAGAGGGGCCTGCAGCACAGGCTTCAGCGCTGTAGTGGGAGTGGAGAAGGCCACAGGCCAGGGTAAATTAGGTGCCTCCCTACCTCTGGCTGGGTCCAGGAGAGAGCGCTGCAGCGGTACATTGGTGGCAGTGGAGCACTGGTGTCCGGAGGATGCGGGGGACGGCGGTAGCGACGGCCAGTCCTGCCCCGCGGTAACTGTTAGGGGAGAAGCGGGGGCTGAGCGGAGCTCAGACTCCCGCACGGTCCAAGGCTCCGGGGGGCTGATGGAGCAGGCCCCAGTTACCAGTAGAGGCCGGGGCGCCGCTATGTCAGGAGCTGCGGCGGCCGCCGGCTGCGAACCGGCGGGGGTGCCGCTTGAGGAGGCGGCGACGTCAGGCGCCATTTTGGAGGGCGCACGATGTAGGCCGGGAGCTGGGCCCTGCAGGAATTTATCCATAGTGGACTCCGTGGAGGCCCCAGGAGGGATAGAAGTCGATCTAGAGGGGATCCGCCGGGACTTGCCCATAACTCTGGGGGCAGAAAACGATCCGGTCAGCTGGATCAGCGTCGGTCCGGGTAAGTCGGGGAAGGAGCTGAGGAAGACACAGCCTCACTCCTCCATAGCCAGGCCACGCCCCCCCCCTCATGGATCTTTAATTGATTGGTCATCAATTTAAAAGTCTTGGAAGACCCATTTAACACTTGAATATCCAAGCAGTCTCAAGCCACCCATAAATATTAGATTATATGAGCCAAACCGACTGATTTTGGCAGAATGTGTATGAGGGGTATCTGTTACATCTGCCATCTGGGGAAGAAGGACTGGACTGCTGGATTTCAACATGCCCAATCATTTTGGTCCATAGGTGCTTGCAGCAGTTTACTCCCTTCCCTCCATTCTGGACTCATGGAGCTTTGGCCAAGCTAGACTTGCATGTGTATAAGGAGGTCAAAAAATAACTTTGATGTCTTATTTCTTATTGTACAATTGATCTAAACTGATAAGTAATTGTATGTTAATTAGTATTTATATGTTAATGAGAATGGCTTCATGGGATATTACAACGTCTATGTACCAGTTAGTCTTACCAGCCATTCATGGCAGTACATTATTATGCACTTAAATTCCTGTATATAGATGCATAATAAGATTCAGATCTGTGTAAGGTCTGTGGCTAGTCTGTCCCTTTAAGGCTATAAATAAAGTCTTCAGTTATTAGCTGGATTACAATGATCTGCATTGTGTGATTATGACCTTGGAAACAATTATGGACACTGTGAATGATTTTAGTAAGTGAGATAGAAGACAAGATGATTTATGATGTTTCCTTATGATCTATAAATAAGAAATAATAAAAGTAACTACATAAAAAGTAAAGCAGGATTTAAAGACTTGCAGAGCTAAATACAGTATAAAACAAGAGAGACACCCAGAGGATAAACTGTGTATTACATTTAGTCAGCAGCTGCCAATCTGTGCACTGTAGTTGTATGGATGGTTCAAAGGCAGAACAATGGGAAAAAGCATAAAGATCTGAGTGACATGGACAAGGGCCACATTGTGATGGGTAGACGACTGGGTCCGAACATGATCACAATGTTAGTATCAACCAAAAGTGGTCCAAGCAGGGACAAGCAGTAAATCAGTGACTGGGTCATGTTCATTGATGCACGCTGGGAGAGAAGGCTAGCTGTCTAATACAGAAGAGCTACTGTAGCATACATTGCTGATAAAGTTACTACTGACTATGAGAGAAAGGTGTCAGAACACACAGAACATCACAGCCTGTTGTGTATGGGACTAAGAGCCCATATTGACCCATATACACCACTAAAGGCTTTATCAGTTTATGACCTATCCTCAGCTGTTTGAAGTTATAGTGGTGCTCCCTGAGACCATGTGACATCACGTTCATCGGTCACATGGCCTGTTTGCAGCTCAGTCCCATTGAAGTGAATGTGGCTTATCATTAAAACCAAGCACAGCCAATGTAGTATGTATAGTGCTGTGTGTTCGGGTTTCTGTGAAGTGACTGTATACGTAATCTTAATTCAGCTGCTATTCCAATGCAGGGGGGGGCATTTGTAATGCAGAAGTCTATCTTAACCTAAGTGCAGATTCACCAAAGTGCACTTATACATGGCACTTAGACAGGGCATGAGACAAGCAAGCAATGGAAGAACATCAGGTATACTTAGATCCAAAACAACAAGCTTCTACACATGGTATCATAAAGCTGCACTGTCACTTACTATCTTAGCAATTGTTTTCATGCAGAACTCCCCTCCATCTCTACCACCAGTGCACACTATCCATATCAGTCCCTCTCTTCTTCCTTTTCCCATGTACAGCTCTCACACACTTTTCACTCTCTTTAACCATCCTAATCCCTATACTTTTTTAGCAGTTAAACCACACATAAGCATCTGCATAAATCACTGAACCACCTTCTGTCTCTGTCTATTTTCCTCCTACTTGCTGCTGGGGACATCTCTCCTAACCCTGGTCCTCCTTATTTCAGTAACTTTTCCTTTTCCTGCACACATAGAAATCCTACAAACCTCATCAATATTCACCGTGTTCCCTCTCCTTATCTTTCTCCTGTCCCTTCTAACTGTTCTCTCTGGAACACCCGCTCAGTTTGTAACAAACTAGAATATATTAATGACTTATTCCTCAGTAAATCTCTCAACCTGCTCGCCCTTACTGAAACTTGGATCCAGCAGTCTGATACGGCCTCCCCTGATGCTCTGTCTCATGGTGGCTTACATTTCTCACACACTTCTAGGCCTGACAACAGACAGGGTGGAGGAGTAGGCATACTTCTGTCACCACAGTGCACTTTTCAGGTCATTCCCCAGGTACCCTCACTCACATTCCCCTCATTTGAGGTCCATGCCATCAGACTTTTCCGCCTGCTCTCCTTACGCATAGCCGTGATCTACCGTCCACCTGGTTCACCCTACCAATTTCTGGATCACTTCGCTTCTTGGCTTCCCCTCCATTTAGTCCAGTGAAATTCCTACCCTCATCATGGGTGACTTTAACATCCCCATTAACACCCCTGTCTCCCCAGCTGCCTCACAGTTTCTCTCAATAACCACTTCTTTTGGTCTTTCACAACTTTCCTCTTCTGCCACACATGTAGATGACAACACAATCGATCTTGTCTTCCGTGGACTCCTTACAGCTTCTAAATTTACTAAATCTTTTCTGCCCCTCCCTGATAACCTTCTGTCTCTTACCATCAGTGCTTTCTCTCCTTCACAGGACACACCAACCCATCATACATATAGGAATTTACGTGCTATCCAGCACCTCTCAGACACTTTACAGTCCTCTCTGTCCCCCATCTCTTCAATCTCCTGTCCCAATCTGGCCACCAGTCACTATAATGAAACCCTTAAGGCTGTGTTCACATGGAGTTTTTTGGCAGCGGATTTTGACGCTAGCGGAAAAAAAAAGCAACATGACCTATCTTGCCGGGATTACACCCGTGGTGTCCGTGGCTCAAGACGCGCTCCTGATTAGGCCCATTCATCCGGACCTAATCAGGAGCGGGATGCCGTGACGGAATGCTGATGCACTGCATCGGAGTCCCGTTACGGCTGACCGCGGTGAAAACTCCGGCGGCGGAAAATTTTCCTCCATATGAACACACCCTAAAAGTGCACTGGATGAGGCGGCTCCCCCCCTCCACTCGAAAAGTTCAATGCAGGAGGCAGCAACCCTGTCACACGCCACAGATGCGTTTTCTTCAGCAGTGCTCTAGGTGTGCTGAACTTCTGTGGAGCAAATCGCATACACCTGCAGACTTCCTCCACTTCAAGCTTATGCTCAAAACCTGTAGCTCTGCCCTTCACCTCGCCAAACAAGCCTATTTTACCGCTCTCATCTATTCTCTCTCCTGTAACCCTAAAAAGCTCTTTGAAACTTTTTACTCCTTTACTCACTCCCAAGGTGCAGGTGCCATTCACAGACCTTAGTGCAGAAGATCCAGCCACCTATTTCCATGACAAAATTGATAAGATCTGTCAGGAAATAACTGCCCAATCCCCAGGTGGCATTGACCCCCTCACCAGCCACACTTCAAACTGTTCGTTCTCATCTTTTGAACCAGTTACAGAACAGGAAGCCTCTCAGCTCCTTTCTTCTTCTCATGTTACGATCTGCAGTAGTGACCCTTTCCCCTCACACCTTCTCCAGTCTCTGTCGCCTGCTGTCACGACTTACCTTACTAAAATATTTAACCTCTCTCTCTCTCTTCTGGAATCTTTTTCTCCTCTTTCAAACATGCTGTTATAACCCCGCTATTTAAGAAATCCTCCCTTGACCCGTCCTATACTGCTATCGACCTGTCTCTAACCTCCCCTTCATCTCCAAAATCTTGGAATGCTTGGTCTCTTCTCGTTTAACCCGTTATCTTTCTGCTAACTCTCTTCTTGACCCCTTACAATCTGGCTTCCGCACCCTGCACTCTACTGAAACGGCCCACACAAAGGTCCCCAATGGTCTCCTGACTGCTAAATCTAATGGTGACAATTCTTTTCTTATTCTTCTGGATCTCTCAGCAGCATTTGACACTGTTGACCATCAACTCCTCCTCACTATGCTCCGCTCTGTCAGCTTCACGGACACTGCGCTCTCTTGGATCTCCTCTTTTCTCTCAGACCGCACTTTCAGTGTATCATTTGCAGGCTCTGTCTCTTCCCCTCTTCCCCTTGCCGTTGGGGTTCCTCAGAGCTCGGTCCTAGGCCCCCTGCTCTTCTCTCTCTACATAGCCCTTATTGGACAAACCATCACCAGCTTTGGCTTCCGGTACCATCTTTATGCTGATGAAACCTAATTATTTAAGTCATCCCATGACATCACCCCTGGACTAATACAGAACACCAGTGACTGCCTCTCTGCTGTCTCAAATATCATGTCTTTGCTTTATCTGAAACTGAATCTCTCAAAGACTGAACTACTGCTGTTTCCACCATCTAATAGATCTGTCCCTGATATCTCCATTGCAGTCTCCGGCCTTACCATAACTCCTAGGCAGTATGCCTCGGGGTTATGTTTGACTCAGACCTTTCTTCCCCCCCCCACCCCCTATCCAATCACTCGCACGCTCATGTCATCTCAACCTCAAAAACATCTCCAGAATACACCCTTTCCTTACCACAGATACATTAAAGATCCTTATTGTTGCCCTGATTCACTCTCGCCTTGACTACTGTAACTCCTTACTAATCGGTCTTCCCCTTACTAAACTCTCCCCTCTATAATCTATTCTGAATGCAGCAGCCAGGCTCATCTACCAGTCTAGACGCTACAGTCTGTGCCGGTCACTACATTGTCTGCCTATTCAATACAGAATACAATATAAACTTAACACCCTCATCCACAAGGCTCTCCATAATACTGCACCTCCCTACATTTCCTCCCTCATCTCTGTCTATCGCCTAACCCGTGCTCTCTGTTCACTCAATGACCTAAGACTAACATCCTCTATTATCAGAACCTCCCACTCCCGTATCCAAGACTTCTCCCGAGTTGCACCACTTCTCTGGAATGCTTTACCCTGGACAATCAAATTAACTCCCAATTTTTTTTATTTTTTTTTTAATTTAAAGATTTTTATTAAAGTTTTCAAATAAAGTACAAACAGGGCACGTAACACATTTCTTACATTTTGTGCAATCCTAGTATATCATCGAAAGTATATATGACAAATATTCTTCACATTCACCACTATGTTACTACGGGCCCCTTAAACGGCCACGAGCCCAATTAACTCTTATATATCCTATCGTGGTCTAGTGTGGTGCGGTGCCACATAGGGGGAGGAGGAAGAGGGAGGGGCAAGGGAGGAGAAGTGTGGGGGGGGGAGGGAGGGAGGTTAGTAAGGTGAGAATGGGGTTAAGAAGAAAAAGAGGGGGGGGAGGGGGGAGGGGAATAGTCTCCCGATGGGAGAAAGAGGTGAGGCTAATGGGAGAAAATGTAGCGTAGAAGGTAGCGAGAGAAGAGAGAGACGAGAAGATAGGAGAGAAGCCAGAGCTCTGCATCAACTCCCCTCCGTGCGGGCAGGCTCCACTTCTATGTAGTGCTCCCCCTTAGGTGGGGACTCTCAGCTGTACTGACCAGCCATGGGGACCATATCTTCAAGAAGTGCTCGTGTGCTCTGTGAGACCAGCTCAGGAGTTCTTCGAATCGAGCTAGTTGATGCATCTTTTCCACCCACAAGGCCACAGGCGGGGTCTCAGTGCGTAGCCAAAACTGTGGTATGATTGTTTTCGCTGCAGCCAGGAAGTGTGAGATGAGGCAATTTCTAGATGGCCGATAATCGGCAGATGGAATGGACAAGAATATCATGGCTAGCAAGCGTGAAATCTGGATTCCCGAGGGAGCGTATACGATCCTGGATCTCCGACCAAAAAGGCTGGATAAGCGGGCAGATCCACCACAGATGTAGGTAGGTTCCTGGCTGTGCCGAGCACCTCCAACATTTATTGCTGGCAGTCAGATTTTTGTGGAAGAGCCAGTCTGGCGTTCTGTACCAACGGGAGAGTAGCTTATAATGATTCTCTTGAAGACGGATACACTGTGAGAAACCGTGCGAGTTGCGTAGGGCAAATTCCACCTCTTCCCTTGTGAATTCGAGACTTAATTCCTTTTCCCAAGAAGAGATGAATGCAGGTTTATAGTAAGAAGTTGGGACCACAAATTGGTGGAGTAGACGCGAAGTCTTTCTCAATATTTTTGTTTTTGACATGAGAAGTTTTTCAAAGGCAGTCAGTTCACAGCGGATCTGAAATTTCTTCTGGAACATATCTAAATAGCCACGCAGATGTTGTCTGTGTAAGAAGGACAGTGTGAGATCGGGCAACAAGCAGAGGATATCGTTTAGTGGTAGTAGGCCTTTCTCAGAGGAGACCTCTCTCAGTGTGAGACCATTCAGTTTGGCCCATAGGGATGGATAAACTTCCACCTTACTTCCCAGCAAACGCGGTATCAACCCCAACGGGAGGAGTGGAGAGGGGTGACTGGTGATGGCTCATACAGCTTTTTTATGTGTAATGACAGTAACCTCTATCACAAAAATGTCTGACCATTGTATAAGCAATGCTACCTCCGATGCCACCCCTGCTACCTCTTGTGTCACCCCCTCTACCTCATAGATTGTAAGCTCTTGTGAGCAGGGCCCTAAGTCCCATTGTGTGAATTGATTATTTCTCTGTAATGTATCTTTTTGTCTGTACTTGAACCCTACATTTTGTAAAGTGCTGCGGAATATGTTGGAGCTATATAAATAAAATGTATTATTATTATTCCTTTAAGGTTACCATGTTGACCTGAGAAGATACTGCAGTATCAGAAGTTCCCTGGGCTTGTCCAATTAGCAGCCCTCCTGAATCAGGGACCTGCTAATTTAGTACTCTAGTTTGGCTCTGAACCCTGATCATGTGTATTGGACAGCTTTATTCAGACGTTATTCAGATTCTGTTTCTGACATGACCGTTCAGAACTGACTTTATACTGGATATTCGTTTGTCTCCCGATTCTGCCTCTGACATGACCTCTTGGTACTGACCATTTGCCTGGACATTTATTCTCCTGTTTCAAATCTGTCCTATAAGTTAAATTGTGGTTTCTGTTTTTGGTTTCAGTTAGTGGAACGTTTATTTCTCATACGGTTTCTGGTAGTGATAACTTAGACCCCAAATTCAGTAAAGTCCATCTGGCCTTGTGACTGGAACTGGTGAAGGCGTGTGGGTGTTTGTGCCTATCTCTCAACACTGTATAGGATTTAAACAGCTGCTGTCTGTTATCAATAGAGATGGGTGAATCAGCTTGTTACGAGCCGGGTTTGTCCCAAATATTCCAAATTGTTTTTTGTTTTTTTTTATGAAACCGAGCAGATGGAGATTTGTTGCGGGTAAACTAAAATGGCTGCCGCATTGTACTCTGAGGTCTCTTCAGACCCCAGAGTATAGTAGGTGGAGGCCCAGAGGAGGTGACAAAAAAAATACTCATACCCAGGGCCGGCGTTAGGGGGGGGGCGGATCCCGGAGTCAGGCCCGGCCATATCAATAACAGTAAGAGATGTCATGTGCCGCAGGGCCTCTTTCCGAGGTGAGTAAAAATAAACATTTTTATTCACCTGTCCTTGGCGTCCGACGTCATCTTCTGGCGTTCCGGACATCACCGCCTGGCCACAGCGGTCACGTAGGGTGTGCTGACAGTGTGCCTCATGCAATCGCTGCAATCGCCCCACAGAATATAACATGCTACCCAGTGGGCCCCTTCCCCAGTATAATGCTCCACAGTGGCCCCACACAGTATAATATACTATCCAGAGGGCCCCCCCAGTATAATGCTCCACAGGGGCCCTACAGTGCTATTATTATATTATATTCTGGGGTCTCTTCAGACCCCAGAGTATAATAATCGAAGGCCCAGGGAAGGTAAGGTAAAATAACAAACAATTATATTCACCTTGTCTTACCTCTCCTTGGCCTCCTCGCGCTGCTCCTTTATCCCCGCCGGCGCTGGCTTCTTCTCTGCGGTGACGTCCACAACGCATGACGTCAGCCGCAGAGAAGAAGAAGCCAGCGCCGGCGGGGATAACGGAGCAGCGCGAGGAGGCCAAGGAGAGGTAAGACAAGGTGAATATAATTGTTTGTTATTTTACCTTACCTTCCCTGGGCCTTCGATTATTATACTCTGGGGTCTGAAGAGACCCCAGAATATAATATAATAATAGCACTGTAGGGCCCCTGTGGAGCATTATACTGAGGGGCCCTCTGGATAGTATATTATACTGTGTGGGGCAACTGTGGAGCATTATACTGGGGAAGGGGCCCACTGGGTAGCATGTTATATTCTGTGGGGCCTCTGTGGAGCATTATTAATGTGGTGGGGGGGGCTCTGGAGACAATGTTATATTCTGTGGGGCCACTTTGGAGTATTATGCTCTCCAGAGGGGCCCCCCCAGTATAATGCTCCACAGTGGCCCCACACAGTATAATATGCTCTCTAGAGGGGCCCCCAGTATATTATACTGTGTGGGGCCACCGTGGAGCATTATACTGGGGGGGGAGCTCTGGAGAGCATATTATACTGTTTTAGGCCACTGTGGAGCATTATACTGGGGGAACCTCTCTGGGCAGTATATTATACTGTGTGGAGGCCATTCTGGAGCATGTTATACTGAGTGGGGTCACTATGGAGCATTATTCTGGGGGGCCATCAGCAGAGCATATTATATTGCGTGGCGCCACTGTTGGGCATTATTCGGGTGGGGACTAATGAGCATTATACTAGGGGGACCTCTGGGGAGCATATTATACTGCGTGGGGCCTGCTGTGGAACATTATACTGGGGGGATGCTCTGAGGAGCATAATATATTGCGTGGGGCCACTGTGGAGCAAAATACTGGAGGGGACACTGTGGAGCATTATACTAGCGGGGGGGCCTCTGGGGAGCATATTATACTATGGGCCACTGTGGAGCTTTATACTGGGGGGAAGGGGCAGTGTGGGGAGCCTGTTATACTGTGTGGGGCCACTGTGGAGTGTATTACATTATGTGGGGCTTTTCGGGAGCATATTATACTCTGTGGGGCCATTGTAGAGCATTATACTGGGGGGGGACTGTGGGAAACATATTATGCTGTGGGGGACCACTATGGAGCATTATACTGGGGGAACCCCTCTGGGGAGTATATTATACTGTGTGGAGACCATTGTGGAGCATGTTATACTGCAGGGGTCGGCAACCCCCAGCACGCGTGCCAAGAGTGGCACGCAAGGCATATTTCCCTGGCACGGCAGCCCGAGTCCTCACCCAGCAGTTTCACTCGGACCGAACACAGCCGAAATGAAACTGCTATTATTATACTCGGGGGTCTCTTCAGACCCCCAAGTATAATAAGAGGAGCCTCAGGAGAAGTGATGAAACATAAAAAAACAATGTACTCACCATTCCTACGCTCCGCAGCCACTGTGTTCTCTTCGGGCGCTTCTGCCTGAAGTCAGCAACAGCTGACAGGACCTCTGGGGTCACGTCTGGCGTCCTTACGCATAATGACGCGACGTGACCCCTGAGACCCAATCAGCGGTCGCAGGGCCGGCGTTAGGGGGGGGGGCAAACTGGGCAATTGCCTAGGGCCCCGTCCCCAAAGGGGCCCCCGGGATCCGGAGCCTGATGATTCTGGATTCCGGAGTCAAGCCCGGCCAAAGCAATAACAGAAAGGGACCGCAGGGCCCCTTTTTCGAGGTGAGTAAAAATAACAAACATTTTTACTCACCTGTCCTTGGCGTCCGACGTCATCTTCTAGCATTCCGGACATCACCGCTGAGGCCTGGCCACAGCGGTCACGTGGGGCGTGCTGACAGCATGCTTCACTTAATCGCTGAGGCCCAATCACAGGCCTCAGCGGTGACGTCCACAACGCGTGATGTCAGCCGCAGAGAAGAAGAAGCCAGCGCCGACGGGGATAGCGGAGCAGCGCGAGGAGGCCCAGCAGAGGTAAGAACAAGGTGTGTATAACTGTTTGTTATTTTACCTTACTTTCCCCGGGCCTTCGATTATTATACTCTGGGGTCTGAAGAGACCCCAGAATATAATATAATAGTAGCACTGTAGAGCCCCTGTGGAGCATTATACTGGGGGCCCCTCTGGATAGCATATTATAATGGGGGGCCCCCTCTGGATAGCATATTATACTGTGTGGGGCCACTGTGGAGCATTATACTGGGGAAGGGGCCCTCTGGATAGCATGTTATATTCTGTGGGGCCTCTGTGGAAAATTATAATGTGTGGGGGGGGCTCTGGAGAGCATGTTATATTCTGTGGGGCCACTTTGGAGCATTATGCTCTCCAGAGGGGCCCCCCAGTATAATTCTCCACAGTGGCCCCACACAGTATAATATGCTCTCCAGAGGGGCCCCCCAGTATAATGCTCCAAAGTGGCCCCACAGAATATAACATG
Source organism: Leptodactylus fallax (assembly GCA_947044405.1). Classification (NCBI taxonomy): domain Eukaryota; kingdom Metazoa; phylum Chordata; class Amphibia; order Anura; family Leptodactylidae; genus Leptodactylus; species Leptodactylus fallax. The sequence goes on along the minus strand of CAMRHE010000109.1, from coordinate 1,377,905 downwards.
CTCTCCAGAGCCCCCCCACTTTATAATACTTCATAGAGGCCCCACAGAATATAACATGTTCTCCAGAGGGCCCCCTCCCCAGTATAATGATCCACAGTGGCCCCACACAGTATAATATGCTCTCCAGAGCCCCCCCAGTATAATGCTCCATGGTGGCCCCACACAGTATAATATGCTCTCCAGAGGGCCCCCCAGTATATAATACTGTGCGGGGCCACCGTGGAGCATTATACTGGGGGGGCTCTGGAGAGCATGTTATACTGTTTTGGGCCACTGTGGAGCATTATACTGGGGGGGGGCTCTGGAGAGCATATTATACTGTTTTGGGCCACTGTGGAGTATTATACTGGGGAAACCTCTCTGGGCAGTATATTATACTGTGTTGGGCAATTCTGGAGCATGTTATACTGAGTGGGGTCACTGTGGAGTGTATTATATTGTGTGGGGCTTTTCGGGAGCATATTATACTCTGTGGGGCCATTGTAGAGCATTATACTGGGGGGGACTGTGGGCAACATATTATACTGTGGGGGACCACTGTGGAGCATTATACTGGGGGAACCCCTCTGGGGAGTATATTATACTGTGTGGAGGTCATTATGGAGCATGTTATACTGTGTTAGGCCACTGTGGAGCATTATACTGGGGGGGCATTGTGGGGTGTATATTATACTGTATGGAGCATATTATATTGTGTGGGGCTGCTGGGGAGCATATTGCACTGTCTGGGGCCACTAAGGGGTAGTATACTGTGTGGGCCACTGTGGAGTATTATACTGTGTGGAGCCTTACATACCATGTGGGACCACAATGGGGGGCTGAGGGGAGCATTTTATACTGTGTGGGGTCACTGTGGAGCATTATATACCATGTGGGGAAACTGGAGGGCTCAGGAGAGCATTTTATACTGTGGAGCATTATATACCATGTGGAGCATTATACTGTGGGGGGGGGGGGTGCTCACAATTCCTGCTGGCAGCCCTGTGTGCTATGTCTGCATCACAGCTCCCTCACTATAATCTTGCACATACGTGTAGTGCCCCATGGCCATGTCATTCCCCATACAGTACTGTGCATGAGCTGGCCATGGAGTTATTGGGGCCTGCACAGTATTATAGGGGCTGACTATACGGGGAACATACTCAGTAACACAGGATAGTCAGCACATATGTAAGACTTCAGTGAAGGAGCCGTGGTGTAGGCTATTAGCAGGAAGCTGTTGGGTGGGGCCCCAGAACAAGTTCCTTTGGTGGGCCTAAGGGCCTTCAGTCCAACACTGTCTAACGGAGAACTATTATATATAAGGGTGGGTTACTATATATAATTGGGAAACTTAAGTATGAGGGGGCTATTATAAGGGGGAACTATTATTTATAAGATGGGCTATTATTTATAAGGGGGGAACTATTATATATAAGGCATCCAATATAAGGGGGAGCTATTATTTATAAGAGGGGACCTATTTATAAGGGGGGTATAATTGTTAAGTGGGCTTATTTATAAAGGGGGCTATTACTGATAATGGGGACTATTATTTATAAGGGTAACTATTATTTATGAGGGGGCTATTATTTTTAAGGGAGCAGTATTATTTTTACGGGGTGACTGTTACTGATAAGGGGGAATATTACTGATACAGGGCACTATTTATCATTTATAAGGGAGCTATTACTGATAAAGGTGTAAGATTATTTATAAGCAGGGACTATTGTTTATAAGGAGGCGCTGTCTACTATCAATGTAATGCCTCTTACCTTGGAACATTCCTGTATATGTTGTATTTGTATTTGTATCTGCTTATCTTTGCTGCTGTAACACACTGAATTTTCCCATTGTGGGACTATTAAAGGACTATATTATTATTATTATTATAATAACTGATGACTGGGTGCAAAAATCTAATAGGTGGTACAAAGGTGCTCATTTGAATTGTGTGTGGTAAAATGGGGCTTGTTGTTACTTTTTTGTTGGCAGAAAGGAAGCGTTATTATAGAGGTTGTCACTGGAAGATAATGGTGTTGTTTGCATATCAGCACTTAGGGCCCCGCTTTTAATTTTTGCCCAGGGCCCCACTTTGTCTAAAACCGGCCCTGAGCAGTCGTTGACTACAAGCAGAAGCGCCCGAAGAGAACACAGCGGCTGCGGAGCGTAGGAATGGTGAGTACATTGTTTTTTTATGTTTGTCACCTCTCTTGACCCTCCACAGTCATCCCACAGTATAATAATAGCTAGTAAGTGGCGACAATTGGAACATTTTAAAAGTTGGAACATTATACTGTGTGCAGGGGCCACTATGGGACATAATATGTTGGGCAGAGGCCACTATGGGACATATGCCGTGTGCAGGGGCCACTATGAGACATAATTCTGTGTGCAGGGGCCACTATGAGACATAATTCCATGTGCAGAGGCCGCGATGAGACATAATACCGTGTGCAGGGGCCGCTATGGAATATAATACCGTGTGCAGAGGCCGCTATGGGACATAATACCGTGTGCAGGGGCCGCTATGAGACATAATACCATGTGCAGGGGCCTCTATGGAATATAATACCGTGTGCAGGGGCCGCTGTGGGACATAATACCGTGTGCAGGGGCTGGTATGGGACATAATACCGTGTGCAGGGGCCGCTATGGGACATTATTCTGTATAACGGTGTGTTTTCTGTATTAAGGATGTGTTTTTGCACAGAAAACACAGGCATTTTTTTTTTTTGTGCAAAAATGCACCATGTGAACGCAGTTTTACATCGAAGTAAAAGTTCTAGTGGCCTAAGAATATAGCTGAATCCAGATACATAATGAGTATTCACCATAAGGATGCTGCTATACGGTGTTCTTGGACACATACATTTACCACTAATTACGGGATGCACATGTACTTTCATTGCTTCTAATCGGAAAGTACAGGCACGTCCCAGGAAATAGCAGTAAATGCATGCGTCCTAAAGCATCTGTTGGCAGCACTTCTGTGTTATGGTTTGTGGTATATGACTTTAGTTTAGGGATCATCAGACTTACAATTATTGACCGGCACTCCGAGTACCTCATTTTTTATTTTTTAAATAAAATTGGTACGCTGAACAAAAAAGGTTGCCTACCCCTGTTATACTGTGTTAGGCCACTGTGGAGCATTATACTGGGGGGCACTGTGGGGTGCATATTATACTGTATGGAGCATATTATATTGTGTGGGGCTGCTGGGGAGCATATTGTACTGTCTGGGACAACTAAGGGGTAGTATACTGTGTGGGCCACTGTGGAGTATTATACTGTGTGGAGCCTTACATACCATGTGGGCCACTATGGGAGCTCAGGGGAGCATTTTATACTGTGTGGGGTCACTGTGAAGCATTATACTGTATACCATGTGGGGAAACTGTGGAGGGCTCAGGAGAGCATTTTATACTGTGGAGCATTATATACCATGTGGAGCATTATACTGTGGCAGCTCTTTGTGCTATGTCTGCATCACAGCTCCCTCACTATAATCTTGCACATACTGTACGTTGCTATTTTCAGATATTTGGTCCTAGAACTCTACCATAACAAGTTGAAGCTCACCCGAATGCTGCAGTCTCTTCAAACAGCTGATCGGCAGGGATCCCAGATGTCGGACCCTCTTCAAGTCTTCAACTGATGACATAAGCACCAAAAACCCCCTTAAGTTTCCCACTGTTATGCAAGACAGATTATCATTTAGTAGCACAAAATTATATTTTGCAACAAAATGACATTATGTAACACAGCATACAATTTTTGACACAGAATGAATATACAATAAATATATATAACAATATGCATATTTAAAGGGATTGTCCACTTATACATAAACGTATACTCTACTATATAATTCATAGTACTAAATGTTCTTTTAGCTGACTAGAGGTAAAAGTAATGCAATCCCAATGATCAGTGTAACGTAAACCTCAAATATCCCATAAAATCAATGCCTTCGACTGATGAACATCAACATGAATCAGTTTTCTGTATCTCTTTTTGGGCTATTTAAGGTCAATGTTCCTATTGCTGTTTTTCTTTCCCCCAAAAATGTGATGGATATCAAAGCTCATATGAAAGACTCTATGTCCATAATGGACTGACCTCTGCACAAAAGACAACAAAAGGTTAACAGATGTTCCCATCTCAGAGATCCAGTCCCCAACTCATCATGTTTCCCAAGAGAGATCTGAATGTTCTTAGTGCTGTAGTGTGCATGGCTGCCCGCCATTAATGTCCCCTGCCATTACTAGTGTTGTATGGCTCTCTGTACATTGCTTAACATTCACTTAGCCTTTATACCTGTATACCCTTCACTGAACCATGCACATGCCAAAAATGGGATCAGCCAGCCAGAATGTAATCTATACAGTATACCCATCAAAAACTTGGAATTTCATCTGAAGTTGAGGTCCCAACATGTATGTACACCCAACCAGTCTAAGGATCCAGAGGCACAACATGAAGCTTCTATGCCCCAATGCACCTCTGTAACAGGGCCCTATACCTGTGTCATTTATAATACTGGTGTCTTTTATGTGGCAAAGGGTCTTTGGGTTTGGGGCTATATGTGACCAATGCCTCTACACTAGCTATAGCTAGCCCTTTATGGTATCCAGAGGTATCCTCTAACAGGCAGCAGTTGCTGTGACCCAGGTAACCTGTATAGGGAATAATTTACTGCCTGCACAAAGTTATGCCACACACATGTTCCTGGGTGGACCATAACAACTGCTGCCCATGATCTGAAAGCCCAGAAGCATACTATTTAAGACACCTATGAATCCACGGGTTGGGACCGCGTAAGAGTCTTTGCCTCCATAAAGCTGGATACTTGCAACCAGGAGTGTAGCTAGGTATATGGAGATGATATAATGTGACCAAGTGCTGAGTGCCAGGAGATGCCAAAAGTCACTCTGCCATGTTTAAGGTAAACTACAACTCTAGCTGCAACATCAACTAATGCAAGGATGAGCTGCATGTAAATGTCCCTGTAAGTATTAGAAACTGCAGGACTCAGAAAGTTTTTTTTATTGTATACTCTCTATAAAAGGGGTGGTTCCATGTTTGAAACATTTCACCTATCAGACCCCACTGGCCAGGAGAACGGGGTCTATCGTTTCCCATCTGAGCAGAGAGACAGAGACTCACTGCTACTTCACTCATCCCTATGGCACTGCAAGTACAGTGTTCGTCTATCTCCAGCAGTCCCATAGAGATGAATGAAATGGCAGCATCCAGCGGTTTGACTCCCAGAGAGAGGTGTGTAGCTACAGGAGGTGCAGAAGTAATAATTGCTACTGGGCCCTGAAGCCTGAGGGGGCCCAAAGGTATTTCTACAATATAAGAAAACAGCAATATTATAAATGGCACATTGTAGTTGGGGGGTCCCTGTACAGATTTTCTATTGGAGCCCAGGAGCTTCCAGTTACGACTCTGAGCAGAGATCAGATATTGTTGATAACTTGTGAGCTTGAGACATCCCCTTTAACTAAGCCTGACCGAGCTTGCATGTTTTATCTGTCAGGAAAACCATTTCCATGACTGCTATCAGGGAACTGAAAGGACCCCATACAGATAGATGGTTGGCTGGTCCCACCAAAATCGTTGGGCTCAATCAATGTACATCTAATGTGTACGCCCAGTTTAAAGGGGTTATCCAAAACCTAAAATCCCATTTCTATGTAACAGAAACAGCATGTGAAACAAATATGAAAATATCCCATTTTTCAATCCTGCATGTGGTCAGGTGATCACAAGGGCCTTTGTCTGATACATTGCTCAGAGAGGAGTGGGTGGGGAAGGGATGCAAAGCCAAGCTCACACCAAGGGACTGCACTGATGACATGGCTGTAGAGTGAGGCACAAGGACTCATGGGATAGATAGATAGATAGATAGATAGATAGATAGATAGACATCACCATGTGCTATCTATAACACTGGTGTATTGTTGTAGAGAGGACTTTGAGCCCCAGGGCCAGTAGTGATTGATATCTCTGCACCCCCTATAGCTATCCCCTGTCCATTTCCATGAAGGGCACAGATCCTAAAGCAGACCTTCTCCGGGCCACGGCCTAGGTAGTCTTCAGCCCTACACAGGGATTAAAAAACAGTGTCAGACTGGGGCGCCTTGGTCCTATCATGTAAATTGGCTCTTGTGACCAGCTCTCCAACCCCCCCCTTACGAAATACACCAATGTACCCTTCACATCTGAGTACCTTTTACTGCATTATTGTATTAGGTGGAGCTTGGGCTGCTAATTAAAAAACGCCTACACTGAAGTGCCATTGATTTCCTAGCAGTTACTTGAAGGATTATTTCAGTGTAAAATATAATGCTTGGTGACAACTATGACGGCACTGAGCATTTACTGCCATAAGTCACATCCATGGCCCTAACAGCATTACACACGGCGCATGCGCACGAATGGACCCTTTTGTTCCTAGCGTATAAGCCTGAGAAGCAGCCGGTTCCCTGGTAACAGAACTCAGGTTACCCCGGCAACAGCATCCCCGCGCCTTAGTAACGACGTTCGGCGCGGTGACGTCACCCCGTTCTTCCGCCGTTCTCTCCTTGGTAACCGCCCAGGCCGGCGGCAGCTTCTCTGTTCTCTTCCGGACAACAACAATGGCGGATACCGCGGAGCCCTTATCCCCAGTGACCGGCGAGTCTCCGCCATTGTCCGGGAGCGATGGTTCCCAGCGGCTCCTCTTCTCCCATGACTTGGTGTTCGGTACCTACAGGGGCCAGAGCCGGTTCGGCCTGGTGAGGCTCATCCATGGGGAGGACTCTGAGAGCGAAGAAGAGGAGGATGTGGAAGAAGAAGAGGCCGGCGGGGGCCGGAGGAAGGGAGGTGGCGGTGCCGGTGGAGGAGGAGCGGGAGGGGGGAGACCAAGGGAGTCCCGGATCGGACACTGTCGCTGAGGCCAGCAGGTTCGGGCCTCTGAAGAGGGGCTATGTGCGGGTGCAGTGGTACCCAGAGGGCATCAGACAGGACGTGAAGGAGACCAAGGTAACCCACAGCAGTGCATGGATGCCGCGGGATGGAGCAATTTCTGCTCCGATCTGATTGGAAACGATCAATTCTAGCGATCACCATTGTGTCTAATGATCATATTGTCAAACCATGTGACCTACTGAAATATTTCCATCATTGCCCTTAAAGTGATGAAGACCCCATTATAGGGATAACCAGGACCTTTCATATAGGGTAGTCATGAGACTACTACAGTAATGGGTTTAGGGGAGATTTGATCAGATTATGATCATTCCTGTATTGATTTTGGGGGTCCACACCCCTCATCACTCTACCTGTTGGGAAACTACATGTCTCAGCATGCCCTGACAGCTGCATAGTATACAGTCAATTCATAAGAGATTACCAGAATAATGGGATTATGGGATTGTGGTCAGATTAAAGGATCCCCATATCACAGCATGCTGGGAGTTGTAGTTTCACAACTGCTGGATGACTTCTAACCCTGTCTCTATTGTATTTACCCCTTTGCTGGGGGCTTCTATGGATATTCACCATGTAGTATATAATCGATCATGTAGTTCACACTTATATTATCGATGTATATTATGTTATGCTTGCTTGTATTATTTCCAATTTCTGGGTATACGCCAAAATATCCCAGCATGCTGCAAACAGCAGGGCGCCCGTCTGCCAGCGACACTTGCTGGGGCTTTCAGAGGCAATTAGCTGGGAGGATGAAATCCCTGGGGCCGGCTACTAAATGTCAACCTTTGGCTTCTGAGTTTGGATGTTCTGTATACACATATGTGGCCATGCTGGTATGGAGACGACATACGTATGAGGTCACACACCCTGGCCTTTATGGCTGTGACAGATGGGAGTTATCATTAAATGCGGATTCCTTGTAGGTCATAACCCATCGGTGATACAATAGGTCTTGTGTATGTCTATATATCTACTAGCAGTGGAGGGTGAGGAATCTCCCATATTGTCTTTGGTCCTCTATGGCTGTGAAGTGGTTAACAGACTGGGTGGGGATAACAGTACATTGCAGTGTACACAGATCACATGGGTGTGCGGAAACCACCACATCAATAAGCAAAGCATCTGCTCCCATCATCTTCTGCGTCTGTCTGTCCGGCCAGGCACAGTTATGTCCTTATCTGTGACCTCTTGTGATATGGATGATTTACACGTTGCAGTGCCCTGGGATTTTTGTGCTTTTATGTAGTAGGTTTTTTTTATTGATATTTTATAGTTTGTCTCCGCTTTGGTTGTATCCAGAGACTTCATTACCAGACAACCCCTGTGTCTGCTCGTAGTCCTCTCTGTATGTAAGAATACCCCTCTCCCCACTTACAAACTCACACCCAGATCTCAGAAATGGGGACCCCTGCCAAAAAAAAAAAAAAGTTGGCCTTAAGGGGCAAGTAAAAATAAAATCACTAGTCACATGGTTGTCCTACTGTATAAAGGTGTGTGTGTGTGTGTGTGTGTGTATATATATATATAAATTTATTTTTTTTTTTCTGTGTATTTATTTTTTGTTGGTTATCGGTTTCTCAGACATCAGTGTACCAACCTATATGGCTGCCAGAACAAGTTCCTCAGAGTTTTCTTAAAAGGTCTCTAAACCTTAGGCTACAATAATAAATGTTATTTATATAGCGCCAACATATTCCGCAGCACTCTACAGATCGTAGGGTTCATGTACAGACAAAATGAGACATTACAGAGTAATAAATCAAGTCACACAATAGGAGTGAGGGCCCTGCTCGCAAGAGCTTACAATCTATTAGGTAGGGGGTGGCCTAGGAGGAAGCATTGCTTATACAGATGACCATGTTATTTTTATGATAAAGGATTCTTTAATTCCATCTTCATTTGCTAGGAAGTTAAAGGGAGTCTGTCACCAGAATTCAGAATGTCATCTCAGCCCTGAAGATAGATGGGTGAGGGTCACCTGAACCAGTGGTGTGTTCTCCTTGTGAATCGGTGCTACTATTTCTGGCATATCTGTTTCTGTCAATATGCAAATGAGCTCTTTGGAGCAACTTGCCATTGCTCCAGAGAGTTAATTTACATATTGACAAAGACAGGTTCATCTCAGCAATGATTCACAAGGAGAAAACATGGTTTGATTCGGGTGACCCTAGCCATCTATCTGGCAGCTGATGCGGAGTCCTGGAGACAGACTCCCTTTAAGTGCAGCTTATTCATACATCCCTTTTAAGTGGACATCTGATGTCTGTGTTCACGGACTGCATGCGAACCCACTGATTTTAATGGACACATGCAGACGTCCATTCCTTTTCCATTGACCCAACAGTCCATGTGAAAATAAGATGCTCTATGTTGTCTGCTTTGCAGACCATGGGTGTCTTTTAAAGAGGTTGTCCAGGAATTATAGTACTTCGGCAGGAGGCCAGCACCTAAAATAACTGTCCCCCAAGCTTGTTCCAGCAGAAGTCCTCACTACGTGTGACCACTGAGGCCCATCAGTGACCTCGGCAGCCTAAGGAAAGGAACCAGCAACGTATGTGATTGGCCTCAGTGGTCTCATGTGGTGAGGACTTCTGCCGGCACAAGCCCAGGAGACAGGGGAGTATGATTTTTTTTAAATTTTTTTTTTTTTCTTGTTTCACCCTCCCTGGACTCCTGCCCAAGTACTGTAATTCCTGGACAGCCCCTTTTAAGTGTTTGCGTCTCTGAAAATCACCAACAGCACATGGGTACCATCTCTGGGTACATACATCCGATCAGGATTACATGAGGATTTTCACCTCAAACTTCAGTGTGGAAAATCTGCACTGTAATCCATTCGCCTTCATGACAATACTATTTCTCATGCACATGATGTAGATTTTTTTTTTTTTCTACATAGAAATTGACCATGATTTATTTTTATTTTTTTGTTCATATTTCAAGAAAATGGTTTCAGAATGTACAAATGTACATATATGAAAATTGACATCAGAATCTGCCTCTGTTGGTACAGGTTTTCAGCATGGAAATCCTGTTTGTGGGCATGTTCCCTCTGGGACTAGCATCTAATTTGAGAATAGGGGTACCCTGACCCTAGTCTCGCCACCAGTGAGAGTGGCGAGGTGTCCATCAGGGTGGCGGGGGGTGAGTGAAATATAGGCTCCGCATTTAAAAATATAATTATGATTACTTTTTAATTTTACGATACAATTATTAATATTTAATCCCATGTATAGTTGGCTACATTTACTTTCATAGGAATTCAATTTAATGATTGTAGGATCTTTATCGCTTCTGTCTGATCATGGCTGTCATATATACAGGAGTTGGGCTGTGGAAAAAATAGGAGTCTGAGTCGGAGGTTTGGCCTACAATTTCACAGTCATGCATGCACATTTCTCTCCATTGACTTGTATGGGAGCTCTGAGAAAAGCTGAGCAGGCAGGCTCGTCTACGGAGAAAGCTGCATGTGCTCCACCACCTTTCCACTGACACTGATAAGATAGGGCTCGGGTACCCCCATTCTTGACATAGAAAACCCCTTTTAAGGGGTTATCTGTTTTCTAAGATTGATGGCCTAACTTACCCTTTAAGGCTAAGGCCCCGCATAATGAAACACAGCTAAAATACACTGCATAAATTTTTTTTTTTTTTTTTACGCATTGAGTTTTTGCAGCTTGTTGTGTTTCTCTTTTTTTTTTCTTCTATTAGATATATAGGGATAACGCTAAAATAATTTTGACAATGCGGCTTTTTTTTTCCTGGCAATGTGTGGATGAGATTAATAAAATCTCACTTCTCTGGTACTGTAAAACACAGTGGGGTTGTGTTTGTTTTTGTTTTTTTTTTATTTTTCTCTCATTGTGTTTCATCAACAGCCAAAAATACTGCATATCCACAGCATGGGGTACTAGCTTTAGGATTTTATACTTAGATTTTATGGGAAAAATGCAGTTGCAGTTTTTTTTTTTTTTTTTTGTGCCAAAGTCAGAAGTAGGTTTATTAAAAAAAAAAAAAAAATTGGAAATGTATAGAAAGGATGTGTTCTTCTCTTTCCTATTGGATCCACTTATGGCTTTGTGTCAAAAACAGCGTAAAAAGTTACCGCAGCATTTTTCTATTAAAAAATATAAAATAGAAAAAATACTGTCTGCGAAACTCCCCTCAGAGCACTAGTCTGTTAGTGCTGCTCAGAAGCCTGGAACAATATTAGGCTGGTGGAAAATGGAATCGGAGCCAAAATTGCTTGTCACTTTCCAGTAATGGTTCTTAACCTTCGGTATATGTACCCCCTCTGCAGTCTGTGTACAAACTGTAGCTAAGAACCCCTGGCCTATATTACTTGCTGCACTGCATGAAGGTCTCCTCTGGCTAGGACAGACACCTGCACATTGAGGCGGGCACCATCCTAACTTTAGAAGCACAATGAGCACATCCATCAGTACTTCACGGTGCTTCTAAAGTTAGCATGGTGCCCGCCTCAATGTGCAGGTGTCTGTCCTAGCCAGAGGAGACCTTCATGCAGTGCAGCAAGTAATATAGACCATATAATCCTATATGTCACAGAGCTCAGCTTCTCCCCTCTATCATATAGCCCTATATATCAAAGAGCTCAGCTTCTCTCCTCTATCCTACATATCACAGAGCTCAGCTTCTCTCCTCTATCCTACATATCACAGAGCTCAGTTTCTCTCCTCTATCCTACATATCACAGAGCTCAGTTTCTCTCCTCTATCATATAACCCTATATATCACAGAGCTCAGCTTCTCTCCTCTATCATATAACCCTATATATCACAGAGCTCAGCTTCTCTCCCTCTATCATATAACCCTATATATCACAGAGCTCAGCTTCTCTCCTGTATCATGTAACACTATATATCACAGAGCTCAGCTTCTCTCCTCTATCATATAACCCTATATATCACAGAGCTCAGCTTCTCTCCTCTATCATATAACCCTATATATCACAGAGCTCAGCTTCTCTCCCTCTATCATATAACCCTATATATCACAGAGCTCAGCTTCTCTCCTGTATCATATAACACTATATATCACAGAGCTCAGCTTCTCTCCTCTATCATATAACCCTATATATCACAGAGCTCAGCTTCTCTCCTCTATCATATAACTCTATATATCACAGAGCTCAGCTTCTCTCCTCTATCATATAACCCTATATATCACAGAGCTCAGCTTCTCTCCTGTACCATATAACACTATATATCACAGAGCTCAGCTTCTCTCCTCTATCATATAACACTATATATCACAGAGCTCAGCTTCTCTCCTCTATCATATAACCCTATATATCACAGAGCTCAGCTTCTCTCCTCTATCATATAACCCTATATATCACAGAGCTCAGCTTCTCTCCCTCTATAATATAACCCTATATATCACAGAGCTCAGCTTCTCTCCTCTATCCTACATATCACAGAGCTCAGTTTCTCTCCTCTATCATATAACCCTATATATCACAGAGCTCAGCTTCTCTCCTCTATCATATAACCCTATATATCACAGAGCTCAGCTTCTCTCCCTCTATCATATAACCCTATATATCACAGAGCTCAGCTTCTCTCCTGTATCATATAACCCTATATATCACAGAGCTCAGCTTCTCTCCTCTATCATATAACCCTATATATCACAGAGCTCAGCTTCTCTCCCTCTATCATATAACCCTATATATCACAGAGCTCAGCTTCTCTCCTGTATCATATAACACTATATATCACAGAGCTCAGCTTCTCATATCCTGCTTAGGACTGAAGAAGTTATAATTATTGTACTTGTAGTGCACAGGTATAGAAAGGTGTTGTCTAGGTTAGCTGGATCTCTTGCATATATCCAGTGACTGCAGGATGAGATAATAGATGGCTCTTCTGATCTGTACACTCCTCTGTTTGCCTGAGTCACAGCTCTAACTTGTGAAGTGCTGCAGGTAACCACAGAGATCGATGGACGTCCATTGATCTCAGTGCAGGCCCCGCAATGCTTTGTTTTTCCCAGTGACATTGTATGAAAGTAAACATTTCACACTGCTGCTACTATAACAGATCATGGTGAGGGGAAGACGGCGCCACCCAGCAGTGGATCGCTGTAACCAGAGGGACTTTAACTTTAAAAAGTTGTCTAACTGTACCATCTGTTTACTGTGCACCTGACCAATAGAGGTGTTCTTAACGGGGATTTCACACTCTAACCACAAATGTATCTGTCCACAGGATAAGTGTTTTATCGCTAGGGGTCTGACCTCTGGGAATCCAATTGATTACTAGAAAGGGGGTCTCTGGGTCTCCTGTGTGAATGAAGTATTAGTGCACTTAGTGCATTAGTGCATGCTATCAGTCTCATAGAATTGAATGGAGTATTGATCATGTGGGACCCCTCTCTCACGATCCCTGTGGGTCCCAACAGTGTGACTTCTAGTGATGAGACACTTTTACCCTGTCCTGTTACAGTGGCTTGCCAAAGTATTCAAACCGCTTGAACGTTTTCACAGTTTGTCACCTTAAAACCACAAACTTAAATGTATTTTTTTGAGATTTTAAGTGATTGACCAACACAATGTAGCAGATAATTGTGAAGTGGAAAGAAAATGATACAAGGTTTTCAAAATTGTAATCAAATAAAAATCTGAAACGTGTGACATGCAAAAGTATTCAGCCCCCTGTACTGATACCCCTAAATAAAATCCAGTGCACACAATTGCCTTCGAGTCACGTAATGAGTTAATAGGGTCCAGCTGTGTGTAATTTAGTGTCAGTATAAATACACCTGTTCTGTGAAGGCCTCACTGGTTTGTTAGAGAACGCTAATGAACAAACAGCATCGTGAAGAGCAAGGAACTCGCCAGACAATTCAGAGATAAAGTTGTAGAGAAGTTTAAAGCAGGGTTAGGTTATAAAAACCTATCCCAAGCTTTGATCATCCCAAGGAGCACTGTTCCATCCATCATCCAAAAATGGAAAAAGTATTCTACAACTGCAAACCTACCAAGACCTGGCCGTCCACCTAAACTAACAGATCGAGCAAGGAGAGCACTGGTCAGAGAAGCAGCCAAGAGGCCCATGGTCACTCTGGAGGAGCTGCAGAAATCCACAGCTGAGGTGGGAGAATCTGTCCACAGCACAACTATAAGTCGTGCACTCCACAAATCTGGCCTTTATGGAAGAGTGGCAAGAAGAAAACCATTGTTGAAAGAAAAACATAAGAACTGCAGTTTGTCACAAGACAAATATGGCCTAAATGCAAAGCACTATGTGTGGTGGAAAAGTAACACTGCTCATCACACTGAGCACACCATCCCCACTGTGACACATAGGGGGCAGCATCATGCTGGGGGAGGCTTTTCTTCAGCAGGGACAGGGAAGCTGGTCAGAGATGATGGGAAGATGGATGGAGCTAAATACAGGGCAATCCTGGAAGAAAACATGTTGGAGGCTTCAAAAGACTTGAGACTGGGAAGGAGATTCACCTTCCAGCAAGACAATGACCCTAAACATACAGCCAGAGCTACAGTGGAATGGTTTAGATTTAGATCAAAGAATATTCATGTGTTAGAATGGCCCAGTCAAAGTCCAGACCTAAATCCCATTGAGCATCTGTGGCAAGACATGAAAATTGCAGTTCACAGACGCTACATCCAATCTGGCTGAGCTTGAGCTAGTTTGCAAAGAAGAATGGGCAAAAATCTCAGTCTCTAGATGTGCAAACCTGGTAGAGACATAGCCCAAAAGACTTGCAGCTGTAATTGCAGCGAAAGGTGGCTCTACAAAGTATTGATATAGGGGGGCTGAAGACTTTTGCACGTCACACTTTTCAGATTTTTATTTGATTACAATTTTGAAAACCATGTATCATTTTCCTTCCACTTCACAATTATCTGCTACTTTGTGTTGGTCTATCACTGGTCCAAGGGGTATGAATATTTTTGGAAGCTACTGTATTACCACAGGATGGATGAGAAATATATGATTGGACCCCGTAATCAATAAAACACAAATCCCGGGCTCCTTTCCCAAGGAGAGTGGTAGGTAGTCAGCTATGTGTCATGATACTTACAGGAACAGGCTATCCAATATTCTGCATTCTCTGTCAGTCTCATAGACTTTAAATGAAGAAGCTGTGCATGTGCCTGACCACAGCTCTATTCAAATGGCTCAGTAACAAGGGATTTGGGACCCCCCTACAATCTTGTATCTACATAATGAGTCTAAAGAGTTAAAGTGGTGGTTCCTACCATAGGTGCATCCGATACTGGATGGCTGAGAGCTTCTTGTAGACCTCCATTAACTGGATGGTGGAAGCTACTTGCAATATTTTTAACTTCCTGGGTTGAGGCACTCTTGGGGGTTTACTGGTTAACTCTTTAGCTTCATCATATAGCCTAGTGCTCCTCAAATAAAAGGCTTCTACAGCGTTAGGAAATTCTAAGTGAGGTAAGCCTAATGTCACATGGGGCAGTAGTCTATTCTATAGGATTGACATCTTGCAGTAGCCATCCTTCCTGCATATTGGTTCATCGATGTCTAAATTCTCAAGGGAAATCCATTAAAATTGATAATTCTATGAATAGCAGGATGCTTATCTTACCGGCAAAAGAAACTTCTGCCAATTTTATCACAAGATCATCAGACAAAGTGATGTTACTTGGTTATTTATGGACTTGCACCGTCCTCCTATCTATCCATAGTTTCTACCAATCATTGTCGCTCATGACCTACTTGCTGCTAAAACCAAACGACACTACTGTCGTCATCTCCTTCTAGACCTTTCCTCTGTCTGACACAGTTTTCTATTCCCTCTTGTTAGAAACTCTTTCTTCCCAATGGCATCAGAGACTTGGACTTGGCCCTCTCCTGGATTTCTTCATACCTCACCAATTGCACTTTGTCGTTCACATGCTTCCTCTTTGTCAATGTCCCACAAGGCTCTGTCCTAGGACTCTTCTCCATGTCCCATGGCTTTCAATATCATTGTTATGATGGTGACACTTGGATATACCTCTCTGCTATTCAGGGTATCTCTCAGTTTTGGCCTCCTTCTCCTGCTTCTTAAACCTCTACTCTACCACATCTCGCTCAGCCCCTCTACCCATCCCGTCAACCACAGTTGATGGATCCACACTCTCACAAGTCTAGTGCTTTGGGGTAATGTTTTATTCTGCCCTGTCTTTTAAGCTACATATACAAATTCTTACCAATTCCTCTAAAATTTCTGTCATATCTGCTCCTTCCTCACCCCCGTGTGTCTCTGTGGCCTCCCAGCTAAGTTTGTTCCCTTCCAAACCACCTTAATCTCTGTTGCCCTGTTAGTCCACCTCTCTTATTCATGTGCCTCTCCCCTCTACCAGTCTCTTCATTGCCTAATGAATGAATTTCAAGATGTTTGGTGTGATGTACAAAGGTGTCTAGAATCTGTCCCCTCCATACATCACCAACCTGATCTCTTGCTATGTCCTCACACGTAATGGGTCCTCTCAAGATAACCTTTATCTCTCTGCTGATCCGTTCTTCACACAACCTCCTCTCTCGTGCATTCCCTATATTCTGGAATTCACTACCACGATGCATAAGACTGTCCCTCATGAGCGAAACCTTTAAATGTAACCTGAAGACCCACCTCTTCAACAGCAGCACACACTAACCCTGCTGTCACTATTCCACCATTTGAGTAGCTCATACCCTCACCGACTGTCTCTACCTACCTTCCCTTATAGACTATAAGCCTGTGGGAAGGGCCCTCTTCCCTATTTGTACCTTGCGGTATATATAGATAGGTTTGTTAATGCCAGTACTGTATATGTAAACTCCTTCACACATGTATAGCACCATGTGCTACTCTGTTAATGTCCTACCACCATTATCCAACGCATGTCTTAGGGCGCGATTTCACTAAACACTTCTGTAATATAAATTGCTGCAGCATCTTCATCACACCCCAAACTGGAGCCCACACACATCTCGGGGGAAATGTCTGACAAACCAAGGAAGATGAGGCAGATCTTTAATGCATGTGCCCCTTTAGCTTTGTGCTGATATTGCTGTACGTCATAGTTGACAGAGCCCACAGATATCCTTGGTGTTATCTGACCATCTGTAGGGAGAAGAGATTGATCGCTGTCAGCGGGGTGTCTTATGACGTGTGCCCCTTTTGAAGAGGACCTCTCATGTCCTCTAAGATATGATTTCTTTTATACTATTGCAAAGCTGTCACTGAGCTGTATATGCCCCAGTTCCAGAGATATTCGTGGTGTTGGGTTTTAGCTACCGATATCACTTCACTGTCAGAGGGACCAGTCTCACAGCTCAGCATTATCAATTATCAATGGACGGTGGGGAATACCACCCTTATGGTACATTTATTTAGTCCTATCCTGCGAAAGACGTTCCTCAGTGATAATGCTGAGCTGTAACGCCAGTCCAAAACTAACGGCAGCGGAGCAGATACCTGCAAAACTGAAAATGCACTGAATTCAGGACACGATCAACCTTGCAACAGTATATAATATGCCAGGTCTTAGAGGACATGAAAGGAGTCTTTAAAGGAGCTGTCCCATCAAAGTGAACTGTGTATAAAAATTCTGATACCCACCTCATAGAGAACCACTTTCACTTGTCTGGTCTGCTGCAGGATTCCCGCAGTAGACATCAAGCTGCGGGCCTGCCCATGGCATAGCTCTCAGATGCAATTCCCATGTGGATAGCCCTGACGTTCAACCATTGCATTGCAACCTAACACGCAGCAGTCATTGACATGGGATGAGATTTTCTTAGATTCTGTCTGCTACACTTCTACTGTAGTTTGCAGTGGGTTAGGCACTAGCAATTTCATGGAGCCTAATTCACTGTACTCTTCACCTGTCCCCAGCCTCAGTATGTGGCCCATGGGATGATCACTTGTTCTCCGTATGCTCATAATGTTTTTCTATGTCGATGATCTGCCATGCTGATGGTTGGATTGTAGCTACAGCTGGATTCTGACAGATTCTGATCAGATGTGTATTGTCAGGTTTACAGTGATTTCAGTTGGAATTGTATAATCCTTTATCTATCCTGTGGTGGTGCTGTACGGGAATTTCAGCACTTGGTACTCTTCTTTCGCCACAGTTTGCATCGGAATGATAGTCCTCCTACCAGTGCCATACTCTGATCAGCTCTTCTTCAGGCACCCATCCTAACCTAAAGGGACTGTCCAAAGCAGACAGGGTACACAGCTGTAATGTGATTGTTCCATACAGTGAAACCTCTGTGAGATGGCCTCCCTAAATATCATTGAAAAGTGGTCTCCTAGGGGGTTGGTCTTCTCAAAGATTATCATAGTACACAATACTAATATATATACATGGACAAAATTGTTGGTACCCCTTGTTTAATGAAAGAAAAACCCACAATGGTTACAGAAATAACTTGAATCTGACAAAACTAATAATGCATAAAAATTCTATGAAAATGAACAAATGAAAGTCAGACATTGCTGTTCAACCATGCTTCAACAGAATTTTTTAAAAAAGAAAACTCATGAAACAGGCCTGGACAGAAATGATGGTTCCCTTAACTTAATATTTTGTTGCACAACCTTTTGAGGCAATCCCTGCAATCAAACGATTCCTGTAACTGTCAATGAGACTTCTGCACCTCTCAGCAGGTATTTTGGCCACTTCTCATGAGCAAACTGCTCCAGTTGTCTCGGGTTTGAAGGGTGCCTTTCCAGACAGCATGTTTCAGCTCCTTCAAAGATGCTCAATAGGATTTAGGTCAGGGCTCATAGAAGGCCACTTCAGAATAGTCCAATGTTTTCCTCTTAGCCATTCTTGGGTGTTTCTAGCTGTGTGTTTTGGGTCATTATCCTGTTGCAAGACCCTTGACCTGCGACTGAGACCAAGCTTTCTGACACTGGGCAGCACATTTCTCTCTAGAATTCCTTGATAGTCTTGAGATTTCATTGTACCCTGCACAGATTCAAGCCACCCTGTGCCAGATGCAGCAAAGCAGCCCCAGAACATAACAGAGCCTCCTCCATGTTTCACAGTAGGGACAGTGTTCTTTTCAAGATATGCTTCATTTTTCCGTCTGTGAACATAGAGCTGATGTGCCTTGCCAAAAATTTCGATTTTTGTCTCATCTGTCCATAGGACATTCTCCCAGAAGCTTT
This sequence comes from Leptodactylus fallax, assembly GCA_947044405.1. Taxonomy (NCBI): domain Eukaryota; kingdom Metazoa; phylum Chordata; class Amphibia; order Anura; family Leptodactylidae; genus Leptodactylus; species Leptodactylus fallax. The sequence continues at coordinate 1,358,777 of CAMRHE010000109.1, read as the reverse complement.
GTGGCTTGTCAACATGTAGTTTGGCAAATTACTTTTGTCAGATTCAAGTTATTTCTGTGACCATTGTGGGTTTTTCTTTCATTAAACGAGGGGTACCAACAATTTTGTCCACGTGTGTGTATATATTATGAAAATCAGTTTTTCTCATGGCAGTGGTCTTTTGGAGAAGTTTTACTGTAAATGTCCCCCTCCCCAGTAAGCTTTATATACTTACTATTGTAATGTTGTCAGTAGAGACAATAGATGGCCTGGGCAGTTGTAGCCCACTATGGTGAGTGAGGTTTCTATGTATAACCCCTCAGTAGACCAGTGTGTATACAGAGAAGGTGTCTGAGATTGTACATAATGTGGTGTATATGGGCTTTATTTAACATGGATGTAGTATACACAGGTTAGGGGACAATGATAGGAGTTTTCCATGTGCTTCTGCAGCAGGATTGTCCCTGCAGGGAGATTCTCTCCGATATAGGGAGGATTGGCTCATCTGATGCAGTCTGTCTGCATTGTGTCCTAGGAGTGTTCTGGCAGGGAGCCCACGTGTTCAGATCTAGCAGCGCTAACACGTTCACACCATAGGAATTGACTCTATTACTAATGCAGTCAGCAGTTCTAGAGAGAACCAGCCAGAGAATGGAGAGACACTCACCTTTTGTTAGAAGCCCAAATAGTTGCAAAAAAAGAACTCATTGTATGTGCAGGATGTCATTGGTTACAGTAGTGGAGGATTGTATTGTCAGGTGTTGCGATCTCCTGAGAGGTTACTATATGAACAGCACTAGGGAAGAGCCCCCTAGGGGCAGGTTAATCATAAGACCACACATATCTGCCATGTGTTCTGCATAAAAACATTACACTGTCTAATAGCGCTGTATGGTAACATGGGACATTACTACCCGTGACCATAAACCTAGTTCAGACAGCAATAATGCAGCTGTATTTTACAGTCATAGGGATCTATACTGGTTGCTAGACCTGTGATAGGGCTGTGGTTTCTGAGTGTAATACGGACCGTACAATACGTATGCATTACTGTGTTCGAATTAACCCTTAGCTGGGGAGATATGCCAATGAAGAGACATTGCAGCTTTAAAGGGGCACTCTGGCCCCACATAGATTTACATGCTGATGACCTATCCACATGATCAGTATGAAAAATGCTCTGCTACATCAGAGGTCCCCAAGGACTGGCCCGCGAACCAGTACCGGGCTGTGGATCACTTGGTACCAGCCGGCCCGGTCATCAGGAGCCTCTGTGTACTGCTAGGTGTCGGCTGAAGCGCCTATGCTGCCTGTAATACATAGTATAGGAGCATCGGCAAGCACCGGTTTTTGAGAGTGATCTTCTTGTGTAGCCTACACCAGCAGATCACTTTCCACTTACCCGGTTATTAATGCAGCTGTGGGATCTGTTCTTGCACACAAGATGTGTGCATATTCTGTGCTGCTCCTGGAACCTTCGCTATGGTGCCGCTGGGGCCGGGGAATAGAATAGAAGATGCACACATCCTTTGTGCAAGAACAGATCCCTGGAGAGCTGCATTAGAGACCAGGTAAGTATAATGTAATTCTAGTTACAGTATGTGGGGGGGGCACTATAACAGTAATGTAATAACTGTAGTGCCCTATTACAGTTATAGTGCCACCCCCAATTAATAACAGCCCCTCCCCCACCACACAGGTAATGTTATGAACTGGGTGGCACTATAACTGTAATAGTGCCCTAGTAGTGGCCCCCCCCACACACACAAACACAGGTAATATTACCTGTGGGGGCACTACTAGGGCACTATTACAGTAATAATGCCCCCCAGTTAGTAACATTACCTGTGTGTAGGGGACTGTTATTAACTGGGGAAGGGGACACTATTACAGTAATAGTGCACCTGAATGATGGTTCCCCCCCTGATTGAATGAGGGCCCCCTCCGCCCAACCCTTGCTTTTAAGGGAGCTGTCCATACCACCAATAAGTTATGCTTGATATGGAGAGATCTCCCTTAATAAAGTATAGGGAATTGTATAAATGTAATCATTAAATATGCACTTTATTGTGTTTTATTACGAGCTGCCCAATCGCCCCAACCCAACCCCCGCCCGGCCATGGGAGAATTGGCCTACATGTAAGTGGTACTTGGTACCAAAAAGGTTGGGGACCGCTGTGCTACATCATACTACCCTTATATAGAAAATACCTGCCTGACTATTGACATGTAGGGGAGAGAGTTAAGTATCTAGTGGGGTTTTGACTGCTGATACCCTCTTTGATCGCTAGAATCGGAGTCCCCATTTGAGTGGAGCAACAGATGTGCATGTCACTCCCTTCATTGTCTATGGAGCTGACAGATGGCTGGTCACAGCACTCAGCCCTACAATAGTCACCTACACTGAATGGAGCGCTAGTGTACATGTGTGCTCGTGGTTAGTAGGGCTCCTAGCCGTGGGTCCTTACTGACCAAACACTTATCCCCTGCTATAAGTTGTGATTGTTGGAAAGTCACCTTATGACTCTGCTGATATTAAAGGGTTTTCCTACAAAAAGGCATAGGTGATAGATGTTTTATTGCTGGGGGTCCCACCAATTGGACACCTACCAGTCACTAAAACAGGTATCTTAAGCTTCCTTCATTCTCTTCAATGCAGTTTGGGTGGAAGTGGTGGTCATGTATGCTCCCTGCTGGTTTTAACACTCCATTCATTGTCTGTTGGGCCCATGGAATGTACCTGGATGTTTCTATCAGCTGCATAGGCTTTGAATAAAGCAGCAATATGTATGTACAGTATGTCCTTCTCTCCATCCATACTCCTCCTCACTGCATGATCCCCAGAGGAGTAATGGAGGTTCAAGATTTGTTCTAGTGATTGGCAGTGATTCCAGCACTGTCCTGTGGATAGGGGATATGTTTTCTGGTGTTATCCTTGGAAATAGCATACATTTCTATGTGCCTTAATATCTTTTATTTTCTTTTGTCATGTAGCTAAAACTGGAGGACAGGTCTTTGGTTCCCAGGGATGTTGTGCGGCGCATGAGTTCTAAGGTAACCTTCTGGACATTGCTACGTTTTCTCTTTGGTTGATAAGTTTCTGATGAACTTAGAGTTGTTTCTTTGCCCCTTTGCAGGACAGTCAATGTGGCACGGTCATTGATGTGAACATAGACTGCATGGTGAAAGTCGTGGGTACATACTGCTTCCTGAATCCCATCAACAGCAAGGACCTGCAGCACATATGGGTGAGATATCTAGAACCTATATTTATACCATAGAACACTCTAAATGTACAGGTGTATGTGTATATCTAGCCATCTACATTTTATATAATGTATTATGCTTCTTCAATCTTAAGTGCATGTAAGGTATGGGAAGAGAAGGCATCAAATAATTTCTGTGCAATCAGGGCTTGGTAACTATAGGGGCCCCATAGCAAATCTTGTAATAGGGCCACACTAAACTTATGATTATTTCAGGTCCTTACTGTAAATAGGTAGTACAGAACAGGGATAATAGTCACAGTGATGTCAGAGTGCAAGGATATTAAACACAATGATGTCACAGTACGGGGGGATAATAGTGTACTCAGTGACATACCAATAGGGTACAGAATAGGAATTGCTTGCTGCTGGGTCCATATGATGTTAGCGAATGTGGAAAACAAATCCATAGTAAAATTTGACTGTGTTACTTTGCAAATGTGACACCCATTGGTGTATGGCAACAGAATGTGCAGCTTACTGTATATGTGGATGAAATATTCAAAACCCCATCCACTTGCATTGTGATGTAAATTGCTGTGAACTTGTCACAGGAAATCTGCCACACGTGGACCTTTTTGATAAAAGCCTTGTTGAAATGTACTAGTAATTTATGCAATTATTGTTGTCATAATCTACATTTTCGTTGCAGCCCATCATGTATGGAGACTACATTGCATATGACTGCTGGTTGGGCAAAGTTTATGATCTTAAAAACCAAGTTATCCTAAAGCTATCTAACGGAGCCAGGTAGGTGTGCGGTGTGTATAAATGTATAGATCCTTGTCCAGTCATGTCACGGTTGTCATTGTCCCTGCTGTTGTATTCCCTTCTCATAAGACTCCTGTTATTCTCTTGTTGCAGGTGCTCTATGAGCACAGAAGATGCGTCTAAGCTGTATGATGTCTGCCCCCATGCCAGTGACTCGGTAACTATCGGTGTATTCTGCTGTTGTAGTGTTTCTCTTTTTATGATATTGCCTTATCCCGGGGGTGTTCATGTGCCTGTGATTTTGCAGGAATTATGTATGAGTGGTTTCCTTTCATTAGGTGTTCTTCCATTCCATTTTCATTGTGTGGCCTTAACCACTATTTTCTGGAGATTAGAAAAGAGCTTGAATCCTGCAATCAGCTATTAAGTCATGTTCGCAGTAGCCGTGTACATAAGTGTGTTGCTCAGTGTTTTGGGCTTGGCCACACCATGACACATCCATTTTCTTCATTCCAATAGTCAAAAACTTCTTATTTGTGTGGCCATGCTGTCTGTGGTTATTACTCCACAGATATGGTCAACAGGGGTAATTCTGTACAGCACATAAGACGTACCTGTGACAAAGAAAGTAGTTAGATGGGTCATGTTATTGGCTTTAAAGATATTAAAGGGGCAAGACCCTCATGCACACAACGAAGTGTGGGGCCGAGTTTGCAGCAGAATGCAGTTGGATGACATTTGGAGTGATGCACTATCCTTCATGGGGGCTTCCATTCCATTCCCATCAATTTTTAGTATAGCGAGGACCAACTCTTGCGACCCCTGCAGATCAGCTGTTTCCCAGAGCACACCGCTCCCACCATTGTTTATATGCCGGCGCTGGGCTACTCACTATCATATTCTTGATGGCAGCATTTGTGGGTACAGCACTGCTGATCCATTCAAGTCTGAGACATAGCTGCAGCATCCTCAACTACCAATGTCAAGAACATGGCAAATGAGCAGTAAAGCACCTTTTGGCTACATACCTGGGAGTTCTGACAGTCAGACCTCTGCCGATCTAAGATTCTTATAAAGTAGATGACCTCTTTAAATCTAATAACCAGATAAATTAGAAAAATTAGGGCTCGATTAAATTAGTGTTAACCCCTAAAACGCCATGTCAGGTCATTGGTTCTCCACTATGTGATTGGTGGGGTGCCAATAAGGTTTTAATGGCAAAAAAGGATGCTTAACTATTAGGCCATGTTAAAGGCATTGCCAAATAGATTGCCTGTCGTGATACATAATGATTTGCATCATAATGTAAAAAAAACTAAAGGAGGTGTGGGCAGGAGGAGGGAGACATGCTTCATGTCTTCTGGTACTGTTCAGCTCTTTCCTCGTTTTGGGATGGTGTTAAGCGGATCATTTTGCAAATTACTGAGACGTCTCATCAGTTGGGCCCTGCTTTGTTTCTACTTCACCATTGCGAGTCTCCAGTGTGGGTATACAGGCGCTCGCTACTCCGTTTTTTGGTCCTCGCAGCCCATGCTTGCATTCCGCAATTCTGGAAGCGAGTGGAGCCTCCTCCTCTCCCTCTGTATTCTGAAGGTCAATGAGATTATGCGCATAGAAAACCTCACTTCCTTCCTGCATGACACAGGTGAAGCCTTTAGCAAAACTTGGTTTTACTGGTTGGAATTCCAACGCACTGCAGAGTATTGGGCGCTTCTGGGCTCTGGGCCCCCCTCCCAGGCTTGAACGCCGGTCTCGGAGCATAGTCTCCCACCGTTAGCATTTGTCCTACCACTGTATTTGTTTCTGCACCTGACTTTACATAGTGAACTTCAGGTCCGTCTACTGTGGCCCTGACACGTGTTGTCCTCAAGGCCCACACATAGTATGTTACCCTGTTCACTGCCCCGTTACCCTCTCTACCTGACCAATACCCCATCCCCCCCTTTTTTCTTTTTTTCCCTCCTCTTCCTCTTTCTGCTCCCCTTCCCTCCCCTCTCCACTCTTTTCTCATCTTCATCTAATTAATGTTTATGTTGCCTTGCTGACTGTAGACGTCTTGGGGTCCCCTTTGGTGGCTCCAGTCTGCATTGTTTGTATTTCTGGTCTGTTGTTTTATGATGTTTATTCGTAAAAATTCAATAAAATATTTGAATTGAAAGCAAAACTAAAAGGGGTTATCTAAGGAGATTTTTAAAACTCAATTCCTCTAGGGCTCTATTTCCCCCAATCTTCAGATTTATAGTCTGGTTCAGACTCTGTGCGCTGTGTGATGGTTCTGATCTAGTGAGCCCAAGTCCATCCACCTCCCTCATTTCCTGTGTTCACTGTTATTACATGTACTATGGAAACTGGCAGACTAATATTACTATAGTAGTAAAGCCAGCCAGAGATGGCTTAAGTATAGCACTCTGGTGTCTCTGGTGCTCCCATTGAAGTGAATAGGAATGCTGTCCACCAACAGTCATGCCTAGACCTTGCTGGTCCTTTTCAACTACTCTACATCGCCCTGGCTTATTCTGCTCTTTATTCCTGACTCCATCTGATAAACTGAAGAAGGTCTGATACAAGACCGAAATGTTTTTGTTTCTGGATGTCAACTACACAGATAGGAGTGCTTTCACACAAACTATAAAGAGAGTGCCGGAGTTTTCTTTATATATTCATTCTGGCAGCAGTCAGGCTGAATGTGCAGCAGGGGGAAAGGATCTCCTTTTCTCAGGATTGGTAGGAGTCTGAGGATAAACACCTGATCATTGGGGGTCTGACCACTATCTTATGGTATGGATAGAGGATAAATACTTTTTGTGACATAACCCCTTTAAGGGGTTACACATTGTGTCTAAAAGCTTCACCCTGTGCTAGAATACAACTTGACTAATAGATAGATATATATAATATATATATTTTTTATTTTTTTCCTGTGTGCTCATGTCTCTTTCATTCATAGGGCCTATTCTTTGATGACTCTTATGGCTTCTATCCCGGCCAAGTGCTCATCGGTCCTTCCAAAGTTTTTTCAAACGTTCAGTGGCTGTCTGGTGTGAAACCCGTCCTCAGCGCCAAGAGCAAATTCCGTGTTGGCGTTGAAGAGGTGAGGACTGTGTGGTATATTGTCTTTTGTCACCTTTTTACAGCCTATTGTCCCCCCAGCCACACTGTACTCTGCATACAAGGCTTTGTGCTGCATGCCCTGCATCTGTGCCCTGCTCTTACCCCTCTGCTGTTTACTTATCTGCACCTTCACATCCCATCTGTCATACAGTCCTCTTCTCACTGTATCCTGTTGTGCTCTATCCAGGTGCAAGTAACAGAGCTGAGAGTAACCTGGATTACAAAAAGCTTTTGTCTTGGGGGTACAGATTCTATGGACCCACCATCGTCTGTTATAACACAAGAAAACTTGCCCAAGTGAGTAAGCTACTCCTGTGTGTTACATCTGGAATATTCCCATATCGGTTTAGGATGATCACATTAATGTGTTTTTTGCTTGTTCATTATACTACTTACAGCATCTAGTTTACAACAGCCCATGTGTCCTCAGACTTGTGATACATGGCATAACACCTTCATTTGCCCTAAATCTTTGCATTTCCAAATTCACTTTCTTCTCCCCTAACTCTTATGTAACTTGTCTTAACTTATTTTTCTGTATGGTGCAGTGAATACCTCCTATTGCGTTCTTATAAAGTGATTGCATATTGCTAGGATTTGCCATCACTTTGATGGGGATCCGACCTCTGGGACCTCCACCAGTCTGCATTGGCCCCTTTATTGTGTGTTGTGTTTTTTTTCCCCTGTACACTTTCACTTCCAGCCCTGTTTTGTATAGTGAACAATGTTTACTTGCATGGAGCTCTGCTGTAGTACCCCTGCACAGTGGGTGGCCATGGCACTGAGGGACTGGGAAAGACTACATCAGCTCATTGGCCCTTTGCTGTCAGGGTCCTTGGGGGTTTCCAAGATCAAACCCTGACCAATATCCTAGCGATAGGCTTTCACTGTTGCAGATGTTAAACTGGTTGACCATGAATTTTTATAAATATCTGATCGTGGGGGAGGGGGCTGTCTGGCGGCCGCTGAACTGATCACATGTTCTCAGGTGCCTCCAGTCTGTGTTTTATACAGTGCATGGAGCCGGAACCAGTTGGCTTCGTTCCCTGTATAGTGGTTCGCACCAATACTGCATCTCTGCTCCCATTGTCTTGCTGAGCTACAGTGACTGCGCCATGGCACATCTGATCCATGCGCTGTACAGTACACAGACTGGAGGCACCTCAGAACAGCCAATCCATGCAGGGGATATTTATGGTCTATCCTAAGTATAGACCATAATTAGAAATTCCTGGACAACCCCTTTATTGTGTGGTTAGTACAATGCCCTACAAAAACTGGGCTATTGATGTGAACAACCCCCTAGGTCAGTCTGTTTGTCATTAAGCAGGTCCTATGGTAACTAGCTGATCATGAGAAGCTTTTGGGATCCAATGTGTAACTGTTATAGGGGGGGATATTTCCTGCTTGGCTTTGCCCATCTTTCTTCCAGATTCCCTGTAGGGTAAGCTTAGGGTTACATATCACAGTTAAAAATGAATGGGCGTCCTTGTAATTTCCAGAAAGCCTAGTGAGAGATGCTCCAGGTCCCCAATGCTCACCCCCTTCTGTTAGGAAATGGACAGCCTTTTCATTGGTATATGGCTTATTCTTGTTTGTATTACATTTTTTTTTTTTTTTCCTTTTGTTGTCAGTTGTCAGAATCCTCCAGTTCTGATTTCTGTGTTTTATCCTATGCCAGGGTGAAGCGGCTTGGCTCATTTGACCACACACAGCGGCAGCTGGGAGAGCGCTGTCTCTACATTTTTCCTACCATGGTTGAACCCGCTAAAATCTTATGCGAAACCTTAGAGAAGAACTGTCTGCTTGGAGAGGTTACAAGTTCTCGAAAGGTACACATTGTTTAGTTAATTGGAAAATAAAAAAGGATTGCTGTACACCTGTAAATGTATAGTACAAGGGATTTGTTGTGCTAATAGGAAACCTGTTCTCGTGATCAGTAGAGGTGCCACAGCCTTATTAACCCCTTAACAGGCACATTAAAACTGCAAAAACCCTCTCAAAAATGTCACTTTTATTTTTTTTTCCTCATTCCCACACCCCCTACCTTTTTTTAGAGCCATTTAAAGTGAGTGTCCCTGGATGTATCTGCTTGGGGTGAACTGTAATGTACTTTGCACAAAAGCATATGTCATTATATGAGCAAAAAGAACATGGCGTTATCTATTTTCTACCTCTGTATTCTTCACATTAAGCGTAGCTAACCCCAACATGGCCCTTTTCACATTAAAGGGGGTTTCCGGGCAAAAAATCTTTTTTTAAAAATGATCTGTTAGTGCTATTAATGGGTTCATAAGTGCGCCCAAATACCTTTAGCAGTGTTTTGAGTGATTTCTGGGTTTCTCTGGGAGCGCCTAGCATCTTCTGCATTTCTTTACATGATGTAACTTCCTGCTGCCTTAGCTAATGCAATACATTATGGTAGTTGTAAGTGCTCACACTATTGCCCTCTCACTCCTCCCCCTCCCTCTCTAACACCCCCCTCCCTGTCTCCCTAGCAATCCCGCCCACTACTAGCCCTTCCCAACTAACTCAGCCCACCCCATTAAACTTACCTGTCTACTTCCTGTCCAGACTTCCTTTTGCGGGGAACGGCTCCTCCTCTTTTGTGACTCTGCCAGTCCCTGTGCAGCAGTCCCAGCACTGTGCTGTAGCCTTCACTCCATCTCTACTGCGCACGCGTGGGCAGACGTCACAGAAGGAAGAGGAGCTGTTCCCCGCAGAAGGAAATGTGGACAAAAAGATCATAGGAAATTATGATGGGGGGGGGGGGGGAGAGTAGTAGTGGTAATCAGTTTCCAGAAACGGGGAAACAGATCATCACCGGACAATCAGAAAATGTCCGGTGATTGGAAAATATACATTTTTGGTGAATTATGTAATTTAGAAAGTAGGCGGGGGGGAGGGTGTTTAGATTGGTGTAGGAATTTATACTTATCCCGGACAACCCCTTTAACCCACTGTTGCCCATTATGACACCGTGATTGGCAGGGCTGTGGAGTCAGTAGGCCAAACCACTTATTCCAACTCCTGTTTTTCCACAGTCCGACTCTGATTCCTTCATAAATGACTGACAGCCATGGTCAGACAGAAGCAGTAAAGATTATCTAAATCATTAAAAAGCCAGTGACTGATTCCTATGAATGTTAATATGTAACAAACTATCCATCTAATCATACTATATTAATAATTGTATAACTAAAAATTAATTATTTTAACCACCCAAAATTGATCCCAACTCCACAGCCCTGGTGGTTGGTGCTGGATGGGGTCATTTAGTATAATGTAAGATACATGGTGTAATCAGGTTATCAGTTTTATTAATAGTAAGTGACCTCTTCATGGACCTCACATAACTGCAAGGACATGCAGTCACATAATTGTAAAGCTTAGGCCTCATGAACATGACAGAGTGTGCTTCTGATGTGGGGCCGAGTTTGCAGTGGAATGAAGTCGGATGACACTCGAAGTGACATCAGAGTGCATTTTGTGATGCATTCACGTCTACGGGGGCTTCTAATACATTGTGTTCTGATGACATGGAGCAGGATAGTACCTGCTCTATAATCATCCGTATTAGAACAGAATGGTTCGGAAGCCCCCATAGATGTGAATGCATCACGAAATGCACTCTGATGTCACTCAGTGTCATGTGAGTACATTCCGCTACAAACTCAGGCCCCATATCTTGGGACCTTAGGCTCTGTGCATACAGACATAAAGTGAGAACATATGACCGCGTTATAACATACTCAGATGTACCCAGAAGCAGCTTCCTATTGATTTCAATGAGTGTGGCTGCTAAAGCACTACAAGAGGTATCGTTCTGGCATCAAGAATTGTGGTACTCCACTAAGTATCAGTATCTGTGTCCAAATTCTGGTATTGTATCTGATAACTACACCTCAAAGTTTTGAGAAGCCTTGCTATTATTCTATTGAAATAAATGGTTAAACTGAAAAGAGCAGTCTGCATTACTCTCCTCGGGTACATGTGGACTGTTGTGTGAGAGTTCATACTTTGCTTACTGTCTGTGATGCTGTCTAAACTGTAATATGTTCCTTATTTTCAGCAAACAGAAAAGTTGCGGGAGAAGCAAATTGTGAAGATTATCTCATGTACACAGGACCCTACCAACCCAGCAGATCTAATGAAAAGAAACTCTGTTAATGCTCCAGCCAGTGAGACAGCTGAGAAAGGTGTCCTGCGAGGTGATGGTGCCCATGACCATGATAAGGAACTGAGGAAAGTGCCAGATTCTGAAGAATGTTCAGCGCAGGATCACTTACTTGGCACTTTACATGAGATGTTTCAGGATTTGCCTCTTCAGCCTGGCGAGCAGGATGCAGATGATGAGGCGGCAGAAGACACTGACGACACTTGTTCAGTAACTTCTTCAGCAAGCTCTACAACCTCCTCTAAAAGCGGCAGCGGGCCTGGGCGTAAGAAGAGTATTCCTCTGTCCATACGAAACCTGAAGAGAAAGCACAAAAAGAAAAAGAAGAGCAAGGTGTACAGAGAATTTAAGACAGGGGACAGGTTTGTAAGTGGGGAGACCCCCTTTTGGTTCACATAGATGATGTCACTCTGTCTGCTTCACCACAAAGTTACAGACCGACACCTTGAGCTGCGCTGCTGAGAGGTTCTATCTGTGGTTTCAGGTGACAGCACTTCCAATACAGCAACTTTGGCCACGTGACACTTTGCAGAGCCAGATAACCTTTGTCGCGCTGCCTGCTTTGCAACTAGTGAAAGTGAATGTGGTTGTGACTGGCAAATTGCTGCAACACAACAGTCACCAGAAATCCAAACCTGCTAAGTTTCTGGCAACGTGTGTGTCATTATATGATCACTTTCACTTGAAATAGTTGCAGTGCAGGCAAGATATCTCTGGTGACGTGATTTGTTCATAATGGCAACTGGTTGGGCACTGAACTGCAGTATTTTTACACATCGAAGTTCTCAGCTATTCACATTTAAGGAGCATATGATGGAAAGTAGCTTATTTAGAGTATGTTTACATGTTGCAAATATGCAACAGATTTTCAGTCAGAATTGTATGCCAAAAATATGCAGTACCGCACCAGCAAAGTGAATGAGATTTTACTGACTCTCATCTACACACTGCAGAAAAATGAAATGGAGAATCTGCGGCATGTCAAATTATTCTGTGGCTTGTCGTTGCAGATTTCACCCTTTGCAATGCAAAACTTGCTGCAAAGAAATCTGCAACAGAAAACTCACCATTTTGTGCTTTTCTCATGCTGCAGATTTTATGCTGCAGGAAATCTGCGGTGTCTCAGTCCCCATAGGTTCTGCTTTTTCTAAATGGTATTTACCACCTGAAAATGATGTAAGCATAGAAACTCTACCCCCTGCTGATCCTTAGAGGGGAGACCACATGTCTTTCTTTCCTGAATAGATACAGAGAGGAGTTGTATTTATGGAGCAGTGGGACCTTCCAAGCGGTCGATAGCCCTGATCCCTCTTTGCCACTCGGCTCCATAATGCTACTTCTTCTGTAGAAAACAATATATAATTTGTAGGACATAATACAGTAATGACCAGTTTGATAAATTCTTTCACCAAAACACAGAATGTATATTTATCCCTCTTAAAGAGGGTTCTCCAGGGAGTGTCTCAAGACTTACTTCCTCTTTGTGATGACCCATGGGTTACTGGACTGGTTATGACCCCAGGTCAGGTGATCGGAACCAGCACCCAGCCCCCAAGTCCCTCCACCTCCATTACTGTGCTCACTGCTAGCTATTTGTACAATGGGGCAGGCTTTATTGTTATCATAATGATCTAGTCTGCCAGCCTCATAGTACAAGCAACTTAAGTGTACTGGGAGACTGGAGATGAGGTAGCGCCTTGGGTGCTGGTTCCGACCACCTGACCTGGGGTTAGTTAACACCAGCCTCAAAACCCATGGTTTGTCACATGGAGAACCATAGAGAAATTGAGTGTCAAAACACTTCCTGGAGAATTCCTTTAAGTTCCCTTTACATGGGCTTACCTGGGAGCAGTGATCAGGAATGGACGTTCCTCTTGAATGCTCATTTCCAATTATTGCATTTTAATGCAGCGGATCATCAGTACTGTATGGGAATGAACAAATGCTTCCTCCCCATACAGCACATTGCCCTGTTTATATGAGGTTGATGTGCTGCCAGTTATCACGAACGTCCATTCCCGAAAACATTGCTTTCTTAAAGGGGTCTTTAAACCCTTCATGCAGATTTGTGAAACTTAAAAATAAATAAATAAATTAAAATGCAGTTACTAATCTAATATATCATTGGTTGGGGTTTGCATGAAGCCATCAATGTGATCTCCCTGTAATTGAGGACTTTCATGTTTTGCAGTACATGATATAACACTTGCCCACCACAGCCCTTAAAGGGTTTTTCTGAGTTAAATATCCTTAGACTAAGTCAATATCTAATCGGTGGGACTCCATAGATCAACTGCTTGAAGCAGCAGTGGCTCTAGGGTGAGCTCTGCTGCCACTTCACAGGCCAGTGATATCATGTTCATTCATCACATGACCTGTTTGCAGCTCTGTCCTATAAGTGAATGGGACTGAGGTGCTATAATACATTTATTATTAGTATTTATTTTTAGAGCAATAGTATTTCCATGGTGCGCTAGATGAAGAGTGCGTAATACCAAAAGTAGTACAAAAAATAATGTGGTGACCATCTGCTGCAGTGGGAAAGGGGTCCCTGTCCATGAGGGCCTACAATCTATAAGGGAAGGGGAAAGGAGACAGTAGCAGAGGGTATGAGCTGTTTAGATGATGGGGTCATTACATGTTGTAGGTTTTTTGTTTTTTTTTCCTGAAGAGGGGATTCTACAGGTTACGTTTGCAGGTTGAGATTGTGAGGGATAGTCTTGTATCATGCAGTGCTGTGCTTGGTAGTCAGTGAAAAGGCCACACACCTCTCCCAAATGCTGTACTCAACAAATAACTAAATGGAGGGGAGGTGGGGTGCTGTTGTGAACCATAATGATCTGATATTGATGGCACATCCTAAGGATGGGTTATCAATATTACTGTCCTGGACATTCCCATCTTTATAAAGTACTTAACCCCGTTACACTTCCTCTGCAGGGTGGCCGCAGAAGTCATCACCACCGTGACAACCGCAGACGTCATGTGGCAAGATGGAACCGTAGAAACCAACATTCGGTCTAATGAACTGATCCCTGTTCAGCATTTGGACAACAATGAGTTCTGCCCTGGAGATTTTGTGGTGGATAAAAGAGGTCTGTGCTCTATAAACGTGAAGCCTGTTCTTTTCAGTTCTTGTATAAGGGGCCATCTCCTTAATGATGATGTTCCTTCATTCCCTTGCAGTGCACGCTCTGCAGGATCCTAGCATCTATGGTGTGGTGCAGTCCGGAGATCACACAGGGCGTACCTGTGTTGTGAAATGGATCAAGTTGACCTCTTCAGGCAGTGATGTTGAGGTGAGGGCAATCTATTTAAACACTTCATGACTGGACACCTGTTTGGGCACAAAGTACCATTAAGATATGTCTTCCCTCTCTGTTAGTTGTTTGTGTCGCTGGGGGCAGGGCTCAAATCTGTTATGTCGGTGTGGCAATTGTATTTTGGGTGGGGAGGGAGTTGTACACATTGTCCCCCAATAGGGAGGAATACAACCTCCTCACGTGTACTGCAAAGCTGATTCCCCAGCATGCTACCAGGCCGGTAGGAATCCGTATTATGGCAGCTTCCTTAACTGTATACATGGTGCGATTGGGAAGGCAAGGCTGGTAATAATCCATCCCTACCTTCTCTTTGGAGAGTCACTGACCTCCTGGTTTGTCACTGCACAATTATTTACACACACACATTATAGTCTGCAAATGTTAAAGGAGTTGTTCAGTAGCTGCTCAGAGTACTATGTATACTATTGTACAGTAGGAATCTACCATATACTGTATAGACCTTCTGTGATGTACCTGAAAAGACAAAATGAATGCATTTTGAACTACTGATATAAAAAGTAAAGTTTCCTATTTTAGGTGGTTGGAGAAGAAGATGATGTTAGTGTCTATGACATCGCTGACCATCCAGACTTTCGCTTCCGAGCCACAGATATTGTGATACGCATTGGGAGCTCGGACCCTGATGTTGCTCCTGATGGCAGCCAGGTAACCCACAATGTTGTTGGCTGGAAATGATTGACTTCTTGTACTGTTCAGTGACTATACAGACCTTGGGAGAGATTTATTAAGAACTAACACTTGTTCTTTCAGGGAATTATTTCATACATTCCCCCCAGTCTTAACTCTTTGTGTCACAAAATTTTGTGACCCTTGTGCTACCGCAATGTCAGGGTAGTATCACAAATTCTGTTAAGATGCACTAAGAAAACTTACATGTATATTAAAGGGGTTTTGCCAGAGTTAAATATTAACGACTTATCCTTAGGATAGGTCAGGAATATCTTATTAGTGGGTGTCCAGTACCTGGGACCCCCATAGATCATCTGCTCGAAGCAGTGCCTGGGTAATTGCTGCTTCTACTTCATAGGCCAGTGACGACATGTTCATTCATCACATTGTATGTTTTCCGTTTAACCCTATGCAGTGTATTTGGTAGTTTAGTGAAGATACCACAGAGCTCATCCGATCTCTTCAAACCTCTGGTGGGAGTCCTGGGTGACTGACGCCCCACAATCTCATATTTAAAGCGCTATCCTAAGCGATAGGTCATCAGTATATGTTCAGGAAACCCCTTTAAATGTAAGGACTGTTTCTTCAGTATCACTTATGCCAGAAGCAGGCAACATTTTTTTGTACTGAATTAAAAAAAAAAAAAAAAAAATTGAAAATATCAAAGATTAGGTACTTGGTGTGCCGTGCATTAATTGAAAGATTCTCAACCCCTAAGTAAAGTTATATAACAGACTGTAATACAGAGCGTGCAATACATCTGTATTACAGCTGTGTGAAACCATAGAACACCATAATAGCATGACCACAAAAAATTATAATATCATTTTATTAACAGAAATAATGAAACAAACATATATGAGGAGATAAGTGTGATGATTCTGCTTAAGTGTGGCTATAACTCAGCTGTATTTTGGTCTCTGGGTAGCGTATTTCTCTCTAGTTCCATTTATTCATACTGTGCGCAGCTATGAGCCTAGGTGTATATTGGCAGTAGTGGCCAGGCTGGAACAATAGGGCTTTGTATCCATCCCAGAGTAGCTATTGTATTCCTATGCAACCCTGAGTGATCAAACAATAGGGCATTGTTCCAGCCTGGGCTGTTAGATCAGATATGCCTGATAATATTGTATCATTCCATTTGGTCTCATCTACATACAAAAGATCTGGATTTGATTGAATTAACTCATCAGACATACTGTCGCCGGTGACCTCATTCTGGGAGGTGGCATAAAGGGTATAAAAGATGAGGTAAGAGGTCTGTGGGAGGAGATTACACTATGGAGATTACACTGAGATTTATGCTATAGAGTTGATGCTATGGAGATCATGCTATGGAGACTTTGACTGAGATGCTACTATGAGCAGGCAGGTTGGAATGCTGCTGCTGCTGATGATGAGCCTACAAGTGACTGAGAGAGACTATTGGACTAATGCTGAGAGACTGTTACGAGAGCATGCAGGGGGGATTATTGTATTAATGCCACATGCTGAAAAGCCTCCACTGGTGATCTCCACATGCAATGTGTGAGTGTTGGACTATAGAACCACAGCAAGGACATGTGTGGTAAAGTAATTATTTCACCTTTAATCCCTTTTATTTTATTTGTACTGTATCTTGTAACTAGTAACTGTTAATGCTTGCATATATCTGCATATCTGTTCTGAACTGTATATGTTAGATTTTAATACCGACCCATTTAGGGGTTAATAAATATATAAAATTTAGAAGGCTTGTCTTGTATTTATCTTGTGAACCCGGCACTCACTGGCGGTGAGTGTGGTTTTTATATGAAAGAGGACTCAGGGTGTGGCCAAAGCGGTTTGGCGCACTGAGGATCTTTCACAATAAGTAATGAAGGTACACCATAATAACGATAGGGAGGGAAATGGGGGCCACAATAATAATAAATAGGGGGATATACACCGCTGGTACAAATAAATATGTGTAAAGATGGTTGAAAACAACCTATATAGCACTATATATGCATAAACATACCATAAACAGTATAATAGCCCAAAGAAATCTAGTGAATACTAGAAAAATGGAAATAAATATGAACATAATAAGCCACCATTGTAACCTCACCTAGTCACACTCCACCCCAACGAACGTTTCATCAGACTGCTTCATGGTGTATTATGGTGTTCTATGGTTTTACATGATCTACAGAGTTTTTCATGCTTCGCTATTAGCCCTTTTTTGTGTTTGATTATTAGCTGTGTGAAACCAGCCTAATGCTGCCTTCATATGTTCACTTGATGTTGTTGAAAGCATCCAATATTGCTAGAAATAGCACAAACGACACTTATTGCAACAAGTTCCACATTTAGATTATCAGAAGCAGCATAAATGGAACAAAAACCATAAAACTTAACCTTTAATTACAATGATATGCTAAAAAGGCACCTAATATAAATATGTGATACACACACCAATAAAAATAGTATATAAATAGATCACATGTGATGGGAGAAGAAAGATAAGGAAACATAAGCTAATAGGACACTTGGACCATCATAAGAAAATCCAGAATAATAACAGTGTCCAACCACAGCCCGTTTTCAGATCTCATAGGTCAATACAAATATCACAGATGTTAAACACAGTAGCTACGATACCAGAACAATAAATTCTCATACTGTTTGTCTACAAGTTTTCAGAAAAAATCTAGAAGAAATAAATACTGGGTAGATCTCACCAGTTTGTAGACAATTTCACTCGTGCCTGGTGATAATATACAGTGCTGGCCAAAAGTATTGGCACCCCTGCAATTCTGTCAGATAATACTCAATTTCTTCCAGAAAATGATTGCAATCACAAATGCTTTGGTAATAATATCTTCATTTAATTTGTCGTCAATGGAAAACCACAAAAAGAATTGTCAAAAAGCCAAATTGGATATAATTCCACACCAAACATAAAAAAAGGGGTGGACAAAAGTATTGGCACCCTTTGAAAAATCATGTGATGCTTCTCTAATTTGTGTAATTAACAGCACCTGTTACTTACCTGTGGCACATAACAGGTGGTGGCAATAACTAAATCACACTTGCAGCCAGTTGAAATGGATTAAAGTTGACTCAACCTGTGTCCTTGTGTGTACCACATTGAGCATGGAGAAAAGAAAGAAGACCAAAGAACTGTCTGAGAAGCAAAATTGTGAGGAAGCATGAGCAATCTCAAGGCTACAAGTCCATCTCCAAAGACCTGAATGTTCCTGTGTCTACCGTGTGCAGTGTCATCAAGAAGTTTAAAGCCCATGGCACTGTGGCTAACCTCCCTAGATGTGGATGGAAAAGAAAAATTGACGAGAGATTTCAACGAAAGATTGTGCGGATGGTGGCTAAAGAACCTCGACTAACATCCAAACAAGTTCTAGCTGCCCTGCAGTCCGAGGGTACAACAGTGTCAACCCGTACTATCCGTTGGCGTCTGAATGAAAAGGGACTCTATGGTAGGATACCCAGGAAGACCCCACTTCTGACCCAGAGACATAAAAAAGCCAGGCTGGAGTTTGCCAAAACTTACCTGAGAAAGCCAAAAACTTTTTGGAAGAATGTTCTCTGGTCAGATGAGACAAAAGTAGAGCTTTTTGGGAAAAGGCATCAACATAGAGTTTACAGGAAAAAAAAAGAGGCCTTCAAAGAAAAGAACACGGTCCCTACAGTCAAACATGGCGGAGGTTCCCTGATGTTTTGGGGTTGCTTTGCTGCCTCTGGCACTGGACTGCTTGACCGTGTGCATGGCGTTATGAAGTCTGAAGACTACCAACAAATTTTGCAGCATAATGTAGGGCCCAGTGTGAGAAAGCTGGGTCTCCCTCAGAGGTCATGGGTCTTCCAGCAGGAAAATGACCCAAAACACACTTCAAAAAGCACTAGAAAATGGTTTGAGAGAAAGCACTGGAGACTTCTAAAGTGGCCAGCAATGAGTCCAGACCTGAATCCCATAGAACACCTGTGGACAGATCTCAAAATGGCAGTTTGGAGAAGGCGCCCTTCAAATCTCAGGGACCTGGAGAAATTTGCCAAAGAAGAATGGTCTAAAATTCCAGCAGAGCATTGTAAGAAACTCATTGATGGTTACTGGAAGCGGTTGTTCGCAGTTATTTTGTCTAAAGGTTGTGCTACCAAGTATTAGGCTCAGGGTGCCAATACTTTTGTCCGGCCCATTTTTGGAGTTTTGTGTAAAATGATCAATAATTTGACTTTTTTTTTCATTCTCTTTGGTGTTTTTTCATTGCAAGCAAAATAAATGAAGATATTATTACCAAAGCATTTGTGATTGCAATCATTTTCTGGAAGAAATTGAGTATTATCTGACAGAATTGCAGGGGTGCCAATACTTTTGGCCAGCACTGTATGATCACCACTTGGTTGCCTCTTCCTGCATACTTTTAAATAGGACTTGTGAAGCCACTAGGCAGAATACCCTTATCATCTGTACTAGGAATGAAGAGGGGCAGGCTGCTTCAGGCCTGTATAAAGAAAGAATGCAGTCTAGGCTCCTGGCTGCAGCAGTCCAGTATAAAGAAGGCAGTCTAGACTCCTGGCTGCAGCAGTCCTGTGCAAAGTATATTTTACACAAGGTTACTGCAGCCAGGAGTCAAGATCACTTTCTTTCCTTACACTGGACTGCTGCCTGTCCCTCCATACTATAAACCAAACTGTTGCCTCTTCCTGCATAAGTTAAGTAGGACTTGTGAAGACATTAGGCAGAATACCCATATCAATAAATAAACCCCATACCCTATGACTCAGCCAGCTGGAGCTGTATACAGAGTGGGCCAGGAGGAAGCAAGCAGAGGTAACATTAGCACGGAACGAGTGGACCAGTAAGTTATTTGGAGAGTCTTGAGCTAGCACGGCAGGTCAGGGAACAATGATTTATTAATTGGTTTGCCAGGGCTAGCCTCAGGTTCTCTTCAAATAACTCACAGTGGAATTTAATCCTTGCTCGTGTTTCTTCTGCTTGCTTTCTCCCAGCAAAATCTGTCTTGTGCCATGAAGATGCAGGCCCAAAGCCTGACCTGTTGGGGGCATTTCATCAGAATCTCTTACCTCGTTGTAGCCAGGTTTAGTGCTTTCATGAAGGCCTTGTGTAGATACAAATCTCCATCTACACCCATGTCTACATAGACCCATAACTTCCACTTTCCATGTCAGGTAGGCCGTACATTAGAGATTTGGAGGATGAGCATTCATGATAATACTGGAGACAGAGAGAATAGCTAACGGCTGTGTCAAGTTTTTACCCTTTTTAATGTACGCTAGATGCACTGTTCTCAATTTTTTTTTAATTTTCTGTTAAAAAAAAAAAAATTATCCATTGTATTAGTACATGTCCTGAAATATTTGAGGGGGGCAGAGGGGAGCTCTCCCTGCAGGAACACAGCGGAGTTATATCTATATGCTCCCTGTATTCATTCATCACATCTCATAGCCAAACAGCACAATATTTTTGTGCCATTTTGGCTAATTCAGAGACTAAATAAAGCTGCATATTCAAGTGACAAATGTACTTTAGTCCTCAACTGACCCATTGAATTTTATTTTTTTTTTCATTCCCTAGATAAATAGTTATCCAGCCACCTACAGCTCAGGAAGTATGGTCAGCTGTGAAAGATAAGACATGTTTACTAGTTTCTCCTAAGTTTAACTTTGCAAGATGGCCAGCAGCCTGACAAGTGATAAGGATGACCTTCTGCGGGCAGCGCTGTTTCTCCGAACTAATGTTTGTGCACTGAGATATAATCTACCCCTAGTAAAGAGCAAAAAAGAGAAACAGAATGAATTGGTCTTAAATGTGAACTTATGGAGATGCTATAATTTATTAGGGAATTACATTAGCCATTGTAGGACCCATATTGATATCTTATTGCTGCTGGGTGGGAATCAGATTCTGTTTTTACTGTCAGCTGCTATTATCAGAATACAGGCTGTTTACTGACAGCCATGAAAGTGCC
Source organism: Leptodactylus fallax (assembly GCA_947044405.1). Classification (NCBI taxonomy): domain Eukaryota; kingdom Metazoa; phylum Chordata; class Amphibia; order Anura; family Leptodactylidae; genus Leptodactylus; species Leptodactylus fallax. The sequence continues at coordinate 1,337,551 of CAMRHE010000109.1, read as the reverse complement.
CCCTACTTAGAAACTGTCCAGAAGGGGGATCGTGTCTGACTACAAAGATGAGGAAGCAGTATGAAGTCCGTATATACCAGCTATGATGTTGGATTATTGGCCAAGGCTGGCCATACATATTAAATAGCTGTCAGATGAATTGCTTGACATCTATTAACCCAACACACTGCTTGGTTGAGTCTAGAATGGCACGGTGTGATGGGGGACACAGCTGGTGGTACCTCATGCTAACAGTCACAGGAAGCAGGGTCACATACTGGATCAATGGCTGACTAGACAGCACCTTATTTTACCCACTGCATCAGCTATGTATGTTTGGTTCAGCCAGGCATGCATGTGTTATTAATTGGAACATGAGAATGAGCCGCTGCCAGACACCTGTGGTGGCGGCTTATTTCCCTTAAGACCAAATGATCAGACGTGTTAAAAATCTAACTGCCCAATCCTTCTCTGCCCCACAACATGTGTACTGATAGACAGTTGGGAAACACTGGTTAGCGGGTCAGCTGGTCGAAATGTTATATATATGGTCACCTTTGCTTGCCTGATACTTGTATCTAGGGAAACTCTGCTAGATTGCTTTTCCGCAGTCCAGTTCACAGAAGTAAGCATTATTCCCTTGTTTTGTCTCTTGCAGCCTTCAGTGGGACAAGTTGCCCGTGTAGACGTTAGTAGTAAAGTAGAAGTGATTTGGGCTGACAACTCCAGGACCATTGTCCTTCCACAGGTAAGAATGTCTGTTGTCTATCGTCTTTTGGCCACATGGTGGATGAATAGTCTACATTCTCCTCTGGGCTCCATACATCATGATATTAAAGGGGTTTTTCTGAGGCTTGCATATTGATGATCTGTACGTAGAATTGGTCATCAATATGTTATTGGTGGGTGTCTGACACCTCGGACCCTCACAGATCAGCTGTTTGAAGAGATCACTTCAGGTAAGCACTGTGCCTTGTCAGGGAAAACCAAGCACAGCACCATACACTGCCTAGGGTATGTGCTTGGTATTGCAGCTCAGCCCCATTCACTTGCTTGTGACTGAGCTGCTGTTGTACCATGTGACAGAGGAATGTGACGTCATTGTCACAGAGTAGAGGCCGTGCTGCTCATGAACACTGCAGCTTCTTAAAATAGCTGATTGTGGGGTCCCAAAGTCAGACCCCTACTGACAACATATTGATGACCTACGGACCGTGTATTAATACTAAGTCTCAGAAAACCCCCTTTTAAGTTTTAAGAATTTAGCTGGGATAGATTAACACCCTTTATATTACCTTTCTGTTCCTCATCAGCATCTGTACAATGTAGAGTCTGAGCTGGAGGAATCTTTCTATGACTCTGTGGACAGCAGCACCAGTGGCGCCTCCTCTGACGAGTGGGAAGATGACAGTGACAGCTGGGAGACTGACAATGGCCTGACAGAGGACGAACACGCACGTGTTGGCGTTGAAGGAGCAGAGGACGTGCAGAATCCAAGTGCATCTGCAGACCAAGCTCCACAAGCTGAGGTAGATGACGCAGAACCAAGTGCTGCTGCGGCTGCCGCTTTAGGGGTTCCCGGGCTTGTAGCCAAAGTGAATGAGAAGGAAGGGATGGTGAAAAGTTTCAAGGAGTTGAAGGAAGCTATTAAGATTCTCGAAAGCTTGAAAAATATGACTGTGGAGCAGCTGTTGACTGGTTCTCCAACTTCACCCATTGCTGAGCCTGAGAAGTTCACTAGAGAAAAAAAGTTCCTGGATGATATCAAGAAGTTGCAGGAAAATCTGAAGAAGACTCTTGATAATGTAGCCATTGCAGAGGAGGAGAAGATGGAATCTGCACCAGAGGCGGAAAAGGAAGACAAAGCTGAAGCCCAGACCCCAGTCCGCTCTGAATGGCCAAGTGACACGCCAGTCCTCTGCCAGCAGTGTGGTGGCAAACCTGGCGTCATATTCACCAGTGCTAAAGGGGAGGTGTTCTCTGTGCTGGAGACTGCACCAGGTAAGAGGAATGGGCTAGTGCATGTCTAGTCACATTCTCAGATTTGGGGATTGAATGCACTGGCCCTCTGAACTGTACTATCTATTATTAAAAGGGTAGTCTCATATGGGACACTAGTGACATTTTCACAGGATATACCATGAATATCCGATAGATGCAGATCCCAGGAGTGATAGGTTCTATCTTAAGAATGAGCCCACTCCCTCCCCATCTTGTTACGGCTCTATCCTCCATTCTATTGGGAATTCACTTCTATTGGGAATTCCTAAAATGGCTGAGCAATCATGATTAGCTACTTTTGGAGCTCCCATAAAAGTGAACAGAGAGCATCACACATCCACAGCCACCACATTTAGTCGCAGAGATGGGCATCAGTGTAGCCCTATTCTCAAGATGGATGTGGGTTGCACCTTTGGTATGTTGTTAAATTACTATACATATCTTATATGAGAATACACCTATTATTAGGAGTCAAACCCCCATCATTTTATACAGAGGTTACCCACTGTATTGTTTAGGTTATGTCTCATTACCATATACAGGAGTGAATGTGTGTACAAGTTTCTATTCGGACACCCCCACAATATCAAGTGACAACTGAGCAGTGGTTTTAGTCGGTAATATCAAGTCATTTTGTCAAATTTATGGCAGAGCCGCCCCCATCAGCCAAAGAGAGCCTCTGTGTGATGAAACAAGTATTGAATAGTATTCTGTTCTCAGTTGCGACACCCAGTACCAAGTTGCAGATTGTTCTGGAAATAAGCTCAGCAAAGGATCTGTTCATCCAGAGCATGATAGATGGCTATCCCATGACTAAGAAGCCAGATATTACTGATATTAGCATGCCATGCATTGGCTAGTGGTGTGTAAAGCATTATATAGGGTAATGAATACTTTGGAGCAGTTGTCTGGGTTTCACAGATACCAGTGTAGTGCCTGGTTAGGAGGGTACAGTAAGAAGGGTCTGTTCAGTAGCTGACAGCCATACAGTTACCTGACAACTATTCCTCCAAAACCCCCTACCCATACACAAGTGGCCAAGCATGCATTTGTTCTGAATGGGGTGAAGGGAGTGAGCTTCTACCAGATATCTCTGGCCTCCAAGAACTAAAGGATTGGGCATGTTGACCCTTCTCAGGCAGGAGGCCCCCATACTTATTAGACAAATGGAAAGAAATCAACATTATCTTTGCTCCGCTGTGTTTACCATTATGTTCTAGCGACTTTTTGGCTTCCATCTTCGTTCATTGATATGAAGGGTTGCCTTTCAAGAAGATGGCAGCAAAGGGGTCTAACAAAAAGGGGGTTTATTTTACAACAATAGTAATTTGTGACTTGTCAAATTCCTCCATATGTTCCTGCCCAAAAATGTCAATAGTGTGCCGACTGATAAAGTTGTGTTCCCTCTGGACAGTGGCCAGAGTCTGCCCTCAACCGACACTAAGGGAGGTACCCATGAAAGGAAATGATGATGGAAAAATTGCACATCAATTGGCTATTAGCAGCTGTTCAGACTTTATGGCGTAAGAGGCATTCTAGGAGAACGCCTTTATCAGTAAAAGGGTCTTGTTCTTCCATCTCTCGCCTTCTGGCAAAGTCTTGCGCACGGTCTAAAAGCATATACAAGAGAAGTCGCATATAGCATCTTCAAGTAGAAGGACCTAGAGTTAGTTAACTGCGGACCCTGTTTCTTCAGGAACTGCTCATGTGTTACAGTATAGATTATACTCTGTTCTCTCCACAGAGAGCCATGCTTTCAAGAAGCTGGAGTTCCAAGCACCAGAAGCAAAGAAGTTCTTCAGCACCGTGCGCAAGGAAATGGCTCTACTTGCCACATCCCTCCCTGATGGCATCATGGTGAAGACCTTTGAAGACAGGATGGTAAGCTCTGCCTGACTGCTACATGTCCTCTTACACTAACCTATAACATTAGTAACACTATGGACTTTGGTCTTCTCTATTACCGTGTGCATTTTTTTTTATATGTGCTATTTCCTTGAGGATTATTGTGGTGCCATTCTGTAACCCAGTACTGGATAGTTTAACGTTTTATTGTGGTCCAACGTCTGTCAGAGACTTGCATTTACTTTCTAATCTCCCAGTTTTCCAGAATGTGAATATTCAGGGTATGACATGTATAAATAAAGATTTAGAATCACAAATGCTTTATAGAATGAAATCCAGCCCAAAATGGTCTAACGGGTCAAAGATATGTACTGAGAGATCACATGGATGAATTTCTCACATACTAGTGGTGCGGTCTGAAAAAGGGGGCTCAGAGTTTGGTTACTGGAAACCTGGCTTGCGTTCTAAGTGACCCACCACAGACATTCTGCATTTCATCTGCATTTTGGATGGCTGTTAAAGGGGTTTCCCTTCATGTAATGTGATATATGATCATGGTATGCCATCATTTTATGATCACGTCTCATTCTGGGATCCCCAAAGAGGTGATGATGGTGCCACAGTGCAGTTCCTTGTACAACAGGATAGCAGGGATACCACTGGGCAGAGAAGGAGATATAACCCTAAGCCAGAACTGTAACCTCTTCATTCATGTCATAAAGAGCTGTCTCTGTAGGACCACCCCTATGCACATTTGGGGGATGATCCCCCTGTTTATTAACCACACTGGTGGACCACTGCAAGCAGGGCTCGGTTTGTTCATGTATTCCATGGTCAGCCATTCATTTGGTTTACATTTCCCCTGCAACAGTCTTCTAGCTTTCATGTGTGCTTAGTGAGTCTGACAACCTTTAACTCCATAAGGGCCAACATATTAACTGGGATGCTAAGACAGTCACTCACGTTGTAACTTCTTTAGTTAGTAGGTTATTTTACTTCTCCCTGTTCACTTTGTTTTCTTTTTAGGATCTCTTTTCTGCCTTCATAAAAGGTCCTACTCGCACCCCATATGAGGACGGCCTCTTCTTGTTTGACATTCAGTTGCCCAACATCTATCCTGCTGTGCCACCACTTTTCCGTTATCTGTCCCAATGTAGTGGAAGACTGAATCCAAACCTCTATGACAATGGGAAAGTGTGTGTCAGTCTGCTGGGCACCTGGATAGGGAAGGTAATTGGTTCTATACATAGATTTGTAACTTTATTAGTAAAACCTTCTCTTATTTGTTTACAGATTACTGTTTCAGCCAATATTAATCTGTGTACGGCCATAACTGGAAATGAGACTGAAGACTTGTCTCCTACTTTTAACCTATGAAATAAAAATGTAGTATAAAACAAGGTTATATGTCACCAGGCATGACAAACACAAGTCTGAAAGTGTTTGAGTGTCTGTGTTGGCAGAAGCTTCCTGAGAGGTCTTGACTAGACTCATTAGCATAGTGCAATGCTGGAAGATGGATGGTAAACCCTGTCAGGACTCCTAGAAGAGATGGTAAGATCCCTCATTGCCATGCCCACACACATTGATTGACAACTCTCCCTGTATCAGTGTGTACTTAGAAGGCTGTCAATCACTGTGTGTGGGCCGGGTAATCAGAACTCTCTCTGTCTCCTCTAGGAGTCCTGACAGCATTTTCCTCTGCTGACAGAATTCTCCAAATCGTATAACCCTATATATCACAGAGCTCAGCTTCTCTCTTCTATCATATACACCTATATATCACAGAGCTCAGCTTCTCTCCCTCTATCATATAATCCTATATATCACTGAGCTCAGCTTCTCTCCTCTATCATATAATCCTATATATCACAGAGCTCAGCTTCTCTCCTCTATCATATAATCCTATATATCACAGAGCTCAGCTTCTCTCCTCTATCATATAATCCTATATATCACAGAGCTCAGCTTCTCTCCTATCATATAACCCTATATATGACAGAGCTCAGCTTCTCTCCTCTATCATATACACCTATATATCACAGAGCTCAGCTTCTCTCCTATCATATAACCCTATATATCACAGAGCTCAGCTTCTCTCTTCTATCATATACACCTATATATCACAGAGCTCAGCTTCTCTCCCTCTATCATATAATCCTATATATCACTGAGCTCAGCTTCTCTCCTCTATCATATAATCCTATATATCACAGAGCTCAGCTTCTCTCCTCTATCATATAATCCTATATATCACAGAGCTCAGCTTCTCTCCTCTATCATATAATCCTATATATCACAGAGCTCAGCTTCTCTCCCTCTATCATATAATCCTATATATCACTGAGCTCAGCTTCTCTCCTCTATCATATAATCCTATATATCACAGAGCTCAGCTTCTCTCCTCTATCATATAACCCTATATATCACAGAGCTCAGCTTCTCTCCTCTATCATATAATCCTATATATCACAGAGCTCAGCTTCTCTCCTATCATATAACCCTATATATGACAGAGCTCAGCTTCTCTCCTATCATATAACCCTATATATCACAGAGCTCAGCTTCTCTCCTCTATCATATAACCCTATATATCACAGAGCTCAGCTTCTCTCCTCTATCATATACACCTATATATCACAGAGCTCAGCTTCTGTCATATAATCCTATATATCACAGAGCTCAGCTTCTCTCCTCTATCATATAAACCTATATATCACAGAGCTCAGCTTCTCTCCCTCTATCATATAATCCTATATATCACAGAGCTCAGCTTCTCTCCCTCTATCATATAAACCTATATATCACAGAGCTCAGCTTCTCTCCTCTATCATATAATCCTACATATCACAGAGCTCAGCTTCTCTCTCTCTTTTATATAACCCTATATATCACAGAGCTCAGCTTCTCTCCTCTATCATATAACCCTATATATCACAGAGATCAGCTTCTCTCCTCTATCATATAAACCTATATATCACAGAGCTCAGCTTCTCTCCTCTATCATATAATCCTACATATCACAGAGCTCCGCTTCTCTCCTCTATCATATAACCCTATATATCACAGAGCTCAGCTTCCTTGTATCATATCCTGCTCTCATTTAGGATTATTTCTATAGCCCTATGTAAGTTATTTGTTCACATGTGAATATACACATACGTACATTGTTGTTTTTCATTTTCATATTTGGCATCTATTGATCATCTTCCAATGTATCTATCATTGAACAGGGTACAGAGAGATGGACAAGCAAGTCAAGTCTTCTTCAGGTTCTAATATCCATTCAAGGTGGGTTTTTGGTTTTTAATTTGAAGATTTAGGGATAGCCATGATTCGTCGATTTTATATAATTTAAATTTTTTTTTGTTTTTGCTTCCTGTGCTCAGGTCTCATCTTGGTAAATGAGCCGTACTACAATGAAGCTGGCTTTGATAGTGACCGCGGGCTCCAGGAAGGTTATGAGAATAGTCGCTGCTACAACGAGATGTCTCTTATCAGAGTGGTTCAGTCCATGACACAGCTGTTGAGGCGACCTGTAGAAGTCTTCCAGCAGGAGATCCTGGAGCACTTTCAAAGTAATGGCTGGCGTTTAGCTCACAGGATAGAAACTTGGCTTGAAACCAACACAATGGTTGAAAAGAGTGGTGAATTGTCAAATGGTCAGGAACACCCCTGTATAGCACCCTACAGTCCCACCGAACCCGAAAGCACGCCGGAGCCCACATTAAATTCCAAGGACCTGGATGATTCTGGATGTGGAGCTTCTACTGTTTCCCCTGGAGAAGCTCCACGTTATTCGGACTTAGATAATCTAGGTAAGGGGGTGGTGGTGACTAGCCCTGTAGAAGAGCTTAGAGGAGCAACTGGAGGGGCACAGCCAAGCGTGAAACCAAAGAAACGCAGGAAGAGCTACCGTAGCTTTCTGCCAGACAAACGTGGCTACCCCGATATTGGCTTCCCCTTGTTTCCCCTATCCAAGGGCTTCATCAAAAGCATCCAGGGCGTTCTAGGGCAATACAAGGCTGCACTCTTGGAAGCTGGCATCATGGAGCCCCGTGCAGGCCGACTGACATTACCATTGTAGAAGAGAGGGACTCGGCGGGCAGGCTTTTTCCCCCTGCCTCCTCCACACGCTTCATCATATACATTCTTTCTTCCCCCATCCTTTTCACTGCCAAGCGAGGCCCAAGTAAAAGGTCTGGGGTAATGTAAGACTCCAAAACTTCAGGGTCTCCTGTACGAGTTGAGACCAAATAAGATTGTAACCTTATTAATAATGGCTGAAATGTTGCTGTATGCTCTGCTGTTCTTTTCATTTACTCTGTCCAGTTTATGTGCTCCTGGCATAATGCCTTGGGGCTGCCTTGCTGCTATGGGGCAGAGAATTGTACCATTATTGCTTATGGAAGAAGATTGGTGTCCTCTGCATCAATGCTAGACCCTGACATGGGTTGCGTGAACGTGAGACCTTTACCTCCTCTTCTGTCACAACCCTCTTATTTAAGGGAATTTCTTATCACTAGTCCTATAAACTAATGAATGTGAGCCATGAGGCATTGTTATGGTACTTGGGTAAGGGACATCTTCAAGAATGTTGTCCAAGCTTAAATCATTACTTCTCTTTTGCAGCATCTCAAGCAAGCACCTTTATGGTAGGGGCCAAGAAACAAGGAACACACGGACAGGTATAGATAGCTGGCCCATAGGCATTAGTTAAATATTGTAAGGTTGCTAAGTATTATGTTAGGCTAGGGTTACATGGTGACCTTGGCTGCAAGGCAAGTTGCACGGGCAAAGATCAATGTCTCACTGCTTGCATTTCGGGTAAGGAAAGTGGATGTGGTCATATTGGGACCTGCAAGTTGCCTTCCATTGTGCTGCAACCATCACCAGAAATCCAGCAAGTTTGATGTGACCACATTCACTTTTATTAGTTATGATACAAACAGTGCAACATTGCAATCTTTGGCTATAAGGTATGTCCTGGCAAGGTTGTCATGTAACCCTAGCTTCAAAAGGGTTTGTCTAGAAATGTGTGGCCTATCTGAAGGTTAAGTAAATATCTGATAGGTAGGGGACCTGCAGACAGCCCCTGCACAGATCAGCTGTATTGGGGCGCCTCAGCCATACACAGCACTGAGCTGGAAGCAGTTTGCTCCAGTTCCTGTATAGTGGAAGCTGAGCTGTATTATGGACACCCAGCCACTGTAAAGGGCACAGAGCATTTTGCTTCCAGCTCCATGTATTGTATAGTGAAGGCATCTGGTGTGGCCCTGTACAGCTGAACCCATCGGGGGCCACTTGTCGGCCCCCCACCGGCCTAATATATGTGACCTCTCTTAAGGATAGGCTATAAATGAGATTCCTAGACATCCCCTTTTAAGCAAAAAATTTTCATCCATAAGACTAGCGCTACATGTCAGTGTTTGTTGCTTGACTTGAAGATGTGTGTCACACATTGGGGCCCCCAACTAGTGCGACTGCTATTGACTTTTGGTTGCAAGTTGCATGTGACTTGCCTGTGACCTGTCCAAAGATAAGTCCATCTGTTTTTCTAGTCGCACTACTTGTTTGAGACTTGCAGTTGCATAACGCATGTCACCATGTAGTCCTAGCCTAAAGATACAGGCACAATTTTTTTTTTGTTTCTCTTCTACCACTGCTTGTTGTAAGCCCCAGATGATGCCTCTGGTAACTAATGTCTTATATGACGCATAGACCACCCTGCACTGAGAAGACAGAACTTGCCCAAAGCAGCAGAGGTTTCAGATACTATTCCACCAGCCAGTGAAGGGTTAAAAGGAGTCTTTTCTAATAATTGCTTTGGCTTGTCAGCCTGTTCCTCGGCTCCAAGCTAATTGATGGGGACAGGGGTGTTTAATATTTTAGAGGACAGAGCCCGGGCCTTGTCACAGCTGGTCAAGGAATCCATTGCAATGTCCTTATGGCCATTAATAAACAGGAGGATGGGATGAGGGTTTGTAGCTGCATACCTGCAACAATGACTATAGTAAAGCACTGCCATGAAGAAGACACCATGCAGGCCAAAGCGTGTATCCTTAACCCTTGCCTGCCTTTAGTATGATCTGCCTTACATCTTGGCATGTTTACATTATTAACCCACCCCTCCCCCAAGGCGATGTTTGGTTCTGGGGCCACCAACCCTCTGTAATTCTGGATTATACTCTTGTGTGTATGTAATATTTAAGGGTCTTAATAACGCAAAATAAAGCACTACTACCATGCATAGAGGAGAGCATGAGTGATAAATGGGCCTTTTAGACATAAGCTGTGGGATGTTATATAAACCATGTATAGACTGCGCTGTATTATTTATGTTTTTTTTTGGGGGGGGGGGGGGTATTTTTAGACATTTTTCAACTCCTACACACCTGAGATCTTCCAGCCTTCCAACACCTCTGGGCATATCACTTTTCTGTCTATGGTTCTGAACAATAAAATGAATGTGTTGGGTGGGATATTTATTCAGCTGTAAAATCACATGTATTCACTTAGCGCCATAGATAGTGGAGTCTGATCTCGGTGGGCTGTAGGGGGTTAAAAATGTAAGGAATGAACCTATACACCCTGCTTCTGACAGATGTACAGTATTTAATTGCTGGCAGCGGAGAATTCTGAACCAAATGCTGTAAAATTCTGAGTGCTGGTGCTTCTGATGTGTGTGTATAGTGCTGTGAGACTTTATCAAGAATTTTTTTTTTTTTTTTACTTTTGTTTTGCTAATTTAATGTTAAAACAATTCTGCAGGATTGTTTAATTAAAGATGCCTCTGCTTAAAGATGGTGCCGGCCTTCTCATTCTGTGGAGTATATGCAAGTCTATGGAAGTGTGGCACTCCAGGATTGACTTCTGCTGTCTTATCACACTGCTCCGAGTCTTATCTAAGGGCAGCAATTGCAGATCAGAAACTTAGAACTGCTGTCCCCTAACTCACACTGCAGTATCTGTACAGTATATTCCTGTGATGTAGCTTCAGACTGTCTCCCATGCCTCCTAAATGTCCTAGATTTCTTCCTGTTTGCTCTTAAAAGCAGGAGGCAGAAGGGAGCAGAGTGATGCTATGTACACAGGAGGTTCTGCACACAGTACACACAGATAGCGTAAATGGGCAGTGTGAGTCAGGGTGGGTTCACACTGCTTCCGCAAATCCAATCTAAATGTCAGAAAACTGGATAGGGAAAGGTTTGCAACGCTTTGTTTAAAAATCCATTCACTAGAATGGGTTTTTAAAGCAATGGGCGGGTGGGCGCTTACACCCTCTGCGCCGTGAAGCCATTTTTTTTCGCTGGAAACAAAGTCGGACATGCAGGACTTTGTTTCTGACGAAAAAAACGGCTTTGCGGTGCAGAGGGTGTAAGTGCACACCCGCGCATTGCTTTAAAAACCCATTCTAGTGAATGGGTTTTTAAACAAAGCGTTGCAAACCTTTCCCTATCCAGTTTTCCAACATTTAGGTCGGATTCGCGGCGGCCGGAATGCCGCCGCAAGGGTGAACCCAATCTCAGGAATTTTCTGACACTACATGTAAATGAATGTAAAGGTTAGTGAAACTAAACCAAACTGATGCTATCCATGTGCAGGTCCATATTTGGACCCTATCATTAGATGAGATGGACAAAGTCGCATCATGTTTTGTAGCTCAGTCCTATGGCCACCACACGGATCCGTAAAAACTATAGATGTGTATATGAGGCTAAAGAGTTGTTTGGTCCACATTCTCTGTTATTACGGATCTCAATAATAATGCATAGCACATGGACCAAAACTACGGTCCCGTGCATGGAGCCTTACTCTCGAGACAATCATTATATGGACTCACCTGATATATCACTACACTCATGGTCCTTTAGTTAACAGAAATTAAAGGAGCAGCACTCTATGGGGACATACAGAGGCCAGAGCTTGGAGGGAGGAGTTTTAGTAGGTGATGATGTCATCCTGTAGTTCACAGGAAGTCGGTCACACAGGAGAAATGGACATCCTGTCTACACAGGAGAGCAAGCTCTGAACTGGGCAGCTGAATGGTAGCCACACTGCCCATAATGAAAAGGTTCAAAACGTATGGATGGGGAAAAAATACATTGGTAGAATACTGCTGGTGAGTTGGCATGGTATGTTTAAAAAAAAAAAAAAGTTCAAAAGTGCTACTTTTAAGGAAAAACTGACTAATTTTCATATCTTTAAAGGGGTTGTCTAAGACTTTATATTGATGATCTATCCTGAGGACAAATCAGGATAGACCATCTACAGATATGAGTTGATCGGGGGGGTTCCAGGTGTCAGACCCTCACCAATGACCTTTCCTAAGGGTAATCCATCAATATTAAGGCTTGGATACCCCCTTCTTGTCACCTGAATTATTCTGCTCCATTCCCACTGTCTGGTTACACTTGATCGTAAGAATAGTATAGGGTGCAGTCTGATGGACCTATTATAAGTAATTATAGGTCATGGGTTCTGTAAATACTGAAATAATTATGTCAGTGTGAACAGTGCTTTAATGCACGTCACAACATGACTTTGAAGATAGTTCATCAGTTACACCCATTGCAGTGTACTGAGTCACCTAAGTGACTGTGTAGCAGAGGGTGAATGATAGCGTCTTCTTTTGTTTATTTACCTGGATTTTTTTTCTTTACAGGAAAAAGCAAACCCCATTATCGACCCATCCCATTGAGCTCTGCAACTGTAAATTGCCACGTGATAGCCACAGGTGAATTTGCAGTGGCTAAGCTGCCACAATTTTGCCCGGTGTTTCTCTGGCCTTAGGTGTTATGTTCACATGGGAAAAAATACATGTCCTGTATGGGCAAGCACAAGGATCCAAGTGATGACCTATAATGGGACCAATTGTTAGGGTTAGACAACTTGGGTGAGAGCATCTTCAAAATGGCAGGGCTAGTGGGGGCGTTCCCAGAGGGCAGTATTATGGCTGGGTGATTTTTGCCAAAAACTAAACCTACTTTTTATGGACTGTGTTTAATTTTAATCTTTTTGTTCAGTGAGCCGGCATCAGGAGAAGGAGCCGGATCTATTTGATGCAGCTTCCTTGTCCTACCAGCCAGCTATTGACTACAGTGAAAAAACCTTCCATCATGGCTGGTGGCGGGAGAAGAAAGCCTGCATGGAATATATCACTGGCTAAGCGGGCTGTGGGCTACAGCTCTGATGTAGGGTGTGCGGTGGTTTAGAGGAGGAGGTCTGGACCAATGAATCGGGTTTACTTTTACATCATGTTGGATGGCCAAGTGCGTGTCACTTACCTGGGGAAAACCTGGCAAATACTGTGGGAAGAAGATAAGCTGGTGGAGGCAGTGTCAAGTTCTGGGGAACCTTGGGTCCTGGCATTCCTGTGAAAGTTATGTACTACCTTCCTAAACATTGTACAGAAGTAAGTGCCCCCTTCATAGCAGCAGTGATGTCTTCAGCAAGATAATGTTCCTGGCACGCTGCAAATATGATAGGTGATGTGGAGTTATCACAGCGCTTACTCGCTGTACTAAAATGCCACCTGAAACATTAAGCCTGGTTCACACAGTGTGGATTAATGCAAACGATACTGGCTTCAAATGATCAGAAACATAAGAAATCCTCTATCGCTCCTATTACAGACAATCCCATGTACAAACAAAGAGAAAACCGTATTAACCAGAGCTCCCGCACTGCATAAAGGGGACGTGTCTCCAGGTTCCAGGTTTGGGGCCACAAAAACACCAGCATGTATTGATGTAGCCAAGATTTAGGGTCCCTTATGAGTCCAGGACTTGCCTTCAGGTGCATGTGTATTGTGCTGAGAACTGTGCACCATACTTCGCTGCGCATGCACTGTACATAGGATACAGTGAGTACGTGTCCCTTTATTTCCATAGTGTATAGATGAAGTAACAGAGGAGAAAGTTGTCTTGAGTCTATCATCATATCCTATGTGTCATTCTGGTTTCAGCTATGGAGTGTGCAGGATGGAAAAGAGGCAAATAATTGGAAAATGAATGGATTACGGAGCAGATGTAGCATCAGTCCTGGAACTCTGTACAATGCACACACAGGATTTATGGGACAGCGTCCAAAATACATAGAGACTTCATATTACTTAAAGATCATTTTATTTTCTATGTAATTATAATAATGTGGGCAAATTTTGCTTTTTGGAACCTAACCCTATTAAATATAATTCATCCAGCAACAAGCAGTCCTATACAAGGGGCAAACCTGTAGTGTGTAAGGCAATGTGTGCTACACAGGCCAGGGTTCAATTTCTTTAGGCGCTTGCATATAGAATCTTGCTCTGTCCAAGTTAAGATGGGGGAGATGTCATATCTAATGGATTTAATGACTAAGCAGCAATGATATTTGTAGGGATTATTGCAGACAGTATGTATACAGTTCCATAGTGTAGCCTGTACGTAGGGCTGTAGTGATCATCCACAACTCTGAATAAACTGTATTTATGAAACCCATGGGGATGCGGTAGGTAGTACATCTTTGCATGGGATATGTAAACTATGGCCTAAGCACCCTGTAATATTCTCCTATTCTATACCTATGAGTGTTTGCTTGGCTGTAGCCAGTCACTGTCTTCAGTAGAGATCACTGAGCCCAGTGACTGGCTGTAGTGGGTAGACAAGCATGCCATCACTGCAGACAAGTAGGTGGAGATAGGTCATACTACTTTTATCATATTACCTACCTTTGCAAAATTTCTTGGAAAACCCTTTTACCCAGATGCTGACTGCCCATTAACTATTTATGTCTAGGTGGTTGTCAGATAACTCTGCAAGGACATACTGGTGCATCCTTGCAACGGCGAAAGGGTGTTGGGGAGGACTGTATGAGCTGCTGGGTCCTAGAGTGCCCAGATCAGCTCTGCATTTCATTTTAGTAGGCTGCATTTCTCATGGGAAAAAAAATAGTTAAATAATGTTAAAATGCCCCCCAAATGTGCAAAATATGTATAAAAATAATAATTTCATTGGTCTTTTTCTTTATTAAAAAAAAAAAAAAATAACGGCTCTACCACTCCTTTATCACAGGTTCTAGCCGCAACCCCAGCAACAACGGCATCACCTAAATAAAAATTACTGTAACTGAGAGGGAAAAATGATTTAAAAAATAAGACATGAAATGTAAAAAAAAAAAAAATTTCCCTTATTTTGTTTTACATTTTTCTGGGTAAAAAGAAAACATGAAAAGTCCAATTTATCATGGAAAAAGGATGCAAACATTATTTGAACCCCCTGCCCAAAAAAAAAAAAAAAAATTATAGACCTCCAAGCAGCATGTATGGGGGGAAAAAAAAAGTGTCCAGTCCTTAACCAGGGAAAACGGCCTGACCTGGTCCTGAAGTGGTTAAAGGGGTTATAGGGTAGGGGATACATTTTATTACAGTTCAGTCATTGCACTGAAGAAACATCTTACTGATATACAAGAGGGATTCCCGTGTCTTGGTGTTTTGCTTTGCTGTGCTCAGTATGGAGAGTACAGGCGCATCTCAATAAATTAGAATATCATTGAAACGTTTATTTCTTTCAGTAATTAAATTAATAAAGTGACCTCCTATATTTTCTAGATTCTTTACACACAGAGTGTTCTATTTCAAGTGTTTTATTTCTGTAAATGTTGATTATGGATTACAGGTAATGAAAACCCAAATCTAAGAAAACTAGAATATTGTAAAAAAGTTCTGTATTGTAAATTCAGTGTGTCACCTGCCAAGGTTTCCTAAGCCTTTATATGGTCCCTCAGTCTGGTTCAGTAGGACACACAATCATGGAAGACGCTGATTATGGATTGTATTACTAAATTACTGAAATGAATGAACGTTTCAAAGATATTCTAATTTATTGAGATGCACCTGTAACTATTGCATTTCTCTGCTGCCTCAGCTCTCTGTGATGTCACCTACTCTGCTTTACTCCAGTTAACCTTTACATAGAGAAGAGCGAAGTGGCAGCAGTAAAAGCTGAGGAATGAGACCTCCATCTCCCCTGCTGCGCTTAAGAAGCCACTTTCTGTATTCATTCTTATGAGACTCGCATTGAGGCTGTTATAGGAATACATGGACTATCTGATTTCCTGCCCACAAATGCAAAGCTGTGTCAGAGTCTAATTGTTGATCACATGACACAGCTGAGGACCAGAAGAGAGTGGATAACTCACAAATGCAACTACAATTTACACCATTATCCTATGTAACAGGACTGAGAAGAATACATCTTTGTGGGAGTTCTACTTTAATCTTTTAGTCTGCAGACAGGGCAGAACAAGAAGGCTGCTGCTCCAGCCAGTAGTCTTAGAGCAAGACACAGGAGGAGGGGCAACATGGATGCACCCTAGGACATATAGAAGGTTCTTTATATATTAAGAATAAGGGAAGGGAGGAGATGACGGGAGAAGGGCTCAGATATCTTTGTGCATTGTCAGTGTTTAGTGTTCCTTTAAGTCAGCAAGAACAAGCAGACTAGACAAGGTTCTCAAATTGTCTCTTCCAAGTACAGATTATCGCCCACTCCTGGCTATTTTACGCATTCTCACTATAATTACCTTGGTCTGTGGGTGGCAATGACAATATAATTTAGAAAACCCTTTCCTATACACTTTCTTTCTATAGAAGCCTCTGCTCTCATGGTAGCACATTACTGCTGTTACTGGTTAAGGTGCTTTGTGTTATATTTGGGGTATGAACATATTATATATCTTATCCCACTGATATTACATTGGCCAATCCACGGTGAATCTGCCCTTGTATTGGACTGCTTTGAATGACCTCCCCATCCACTGTCATAATACCCGTGCTTTCAGATGGTTCTATCCTAAATGCTACCACGGGAACATGGCTCAGGTGCGGTATCTCTTGGTCTAGATGAGTTCCTTTCTCCATTGCTATAAATAATTTAATAAGAGATGTCCGTGAGATCCTGGAGGTGGCATAGAACAAGTGAATGTTACCTTCACCTGGACCTTTGACCATAGGAGCTGTAAAGTGTTCAGTTCCCAGATGAGACTGATATAGAGCAAGGACAAGAACAAATTGGTCTTCCACTGTGTGCCAGTGACTTGGAACTGGTTGGTCCAATGGTGCCAGTAATGAGTCTTCCAAAGCCTGTGACTCTATAGTGTCTGATGAAGAACCTTGTACAGAGTCACTAGAGTCAGGAATGTTAGATGTGTCCCTCTCCTCGGACAAAGAGGCGGCTGGGAGGTATGAAAGGCGTCCTCTGTACGTCCGCAGCGCTGTCAGACGTACAAAAGTGCCAACTGAGAAACGGGCGTAGCCCATGAACCTATACTTCTCACTTTCTATGTCAACATCTGAAATTAAGCCCCATGCCAAGCTAAGAAAGGAGAAGATCCTACGCTGGGAGGAGGTGGTCAAGGAGACAATGTCCAGAGGAACAGGATGACCTCTACACAATATGAACGCACAATTTGTCAGGAGTTTGGTTCCTGTCACTTGCTGGTGTCTGCAAAACAGAAGGGAAAATGAAGACTTAATATTTATATAGTGTAATAGCATCCATAACAAGGTGGAATAAGCCACCATCTGTTGGCAAGTAATAGTCACAACAGACTAGTCACCAGCTAGATGACTTCTAGTATAAGATGATGTAGAACAGGGATTAGAAACCTTTGTCACTCCAGTTATTGTGAAACTACAACTCCCAGCATACTCCACGTCTGTGGGTAGATCTAAAAAGAGCAGAGGGAGTATATGTGCTGGGAGTTGTAGTTCCAACAGTTGGAGAGCCAAAGGTTACCTACCCCTGATGTAGGACAAAGTAATAATGAAAGGTGGACAATCGGCAGGGCGCTCTAGTGATTTATATCTGAGGGCCCCAGCACACAAGCATAGTATTTGGTCTGTATACTGAATATATTATGTAGAATGATGAACCCTCAGTACAGAGTCATGGTTTATTGTTACATACAAGTATAATGACCTCCCATGCAGCTGTTTCCAGCCATAACAACATGGTGGTAAGGTCAGGAGTGCACAAACTGCTGCGCCATCTGCTATCAGCCCCTTAAAGACCTCTCTGGAGATTCAGACCAGAGGGAGGTGTATCCTTCATCTGCCAATGAATGGACCTGGAAAGCTGAGAGGGCTTCATGTTCTTCATTGTAGTGTGATAATGAATATAATAATAGAGTATGCCTCATCCCACGTCTTGGGAGGCAGGACCATACCACCCACCAAGCCTGCCAAATATTGTGCTGACTTTTTTAGCTATATTTGGGTTCAGAGTATCAAAAGGTGATAACAGGAGTTGTAGGGACCACCGATTATCATCCAACCCAGAAGACCCAAGAAGAGCAGCCCTGCTGCTTTGTTGGTAACCGCTACATGATCAATCGTCAAAGTTAAAGGGTTTATTTAGTGGATCAACTTTTCTTTTTATTAAAAGGGTTCAAGGTGGCATAAAAACACAAAATGAGTCATACTCCCCCTTCATCAATTCCCCGCTGGTCTCCTTTCTACTCTGGGTCTCCAGTTGTCTCTACTTCTTGGTCCCTCTCAACACCCAGGAAACATGCTTAGCCAATCACTGGCTGGGGCAGGTCTGTGCTGTGACTAGTGACTGAAGCAGAGAGGCAGGGGGGTCGGTGAGTTGAGTATCACTTGTTTCCTTAAACCATTCTGACCCCTTTTTTATGACTTGGTTTTCTTTATATAATATCAGAAAATAAGACTTTCCTGATAACCTACACCGGTGACCCTCTAGGCTGGAGTTGTTTTGCAGTGGCTGAAGACCAACATGTTTGAGTCCACTGATCTACACCCTTGTATTGTGGACTGTAGGGTGTTTGTGCTGGTAGAATCTCAGAGTCAAGGAGATTTGGCCATGGCCCCGTTGGACGGAGGCACCTGTTGCTAGACAAGTACCTTAACCTACCCAGGTGCTACGTGCAAAAATAAACTATTAGGTAGTCAGAAGTATTGACATGCTATTGAAGGAAATGGTTGCCCACTGGTTCCAGTGGCTACCCCAGAATTGTTTGAGCCTCTGCTAACCAAAGCTTTAAACACTAAGACACCCCCTTTTACTTGACATAGGGGGATCCACAATCTGATCCAAAATTCTCCAAATCTGACAAATTTGTCCTTCAGACCCTTACCCAGAATAATGATTGATAGATGCAGCCAGTGCATTCCCTGAACCGCCTGGAAGGATAGAGAGGGGTTTTTTAATAGCCTTCGCCCAATCCGGTCGTTCCATTAACCCGTTAATCACCTGCAACCCAACAAAAAATATTAAAATATGCAAATCGGAAACAGTAAGATAATAAATAGCAGAAGTTAGTTACCTCAAACATCAGTCCATCCCCCGACATCACTACTATGACATCCCAGGCTGACAGATCCTGTTCTTGTACCAGTTCACGTGCTTGGTTGGGTCTCTCTGTGGGTTGGGGGGACACAAGTAAGCATGTTATGGCAGCTAGAATGAAGCAGACTATGAACGTATGGAAGACTTATATGGCCATAAAATATTTAGGGCCCCTGATATTTTATGGAACATGTAAAAGATCTTGTTATTTATTCAGAATTCTGATGCCCTGGGATTCCTAAGAGTGATACATCTTCACCACCATCATCTAGCAAATTCTTTAGTAAATCCTGCAAATCACTCAGCCGTCCTCCCTTCTGAAATCATTTACAAGGCTGATTCATATACATTGTGCCCTATCGCTGGTAAAATATTCATCAAATTGGAAGTGTATTATTAAATTAATCAGCCTTGGACCTGCCATAGTGGTAGACTACACCACAGTGATAAGCCTCTCTGGAGGCAAAGGGGCGGTTCTGGGGTATGCCAAATCCAAAACTGGCATCTAGGGAGGGATGTTTCAGCACTGAGATTTCTCACAGTTCTATCCGAAGACCTACATTGCTGGTACTGTACACGCTCCATAGCGCCGCCAGGAAGCGGGAAACTATGTGCTGGCCATGTGATGTACAGACCCTGAACCAGAAGGGAATGCAGGAAAGTAAGAGTTTAGGGCACAAATGTTTGATGCTTTTCACTGTAATCTCCATGTGGTGTTGAGTAATTCATAGGGCATTAGCTTTACTTGTATTTCTCAGTTTTGGATTAAATCGCATACAGGTATATCCAGTTTTATGGCAGTTTCTGGGTGATATTTGGTATTAGCTGAAACTCCCCTTAGTTGGTGTCCCGTACTGCAACTTTTCATTAGTAGATATATGGGCAATAAACCCCTACTCCAGGGACCACTGGCACTTTAGACTAGGGTTTGCACAACATCCACTCCCTTTTTAGTCTGGGACAAGCTCAAGTACCCCTATTTGAATGGATCAGTGGTCATGCTTGTATGCTGCCGCTCCCTTCATCTCTATGGGGCTGCCTGAAATAGCTGAGCACAGTACTTGACTTCTTTTTGACAGTCCCATAGAGATGAAAGGAGCATCAGCCTGCATGTGTGAACACTGTTCTAGTCAAACAGGGACACTCGAGTCCCACTCTTATGATCGGCAGGGTCTCAATTATCCCCACCGATCATTAAGGCTGAACTAAGGACTGTAAGCCTAGCGGGAAATCACTGTGACTTGATTGGGAGGATACGAAAAGGGTTAATCGTTATGAGGGGTATAGTATAGGGGGCAAAAGGGGGAGGAACAACAGGTTATAAAAGTGCTAAAAAAGTAGACTGCCAGATATCTTTAGCAATGAATGGGGAGCATCAAATGGGGTGTTTTTAGAGAGAAGGGCATGAGAAGTCATGGCAGTGGTGGGAAGGTCCTTGAAGTTGTCAGAATTGTAGCATCTGGTCTTTTCAGGAGGAATCCAGTAAGGTACTTGACTCCCCAGTTGAGAATGTGATGGAAATCTTTTGGTGGTCTGTGGGAGGTTATTGGACTGAGGATGAGGGAATGTGAATATTTCTCACAGACTGAGAATATGAGAATCACACATTTTCCAGTCTGATATTTTTCCAAGGTCACCTGGCTTGGAGATCATAAAATGGTCGTTCCATTGCCCTATCCCTGTTCATTTTGTTAGTGACAATTCCTGATAAGTATTATAAAGATCTTGCTAAAACAACATATATATGGAAAAAGACTGGTTGACGCTTTTTGTTCGGGCCCACATACTCATCATGGAGAGAGCACCGGTTTACAGAATGGGTTAACATAGTCTTAGGTGTCTAGTTCATTTGGCTGTGCTGACTAAAGCAAGTGGTGGTATTATGAAAGTCACTGGTGACCTTCCTGACTGAGACTGTATAAACATGCAGCACCTGGTCAGTGCACCCACACCATATAAGATAAATGACAAAAAATAACCTCAAAGTATTTCTCCCAGTTCTAGATCAAGGTCCAAAAATATATTGATTTAACCTGTCGGTCACCAAACACAGCCCTGTAGGCACCCTACCTGTCACCAGCAGAGTGAAGTGGGCATTGGCCTCTGTTAACATGGGCATCACATGGGTCTCAAAGAGAGTCAATGCTTTTCCTGTTCCTCCACGGGGATTGAGCAGCACCAGATAGCGAGGTGGAGATGGCAAAAGTCGTGGGTGACCTGAAATAAACACATGATCAGCTATGATCTTCCAAATATCCTTTCTTGATAACAGCTAAAAGGGAACCTGTTACATTAAATATGCCATCGATCTTATATAGTAAGAGATGCCGAGCAGCTGATATGTAGTTTTCTGGAAAAAGTTGTATTTTAACTTATTTATTTATTTAAGGGGGTTGTTTAAGACTTCATATTGTGGCCTATCCTTAGGAGAAGTCATGAGTATGATATCAGTGGGGTTATAAGATGTCATTCACATGGAGCTGGGCTGCAACAACATGGCATGGTCACTACACAGTGTATGAAGACATCTGCTTCCATATAAGCCATCAATATAGAGTCTTTGACAACCCCTTTAAATCATGCTGGCCAACATTTGGTTGGAAATATGCAGAAGAATGACACGTGCAGCTAGTTACAAAAACTTTTGGGGTCGTGACCATGGTCCCTAGGGCTTCACCATACTCCCTTTTGTATACATAAAGTGCCTAAGTTACATATAAAGTAATGGCTTTGGAGATTTGCCTGCTCTTTTGGGAGGTCCCCCAGGATCTTCTGGGAGAGTTGGCAAGTCTTCTTAAGGCTAAGGCCCCACATAGCAGGCAACAGCAAAAAAGCAATGCAAGAAAAACCGCAGAGGCAACGCTTAGCGGTTTTTCCCCAATGATTTTCATAGAAAGTCCTCTGCAGACTTTCTGCTTCCATTATACCTATAGGGAATCCGCCGGTGTTTCCGTAGGTATTATTGACATGCTGCAATTTTCAAAACCGCAACAGTTTTGGAAATCGCAGCGTGTTTGCTGTGCGTATTTTTCTGCAGTGTGTGGATGGGATTCGCTTTGCACCGACTGTAAAATGCCGCGTTTTTTTTCTGCAGCGTTTCCACCGCAGTGAAACTGTGAGGCCCCAGCCTTAAAGGAGGTTTTCCCACGAAAGACATTTATGGCATATCTACAGAATATACCATAAATGTCAGATATGGGATCCACTTCTGCAACTTGCACCTAAGTCTAAGATGAGCCCCCTCTCTAGTCTCCTTGACTCAGCTACTTGATAACTATGACCTCACTGTGAA
The DNA here is from genome assembly GCA_947044405.1 of Leptodactylus fallax. Classification (NCBI taxonomy): domain Eukaryota; kingdom Metazoa; phylum Chordata; class Amphibia; order Anura; family Leptodactylidae; genus Leptodactylus; species Leptodactylus fallax. The sequence goes on along the minus strand of CAMRHE010000109.1, from coordinate 1,315,084 downwards.
GACTGTCAGCTATGGTATAGCTTTATGGAAACAGCGTAGCTCTGAACTGTACCGTTTCCGTAACTGCCATAGAAGTGAATGGGAGTTACAGAAACAGTGTAGAACAGTGAGATACATTGTTTGTGTAACTCCCATTGACTTTTATTGGAGTTATAGAAAAAGTGTAGCTCTGGTTCTGTAAATTGCTGACTGTCTTCACGGGGGGGGGGGGGGTAGTTATAGAGATTAATGTGGTATCCTGTAGATATGCCATAAATGTCTTTTGTGGGTAAAGAAACCCTTGATCTTTGTGTTTAGGAGTCCAGTGGGCGGTCCTACTCAGTGATTGACAGCTATCTTTGACAGTCCTCCCTGTAAGATTGTGCATACAATCACCATATATAACTGCCTGGAAAATGACTAGGTATTTATTAATATTGGCTAGTGCCGTCAGCAGAAGTCATCTGTCTGACACCAGCCCCAATGCCCATCATTGCTTCATCTTACAACATATTTGCTCAAAGGGGTTTTCCGGGCAAAAAATGTTTTTTAAAAAATGTTTGTTAGTGCTATTAATGGGTTAATAAATGCACCCATATTCCTTTAGCAGTGTTTTGAGTGATTTCTGGGTGTCTCTGGGAGCTCCTGGCATCCTCTGCATTTGTTTACATAGTTCAGCTTCCTGCTATGTAACTTACACACTAACCCCTCTCTGTCTCCCTCCCTCCCATACACCCCCCTCCCTGTCTCTCTAGCTATCCCGCCCCTTTCCTACCTACTTAGCCCAACCCCCCGACCCCATTATATACTTACCTCTCTTCCTTCCATGGCTTCTTCCTGGGGGTGCGGCCCCTTCTTCTTTACTGGTTCTGCAGGTGAGCGCTCTTCTCCAACGTTGCTCTGTTCTCTGCAGCGATAATCCACCTCTACTGCGCATGCGTTCAAGCTGCGCAGTAGAGGTGGATTATCGGCAACAGTGTGCAGAGCAGTGCTTGGAGAAGAGGGCGCACCTGCAGAATCAGTAAAGAAGGAGGATCGTCACCGGATAATCAGAAAATGTGGGTAAATATACATTTTTGATTATGTTATTTAGAAAGTAGGAGGGTGTTTAGATTAATGTAGGGATTTCCAGTTATCCCAGACAACCCCTTTCAGTCTTAATTACGCATTAGCTGGCATTGAAGCTGCAACATGACAAAGGTCTGTGAGACTAAGCCTGTTGATGTAACCAGTCCATAGACCTGACCGCTACTACTGATGACCGTGATGACATGTTGCTGGCTGATAATATTCTTAAGTGGCTGCTGGAGCCTAAACCCAATTTCATATGTAAGCAAGGCACACAAAAGTCCCAAAAAGTGAGTGACTGGAGGTCACTGCACAGCTAAGTCTCTGTGAGGACCCATCCTCCTTCTATACGTAACGTGCACATCCACATTTACAGCAAACCTGCCAGGTGATTTCTGCTGCCCTATCTGACAGCAGGATATGACAGATGGAGAGAAGCTGAGCTCTGCATTATATAGGTTTATACAACATAGGAGAGAAGCTGAGCTCTGTGATATATAGGGTTATATGATAGAGAAGAGAAGCTGAGCTCTGTGATATATAGGGTTATATGATAGAGGAGAGAAGCTGAGCTCTGTGATATATAGGGTTATATGATAGAGGAGAGAAGCTGAGCTCTGTGATATATAGGGTTATATGATAGAGGGAGAGAAGCTGAACTATGTGATATATAGGGTTATATGATAGAGGGAGAGAAGCTTAGCTATGTGATATATAGGGTTATATGATAGAGAAGAGAAGCTGAGCTCTGTGATATATAGGGTTATATGATAGAGGAGAGAAGCTGAGCTCTGTGATATATAGGGTTATATGATAGAGGAGAGAAGCTGAGCTCTGAGATATATAGGACTATATGATAGAAGGAGAGAAGCTGAGCTCTGTGATATATAGGGTTATATGATAGAGGAGAGAAGCTGAGCTCTGTGATATATAGGTAGATTATGCTAGTGTGTCATAGGAAGAGTTTCATCAATCCAACACAGTTCTGGTTATAATCCAATATCTTTATTTCACATGCATAAAAGCTTATCGTACATGACAACCTACATGTTTTGGGTGTCCATATTGCTCTTATTCATAACTATTGTGTCAGTGTCTGATCTCGAGATCCTGAGATAAACAAGGATCAGAGGGACTAAATTTCAACCCATCCCATCTTATATCTCGCCAAAAATCCACGCCTGTGCAGCCAACACAAATTGACAAATTTACGGGAGTTGGAGGAGACAGCTGTTGGCAGACTGCTGATCCAGTTTCTAGAGATATCTACATATGTAGAGTAAAATTCAGGTTTTTGCCACATTATAAAAATGTATATAATTTCCAATTTTCCAGTGGGATCAGTCTGTGGCATCTACACACATGTTTGTAAGGCACTCAAAAATATTCAGCAGGGAAAGTGTTAAGTTTGGGGTTTAGCCAAAGGTTACCTTTCTTATCAGTTGCACACAGATTGGTGCTAGACATGATCAACACAGTCCCTTCAAACCAAATAGGGAAACCCTTCCTATCAGGTCTTAAAGAGCACTTCCACCCAAATTATCTTTACAAACCCAGATGTAATTGGTTTACATGTATACATACAGCATGAATACTCACTCAGGACCATGATGCTTTGCAGTTTAGACACTTCTGCATTAGCATTAGTGTGGGGGAAGGGCAGTGACAACTGTCTGCAGGGCGGAGGTTGTCATGGAGCATCCTGTACTCAGAATCATCTTTATGAGTTTTTCTAGTGTTTCAAGGCATCGTACAAGTCTCCGGTCTCGCAGGACCCCTAGCTCTTGTTTTGCTAATGTCTTTTTTCTGTTTACTAAGCTTCTCTAATTTCCTTTTTCATTGAGGATATGAGGACATGACCAAAATCCCTAAATAGGTGACTGCTTCGGTAAGGTACAGCATTGGACCATTTCCCAAAACTAATTAAAATGTCTACAATACGGAGCAGCGTTGCGGAAAAGCAAATCCTTTACTATTAGACAGCATTATGTTGTTGAGAAGAGGCAGATGTTAAGAACAAAGCCCTGGAGTGGGAAAAACAACACAAAAACCTGAGGAAAAAAATGTTAGGCCGAGTTCACATGTAGTGTTTTATTGGAGGATTGTCTCTGAAACACAAGAACAGATCCCTTAGAATATACATATCTTTTCTGGATCTTTTCAGGAGAACGTTTAGTGTATTATTCCACTTTCCAAAAACATTTGACAGGTCAGATGTTTTGGTGTTGGGGGTCCAAATGCTGGGATCTCATTGAGAAGGAAAAAATAGGAGACATTGCTCTTGCTTACCCACCAACGCTGAACATCAGAGACTGAACCAACAAACCAGTGGATAGCTAATGTTGGCCTTACGCTAGGTTCACACTAGCGTTCGGGTTTACGTTCTTCAGGTCTGCTTGGGGACCCGAAAAACGGAAACACAATCCACTTAAAAAGGTATAATGAGTTTCCGCCCGAAAAAAATGCGAAGAGAAAAGTCCTGCAAGCATGCAGGACTTTTCTCTCCACATTTTTCAAGTGAAATGAGGGATAGAATCCCTGAACATTCAGAGATCCCAGATGTGAACCCAGCCTTAGAAGATAGTCTTGCGTTGGCCAATTTGGGCTGAGGGTCACTTTAAAAAATACCTTAAAATACCTAGTGAATGACCTGCAGAAAGCTGGGACTAACGTAACAAAGCCTACCGTCAGTAACACACTACGCCGCCAGGGACTCAGATCCTGCAGTGCCAGATGTGTCCCCCTGCTTAAGCCAGGACATATCCGGGCCCGTCTGAAGTTTGCTAGAGAGCATTTGGATGTTCCAGAAGAGTATTGGGAGAATGTCATATGGTCAGATGAAACCAAAGTAGAACTGTTTGGTAGAAACACAACTCATCGTGTTTGGAGGAGAGTGAATGCTGAGTTGCATCCAAAGAACACCATACCTACTGTGAAGCATGGGGGTGGCAATATCATGCTTTGGGGCTGTTTCTCTGCAAAGGGACCAGGACCACTGACCCGTGTACATGAAAGAATGAATGGGGCCATGTATCGTGAGATTTTGAGTGCAATCCTCCTTCCATCAGCAAGGGCATTGAAGATGAAACGTGGCTGGGTCTTTTAGCATGACAATGATCCCAAGCACACCGCCAGGGCAACGAAGGAGTGGCTTCGTAAGAAGCATTTCAAGGTCCTGGAGTGGCCTAGCCAGTCTCCAGATCTCAACCCCATAGAAAACCTTTGGAGGGAGTTGAAAGTCCGTGTTGCCCAGCGACAGCCCCAAAACATCCCTGCTCTAGAGGAGATCTGCATGGAGGAATGGGCCAACATACCAGCAACAGTGTGTGCCAACCTTGTGAAGTCTTACAGAAAACGTTTGACCTCTGTCATTGCCAACAAAGGATATATAACAAAGTATTGAGATGAACTTTTGTTATCAACCAAATACTTATTTTCCACCATAATTTGCAAATAAATTCTTTAAAAATCAGACAATGTGATTTTCTGGATTTGTTTTCTCATTTTGTCTCTCATAGTTGAGGTCTACCTATGATGACAATTACAGGCCGGCCTCATCTTTTTATGTGGGAGAACTTGCACAATTGGTGGCTGACTAAATACTTTTTTCCCCACTGTAGCCATATAGGCTCCATGTAGTGCCTGACTGTATCATGGCTTAGGCCTCATGCACACGCTCAAGTGTGCAGCTCAAGGGGGTTCCAATTTTTAATGGAAGATGCTTAGATGACATCCAAGTTCCTTCCATGTTACATTGATTTCAATGGTGGGTTTTGATTAGTTTTTACAGAGATGAATAGGTCATACTTCATAATCCTCGGACCGGCGCATTGGAACCCACCTCAGCCTACACACTCAGTCATCTGTATAAAGCCTAAGTCTATGGGGCCCTGAAAAAAGTTGGCTGCACATGGACTCCATCATTTTTTTTTTTTTTTTTATTAAGGATGTAAAAAAATAGATGACAGACAGATCACAATGGAGATGCACTAGAATCAGGCTTGGACTGGCCCACAGGGGAGCAGGTGAATCCCTTGTTGAGTCCCTTGTTGGGTACGGAATTTGATGTAGCATTTGGACAAGCAGAAAAATCAGCTTCAAATTCCTGAATCTGAGTTTTTCAACTACGAAAAATTACGCCATTTGAACAACCCCTAAGGGGTTGTGCACACAGCGGAGAATAAAGAGGAATCAACTTACTAACAGAGCTAAGGGGGCCCTAATGTAAGAGCGAGTCTGCAGGCTACTGAGAGGGCCACAGGACGGAAATGGCCCAATGAAGGGGCTAGCTAGTAGCCTAATACTGAAAAAATGTGTTTTAGGAATTTGCAGGTAGGATTTGTATTTAGCTGTATAGTGGGCCCCCAGAATCAATCCTACTGCTGGGCCCTAGGCACCTCAGTCCAACACAGACTAGAATGTACAACGTACATTTTTTTATAGTCTCGAAATTGATTATTCATGTGAAAGCAGCCTTATAGAGAGCCATAAGAGGGTTCTTATACAGGTTCATGACCCCGACCTCTATAGGCCTCTGATTTCATATGGAGGTTCTTCCTGTCAGATACTGAAAAAAAATTGGGTCATGTTGTGTCGGACTCTATATGTACCGAGATATAAAGGAGCATTGCTTCTAGGTGGAGGACATCTCTGTACATATGGCTATAATATGTGACACAGCGAGTATGACAGCACCTAATGGAGACGTTCATTGTGCCTGGAATGTGCTCCAACCTGTCACACCTGTCTGTACGTTGTCTACCTGATACGGGCTACACCTGCTGTGTTACTTGTACACAAGGCAATGATCTGGAAGCGGGTCACTGATTCACTGGTGTACAAACATAAAGCGTCCATGGTGTGACACAACATATGGCTAGTACTGACGGCAGATCAAGCATTGTTTGATCTTACAGTACATACAATGATAGTGAATTTACTGCTGGATCTACTATGAAGGTATTCACGCAGAGCACCACAGCAAAGGCACACAGATTCATGTAAGGTATATCTGTTTCTGGTAAAGCTGGGTAAGAAGCAACATAACAGTCATCCAGCTTTTCCACATTCCACATGGCATAACTTCCTCGCAATGCAGTAATGACACCCTCTTATCCGATTTGGCTCCATGACTAGGCAAATTAGAATTTTAGACTCCTAGGAAAGTTGGGTGACACCTGTCAGAGCAGTACGGCTTCATGCACTCAACTGTAGTCAGAAAAAAGAACGGACAGCACATGGATGGACCCTATTATTAGACTAGTTGACTAAGCCACAAAATCCAACAAGAATAGGACCTGCTCCATATTGTGCACTTTGGTCCCCATAAAAGCGTGTATGTGGTCATAGGAATGAATCCATAATTGCGGATAATATATGGAAAAATAATATGGTTGTGTGCATAGCCGATTTATCGCAGAAATTTTTGTGAATGAAAATCAGTTCCGTTTATCTAAATGGGGTTATGTCAAGAAGAACAAATAAATGGAACAATAGCAGAAATTTTGGAAGCAAATCTGCCATGTGTAAATGCACCCTAACTTTTGTCACCCAGATTGCGGTGTGAAGCCCTGGAATTAAAATTTCCTCAGGGCACCCAAAGCGCAAAAAAAAATTTTTTAGAACTGACCTTGAGGCTAAGGCCCCATGTAGCAGGCCGCAACAAAAAAGCGCTTCGGGAAAAACTGTGGGACAACGCATCACTTTTTTTCCCACAGCACTTCTCAAAGAAAGTCCGCAGAGGTTTCTTCTGTGGACTTTCTGCTTCAATTATAGCTATAGGGAGACAGCTGGTGGTTCCATAGGTATAATCGACATGTTGAGATTTCCGAAACTGCGACGGTTTTGGAAATCGCAGCATGGGAATTGGATTTGCTAGAATTCCATCCACCATCCAGTGACTGTAAAAAGCTGCGGTTTCTACTGTATTTGTGCTGTTTTGACACCTAATAAGTGTGTTTTTTTCTCCTCTTTCTACACAGCAGGCCGTATGGTGACCACTGATAGCCAGGCCTACACCCATTCAGCAGTGTTACCCATAGCAACCAATCCCTTTCCAGCTGTCCACTGTAGATTGCTGCAGTGACTATACAAGGGAGTAGTCATATAATTTAATAGGAACACCTATATCATTCATAATGGAAATGATATCTTCCTAATATACACTGGCAGGTGACAAAGCCATTTTGGCGACCATCTGATGTATTTGTGTATATATAAAATTTATGGCGTCTATAGCTTACAACAGGCATAACAGGGAAGAGGCATCAACACTGGCGCAGTGGAAAAGTTGAGTGGTTCCCCATACCATCCAATCAGATCTCCCTTTGGAAAGTGAGACATAGAATCTGCTTGGTTGCTATGGGCAACCACTCCAGTTTTTACTTACGTCACGCTTGATAAATCTCCCACAATTACTTTTTTTTTTTTATCATTGAATAAAGTCCTTTGCAGGACATTTTCGTCCGCTGATTTCAGGTGGACATTGCTACGGAGTCTCCACATGTGAACTAAGCCTTACATGGTGATAGCTTTTGTCCTATATAGGATGACTTACCTTGCTCATCAGACAACTGGCATATCTTCTGTGCCCAGGTCTTCGCCAGGTTCAGGTTCTGCTCTCTATCCCGTGATGTCTCTGTCCGAAATGTCCTAGAAATCCGCTGTCGATAGGTGGTAGCCCCTAACATCCCTCGAAGAGGATAAAATATGACCTTGAAGTAGCCCCCTATGTCTTTGGGGTCTTTACCTCTGAAGGCACGACAACTAATGCAATCAGAAAGAAGGAAGGAGGTGCGCAAGGAACCAGAGGAGGCAGCGGAGAGGCTCTGGATGAAAAGTTGTGTCCTGGTCAGGAGCAAGGACAGGGCATTGCCATCTTCGGGCACCTGGGAAAAGGTGTCACAGAGGAGAACGTCAGTCGGGACACTGGTTAAGTCATGGGCTTCACCCATATTGGAAGCCTAACAAGACTTAAAGCTGCAAAGAAATAAACAGTGGCATAAGTAGAAAGTATATAAGATTCAGAGGGAGAGAAGCATAGAGAAAGCGAGGAAAAGGCACCAGAACTGCTAAAAGAAAAGCAATGCAAAAGGAAGACAGAGGAGGAAAATGAGCACAGCCTGCTCCTCCGCCTGTCACTTCACATTTGACTCCTGTGTGCCTCTGAGTTTGTAGTAGCCCGCACCCTCTGCTCCCTGCTGCCCTCTAGTGGGAATACTGCAGACCACCAGCTCTGTGCCGTGCCCAGTAAAGAATCACCTGTACGACAGTGCAGCAAAAGCTTTCAGATCATTGCATGGTGGGGGTGATACATTTAGGGCTTATAGACATGTCTGTATTTGTGGTCTGTGTCACTATCTCTTCTTTTGCTAAAGAAAAGCTTTTTTTCAATTTCTTTCTCTTGATATCCAACCCAATTTATGGCATAAACATACTGATAAAACACTAGACATAAGCTGGCCAATCCCACATCAGGTACTGACCTCCTTGCCCGTATGAAGGATGTTCACAGAAAATCTGACTTTAAATAATAGAGTAGAAACCTTTCAATCGGTTTGGACCCCATGGAATACCTACTGCATATTGCAGGGTCCAGTGGTATAACTAAAGTCTTATTGGCCACGGTGCAAACTTTTGTCCGTGGTCTCCTACCCCCTGCCTACAGCGAATTCTTGATAGTGACGGTTACGGGTGCTGCATCGGTGTCTCAGATACTTGAAAGGGATACAGCTTTAGTACCCACAGCTGCAGTTATCAAGAATACAGTGAGTGAGCAGCGCCTGGCATGTAAACAATACTGGGAGCTGCGCGTTGTGGGAAACAGCTGATCTGCTGGGTCCTAACAGTCTAAGAGATGTATGAGATCAGTGGGGTCCAATACCCAGGCGCCTTCTAATCAACTCTTTGAAGATACTGTGGTGCTTTTGCGAGTGCTGCGACTTCTTCACTAATTACATTGCACAGTATCTCATTTATAATCACCATGCAATGTTATTACAGCCTGTAATAATAGTGCATGACTGCTATAAAAGAAATGGCATGTGATGTGAATAGTGAAGGGCCCCACAAGGTATAATATGCCCCACAGAGGACCCCACACAGTATAATATGCTCCACAGTGACCCCACACAATATAATATGCTCCACAGTGGCCCCCAAATAGTATAATAAGCTCCACAGTGACCCCACACAGAATAATATGTTCCACAGTGACCCCAAGCAGTATTATATGCTCCACAGTGACCCCACACAGTATAATATGCTCCACAGTGGCCATCACACTGTATTATATGCTCCACAGTGGCCCCCACACAGTATAATATGCTCCACAGTGGCCCCACACAGTATAATATGATCCACAGTAGCCCCCACACAGTATAATATGATCCACAGTAGCCCCCACACACAATATTATATGCTCCACAGTGGCCCCCTACTCAGTATTATATGCTCCACAGTGGCCCCCACACAGTATAATATGCACCCCACACAGTATAAAATGCTCCCAAGAGCCCCCCTTGAGGCGGTGCGATTACTATACTCTGTGGTGTCCTCAGGGGTATAATAAGTAGAGGCCCAGGGGAAGAGATTAAAAATAGCAAACACTTATACTCCCCTTCCCTCACCTTTCCTGGACATCCTCATTCCGTCCGGCTCTCTTCAGTATCTTCTTCGGTCCTCTTCTGCTTGCGACTGAGATGACACGTCCCAGACGTCACTGATGGGGCCTGTGATTGGGCCTCAGCAGTCACGTGGGACGCGCTGACTTCAGTACGTCGGAAGAGCCCCAGAGAGGATGCCGGGAATCATCATAAGCCCAGGAGAGGTGAGTATAAGTATTTCTTATTTTTAATCACCTCCCTGGGCAGGCATTTATTGGAAAGGGGCCTGGCGACATGCACCCCCTGCGACCATGATCGTTATGCCACTGGCAGGGTCGCTGATTCCCCCCCCTTACTTTTTCCTGCCCTTCTTTTCCCCTTATGTGTTCCCCCTCAGTCTATTGTTTTTTGTTTTCTGTTCTTTCCTTTTTCTTCTGCCTTCCCTTTTAATAATGAATGTTATATGCATTTTTATGATACTGGCAAAAACATTTTGGTACATGTCTGTATTTTTCTGTATGAAAACTTAAATAAAAATTACAGTTAAAAAAAAAAAGACATAAGCTGGCCATACACATAAGATGTTTATCTGCAGACCCAGCTAAATTTGGTGAAATCTTCCAAGAATCTGATGTCTGTGGTGGTCATACACATAAGAAAAATATGTTTCATCTATCCACAGGACAGGGGATAAATTGCTGATTGATAAGGGTCCAGCTGCTGGGACCCCCACCAATCCCGAAACAGGGGGCATTTTACCTGTTGTGAATGTGGAAGGGGTTCGTCTGTGTCCACCCTTACTTCATTAATTTCAATGAGGTAGCAGAGATACAACACTTGGCTATCTCCAATGCTCCCATTGAAATGAATGGAGTTGGTGGAAGCGGGGAGCGTTTGCATCCATTGCTATGGCTACATTCACAATGAGGATAAGACATCGACTATGAGCAATTTATTCTCTATTCTATAGATATAGGGTAACTATTTTTCATGATATAACCCCTTTAACAGTAGAAGCTTCTAAAATAAGCTGGATCTGCCAATGATCTGCAGATAAATATCTCATGTGTATGGCCAGCTACATACCTTAAGGAACTGATCTTGAAACTCTCCAGCTGTTGCATAACTACAATTTCCATGTCCTAACTCAGAACAATAGAAAAAAAAAAATGCTATTTATTTATTTTTATTCATCTTTCGGCTGAGGTCCAACATTGTAGAAACGCAGATTTTTTTTGTTGCAGATTTTGCTGCGGTTTTTTGAGCCTTCTCCCTTCTGCTCAATCCACTCTTGGTTGGCACTAAAAAACGCAGCGAAATCTGCACCAAAAAGCTGCGTTTCCGCAACGTGGGGCCTCTGCCATATAGATTTTTTTCTAGTCGGTTTAAACAAATGCTACTAGACCTGCCCCCGTGGCAATCTATATATGACATACCAAGTAAGCTTTAGAATGCAGTTTCATAGGTGTTTTGTTTTTTTTAAAGTCACAGGTTACATTACAGCGTATCTCCAGTTATATACAGCCTTTCATAAATGACTAGTAAAGGTGAACATGAGAAACTTTGTCATATTTCTTATTAACAAGACTCCTTCTTCTCTTTTCAGGCTGTGTTACTCTCCAAATATAAGTCTACGAGGAGGAGACTGCTGGAAAAAACTCTTAAATAATTGTTGCTGCTACACACTGCTACTCTATGAGTGAGGCAGAGCTCAATCACTGCTGTATAGTCTCTATAAGTGCTATATCTTCCAGATAAACTTTAGCAGTTCCCCCTCCAGAGAGTTGTAGGATGCTTCTATGTAAACAAACAGTCTGAGTGAAGGTAAGGAGGTGGAGGAGGAGAGCAGCTTAAAAAGTGGAAAAGGACACAGATTTCTTTAATAAGGGGTCAGCTCACACGATGGGGTCGGCAATGAGGTGTCCATCTTTGGCTATACTGAAGAACAGCGCAGGCGCCGGGAGGCGTGCCAACAAAGAATCTCATGCACAAGCCGCACTGTTCTCACCGAACAGCGTCGATCAGACCCTTATCTAGGTAAGTATAAAAGGCTTGTTATTTTTAAAGCGCTTGCGGATTGCATTACAACAGGGCGATTTGGGACACTAAATCCACTGTCCCAGATTGACCTGACAGATTCCCTTTAAATAAAAATCCTTCTGGATTTCCGCTACGTTGCCTGGCTGAGGAAAGGTGAGATATACACCCCCGTCCAGAATTTTACCATAAACTTTACCACATAAGATATATTACAAAGTCTCTTATATCACCTGTACTATTCATTTGAGAAAATCTGTTTATAACTGGAGCTATGCTTTATACATGCTGCCCAAAATGACTTGCACCCTAGCATTTTCACCTGCGGCTTTCAATCTTTACAATGTAAATGTTGGAAACTGCAGGTAAAAGATTTTGGGTAGTTTTGCTCTAGCAATCATGTTTTTACTATTCACGTATCTGTTTACAAAAAAAATACAGCAAAAAAAAGCAGATGCAGATGGGTTTCTTTTATTATAGATTTCATAGTTTTGCAAAAACAGATGTATAGATTTTTTTTTACATTGAAGTCTATGGAAAAGGGATGTCCATCAAGGTGTCTGTTTTTTTATTTTTTGCTGTATGTTTCTTTTAAACAGATGCATGAGCAGTATAGTAAAAATGTTATGTGAACCTAGTCTAACATGTTACATTTCCTTAATGGAAATTCTATAGGATATATGGCCTGTGCATCCTGAGCCTTATGCTAGGTGGACCACTAAAACAGCGGTAACACATGGAGTCCAACAGACCCCATTGACTATAATGGGGTCTGTCTGGCGTCATTTTAAAACTGAAATATTCTGACTCAGATGTGAACCTAGCCTTAGTAAGACTGAGTTCACATCACATTTTCACAATACAGTTCATGTCTCCGTTTTAAAAAAAAAAAAGTATGCCAAGAAAGTGTATGCAAATAAATGCTATAAAAAGGAGATCTGTTCTTAGACATTTTACATAGATTTCAATGATTAAAATAAAGTATACATTTATTTGCAGGGCAAAATAATGTGACATACTACACTTATCTGTCCTGCAAAAGAAAACTAATCATAGGCTATTTTATCAGTGAAATCTATGTAAAAGGGATGTAAATGGATGCCCTTTCTATGGGATCTATTTGCATACGTTTTTGAATATGTGTTTTGGGTTGTTGTTTTTTTTTTCTAGAACCAGAGGCATGAACTGTATTGTAGAAATGTAATGTGAACTGAGCATTTCTGGTAGTTTCTGCCTTGTTTCTGGTCACTGGTGAGTGACTACTGGAGATTGGAGGGTTACACAATGTCTGTATTCACAGCACATGACCCACAGCGCTGCGTGGTGGGCACAGTGTTGTAGGGTCAGTTATTTCTATAATGAAGGGCTGATTCCATCATGTTCTCTACAGCGAGTGCTTCGCCATGTCTGTACTGCTCGCCACTATACACAGCATGCTATAGACAAACTGTAGTGGAGTCATTGTGCAGAAAGTACACACGGCTGGTGGTATTGGCATGAACTGGTCAATCTAAAGACTAGTTTTAGAATCTGGTCAGTTTTCACATGTAGTACTAGAATTCAATTCATGGAACCAGTTTTAAGAACATCCCGTGTGATACCAGAGCGTTCCCACCACTGCTTCTAGCTCTTTGTATTGCCCTGAACACCCTCCAAAAAACAGAAAGTGGGACAATTCATATGGTGCACATAGCTCCGCATGCTGTATGTGTGGTCATGTAGTGACTATGCATACGTTTGTGCCTGAATATGGTGAGCATGTATATGTGTGCATGCATATAAGTGGACAGTATATAACTGTGTGTCTGTATGCATATATGTATATGGGAAGTGGACATATATGAACATGCCTATATGTAGTGAGTGCACATATCTGTGCATCAACTGTGTAGTGGCTTGTATCTGAAGAGCATGCATATGTGTCAGAATGACTACCTATGCATCCCTTTAAGTAGTGTGTGTACTGTATATGTGTGCACCCATATATGTAGTGACTACATACAGCATTTGTGGTCTATTGAGGTCACTCAATGGAGACTTCTAAGGTAAAGGATAGGTTCTAAAACAGTGGTTACCTGCGGACCACATAAACAAAAACCCCAAAAGAATTAGATTTATCTAGTCTTGAGAAAAACATGACTAAATATATACAGTGGGTACGGAAAGTATTCAGACCCCTTTAAATTTTTCACTCTTTGTTTCATTGCAGCCATTTGCTAAAAGAAAAAAAGTTCATTTTATTTCTCATTAATGTACACTCAGCACCCCATCTTGACAGAAAAAAACAGAAATGTAGATATTTTTGCAAATTTATTAAAAAAGAAAAACTGAAATATCACATGGTCATAAGTATTCAGAGCCTTTGCTGTGACACTCATATTTAACTCACATGCTGTCCATTTCCTTCTGATCCTCCTTGAGATGGTTCTACTCCTTCATTGGAGTCCAGCTGTGTTTAATTAAACTGATTGGACTTGATTAGGAAAGGCACACACCTGTCTATATAAGACCTCACAGTGCATGTCAGAGCAAATGAGAATCATGAGCTAAAAGGAACTGCCCAAGGAGCTCAGAGACAGAATTGTGGCAAAGCACAGATCTGGCCAAGGTTACAAAAGAATTTCTGCAGCAGTCAAGGTTCCTAAGAGCACAGTGGCCTCCATAATCCTTAAATGGAAGAAGTTTGGGACTATCAGAACTCTTCCTAGACCTGGCCGTCCAGCCAAACTGAGCAATCGCGGGAGAAGAGTCTTGGTGAGAGATGTAAAGAAGAACCCAAAGATCACTGTGGCTGAGCTCCAGAGATGCAGTAGGAAGATGGGAGAAAGTCAACTAACACTGCAGCCCCCCACCAGTCGGGGCTTTATGGCAGAGTGGCCCGAAGGAAGCCTATCCTCAGTGCAAGACATATGAAAGCCCGCACAGAGTTTTCCAAAAAACACATGAAGGACTCCCAGACTATGAGAAATAAGATTCTCTGGTCTGATGAGACAAAGATTGAACTCTTTGGTGTTAATTCTAAGTGGTATGTGTGGCGAAAACCAGGCACTGCTCATCATATGCCCAATACAATCCCAAGAGGCCCATGATCACTCTGGATGAACTGCAGAGATCTACAGCTGAGGTGGGAGAGTCTGTCCATAGGACAACAATCAGTCGTACATTGCACAAATCTGGCCTTTATGGAAGAGTGGCAAGAAGAAAGCCATTTCTCAAAGATATCCATAAAAAGTCTCGTTTAAAGTTTGCCACAAGCCACCTGGGACACCAAAAAAAAAAAAAAAAAAAAAAGAAAGAATAATGAAAAAAAAAAAAAAAAAAATAAAAAAAAAAAAAAAAAAAAAAAAAGAAAAAGAAAAAAAAAAAAAAAAAAAAAAAACAAAACAACACACACAAACAACCAAAAAAAAAAAAAAAGGAAGAGAGGGGATGGGCTTTAGCAAAAAAAAAAAAAAAAGAAAAAAGAAAAAAAAAAAAAAAAGAAAGAAAGAAAAAAAAAAAAAAAAAAAAAAAAAAAAAAAAAAAGAGGATAAAAAAAAAAAAAAAGAGGGGGAGGGAGATTAATACTAAAAAAAAAAAAAAAACAAAAAAAAAAAAAAAAAATAAAAAAGGGGGAGATAAATAAAACACCCCCCACTATAATTTTTTTTTTTTAAAAAATTTTTTTAAAAAAAAAAATTTTTTTTCCTATTTTTTTTTTTTTTTCCAAAAAAAAAAAATTTTTTTAAATTTATTTTTTAAAGTTGAAATGTGGCTAAAGGTTGAAAAGTTCAAGGGGGCCGAATACTTTCGCAGCCGCAAGGCACTGTATATATTTTCTTAAAGTAGACACCTGCAGCATTGTCAGAATGCCACTTGGTACTGTATGCGAATAAGCACCTTCATGCAATTTTGATTTAAAGTGAATGTTTTATAAAAAAAAAAATGCAAATAAATGTATATTAGTTGCTAAAAGTGGAAACCAAACAAAAAGTTATATGCACCAAACCTCCTAAAAATAAGAGATCAACATGTGCAGAGTCCATTCATATCACCAAGGCCTACACCTGCATGCGCATGTCTTCAGAAAATCACTAAAACTGGAATGAGCAAAAATCTGCTTTGAAGTTGGAAATGTTAAAAAAGTATCATCCTATAAAATGTAGGAATTACACACCGTGTATTTTTTGAAAGTAGACAACCTGAATATTATGTGTGTCTCAATTGGTTATCAATAGCCACATCCACCTTCATGTAACTTTGTGACAAACACAAATAATTTTTTGAAAAAATGCACTAAAACATATATTTGCACTTAAAACTCCTATTAAATCTTACATTCACAAACAAAATACATTTAAAATAAAAGATCAAGGTGTACACAATTTATATATACCACAAACATCAGCTACAACAAGAGCTCGTACTCTCAAAAACGCTGATATAGAAGACAAGCAAGATTTTGCTGTTATTCACTAATATGTTAAAAATCTATACTGCACCTAGCAAACTATGACTTTTTTGGAGATTGAACAGCATACAGTATATAAAAACACAACTTAATATGTCATATTTACAACCACCTTCATACAACTTTGCAGCAAACAGAGATTGTAAGCAAAAATTGCACAAAAATTCAAATTTGCCACTAAAGTGCATGCTCAAGCAGTCCCTTTCTGCAAACAAAATGTACTTTCCAAAAAACTGCAATATGTGAGGAATTCATACATACCACACATATATATATATATATATATATATATATATATATATATATATATATATACAGTCATATGAAAAAGTTTGGGCACCCTAGTAATCTTAATCATTTTTAGTTCTAAATATTTGGTGTTTGCAACAGCCATTTCAATTTGATATATCTAATAACTGATGGACACAGTAAGATTTCAGGATTGAAATATAAATTTATTAGACTAACAGAAAATGTGCAATATTGCATTAAACTAAAATTTGACCGGTGCAAAAATTTAGGGTACCCTTATCATTTTATTGATTTGAATACTCCTAACTACTTTTTACTGACTTACTGAAGCACAAAATTGGTTTTTGTAACCTCACTGAGCTTTGAACTTCATAGCCAGGTGTATCCAATCATGAGAAAAGGTATTTAAGGTGGCCAATTGCAAGTTGTTCTCCTATTTGAATCTCCTCTGAAGGGGGTATCATAGGCTCACTCAAAACAACTCTCAAATGATCTGAAAACAAAGACTGTTCAACATAGTTGTTCAGGGAAGGATAGAAAAAGTTGTCTCCAGAGATTTAACCTGTCAGTTTCCACTGTGAGGAACATAGTAAGGAAATGGAAGACCACAAGGACAGTTCTTGTTAAGCCCAGAAGTGGCAGGCCAAGAAAAATATCAGAAAGGCAGAAGAAGAATGGTGAGAACAGTCAAGGACAATCCACAGACCACCTCCAAAGAGCTGCAGCATCATCTTGCTGCAGATGGTGTCACTGTGCATTGCCGGTCAACAATACAGTACACTTTGCACAAGGAGAAGCTGTATGGGAGAGTTGATGCGAAAGAAGCCGTTTCTGAAGCACGCCACAAACAGAGTCGCCTGAGGTATGCAAAAGCACATTTGGACAAGCCAGCTTCATTTTGGGAAGGGTCTGTGGACTGATGAAACAAAGATTGAGTTGTTTGGTCATACAAAAAGGCGTTATGCATGGCGTCAAAAAAACACAGCATTCCAAGAAAAACACTTTTACCCACTGTAAAATTTGGTGGAGGTTCCATCATGCTTTGGGGCTGTGTGGCCAATGCATTTGCACAAGGAATCTTGTTAAAGTTGAGGGTGGCATGGATTCAACTCAGTATCAGCAGATTCTTGAGAATAATGTACAAGAATCAGTGGTTGGCGTGGCGCCGCGGGATGGATATTTCAGCAAGACAATGATCCAAAACACAGCTCCAAATCTACTCAGGCATTCATGCAGAGGAACAATTACAATGTTCTGGAATGGCCATCCCAGTCCCCAGACCTGAATATCATTGAACATCTGTGGGATAATTTGAAGCGGGCTGTCCTTCTTTCGGCGACCATCAAACTTAACAGAACTGGAATTGTTTTGTAAAGAGGAATGGTCAAAAATACCTTCATCCAGGATCCAGGAACCCAGAAAGCTACAGGAAGCGACTAGAGGCTGTTATTTTTGCAAAAGGAGGATCTACTAAATAGTAATGTCACTTTCTGTTGAGGTGCCCATACTTTTGCACCGGTCAAATTTTACTAGTTTTCATGCATATTGCACATTTTTCTGTTAGTACAATAAACCTCATTTCAATCCTGAAATATTACTGTGTCCATCAGTTATTAGATATATCAAATTGAAATGAAAACATTTCAAACACCAAAATATTTAGAACTAAAAATGATTAAGATTAATAGGGGTGCCCAAACTTTTTCATAAGACTGTATATATATATATCTCTATATATCTATATATTTACAGGTGCGGGTGTTAAAGAAACACCAAAATCGCAGAAATGCACCAACCAATTTTGTGCATGCAAATTAAATAGTTTACATAAAAATATAATTTTCTATTCCCCTATAAAAATTGTAGCAATTTACACCTTCATCTCTAGTGATAATCGTTATTGCTATTATTTTAGCATGTAACGGATATCGCTAGAGGCGTATTTTACTCTATAAAGATCAGGTATGGACAGGACAGGGATTGGGTGAAATGTAAACTTTATTGATGACTTTGTATGTGTTTGGTGCAACTCTTTTGGCGCTGTGACCTGGACAATGGTAAACATCTGGGTCACAGCACCAATAAACTTCCTGCAGACTCCAGGACATTTTAGAGCCCCCATATCTCAGGGGATCCGTTAGGAGCATTAAGAAGATCTTAGATTCATTTTAAAGATGAGAATCTCAACTTCATGATATCTCTTACAAATCTTGGGGGTGAATAGATGTTAAACACGCTGTCGGGAATTGAGATCTGCAATGGGATCTCAATGCCGAATAGTGTTTTCAACAGTGAATCGCTCCTAAACTGTAAAGGCTATTATGAAGATATTGGTATCATTTTAAAGATGAGATTTAAATCTTTAAAATTAATCTAAGATCTTCTTAATGCTCCTAATGGATCCTAAGATATCATCATTAGAAATAAGGACGTATTAGATACGTGATTGGCTACAGAAGTGCCACCCTGGGAGGACGTAGAGCATATGTGGCTGGCAGGGAAAGGGTTAAATATTAAGAAAAAAAAAAGAGACAGAAGAAAAAAAAATTACAATTTTTTTAGTGGTGCTTTTAAAAAAAAGAAAAATCAACAACTTCCCCCTTTTGGCAATTTTTGGCCCATTTTTGTATTTCCGGGGGAAACGGGGGGGACTGCGGTGTTTAAAACTTTACCAAGGGCCCCAAAAAAGGGGAATATTTTTTAAAATTTTTGAAAACATTTTCAAAGTTTTGGTGTTTGCTTTCGAAAAATCTTTGCCATCACCACCGATGGCGCTCCTGCAATGGTGGGAAAGCAAAAAGGATTCACCAGAATAATTGAGGAAAAAATTGGGCTCCCTGTTCTTAAGTTCCACTGCATTATACACCAGGAAAATCTCTGTGCAAGGATGGCAAATTCTAATCGTAATAATGTGATGGCCACAGTTGTGAAAATTGTGAATTTTGTGCTATCTTGCACTGTCTGGACCCACTGTTAGTTCCAAGCAATGCTGGAAGAAATGGAGTGTGCATACAAAGACATCCCACTTTACTCCAATGTCAGGTGTGCTGGAAAAGTGCCTGAAAGCTTTGTAAGCTGCATTGATGCAATCAAAACCTTTTTTTGTTGAAAAGGGCCAGGATTATCCAGAGCTAGAGGATGTCCAGTGGCTTCAAAAACTTATGTTTTTGACAGATATTACATCACACTTGAATGAGCTCAATGGCTGCATATGAATGACATGGACTTGTGATTTCTTGAATGGACGAATATTAGTTCCTTTGAAATGCAGCTTATTGATTTCCAAAGCTCATCGTTGTGGACAATGAAGTTTTGTGAGCTGAGTACTTTACTTGAAACAAAGAAAATGCGCAGACCCTTTTTAAGTGTTGGGACTCACTTTTAGAAAAATTTGACTGGTTGAAGAAAATTGCATTGGCAATGCTGTCAGTGTTTGGGTCAACATATGTGTGTGAGCAGATTTTTTCACACATGAATTGTATCTTGTGCACCTCAAGAAGCAGGATTACTGCAGAACATTCCGGATCGTGCGTTCAGCTGAAAGTCACCTCATATTTACCACAGATGGTTCATCTTTGCAAAGAAAGTCAGGGACAAGGATCACACTGAAATGTAAGTCTAACTGATTATTTGGTTTATATAAGTTATGGTTTGTGTGGTATGACTTTCATGTAGAGGTCAGCAACCTTACATTTATTGTCCGGAACACTGAGTACCTAACCACAGGTTGCCTACACCTGGTCTAGGACTTGTGAGAACTCCAGCCATGATTTCCTTATTGTGGCCGTGTTCTCTTTTCGTGCATGTAATGTCCTTGTCTGTTTCTGTGTAAAGAATAAGGAATTCATGGCTGGGTTTCTGACAAGTGCCAGACTATAGAAAGTTCCTGCATTCATGGTCGTATCCATTGGAAACTGATCAAGACTAAAGACACCACTAAGATGGTTAGAAAAAATCTTTAAAATTCTGCAGAATTTTTAATCATTTAAGTGTGTAAAATATTTAACTTTTAATTGTCTACCAATTTAAATCTGGTTTTGTTTGTGGGAAAACCCCTTTAGGCCATGGCCCCATGTGGCGTAAACACCGCAGTTTGGCCGTGACAGACATGTCGCTGCAAAAACCGCTGCGTTTTAGAGTCCCTGCAAAGTGAATGAGATTGTAGTAAATCCTATCCATACATTGCAGAAAAATACTGTCATGTTTTTGGAAATCGCAGCATGTCAATTATACCTACGGAAAAGTCCATTGCTTCCCTATATGTATAATTGAAGCAGAATGTCCGCAGAGGAAACCTCTGTGGACTTTCTGTGAAAAGCGCTGCAGAAAAAACCGTGATGCGTTTCCTCCGTGGTTTTTCCCACAGTGCTTTTTCACTGCAGCCCAATACGTGGGTCCTTAGCCTTAATGATTCGTACTCCTAGAAAGGAACATACGCTTGATAGTTTCAGGGTACAAACAAAGGTAACAGCAGTTCTGAGGTTGGTTAATATTTGTGGTTTATATTATGATATGCAGCACAGCACACTCTGTCCCTCAGCTTGGTACACACACTTTACCTTTACTTTATTTGGCGGTTTCTGTCCTGCCCTGTATTCTCCCATGTACTGGCTCCAACTGCTTTAGATACCAACAGCAATTTCTGCAAGCTCTTACTGCTGATGTTTGAGCCTGCCTTCCAAGGGCCATGTTCAGAAGATTCCCCAGCACACTCGGATTCTTTACAGTAAGAACAACAAGGCTACGGAACTCTCTGCCCCAGGAAGTGGTGATGGTGGATTCATTGAACAAGTTCAAATAGGGCCTGGATGCCTTTCTCGAACAGAACATCATTATGGGTTATGGGTTTTAGATTTTAAGGGCACGTTGATCCAGGGTTTTATACTGATTGCCAGATTGGAGTCGGGAAAGAATTTTTTCCCATGAAATGGGGCAATTGGCATAAGCCTCATGGGGTTTTTTTTGCCTTCCTCTGGATCAACACTGTAGGGGACTTCACAATCGTGAAGTGGAACGAAATTTATTGGATATTTTAAACTTTTGTAAAAAATAAAAAACTGAAAAGTGGGGCGTGCCAAATTATTCGGCCCCCTTAAGTTAATACTTTTGCTGCGATTACAGCTGCAAGTCGCTTGGGGCATGTCTATATCAGTTTTGCACATCGAGAGACTGAAATTCTTGAACATTCTTCCTTGGAAAACAGCTCGAGAACAGTGAGGTTGGATGGAGAGCGTCTGTGAACAGCAGTTTTCAGCTCTTTCCACAGATTCTCGATTGGATTCAGGTCTGGACTTTGACTTGGCCATTCTAACACCTGGATACGTTTATTTGTGAACCATTCCATTGTAGATTTTGCTTTATGTTTGGGATCATTGTCTTGTTGGAAGATAAATCTCCATCCCAGTCTCAGGTCTTTTGCAGACTCCAACAGATTTTCTTCCAGAATGGTCCTGTATTTGGCTCCATCCATCTTCCCATCAATTTTAACCATCTTCCCTGTCCCTGCTGAAGAAAAGCAGGCCCAAACCATGATGCTGCCACCACCATGTTTGACAGTGGGGATGGTGTGTTCAGGGTGATGAGCTGTGTTGCTTTTACGCCAAACATATCGTTTTGCATTGTGGCCAAAAAGTTGGATTTTGGTTTCATCTGACCAGAGCACCTTCTTCCACATGTTTGGTGTGTCTCCCAGGTGGCTTGTGGCAAACTTTAAACAAGACTTTTTATGGATATCTTTGAGAAATGGCTTTCTTCTTGCCACTCTTCCATAAAGGCCAGATTTGTGCAGTGTACGACTGATTGTTGTCCTATGGACAGACTCTCCCACCTCAGCTGTAGATCTCTGCAGTTCATCCAGAGTGATCATGGGCCTCTTGGCTTCATCTCTGATCAGTCTTCTCCTTGCTTGAGATGAAAGTTTAGAGGGACGGCCGGGTCTTGGTAGATTTGCAGTGGTCTGATACTCCTTCCATTTCAATATGATCGCTTGCACAGTGCTCCTTGGGATGTTTAAAGTTTGGGAAATCTTTTTGTATCCAAATCCGGCTTTAAACTTCTCCACAACAGTATCACGGACCTGCCTGGTGTGTTCCTTGGTCTTCATGATGCTCTCTGCGCTTTAAACAGAACCCTGAGACTATCACAGAGCAGGTGCATTTATACGGAGACTTGATTACACACAGGTGGATTATATTTATATTTATCATCATCAGTCATTTAGGACAACATTGGATCAGTCAGAGATCCTCACTGAACTTCTGGAGTGAGTTTGCTGCACTGAAAGTAAAGAGGCCAAATAATATTGCACGCCCCACTTTTCAGTTTTTTATTTTTTACAAAAGTTTAAAATAACCAATAAATTTCGTTCCACTTCACAATTGTGTCCCACTTGTTGATTCTTCACCAAAAAATTAAAATTTTATATCTTTGTTTGAAGCCTGAAATGTGGCAAAAGGTTGAAAAGTTCAAGGGGGCCGAATACTTTCGCAAGGCACTGTAGAAGAGACTGAAGGGGATACAGACGACCATATACAGCGCCGCCTCTCTGGTGCTGGTGAAACTTTGATAATAACATGATATTAGGAGATTGTCCGAAAAGTATTTCTTGTCATTGATACTACACTCTGTCTTTCAGATTCTACACAGCAGAGATGGTATGCGGCCTCCAGTTCCTCCATGGCCACAACATCATCCACAGGTAAGTAGAAATTTCCCTTGTAATGGTGGAAATAATGTACCCAGCTTTCCCAGAGTCCTGATAGATATCTGGTTTTGCTGTAGTACATACCATGTCTCCTCTATCACTGCCTCCCTGGATAGGTTTTACATGTCCTATGTCTTCTTTCATTACAGAGATATAAAGCCAGGAAACATCATGCTGGATGGCAATGGTCACATCCACATTATTGTCCTGGGGATTGCCCGCGATGGTGTCACCTCCTCCAACAAGATCCGTGGAGTGGCGGGCACACGCCGTTATATGGCCCCTGAGGTGCTTCTCAAACTTGAATATGATACAGCAGTGGACTGGTGGAGCCTGGGCATTGTCGTGTCCAGAATGTCAGCAGGATGCTTCCCATTTTACATTGGGCCCAACTTGGAATCTTCCATCATCAATGCCAAGCCAGAAATTCCAACATGGCTCAACAACATTGTACAACATCTGCCTACAGAACTGCTATATAAGTTTTAGCTTCGTATAATGTAAGACTTTTATACAAATATTAAAATAGAAAAAACTTGCAAAAAAGAAACAATGTTTTTCCACACTAGATATGTTCAGCACATTTATAGGTACTTCCCACAAATAACAAAATAAGTATAGAAAAACAATAGTTTTAGCTTTTTAAAATATTAGAATACTAATAACTTTTTTCATACTAGATAGGTTAAGTGCTGATTTTTGATCCTGGGACTTGCTCTGACTGCCATATTTGGGGTCAGGAAGGAATTTCCCCCCTTACATGAGGACAATTGGCCTTTCCTCAAGGGGGTTTTCTCCTTCCTCTGGATCAACACAGTCTATAAATGGGTTTAGTGTAATAGATCTAACTAATGTATAAGTAACAAGTCATATAAATAACAATATAGAACTATAAAATAGAAAAGGTAGGTTTAGCTTCAAATAATGTATATGTATATCGTATTTCCATACTAAATAGGTTAGGTGCATTTATAAGAATTACTTACAAAAAAACAAATTATAGAAAAATTTTTTTTAGCTTCTTAGAATATTATATTAGTAAAAATAAATAAAAATTAATTCACTTTTTTTCTACACTAGATAGGTTAGGTACTGGTGTTTGATCCTGGGACTTGTTCTGACTGCCATATTTGGGGTCAGGAAGGAAATTCCCCCCCCCCTCCTTACATGAGAAGAATTGGCTCATTCCTCAAGTGGGTTTTTGCCTTCCTCTGGATCAACACAGTCTATAAATAGGTTTAGATTTACACATTTTATAGATATATTGTAAGGGAATTGCCAGTTGAACAATTCCCCAGTGCTGCTGTTATAACCTGGGAGGAAGCGAATGACAGAGACAGTGAGACCTAAACTCAACCCACCCCCCTGTCCCTGCCTACTTGCCTCAACTGTCCTAATGACAGGGACAACTTGGCGACAGTCCCTTCTCTAGATAAGTGACAACACAAAACGCAGACAAGACAAACAACACAGAAGAGGAGTCAACAAGCCAAGGGTTAAAGCCGGAGAGACAAAGAAGTACCAAATCGCAATCCAAAAGAGTAGTCACAAGAAAAGCCAAAGGTCAGAAGTCAGTAATACAATACAATAGCAAAGAGAACACTAGCAAGGTCAGAGGCGCAAAAGCCAGCAACCAAGTGTGGGCTGATGGGCTGTAAATAGAAAGGCCGGAACCCGCCCCAGGATTGATTGGCAGATAGGCTGTCAATCACAAGGCAAGGCAGATTAACTATGAGAGGAGCAGAGGGAAACAAAGGTGTAAGAGATGGGTGTGGTGGAAAATCAATTACAGAGGTGAGGGAATAGGACAGTGTTCAGACAGGGTACACAAGAAACTAAAGCAAGGAATCATAGCCAGACACGCCTCCTGCGCCATAGCATGTTGCATAGCATTGAAGTCTGAACGGGTGCGGACGTAAGCTATATAAATGTAATATTATAACATAGATGAATATTAATATAGAATTTTATGTAACCAGGTAGGTTCCCTGTTTGCCCCAGTACTCACTAGAATAAAATGTCCTTTTCCCATTTATATTTTTGTGTCTCTCTGTTTATTTCCATGGGATGTCCATGTGATGTTCTCTTGCTTCCCTCTTAGAACGTCCACCCAGTATGCTGATTTCTGGTGGTCACACATGCCCAGTTGCTCAGTGCTTGAGCCAAGTTCATTACTGTTCACCCTGAGTAGAACACGTTTAGAGATGCTGTAACTTTAACCGGCTATAACTCCGATGCTGTAGGGGCTAGAACAGCGATCTTGGTCTTGTTTTAAAGCCAAGATCATGTCTGTAGCCCCCATAGATTTTGAGACATCACTGGTTAAAGCGGAGTTGCATATACTCGCACTTTTGGTTTAATCAGTGTGCAGGGGATATTATTATTCTCCTGTCTCTGTCACTTCAGATAACCCCAGGGGAGGGGGTACCATACACTTCTTTTTTTTTCAATATATTAAACCCTGCCTCCTCCCGTTAACAATCTGAAGCATAATTGCCATTTAACCCTTTATATTCTGAGGCAATGCTGACCACAGCAGCTAAGTCTTTTTACAGAAAAAAAAAGACAGACTTTTTTTCCCCCCCATGTTAATGGGAAAAAAAAAAAAAAAAAACACACAATTGTTAACACCACATGTGTAACAACCCCTATAATAAAATTAGTATGTTATTTATTCTACATGATAAACACCATAAACATTAAAATTCAGATGCCAGAATTGATGTTTTCTGATCATCTCACCTCTCAAAAACGAAAAGTAATTTAAACAGATCAAAAATATTTATGGTTTACCATGACATTTGAACTAAATTCAGTTTTTGCACTAATTATGTGGCTCTGCTGTGATAGAGCTTTTGTTTCTCTCCTCCCCCTACGGGTTCTCTTCCTGTTCCTTTATCCCGTTTCTTGTCTTCCCTGCCCTCCCCATCACCCCCTCGTACCTTCCTTCTGCCTTGTATGCCCATTGTGGTAAAGTGTACGGTAAAGTCCTGGACGGGGTGTATATCTCGCCTGGTTTCCTCAGCCAGGTGAGATAAAGGAAATCCAGGATTTAGGTTGCTTTAGCAGACCATAGTCTGCTAGCGTTTTTTTCATTATAATATATGGGCTGGATTTTTCTGGACTGGAGGGCAGGATTGGTAGTGGGTACTCTCCAGTCCACACCCCAGTCCACTTCGGGATTTGCCTCCCCTAATCCCAGGTGAGGTTTCCTGTGGGTTATTGATTGAGGAAGGAAGCCTAACAGAAAAGGGAGCTCTGGTATACTGCAGAGGAGAGAGAGACCAAACACTCCTGGAGGTGAGCGTTTACACTGGACCACTGTGTTCACTACTGTATGTTTACCTGCATGAGGACAGTGAGGTACGCTGTTGTTAGCTAGCGCCGGAGAGGCCTAGACATTTATTTTGTTTGGACACCTTTGTTTTGTGCTGAAACTGCCACAATAAAGCACTATCACAGTTTTAAGTAACCTGCTGTGTGTGAACTTGGTCATTGCCACCCCATCGTGCATGCTGGTCCCTACAATTGGTGGAGGATGCTGGCAGTGTATTGCTAAGGGGCAATGGCATGTCAAACCAAGTGAGAGCTGAATATTGCGGACTTTAAAAGGCCAGAAGTGTATGTCGTGGGTGAAAGCTGCTGCTGCTTTGCAAGGCCCATCCAGCACAATGGAGGAAGTAATAAAGCAGCTGGTGCAGGCTAACCTGAGACATGAGAAGTCCATGGAGCAGCAACAGAAGTTCCATGCCAAGGCCTTACAAGCCCAGCAACAAGCACAGCTGCAGTTCAATATGCAGAAACAACAGGCCATGACTCAGCAACAAGAAACCAATTGCCTGCTGATGGAACAGATTGCTGTGCTCAGAGAGACTGTCGTGTCTCAGCCCCAACGGGTGGAGGTAAGCCCACCTGAGACTACTAATGTGAAAAGGGCTGTACAGCGGGCCATACAAAAGATGACACCTGATGATGACGTAGAGGCCTACCTTACTGTGTTTGAGAAAGTGGTGGAGAGAGAGAGAGGCTGCCAGTTACAGAATGGGCAGAGGTGGTTGCGCCCTTTCTGTCAGGAGAACTGCAAAAGGCCTACTATGACCTCAGGGAGCAGGATGTCCGGGACTATGCTAAGTTAAAAATGGAGATCCTTGCTCGCCTTGGTGTTACGCCAGCTGTTCGTGCCAGGAGAGTGCATAATTGGAGCTACACCCTGGACAAACCTGCCCGGTCTCAGATGCATGACCTGATTCGCCTGGTGAGAAAGTAGCTGGAACCATAGTCCTCTACACCAGCTCAAATCGTGGAGAAGGTGGTGGTCGACCATTTCTTCAGGACCTTCCCGGCAGAGCTACAATGGTGGGTTGGACATGGAGACCCTAAGACCGCGGAACAGCTCGTTAACCTGGTGGAAAGATACCTGGCAACCAAGGATTACCTCCATGACGCCCCTGCAGCACCGACACCTCCCAGGATGGCCAGACCCGTGACATCTGTGGGTAAGAAAGTTCCAGCTGGAGGTGGGTGGAAAAAAGCAAGAGGTAGCAGGGCTCTGGAGCATGGAAGAGGGCAAAAGACTGAACCTGAACCCCAGAGGCCCTCTGGTCTTAAAAAGGACCCTCTTCCAAGGAGACCCAGGACTCCCCAGTGCTGGAAGTGCCATGAGTGGGGACACATAGCTGTCTATTGCCCCCTTACCTCAGAACCCATGGAGTGTGACGCTAGTTGGCGACAGTCACTGTTTGCGGAGTCTGTGTGTGCAGCCCTTCCAGGGTCAGGGACTGAGCCCCATGTTTGCCTAATAAAGGTAAATAACCGCTCTGTGAAGGCCCTTCTGGACTCAGGTAGCCTGGTGACTTTAGTTCGGGCCAGCCTTGTGGCTAGGGACTATGTGCCAGGCAAACAAGTGAAAGTACTGTGCATTCATGGGGATATTATTGCTTACCCTGTAGCCTCAGTCTGTTTGGAAACCCCATCTGGAGCTGTGACCTATGAAGTCAGGGTTGTAAAAAGACTAATGTATGAAGTTATACTAGGCCGTGATTTCCCGTTATTTTGGGAGTTGTGGAAAACAGGTAACACTTCTGCTGCCAGTGAAGAAACTCCAGCAGAATATGTACCTTCCCCAGTAAATAGTGGTACTGATAAGGGGCAAAGTGTAAATGTGAGTGTACCTGAAGTGGAGGATGACGATTACTTTCCCTTGCAGATGTTAGCCGGGGAAGAAGAAGAAACTTCCCCATCGGGACAACAAGTGTTAGACTTAGAGGTGTCCCAAGGTAACTTTGGGACCGAGCAAGTGAGAGATCTTACTCTGACTACTGCTCGGGCCAATGTTACCGTAATAAATCGTGCACCACAGGAACCTGAGGCTGATAAAAAATTTCCACACTTTGCCATGAATGGGGATCTGGTGTACCAGGTCACCAAGATAAACAATGAAGTTGTGGAACAACTTCTGGTGCCAAAATCGTACTGCCACAGGGTGCTTGACATGGCTCATAGCCATGTGCTTGGGTGTCATTTGGGGACCAGAAAAACCCAAGAGAGGTTTAACAAAACCCTAAAACATATGCTAAAAAAGGTTGTAGAAAGGGATGGTCGGAACTGGGACTGTCTGTTACCCTACCTCATGTTCTCCATAAGAGAGGTACCCCAGGCGTCTACAGGGTTTTCACCCTTTGAGCTAGTTTATGGCCGACATCCAAGGGGTTTGTTGGACATCGCCCAGATGCAGGATAGAATAGCGACAGTGATGCCAATTGTCAAGGAACATACTGTATGCAAAGAGCTCAGGAGGCCCAAAGCAGAATTTATAATAGATCTGCTAGGCTGAGGGTCTTTAATCCTGGGGACAGGGTCCTGGTTCTAGTACCTACTGTCGAAAGTAAATTTATGGCAAAGTGGCAGGGCCCCTATGAGATTGTAGAAAGAATAAGTGAGGTGAACTACAAGTTGCATCAACCAGGCAGGAGAAAATCCTTCCAGGTCTACCACATAAACCTGATAAAGCCGTGGAAAGATCGGGAGTCATTAGTAGCCACCCAGGCTGTGGCTAAAGAGGTGGTACAGCCAGTTCCCCCAGTAAGGGTAGGTGAGGCGCTGTCAGGGCACCAGAAGCAGGAGGCAAGAGAATTTCTACAGGGAAACAGGCGCAAGTTTTCTGACTTACCAGGCCGTACTCACCTGATAAAACACCATATTAAGACTGAGCCTAACCATAGAGTGAACCTGAAGCCGTACCGCATACCAGAAGCCCGCAGGCAGGCGGTATCCTCTGAGGTCAAACATATGCTTGAGCTAGGTGTTATTGAGGAATCTGTCAGTGAATGGTCAAGTCCCATTGTACTAATCCCAAAGCCTAATGGGACATGGAGGTTCTGTAATGACTTCAGAAAGTTAAATGAAGTATCAAAGTGTGATGCATACCCCATGCCCCGAGTAGATGAACTAATTGAGAGGCTTGGGAGGTCAAGGTATATTACAACACTTGACCTTACAAAAGGTTATTGGCAGATTCCACTATCTGATGAGGCTAAAGAAAAGATGGCATTCTCCACACCAGAAGGCCTGTTCCAGTATGTAGTGATGCCATTCGGGTTACATGGGGCCCCTGCTACATTTCAGAGACTGATGGATCTGATCTTGAGACCACATTGTAATTATGCTGCTGCTTACCTGGACGATGTGGTCATTTTTTCCTCTGACTGGAAAAGTCATCTCTGTAAGGTACAGGCAGTTTTGGACTCCATCAGTGATGCGGGCCTAACTATCAACCCTGAGAAGTGTGCAGTGAGTCTAGAGGAAGCAAAATATCTGGGGTACATCATTGGTAAAGGCTTAGTTAAACCCCAGATCAATAAGATTGAGGCGATACAGAACTGGCCTAGACCATTAACAAAAAAACAGGTCAAATCCTTCCTTGGCATAACCGGGTATTACCGTCGGTTTGTGCCCAATTTTGCCTCAATTGTGTCACCATTGACAGACTTGACAAAGGGCGGTAAGTCAGTGATGGTGGAGTGGACTCCAGAGGCAAAAAAGGCTTTTCAGAGCCTAAAGTCTGCCCTGTGTGAACAACCAGTGCTCGTGTCCCCGGATTTCAGAAAACAGTTTCTGGTCCAGACGGATGCGTCTGATACAGGCTTAGGAGCAGTTCTCTCACAGGTGGTAAATGGGGAAGAACACCCAGTGATGTACCTGAGCAGGAAACTGACCCCAGCAGAGAAAAATTATGCCATAGTAGAAAGAGAGTGCCTGGCTATCAAGTGAGCGTTGGAGTCCTTGAAGTATTATCTGCTGGGTAGACAGTTTGTGTTAGTGACAGACCATGCTCCTCTGGCCTGGATGAAACAGAATAAGGAGAGAAATGCAAGAGTGACCAGATGGTTCCTCTCCTTACAAAATTTCAGTTTTAAGGTGGAGCATAGACCTGGTAAATTACAAGGGAATGCAGATGCGTTGTCCAGGGTATACTGTATGTTCAGTGGAAGTGCCCAGACCTCTGGTCTGGAGAAGAGGGGGAAGATATGTGGTAAAGTGTACGGTAAAGTCCTGGACGGGGTGTATATCTCGCCTGGTTTCCTCAGCCAGGTGAGATCAAGGAAATCCAGGATTTAGGTTGCTTTAGCAGACCATAGTCTGCTAGCGTTTTTTCATTATATTATATGGGCTGGATTTTCTGGACTGGAGGGCAGGATTGGTAGTGGGTACTCTCCAGTCCACACCCCAGTCCACTTCGGGATTTGCCTCCCCTAATCCCAGGTGAGGTTTCCTGTGAGTTATTGATTGAGGAAGGAAGCCTAACAGAAAAGGGAGCTCTGGTATACTGCAGAGGAGAGAGAGACCAAACACTCCTGGAGGTGAGCGTTTACACTGGACCACTGTGCTCACTACTTTATGTTCACCTGCATGAGGACAATGAGGTACGCTGATGTTAGGGTGGGTTCACACCTGCGCTTGCTGTCCGTCCGTTGCCAATCCAGTGAAAATCTCGGCGAACTGGATTGGCATCGGATACAGACCGGTCAGCGGCGCATTGGTTAAAAACCCATTCATTTGAATGGGTTTTTAAAGCAATGCGCGGGTGTGCGCTACACCCTCTGCGCTGCGAATCCTTTTTTTTCGTCGGAAACAAAGTCGGACACGCAGGACTTCGTGTCCGACGGAAAAAAAAAAGGATTGGCAGCGCAGAGGGTGTAAGCGCACACCCGCGCATTGCTTTAAAAACCCATTCAAATGAATGGGTTTTTATCCAATGCGCCGCTGACTGGTCTGTATCCGATGCCAATCCAGTTCGCCGAGATTTTCACTGGATTGGCAACGGACGGACAGCAAGCGCAGGTGTGAACGAAGCATTAGCTAGCGCTGGACAGGCCTAGACATTTATTTTGTTTGGACACTTTTGTTTTGTGCTGGAACTGCCACAATAAAGCTCTATCACAGTTTTAAGTAACCTGCTGTGTGTGAACTTGGTCATTGCCGCCCCACCGTGCGTGCTGATCCCTACACCATTATTACTGATTTCTTGTTTGATATTTTTGTTTTGTTGCAAACAAAAAAAAAATTCAATAAAATTCTTAATGTTAAAAAATATTTATGTACCCACAAAATACAAGGTCTTGTAAAGCTACATTACAATAAAAAGTAAAAAGTTACGAAAACTGGAATGCAGAAAGTGATAAAATGTTACTGGTTTACATGTACAATGTGTTAGATCACTAAAGGGTTAAAATGCACATAAGGCACCGGAGTTATGTCCCAATACTATTTATTTCAGCCAAAAATTCAAAATGTGTAATAAAAAGTGACAATTTCGGGGAGGCTTTTTGCAATTTTTAATATGAATAATGTTATCGGCCAGGCTAGCAGGTCATGAAGATCCGTCCACTGGTGACTTGTATCGTGTCCTGTGGTCTCTGAAGTAAACCTATCATTGCATTCATACACTCAGGGAAGAAGACTTCTTCAAAGCTTCCAGATGAAGTTTCTCTTCAGTTCCAGTGTCACAATATGGCGGTGCCTGATGAGAAGTGGCTCCTTGGGTTCCCAGCAGTGACCAGCTTAGAGGGGTTGTCCAGGAATTGAGGTGTAAAATAAACATAAAAGCATACTCCCTTGTCCCCAGTACTCTGTTGTCCACCGCTGGTATCGATCTTGTGCCATCGTCGTTTTAAAACTGAATTTGATGAAGGAAAAAGTCTTCTGACTCAGATGTGAACCTAGCCTTAGTAAGACTGAGTTCACATCACATTTTCACAATACAGTTCATGTCTCTGTTTTAAAAAAAAAAAAAAGTATGCCAAGAAAGTGTATGCAAATAGATGCTATAAAAAGGAGATCTATTCTTAGACATTTTACATAGATTTCAATGATTAAAATAAAGTATACATTTATTTGCAGGGCAGAATAATGTGACATACTAAACTTATCTGTCCTGCAGAAGGAAAACAATCATAGGCAATTTTATCATTGAAATCTATGTAAAAGGGATGTAAATGGGTGCCCTTTCTATATGCATACTTTTTTGGCATATGTGTTTTTTTTTTAGTGTAAAACCAGAGGCATGAACTGTATTGTAGAAATGTAATGTGAACTGAGCTTTTCTGGTAGTTTCTGCCTTGTTTCTGGTCACTGGTGAGTGACTACTGGAGATTGGAGGGTTACACAATGTCTGTATTCACAGCACATGACCCACAGCGCTGCGTGGTGGGCACAGTGTTGTAGGGTCAGTTATTTCTATAATGAAGGACTGATTCCATCACGTTCTCTACAGCGAGTGCTTCGCCATGTCTGTACTGCTCGCCACTATACACAGCATGCTGTAGACAAATTGGAATGGAGTCATTGTGCAGAAAGTACACACGGCTGGTGGTATTGGTTTTATAATCTGATCAGTTTTCATATGTGGTAACAGAATTCAATTCATGGAACCAGTTTTAGGAACATATCAGAGCGTTCTCACCACTGCTTCTAGTTTTGTATTGCCCTGAACACCCCCAGCTAGCAGCCATGGCTGCTCCTGGCATTATCTGCTGATCATTTATCATACCTCCCACTCTCCAAAAAACAGAAAGTGGGACAATTCATATGGCGCATATACTGGCAAATTTTTATGGTCTCTGACCCTCCTCAGCTCCGCCCACAAGTAATATTTTACTACTTGTCATACCCCTTTTAAAAAAAGACACACCCACAGGGTCTGATTATAATGAGGGCAAAATATGTTATAGCCTGAAGCCCAACAGAAAGTAACTGCCCATTTGCCCCATTATAATCCGATCTCGTAATTAACTGTATCAGCATCCGCCAAATACAGCTGAGTACTGTTGAGGGGCTTGGGAGTCTACAGAAGGTGGGTATGTATTGGGTGAACCTTGAGAGACAAATCTTGCGAGGTTCGCCCAGTACATACCCACCTTCTGTAGAATCCCGTGCCCCCACAACAGTAATCAACTGTATTGACGGATGCAAGGCGGTTTCATTTGGACTGAACACGTCCGAAATGGAATTGCTATTATTATACTTTGGGGTCTCTTCAGACACCAGAATATAATAAGCAGAGGCCCATGGGAGGTGAGCAAACATAAAAAAAAAAACCAATGTTACTCACCTACCCTTGGATCCAGCGATGGTCCGTGTCCACTTCAGATCTCTTCTGACCTCCTGAATGACATCAGGGACTGCTGAAGCCTGTGATCACACTCATACCTATCTACTTTACCTATGTAAATATTAGTAAATATACCATAAGTAATCCAGAGACACAACAAAATGCATCCACTACCACAAAAATCAAGCCCCTATATAAAAATAAGAGTTATGACAAGTAGTTATGGGGTTAATATTATGGACTGGAAGCAAACATGGTGCTAGACTCCAGGAAACACAGTTTCAGAAGCAGCAGGGACCTAACAAACATGTGGCCCCCAGAGCAAGTTGTTGAATGGGGCCGAACTTCACTGTGTGATTTCAGGACACGACCCTGCTTGTGCTCTCCAGCGCCCCTAGTGGCCGCAGCGCACACTACCGTTCTGAGGCGGATTCGCTTCCTGTGCCGGCCATAGAGGGGGAGCTGAGGTCACACGGATGGAGTCTCAGGCACCGGTACAGAGCAGCGCAGGTGAGGGGGCGGGCAGCTGCGGGTGACATCCACTATACCGGGTGACAGCCGCCATTGTCTGTGATGATGAGGTAACACCCACGGGATGCCTGCGCTCTGGACTGATCACATGACCGGCGCTCTATCCGGGTGTAATGACCTGTGTCCCTCCGTTCTCTCTCCTCCAGTGCGGGCGGATTTCGGGGCTTATTCTCCCCCCGGCTCCACTCGGAAGCGGCACATCCGGTTCGCAGCCCACCATGACATCCTCCTGCTGCGGGAGGTCATCCATCACAACCCGTTCTGGGTGCGGGAGTTCGGGCAGGTGTGGGCGGCGGTGGCCGAGAGGATGAGCAGCGCCCTGCAGAGCGAGGGCTTCGAGGTGGACGGCAGGAGGTGCCGGGAGAGGACGGCGCTGCTGCTGGACTACTACAAGAGGCAGAACTACGCCATGCTGCGCAGGTGAGAGCCCCGACAACGGAGACTCCCATCATTGTCTGTACTCCCATCACTGCTGGTACTCCCGTCATTGTCTGCACTCCCATCATCGTCTGTACTCCCATCACTGCTGGTACTCCCGTCATTGTCTGTACTCCCGTCATTGTCTGTACTCCCGTCATTGTCTGCACTCCCATCACTGTCTGTACTCCCATCACTGCTGGTACTCCCGTCATTGTCTGCACTCCCATCATTGTCTGTACTCCCATCACTGCTGGTACTCCCATCATTGTCTGTACTCCCATCACTGTCTGTACTCCCATCACTGTCTGTACTCCCATCACTGCTGGTACTCCCATCATTGTCTGCACTCCTATCATTGTCTGTACTCCCATCACTACTAGTACTTCCATCATTGTCTGTACTCCCGTCATTGTCTGTACTCCCATCACTACTGGTACTCCCGTCATTGTCTGTACTCCCGTCATTGTCTGTACTCCCATCATTGTCTGTACTCCCATCACTACTGGTACTCCCGTCATTGTCTGTACTCCCGTCATTGTCTGTACTCCCGTCATTGTCTGTACTCCCATCACTACTGGTACTCCCGTCATTGTCTGTACTCACATCACTACTGGTACTCCCGTCATTGTCTGTACTCCCATCACTACTAGTACTCCCGTCATTGTCTGTACTCCCATCACTACTATTACTCCCGTCATTGTCTGTACTCCCGTCATTGTCTGTACTCCCGTCATTGTCTGTACTCCCATCACTACTGGTACTCCCGTCATTGTCTGTACTCCCATCACTACTGTACTCCCGTCATTGTCTGTACTCCCATCACTGCTGGTACTCCCATCATTGTCTGTACTCCCATCACTGCTGGTACTCCCATCATTGTCTGCACTCCCATCATTGTCTGCACTCCCATCATTGTCTGCACTCCCATCATTGTCTGTACTCCCATCACTACTGGTACTCCCGTCATTGTCTGTACTCCCGTCATTGTCTGTACTCCCATCACTGCTGGTACTTCCATCGTTGTCTGTACTCCCATCACTGCTGGTACTCCCATCATTGTCTGTACTCCCATCACTGCTGGTACTCCCATCATTGTCTGTACTCCCATCACTACTAGTACTTCTATCATTGTCTGTACTCCCGTCATTGTCTGTACTCCCGTCATTGTCTGTACTCCCATCATTGTCTGCACTCCCATCATTGTCTGCACTCCCATCATTGTCTGCACTCCCATCATTGTCTGCACTCCCATCATTGTCTGTACTCCCATCACTACTGGTACTCCCGTCATTGTCTGTACTCCCGTCATTGTCTGTACTCCCATCACTGCTGGTACTTCCATCGTTGTCTGTACTCCCATCACTGCTGGTACTCCCATCATTGTCTGTACTCCCATCACTGCTGGTACTCCCATCATTGTCTGTACTCCCATCACTACTAGTACTTCTATCATTGTCTGTACTCCCGTCATTGTCTGTACTCCCGTCATTGTCTGTACTCCCATCACTACTAGTACTTCCGTCATTGTCTGTACTCCCATCACTGCTGGTACTCCCGTCATTGTCTGTACTCCCATCACTACTAGTACTTCCGTCATTGTCTGTACTCCCATCACTGCTGGTACTCCCGTCAATGTCTGTACTCCCATCACTACTGGTACTCCCGTCAATGTCTGTACTCCCGTCAATGTCTGTACTCCCATCACTACTGGTACTCCCATCACTACTGGTACTCCCGTCATTATCTGTATTCCCGTCATTGTCTGTATTCCCGTCACTGCTGGTACTCCCGTCAATGTCTGTACTCCCATCACTACTGGTACTCCCATCACTACTGGTACTCCCGTCATTATCTGTATTCCCGTCATTGTCTGTATTCCCGTCACTGCTGGTACTCCCATCATTGTCTGTACTCCCATCATCTCAGTCACAACTGGTACTCCTATCATTGTCTGTACTCCCATCACTACTAGTACTTCCATCGTTGTCTGTACTCCCATCACTGCTGGTACTCCCATCATTGTCTGTACTCCCATCACTACTAGTACTCCCGTCATTGTCTGTACTCCCATCACTACTAGTACTTCCGTCATTGTCTGTACTCCCATCACTGCTGGTACTCCTGTCATTGTCTGTACTCCCATCACTACTATTACTCCCGTCATTGTCTGTACTCCCATCATTGTCTGTACTCCCATCACTACTAGTACTCCTGTCATTGTCTGTACTCCCATCACTACTATTACTCCCGTCATTGTCTGTACTCCCGTCATTGTCTGTACTCCCATCACTACTGGTACTCCCGTCAATGTCTGTACTCCCGTCATTGTCTGTACTCCCGTCATTGTCTGTACTCCCATCACTACTGGTACTCCCGTCAATGTCTGTACTCCCGTCATTGTCTGTACTCCCGTCATTGTCTGTACTCCCATCACTACTGGTACTCCTATCATTGTCTGTACTCCCATCACTACTGGTACTCCTATCATTGTCTGTACTCCCATCATTGTCTGTACTCCCATCACTACTGGTACTCCTATCATTGTCTGCACTCCCATCATCTCAGTCACAACTGGTACTCCTATCATTGTCTGTACTCCCATCACTACTGGTACTTCCATCATTGTCTGCACTCCCATCATTACTGGTACTCCTATCATTGTCTGTACTCCCATCATTGTCTGTACTCCCATCACTACTGGTACTCCCATCACTACTGGTACTCCCGTCATTGTCTGTATTCCCGTCACTGCTGGTACTCCCGTCATTGTCTGTACTCCCATCACTACTGGTACTCCCATCATTGTCTGCACTCCCATCATCTCAGTCACAACTGGTACTCCTATCATTGTCTGTACTCCCATCACTACTGGTACTTCTATCATTGTCTGTACTCCCATCACTACTGGTACTCCCATCATTGTCTGCACTCCCATCACTACTGGTACTCCTATCATTGTCTGTACTCCAGTCACTACTGGTACTTCTTTCATTACTAGTACTCTTAGTGATACTGGTACTCTCATCACTGCCTGTACTTCTATCATTACTGGTACTCCTATCATTGTGTGCACTCCCATTACTGCCTGTACTCCCATCATTACAAGTACTGGTACTCCTATCACTGCCTGTACCTTCACCTCAGTATAAATGCTCTCTCCATTGCTCTTATTACTACAGTATTAGCACCGCTGCTGCCCACGTTGCTTCCTCCTTACTGACTTATTCACTGGCTTTGGTGTTTTTGCACTTTTGGGAATACGATTTACACCTCTGGTATTTATATCACTACCTGTCATATGATGCCCCATTGTCAGGGGTCCCTACCCCCCTCGTTGTCACTTTGTGAATTCATTTGCATACAGATAGAACATCTATTACCCCTGATGGGCATAATGTCCTGATGAGCAGCCCCCTGACAGCACTTTCTTAAATGTTTTGGAGAGTAACTTCTATGCCTTTGTACAGTGGTTCTGCCTACCAGGAGTTTGTTACTCAGACCCCTTAACTTAGGGCTCCCAGAATGTGGCCGCACCCGGGAACCCTGACAAACTGTTCATTTTAGTGGGGAGGTCCAACAATCAGACACTTCTCACCTATATGGAGGCTAGTTGGTAAGTGTCGTTCTTGGGACAACCCCTTTAAGAAAAACAAGCTAGGTGGTACTCATGGGCCACAGGTAAGGATACTATGTGTGCAAGCTATAGACTGAGTGATACCACGATAGCCAGGTAAATAACCAGGGTCTTGTGTATAGGGGCAGGGCTGTCTTCTGTTAGAGATCCTCTTTAAATATATAGCCATAATGCTGTTTACACCCCAGTTGTCCTGCCTGTACCCCTCTTCTCCATCCTGTGCTTTTCTGTCTGCATCCCACTACATGCCCTGCATAACTATTGCATTGTATAGGACAGCCATGAACTGCTTAGCCTGATATGGAACCCTCTACGCAGGGGTGGCACAGAGGCTATGTATATGGAGAAGGAGGATTTGCTGCAGAAAATTCTGGAATTGGAGTCTGAGAAGCGGGAAGTCGGCTCTGATCCACGGCATAGGGACCCTATCAGAGACACCATGTCCATCACCATCACTGAGGAGACACTACGCAGGGCACAGGAAGAGGCTTCTATCCCACCCGGTCTGTACATTGTATTCTAAACTGATTTTACTGCTGCGGAGGAGACAGCACAAAAAAGGTGCCGTGGCTTAGGAGTGCTGTAATAATACACGGGGCACATAGTTTGAGTCCAGTGTATTCATGAGGAGAGCATTTCCCCCATTTCCTACTATCCCACAAGCTGCTGTATTTGCATCTACCCACACAGCATGGGGCAGGATGGGGGGGGAATGAATCAAACGAAGAAAAGGTGCACATGACACAAACCAAATTACTAGTCAGACCACATATGGGGTATTGTGTACAGTTTTGGGTACTGCTGCCCAAGAAAGACATAATAGAGCTTGAGCCATTTTAGTCAGGCAATTAAAGTAATATATGGAATGGGTGGACTACAGTATCCAGGAAGATTATCAAAAGTAAGGTAACATCTAAGCAGCACTTTCCTCTCTGCATGTTTCATGCGGAAACTACACAGACCCCATTATAGTCTATGGGGTCCGCGGGTTTCCCAGGTAAACCGCTTTTTTTATACATATAGGTTTCCGTTGAGGGGGTCCCCAAGCAGACTCCCCAAACGGAAACCCGAACGGAGAAGTGAATTGGGTCTAAACTGAATTAGATTTTGTGTCAGATTTATGGTTCACCTCTATGGTTGAGCTGTGTGTACATAAGTGCTGCCCTCTACTGGTATGTTCCTGAGATTGTAAAGGTGCATTTATACTGTATATATTGCTAAATCCACCCCATATACACTACCTGAATGTATAGTATGTGATGTTCACACATGGTATCTTGTAAGCACCCAGCTCTATTTAGTTAGCTATCCATACACAATATATAAAACTCGGCAGAACCCGCCCATTTTGGGGCACCATCCGACTCTCTTCTGAGAGCATATGACAGTGGAAAGACTTATTGGGCAGTCGGATTTTAACATGCCAATCTCTTTGCTCTCAAGGGAGATAGCTGCTGTCCGGGTGCTTGGCAGAAGCTTACTCCCCTCTCACTTTTGAGAAGACATGCATACTTGACCGAGTCTAATGTGAATGTGTATTGAGGGGGCTGGGAGGAATAACTATTCTGCAGACAGCTATCTAATATACAAGGCTAACCTAAATTCTCAAGGCAGCCACTGGTCCCCCATGAGAACAAAGGATCGGGCTTATTAAAATACATTCTGTATTACCTCTGCATTTGCTATCACAGATAAGTTGGGACACCCCAATATATATTACACCAGTCAACAGTCTAACATATATAGGGCATCAAAACTTCTCTTCCAGAGTGTACCATGACGTGATATCTCTGTACACATGCATACTTGGCCGATATGATCATGTATGTTCATGGAAGAGTCAAGAGATAATGCTAGGGTCAACAGTTATATATTTGTACAAAGCATAAGACTATTTTCTATATGATACTTCATATACAGGTGCATCTCAATAAATTAGAATATCTTTGAAACCTTCCTTCATTTCAGTAATTCAATTCATAATCAGCGTCTTCCATGATTGTGTGTCCTACTGAACCAGACTGAGGGAC
The DNA here is from genome assembly GCA_947044405.1 of Leptodactylus fallax. Taxonomy (NCBI): domain Eukaryota; kingdom Metazoa; phylum Chordata; class Amphibia; order Anura; family Leptodactylidae; genus Leptodactylus; species Leptodactylus fallax. The sequence goes on along the minus strand of CAMRHE010000109.1, from coordinate 1,274,768 downwards.
CATATAAAGGCTTAGGAAACCTTGGCAGGTGACACTGAATTTACAATACTGAACTTTTTTACAATATTCTAGTTTTCTTAGATTTTGGTTTTCATTACCTGTAATCCATAATCAACATTTACAGAAATAAAACACTTGAAACAGAACACTCTGTGTGTAGAGAATCTAGAAAATATAGGAGGCCACTTCTTAATTTAATTACTGAAAGAAATAAACGTTTCAAAGATATTCTAATTTATTGAGATGCACCTGTACATATGTACAAATATTTTAGTTGTGAGTGTTTCAGATTTGCTGTTTACAACTATAGGACAACCTCCATGGGAACTATAAGTAATAACCTTATTGGTTGTCGCCCAGCCTTTCCAGATACAGATATTACTAAGAAATGGCTAACTAGAATATTTGACCGTAGAATTTTTGACAGCTCACTTGAGTCTAGGAAGAAGGGCTCCTTAAAGGGGTTGTCCAGGGACTGTCATTTACGTCACTTCCTCCATGCTTTTGTTTAAACTGATCCTGGAAGTTCAGGGCTGGCTCTGACCCTGGGTTACGTGATCAGAAACTGCCCCGGTTCCCTGAGTCACTCTGCTCCTCTCCTTTTTTCTCAGGAAGTTAGTTACCTGTACTATGGGGGCTGAAAGACTATAGTAAAGCTAGTCCCCATAGTACAGTACTACCTGAGAAAACTGTATAGGAAGGTGGGGTGAAGCGATCTGGAGGAGGGAGCGTGGTTCCAATCAAATGACCTGGGGGACGAACCCAGCCCTAATCCCCTTGGATTGCAAATCCAAATGCACGGAGGAAGTAAGGTGAATTACAGTCCCTGGACACCCCCTTTAATAGGGTCTTCCAAGTATTCAAAACAGTGATGGCTAATCTCAGAATAGGCCATCAATATCATATCATAGGGGGTCTGACTGTGCACCCCCGATCATCAACTGATTGAAAGGGCTGCCAGCTCTTCAAGTGAATGGGATAAAGCTATAATAAAAAGATGAAATCTATGTAGCACAAGAGCCATGGCCCCTTCAGTCAACTGATAGGCTGGGGGTGGTTCAGAGTCAGACCCCCACCAATTTGATCTTCATGGCCTATGTTGGACCAGGAAAACCCCTTTAGTATTCTGATTTCTATGGAATGTACAGCGCCAATGATATAGCATGGGAAGATGTCATTTGTCAGATGGCATCTTTACATGTGGTAGTGATTGGAAATAAATGTTCGTTTGCCCACGTGAAAGGGCCCTTAGCGAATGTCACATTTTTATTAACGCAACACTTTATTGCCTTCCAGTTTTGGAGTCCAAACAAGAAGATAACAACATGGGAGAGAGACTGGTCAGGAAACAGGAATGTGAGGGTTGCTGCAGCGCCTATGCCCGCATCCTGCAGCACCTGGAGAGGAGGGCAGAAGCAGAGCAACGCCTGCGAGAAGAAGAGCTGGCACTCCGGCGTGAGGAGCTGCAGCTGCAGAGAGAGCGTGCCGCCCTGGAGAGAGAGAGGCAGGAGGCCGAGCGCAAGGAGAGGGAGAGACGGTTCGAGCTAGAAAGAGAGGAGAGGCAAGTCATATTGGAGATACTGCGAGAGAAGATGATTAAGTGACAGCGGGTGAGGGCCATGCAGTGGGTGCGGGGCATTCACACTTACTACCAAAATACAGAAAGTGAATGGAAGATCTGTGGAGACAGACAGGACAGATGTTTGTAAGGTCATCCATAGGGGAAGCAATTCATTGGGCCTGTTGAAAGGGGAAGATATGGGAGGGGGGAGGTTACATAATGAATAGTGGCACGGTGACAAGACTGCATACACACAAGGGAAGGAAGACTGGAGCTGCAGTCCTGGTGCCCAGATACATACCAAGGTAAGAGAGACGTTGGTCACTGTGATGAGTTGTTGTGCCAGGAATAGCAGAAGTATGTTTAACTCTTTCACTGCTGCAGTTTACATGTCACTTTTAACAACACCCCCTATATGTATTTGCATAGGGGCAGTCTAGCAGTCCTGCAATGAGTACTCTGGAATATTGTAGAGAGTGTAAATAGTGTATAAATTGTATATGATGTGTAAGGCTATATTAAACTTTTATTTTTGGGATATACTTGTGCAGATGAATAAAGTGATGACTTTCATGACTTCTTGTTTGATTCTCTCTTCTGTATATCTGGTCTCGGCGCCTGGCGGGGACTACACCCTGTTCACACAGCAGCCAAAGCTGGAACCCGATCCTAATGAGAGGGAAAGTGTAAAGGAAACTTTCTCTTCTCATTTAGAGTCAGTCCTGAAATGCAATATCAGAGCTGCATAGTGTGAACCCAGCCAAAGTATTTTACATATAAAAGAGCACTAAGGTTAAGCTCTTATTAATAATCATAATACATTTTATTTATATAGCGTCAACATATTCCGCAGCACTTTACAAATGTTAGGATCAAGTACAGAAAAAAAAATTATACATTACAGAGCAATAAATCAATTCACACAATGGGACTGAGGGCCCTGCTCGCAAGAGCTTACAATCTATGAGGTAGAGGGGATGACACTAGACAGTAGGGGTGGCATAGGAGGTAGCATTGCTTATACAGTGGACCAGCCATTTTATGATAAAGGTTATTTTAATTACACAAATAAATAAAGCTGTATGAGCCGTCACCTGTCAGTGTCTTTTTATGTGTAGATCCAAGGTGTCTGGACATACAAGGTTACAATCTGATAAGGCCTCATGTTCTGTGGGATAATGCGGGAGCGTGAACTGCCTAAAGATTAGGAATTGTGATAGGCCTGTCTGAAGGATGTCTTAAGGATGCGCCTGAAGCTGTAGAAGTCGTGATTTAATCTGATTGTCCAGGGTATAGCATTCCAGAGAAGTGGTGCAACTTGGGAGAAGTCTTATATATGGGAGTGAGAGGTTCTGATAATAGAGGATGTTAGTCTTAGATCATTGCCCGAACGAGAGAGCACGGGTTGGGCAATGGACAGAGATGAGGGAGAAAATGTAGGGAGATGCAGCATTATGGATAGCCTTGTGAATGAGAGTGATAAGTTAATATTGTATTCTATAGTGAATAGGCAGTCAATGCAGTGACTGGCACAGAGCGGAGGCATCAGTGTTTAGTGTTTAGACTGATAGATGAGCCTGGCCACTGCAATCAGAATAGATTGTAAAGGGGAGTTCTTACGGGGGAGATTCTACTTGGAAATTCTCTGCTGCAGATCCAAGAAAGTCTGCGAGATAATCTGCACTGAATTGTATGGATTATGTCACAGAATTCCCTTTTGTGCGGAAAAAAACAGTATACTCACTTCCTTTGCATTCACTTATACTCCCATGACTATACTTGTCTGGTCCTCTGCTGGTCTGTGTAGCCTAGCCTCCAGGGAAGATGTGTTGACACATGTGATGGCTGCAGTAGTCAGCTGTAGTCAATGTTGACATGTCACTGCTATAGGCAAGTATGCAGAGACCGACAGGGGACTAAGCGAGCATAGCCACAGGATCACCAGAGGATTACTTAGATATACTTAATATTCACAACACTAGTATTTGATTGAAAATCCACAACAAATTTTGGCCGGCTTCACACAGACATATTTGGATCTGGGGAGATATGGACCCGATGTCAGCCACATTGCCAAAACCAAACCTTGAGCCAGAACCCAGACTCCCAACATCATAGTCATCTTGGATCCTACAGATCCCTGCTTCCCAGCTGCTCTACTGTCCCGTACTGTATTTGTGTTTTCAGTTTTGGCCACTGTAAAGCATGGACTCCTAGCATTGTAGATGACTATGGTCCTGGATTTCAGGGTCCCGTATCAGGGTTTAGTTTAGGAAATATGGCTGATGTCAGGTCATCTTTCACACCAAGTCTGTCTGTGGAAAACCGGCCCGTCGCTGTTTCCACATTAGAAACTGAGATGCTATGGATTGAAAAATCTGCACCAAAGGTCACTTGTCTGTATGGAAAATGAAGTCAGCATTTGGATATAAGTTCTATTCTGCTTCAGATTTTCTGTGCCCAAATCTGCATGGAAAATCCACAGCAAATCTGTCCCATGTGAAGTTGCTCTAAATGTACCCAAACACCCCTACATAGTATCCTGTATGGACACCATACATACAACTGAACTCTATGAATGGATTGCCACCATATACGCTCCTGTGGACTTGTGCGTGTAAACAAGTAAAGACACCCCCGCCCTCAAGGATCAACACACACCAGTGTCCTGTGATGTTTCTATGCACTAGTTGGACACCTCTTATGTATTTTTGGTCTAGCTGGCACATGTAAGTAAGGTCACTGGGTTTCAATCACTGTACGGACGGATATTCTCTATATTTAAACTGGTTTCCTGCGATAAATGTCCTACAAGATGTTAAGGACGGTTGTTGTAGGGCAGGCTCCCAGGCAGTTTAAGTGACGTGTACCCTAATATGGCGACTTCTGCCACTGCCGCCACGGCTGACCTGGACATATCATGTGTGCATATAATGTTTAGTAACTAGAGATGTATTCGTACTTAGCAACCACAACAGACAGTAATGTGTCAGGGTTATCCCAGGTCTACAGCATGCTCATATATCTAGGATACCCTTGTATTTAGATATGCGCCATTCCTGACAATTCTCACTTAAATCTGGAAATTCTACCATGGAAAATTATGGAAACCCCATTACATTAATAGAGATGGTAGACTTCCAAGATGTTATTGTTGACATGGCAGTGAAGACCTCATTTGACACCAGGGATTACATTTCCAGAACACTTGGTGGGTGTCAATCACTTCCAAGGTGATGTGACATGTAGATCAATAACCCATCTGCATGTGCTGTAAAACATAGACATCAGCGTATGTAGCTTATAGGAAACCTGTCATGAGCTATGGGCACCATTATCCGCCAATATAGGTATATGTGATAATGCTCAAAGATGCCTCTGTATAATGTGATGGAAAAATCATGACTAGGAAAAACAACTGGGCAAGTGTTTGTCAATATAGTCTTATTGCCTGCAAAGAGTCATGAGGGTATAACTGCAATGTAAAAGAGTCTGGTGGTCAGTTTCGTAAACACGCCTTGTCCAACAGGTTTTATTGATGTCCCCCAATCCCATTACTTCCTTTCAGTCCAACGCGAAATCTCACACATGAGCCATTCTGCTATACTCTTGGCGCATGCACAGTAAAGTGAGGTATACTGCGCATGCTTTGCTGACTGTATTGTTCCTCTAGCATAATTATATGGTAGCAAATAATGGAAAAAGAACATGAAGACTCATTTGTGAATTCCTCAACCTCATTTTTTTGGAAAATGCTTATAAATAGAGCTTCATCCCATACTATTCACAGCTCAGTATCTGTCTGTGAGCAGGAGCAGCCTCTCAACTTACAAACACAAGTGTAACACGCTCCAATATTTTTCGTAGACATCAATGTCCTTAAAACACATTGAGGAGGGATGCTACAAGTGCTATCCCTAGTCAGCAAATGCATTGCATAACTCAGAATGGACGTATATCACAGCAGTTCAAGCTCCGTCCATTGTACAGTCATGGCCAAAAGTTTTGAGAATGACACAAATATTATATTTTCACATGATCTGCTGCCCTCTGGTTTTTATGTGTGTTTGTCAGATGTTTTTATCACATACAGAAATAGAATTGCATTCATATTATGAGTAACAGAAGCTTATATTGACAGTTAGAATGAGTTAATGCAGCAAGTCAATATTTGCAGTGTTGACCCTTCTTCTTCAGGACCTCTGCAATTCTCCCTGGCATGCTCTCAATCAACTTCTGGACCAAATCCTGACTGATAGCAGTCCATTCTTGCAGAATCAATGCTTTCATTTTGTCTGAATTTGTTGGTTTTTGTTTGTCCACCCGTCTCTTGATGATTGACCACAAGTTCTCAATGGGATTAAGATCTCTGGAGTTTCCAGGCCATGGACCCAAAATCTCTATGTTTTGTTCCCTGAGCCATTTAGTTATCACCTTTGCTTTATGGCAAGGTGCTCCATCATGCTGGAAAAGGCATTGTTGAGCGCCAAACTGCTCTTGGACGGTTGGGAGAAGTTGCTCTTGGAGGACATTCTGGTACCATTCTTTATTCATGGCTGTGTTTTTAGGCAAGACTGTGAGAGAGCCGATTCCCTTGGCTGAGAAGCAACCCCACACATGAATGGTTTCAGGATGCTTTACAGTTGGCATGAGACAAGACTGGTGGTAGCGCTCACCTCTTCTTCTCCGAATAAGCTGTTTTCCAGATGTTCCAAACAATCGAAAAGGGGATTCATCAGAGAAAATGACTTTACCCCAGTCCTCAGCAGTCCACTCCCTGTACCTTTTGCAGAATATCAGTCTGTCCCTGATGTTTTTTCTGGAGAGAAGTGGCTTCTTTGCTGCCCTCCTTGAGACCAGACCTTGCTCCAAGAGTCTCCGCCTCACAGTGCGTGCAGATGCACTCACACCTGCCTGCTGCCATTCCTCAGCAAGCTCTGCACTGCTGGTAGCCCGATCCCGCAGCTGAAACACTTTTAAGAGACGGTTCTGCCGCTTGCTGGTCTTTCTTGGGCGCCCTGGAGCCTTTTTGGCACCAATGGAACCTTTCTCCTTGAAGTTCTTGATGATGCGATAGATTGTTGACTGAGGTGCAATCTTTCTAGCTGCAATACTCTTCCCAGTTAGGCCATTTTTGTGCAGTGCAATGATGACTGCACGTGTTTCTTTAGAGATAACCATGGTTAACAGAAGAGAAACAATGATGGCAAGCACCAGCCTCCTTTTAAAGTGTCCAGTGGTGTCATTCTTACTTAATCATGACAGATTGATCTCCAGCCCTTTCCTCATCAACACCCACACCTGTGTTAATGGAGCAATCACTGAAACAATGTTAGGTGGTCCTTTTAAGGCAGGGCTGCAATGATGTTGAAATGTGTTTTGGGGGATAAAGTTCATTTTCTAGGCAAATATTGACTTTGCAAGTAATTGCTCTTAAGCTGATCACTCTTTATAACATTCTGGAGTATATGCAAATTGCCATTAGAAAAACTGAAGCAGTAGACTTTGTAAAAATTAATATTTGTATCATTCTCAAAACTTTTGGCCATGACTGTATATCGGCCGGGCACCATCACTGCAGCTCAGCTTCTACTGACTTCAATGGGATCTGAGTTGCAGTGACGGCGTCCAGCCTCGACACAGCTTTCTGCTTCCGGCCATGCAATGTGTATGGGATGGCCCTAAAATCACCTCTGTTTAGGCAGGAGTATCACATGACCTGATCACATTGTATTACACCTCTGCACACTTCACTAACATTTCTTATTCTAAGCTATCCTTCCTTATCTATTCCTCAGACCCTGACCCCTCCATCTAGAAGTTACCCTGCACTCCATGCACTTAGTATCTGTATACTTACAGATACCGGTTGATGACGGGTTTATACAGCTCACAAGGCATTATGGGAAAGGAGCTGGGTAGCTCATGCGCCCTCTGTTGGATGTAACAGATCCTCAATTTGCTTTTGACAGCCTCAGTTATATGACCTTATTTATTAAAAGAGAGTACCAAACAAGCCCTCTTACCTATTGTGTCCCCCTATTTCCTCATTGTTTAGGGGAGGAAGAGTGGGGGCCTCACTCCTATTATTTGATACATTCATTCTTTGTTACATTGTACAGTCTGATATTGTCTGTTCATGTCTCATTTATGTCTCTGTTCGTGTCTGTTCATTTGTAAAGTTATTGGGGCTATATAAATAAAGTAATTATTATTATTATTATTATGGGTGGAAGAAGCGGCTCTGTACATCTTATCGGTCCGGGGGCCAGGTGTCGGCCTTCACCGATCAGGTATTTATGGCCTATCCTCAGGATAGGCCATAAAGTAATTTAACCCGGGCAACTACTTTAATGATAGGTTTACCTTAAAGGGATTTTCCATGAACCATATTGAAATTTGTAGACATTTAAAAGATAAACATTTTTATAATATAAATAATTCATTTTATTTAGTGGTGACTTCTGTTGTCTTAATCGGTTGCCAATGGATAAGACCATGAATGCAGGAACTTACTATGGTCTGGGACTTCTCAGATATCCAGCCATGATGTCCTTCTTGTGGACAGGTTATGAGGCAGGGACACTACATGTATAAGAAGCTAACCAGGACACAATAAGGAAATCATGGCTGGGTTTCTGACAATTCCCAGAACATAGAAGGTTCCTGCATTCATGGTCATATCCATTGGTAACTGATCAAAACTAAAGACACCACTAAGATGGTTAGAGAAAATAAAACTCTGCAAAATGTTGAATTATTTATATTTGCAAAAATGTTTAACTTTTAATTGTCTACAAGTAGTTATGTTCATGGGAAACCCCTTTAAATTTATGATAACTAGTATAGGATAGACCATCAATATATGATCGGTGGGGATCCATCACACTGAACCCCTACAGATCAGCAGTTTGAAGAGGCTGCAGCATTCAGGCGAGCTTGGCCCCCACAATCATAAATCCCGTGTTCACATGTAACTGGTGCTAGATTGATGTATGCAAGATCGTCGCTCCAATCAAACACGGTACAAAGGCATCCTGTATTTGTGATTGGTGTGGTCTCTAACAGTTGTATATATAACCTATCCCGTGGTTAGGTGATAAGTTGTTAGTGTGAGAAGACCCCATTAAAGAACTTCCGTTGTATCGGTATTAGATGTTGTACAGAAGATGTGTATGGTAGATGCATCATAATTATACGCCATGAGATAAGGATGCCGAGATCCTGTCCTGCTGCCTAAAGTTAACACGTTAATTATGGGATCATACTGAAAGAAGCTGAGAGGATGTCATTATATTACTGTGAGAATAGTAAGACTAACTCCTCCACATATCTAGTAATTGTCAACCCCCTACCCCAGTGGGTGCCTAATAGTATGCATGTGTATATATATATATATATATATATATATATATTGTGAGTATGTGAACCAGAGGGCGCTGTTGAGCGACCCAGGCCCAGGCCAGAAAAGGCTCTCAGCCACGCCTTTGTGGGGGGGCGTGTATCTCCAGAAGGCTGGAGAAACCTGCTTGGAGCAGGAAATGGTGGACCAGCCTAGGACAGAGAGGCAGTCTGTCCCAGAGGGCTTGGATCCAGAGAGGACTTACAAAGACTAAGTCAGGCTCTTATTGCCCCAGAGGCTAGTTAGGGACTCAAGGAGTCAGTGAGTGCCCTAACTGTGGCATAGGTTTTTTTGTTGTTTTGCTGTGTTGCAGTTAAGCTGAATAAAGCCACGTTTATTTTACGCTTGGACTGTCTGAAAGCTATCTTTCCGGTGCCCAGTACCATGAACCACCGCTGTCCGGACCAGGACAAGCCGCCATTTTGAGTTTAATTCCCCCAAGCTGTCACATATGGTGGAGAATAGCGCACATAAAGAGATCCACGCAAGTCCTGGAAGACAAGTGTTTGGTGACTGCAGTACTGCAAAGTGTGCATTGTGGCCTACAGCTGGAAGAAATCTGTGATTTCAACTGAAGAAACCCAGGAGGGGGTGAGTGAATTGCAACATAGCAAGGTGAAAGTAAAACTCTGGAAGAGGAATCCAGGGAATGGACTTTGTGTATACTGTGGCACAGAAGTCTGTGAAGTGTTTGCTGACAAGAAAGTGAGCAATGTATATAGAAGCTGGATATTGCAAACAGTCTATGTGAAAGGCTATGGTGCCATGTTGGTGTTTCTGTGGAAGACAGAAGAAAATGCTGGTTGTTGTAGTGCCACATAAGTTAACTGTTTGAATACAGGTGACTGCAGGAGATAGTAAAAAGTTGCTGCTGGTTGAACCCAAGGTTGCTGTGGAATATTGTGTAATCTTGTTAGTAAACCATGGGCAAGAAAAAGAGAATTTCAGCTGGTAAAAAAAGCAGAGAAGTTATGCACAGGTTTATTAGTGCAGCAGTTTGAATGCAGAGAGAGACAAAACCCGGAACAGATCATGTGGAATGCAAGTAAAGATAAAGGGTTGCATGATGGTGACTCAGTTTTTCTAAAGTACCTCCGTTCTATGAATAAATATGTCCCTGCTGATTGTATGTCTCATATTGGAGTGCATGAAAGCGCCAAAGATGAAAATATTAGGGTGCAGCAGCTTCAAGATGAGATTAAACGGCAATTTGAGGTATTAGAACTGCAGTCAAAGAAAAATCTTGAATCTAACCTTAAGTTGAACCTGAAGTTAAAGAAAGATCTTGAATCTATGAGGAGTTCAAATTCTAGTCATTGTAAAAATGTGGTACTGGGTTTGCCTGGAATGGACTGTGTCACTAAGAAGGAGTTTCCCGAAATGAAATGTGCTCTATCTAATGAAGTCATACAGAGTGTAGAGCAAAAGCAAGTGCTTGAGAAGCAATTGCAGGATTTAAAGGAGCAGCATGTCCAAGACTCCATTGCCAAAGAGAGTGTCATTGAAAAATTGAGAGATGAGCTTGAAACTGCTAAACAAAGAGAAAGGGAATTCAAAGCTAGAATATGTAGCCTGGAGAGGGCGCTGTCAGGATCTTGTGAAGATAATGAGACGTTGTCTGTTTTGGTGCAAAATAAAGACAAAGAATTGGATAATGTCACAAGGCTTCTTTCTCAAGCAGACAGCAAGTTTATCAAACTTTCCAAAGATTTTTCTACACTAGAATCCCAGCTTCAGGACACTCAGGAACTTTTGCAAGAAGAAACCTGTCAGAAGCTTGACCTTAGTACAAAACTAAAACAAATGGAAGATGAGAAAAATGGTTTCCTTGAGCAACTAGAGGAAGAGGAGATAGCAAAAAGAGATTTGACAAAGCAGATTTCAACACTACAGGCTCAGGCGACTGATATGAAGAAAAAAATGGAGGATAGTATTGGATCTTTGGACTCTGTTGAAGAACTAAAGGAAAAGTTGCAAAAGGAGCTAGAAGCTACAAATCAACGGTTTGAGGAGAAGGTTGCTGCTTATGACAAACTTGAGAAGACGAAAATTAGACTGCAGCAGGAACTAGAAGATGTAGGTGTAGATCTTGATCATCAACATCGGATTGTGTCAAATTTGAAAAGGAAGCAGAAAAAGTTTGATCAGCGTCTTGGTGAAGAGAAGACTCTTTCTGCTAGATATGCAGAAGAACGTGACCGTGCTGAAGCAGAGGCCCTTGAATTGAAGGCCGAGTTAAAGAGGCTCAACAAGCAACGGTGCACTGAAATGGAGGATTTGGTTAGCTCCAAGGATGAAGTTGAGAAAAACCTGGAATCTGTGCAGATATTGTATGAGAACAAAGCTAATGCTTATGAGATGTTGGAAAAGGCCAAGAGAGAATTGGACCTCCAGATAGAAGACATGAGGATTCAGTTTGAGAGAAACCTGTCTAATTTATCTACTGAGATTGTAGATCTAAAAATGCTTGTTGCTAAATTAAAGGTGCAAGTGAACAAGCAGGAGGAAATCAAGAAACAGCTGGAGTTTCAGATGGATCAAATGAAGCGTGAGTCAGAAATAAAGTTGGAAGAGCACACTTTTCAGATTGAACAGTCAAAAACCGAAGTGGAATCTAAAAGAGAAGAATTGGATCGGTTGCAGCAGTCTTTATCCGATACTGAACAGTCGGCATCTGCCCTATCTTCAAAGCTGGCAGCACTAGAAGCTGAGAAGGACTCGCTGCAGAGCCTGTTAACCTCTAAAGAATTAGAGCTGTTATCCCTGAAAAATGGGATTCAAGAAATAGAGTCTTTATTCATCCAAGAGCAAAATAAGAGAGCCACTGAGATACGGGACTTGAATGAAAGACTTGACAAAAAGTCTGCAGATGAGCAGAAGCTTTAATCAGAAGATATGGGAGCGTCAGTTCAATATAATTCAGGGAACAGTGGGGGAAGCAGAAAATATCATCCAGGATGCTGACCTGACAATTGTTAGAAGAACATTGCAGAATATCCTAGAATCAGGAGGCATAGTGGATAAAGAGATGGCATCTACATCTGCTGCCTTAGAAGATGTCAGGAAGATTGAGGAAGATCTGCAAGTTGCAATGGTAAAAACTGAGATGGAAGCTGCTCAGAAAAATGTGGCAGTGAAGAAAGTTCTGGAGCTGGAATCAGAGATTTATGTGCTACAGAAGGCGTTAGAATTGGGGAAAGCTGCCAGCATAGAGGCAGAGAAAGCAGAGACATTAAGTCAGACAGACATGAGTGACCTGTCCACGGATGTTGATACCAATGATCAGATTATGATGAAACCACATGATTCGGTAAAACGTCAAGTAGAGGGTATAGTTCCCCAGGAAGATGCTGCTAAAGGTGGACTTCCTGCAAATTGTAAGGAGGCCAAAGAAGGTCCAACAGAAGAAGAAACTGTGATTGGTCACACATTGCCTGTGACAGAGCGGGTCCAGCTTCAAACCAATGAGGTCCAAAGCCTAGAGGGCTGTGAGATGGTAAATAAGGTGAAGGGTCGTCAAAAGTGTGGAACAAGAGTCCGTAAGAAGACTGACCACGCATATGTTGTCCCAACAGCTAAAGTGTCTGAAGCCATTGTGGATAAAGGTGTTGCTGTGCCTGTCTCTAGCCAAATGTCTGGTGGACAAATGGTGAATAATGACTCCATGTTGTCTGTGAAGGGGGAGTCGGGAAGTAATACAGTCAACCCAAAAAGAAGAGAAGAGGCAGAAGTTGTTTTACCACCTGATGCTAATAGCAACAAGAAGGGGCTGAGATACAATGTTGCCATGTCCCTAACTAATGGAAGTAACCGTGGTAGAGGTTCTAATGCAGAGACTGAGCAGCTGTCATTTGCATGCAGAAGTAAGAGATGGTTACATGTCACCAATGATGGGACAGTTGTTAAAGACATACCAGAAAATGTAGTTCAGCGTGATCTATTATGTGAGGGTTTACGGTATGGCCCTTGTGCAAAAGGAGAAGATATTGCAGTACAGAGCTTGTGTTTCTCAAACAAAGAGGAAAGAAAGCCAACTATGTCTCCTAAACTTCTAAGCCTTGATGGTGATGGCAAAGTTTGCTTTGAAATGAAGGTTATGGAAAAAGTTCCCGTGATACAGTTATACTCTAAAGACATTGATGTGCATGAAGTACGTGTTAGTTGGTCTCTGAGCTCCTGTGGATTCATGATAGGTAAAGATGAAGATTCTTACGGCTATTTACTAAAGGGATCAAGGTCTTGCAATGGGATGGCTGAAGAGTACGGCGAGAAATGTGATGAAAATGATGTGATCCCTTTTATGGCGAATTTTGAAGGTGATGAAGAAGAACTTGCCCTTGTACAGAATGGCCAGGATCTTGGCGTAGCATTTAAAGTGCTGAAAAAACGGAAAATTCGACTGAGCGGAATTTGGAAGAAGAGACCGCTAGATTGGGACTTTAAAGTGATGAGAAAACGGAGAACGCGACGGAGCAGTATTTGGAAGAAAAGACCGCCAGACTGGGACTTCTGGAGAGACACTGAACAGACATACTTGGTTGAAGAGGGACTTCGTCATAGGATGTCTCGTCCCATTGTAGCTCACCCCATGGGTAGTGAGCTGAGGGGGAGGGTATGTGAGTATGTGAACCAGAGGGCGCTGTTGAGCGACCCAGGCCCAGGCCAGAAAAGGCTCTCAGCCACGCCTTTGTGGGGGGGCGTGTATCTCCAGAAGGCTGGAGAAACCTGCTTGGAGCAGGAAATGGTGGACCAGCCTAGGACAGAGAGGCAGTCTGTCCCAGAGGGCTTGGATCCAGAGAGGACTTACAAAGACTAAGTCAGGCTCTTATTGCCCCAGAGGCTAGTTAGGGACTCAAGGAGTCAGTGAGTGCCCTAACTGTGGCATAGGTTTTTTTGTTGTTTTGCTGTGTTGCAGTTAAGCTGAATAAAGCCACGTTTATTTTACGCTTGGACTGTCTGAAAGCTATCTTTCCGGTGCCCAGTACCATGAACCACCGCTGTCCGGACCAGGACAAGCCGCCATTTTGAGTTTAATTCCCCCAAGCTGTCACAATATATATACATACACACACACACACATATACAGTTGAAACCAGAAGTTTACATACACTTTATAAAAAGACACATATTCAATCCTATTGAAAATTTATGGGCAGGCAAAGCTGAAAAGGCAGGTGTGAGCAAGGCAGCCTACAAAAATAATAATAATAATAATAATAGTCCTTTAATAATCCCACAATGGGGAAATTCAGTGTGTTACAGCAGCAAAGATAAGATAAGATAAGCAGATACAAATACAAATACAACATGTACAGGAATGTTCCAAGGTGAGAGGCATTACATTAATAGCAGAAAGACAGATAGGACGTAGCGGGGGGGGGGGGGGAATTTAACAGGCAGAGAGATATTTCAGTTCTCTGTATGTAATGATCTCCGCTTAGGTCGGTGTTGGTTGTACAGCCTAACCGCGGTGGGGAGGAAAGACTTCCGATAGCGCTCCTTCTCACACCTAGGGTGGAGCAGTCGGTCACTGACAGTACTGCTCAGCGCGATCACAGTCTCATGCATGGGATGGGACTTCTTCTTCTGCATGGAGCTCACCACGGACAGTATCCTTCTGTCACCCACCACCTGCACTGGGTCCAGTGGGCTCCCCAGGACAGAGCTGGCCTTTCTAATCAGCTTGTCAAGTTTATTTCTGTCCCTGGTTGATATACTGCTCCCCCAGCAGGCCACTCCAAAGAAAATGGCTGATGCCACTACCGAGTTGAAGAAAGTTCTAAGAAGTGCCCCCCGGATTCCAAAGGCTCTCAGTTTCCTAAGCAGGTAGAGCCTGCTGTGGCCCTTCCTGTACAGGACCTCCATGTGATCTGCCCAGTCCAGCTTATTATTAAGGAGCAAACCCAGGTACTTATAGGTGTTCACAATCTCGATGCCCGTCCCCAGGATGTCCACTGGTTTAGGAGGGCTTCTGCCTTTGCGGAAGTCCACCACCATCTCCTTGGTCTTCCCCGCGTTAATCTTCAGGTGGTTCCGGTGGCACCAGTCCACAAAATCCTGGTTCAGTTCTCTGTACTCCCTGTCATCATCATCTGTGATGAGACCCACTATTGCAGAGTCGTCAGAATACTTCTGTAGGTAGCAGCTGGATGAGTTGCACCTAAAATCTGCAGTGTACAGTGTGAAGAGGAAAGGGGCGAGAACCGTACCCTGAGGTGCCCCCGTATTACAGATCACGGTACCTGACACACAGTCTTGGGCTCTCACGTATTGAGGTCGATTTGTGAGGTAGTCTAGGATCCAGTTGGAGAGGTGGTGGTCCACTCCAGCAAGGCCCAGCTTGTCCCTCAATAACCTGGGCTGTATGGTGTTAAAAGCACTGGAGAAGTCAAAGAACATTATTCTCACTGTGTTCCCTGGTTTATCCAGGTGAGACAGAGCCCTGTGCAGAAGATGGATGATGGCATCATCTACCCCAATGCCCGGCCGATAAGCAAACTGGAGGGGGTCCATAGCGGGGGCTCACTAGAGGGCAGAGATGTGTGAGAACCAATCTCTCCAAGATCTTCATCAGGTGGGATGTCAGTGCTACAGGTCTGTAGTCGTTGAGGTCCATAGGGTGGGGTTTCTTTGGAACTGGTACCACACAAGAAGATTTCCATAATTCAGGGACTATTTCCTGCCTCAGGCTCATATTATACATATATGTAATTATACCACACAGCTGGTCCCCACAAGTCTTAATTAGCCTTGCACTGATGTCATCTGGCCCTGCGGCTTTCCTCGCCTTGATCTTTTTCATCTCCTTCCTCACCTGGGCCCATGTGAAGGTCAGACTGTGGTCAGATAAAGACAGATTTCTGGATTTACTGGTCTGTTGGGAAGTGGCCGCATGGGGAGAAGTCATTGTGGTGGGGGAAGCTGAAGGACATACTGGGGTGGGAGGAGCTGGTGTGTGATCAAATCTGTTGAAGAATAGGTTTAGTTCATTAAGCCAATTAACATCTGCCTCAATCTGGCAGACAGACTGTTTATGACCCGAAATTGACTTAAGCCCCTCCCAGACCCCCCTTATGTCTTTTCTTTCCATTTGCTTTTCCATTTTTTCCTTATAACTGGCTTTTCCTTGCCTGATTTGATGCCTCAGCTCCTTTTATACTTCCCTCATCCCCTCCTTATCTCTTGTCCTGAATGCCATCTTTTTCTCCTTAAGTAGTGTTTTTATATCAGAGTTAATCCATGGTTTGTTGTTGGAGAAGCACCTCACCACTTTTGTGGGTACTGTGTTGTCCACACAAAAATTTATGTAGTCTGTTATGCAGTGTGTGAGTCCTTCTATATCTTCTCCATAAGAATCCTGCAGCACTTCCCATGCGGTTGTGTCAAAACAATCCCTCAGAGCCTCATCACTCTCCTCGGACCATATCCTCACTGTGCGGGTGACAGCTGGTTCTCTACGTACAAGTGGCTTGTACACAGGTCGGAGATGCACTAGGTTGTGATCCGATCTCCCCAGAGGTGGTAGGGCTGATGAGCTATATGCCTCCCTCACGTTGGCAAAGAACAAGTCCAGTGTTTTGTTGTCTCTTGTGTGGCAGGTTACATACTGTGTGAAACTGGGCAGTGTGGATGATGTTAGAGGCATGGTTGAAATCACCCGACAGAAGAAAGAGGGCCTGGGGATGTTTTAACTGTAACTGGCTCAGCGTGGCTTGTAGGGCCTCGCAGGCAGTGTCAGCTTTCGCAGAGGGGGGGACATATGCAGTTATCACGATGATATGTGATAGTTCCCTTGGTAGGTAGAAAGGTCTCATGCTCACAGCTAATAGTTCAATGTCCTTACAGCAAGTTTGCTCCTTAATTACAATGTGCCTAGGATTACACCATCTATTATTCACAAACATTGCCAGCCCCCCTCCTTTCCTCTTACCGCTCTCCCTTGTCCTGTCTGCCCGAAGGAGTTTAAAACCATCCAAGGAGACCAGAGGGTCAGGAGTAACTTCAGTGAGCAAAGTCTCTGTAAGTAGCATCATGCTGCACACCCGAAACTCCTGATGGTGCCTGGTGAGCGCTGTTAGTTCATCCATCTTGTTTGCAAGAGATCTCACATTGCCCATAATGATGGAGGGAACAGCTGGTCGGTAGCGCCTCTTTTTAATCCTCTGAAGAGTACCAGCTCTGCATCCCCTCACCCGCTTTTTCTTTCTCCAAAGCTCGCGGGGGATGTGTGACCAGATGGTATGCCGCCCTGCTGTGCCTCTGAGCTGCAGAATTTCCTCTCTTGTATAGACAAAGGAATTGTCTGCATACACAAAAGATCCCATTTTCAAGCAGAACAAAAAGACAGATAAAAAACAAAAAAAAGTATCACAAGGGTCCAAGTCTTTGTGTGTGTTTCTTCATAGTGCAAAGTCCTTAAGTAGAGAGGTACAAAACGAGACATAGAAAGAAAAATAAGATAGAGAGTCTCAGAGCTTCTGTAGCTGGCAGCCACTCCAGCGGCGCCATCTTGGAAAAGTTCTGTCTGGAGGAATTTGCCCAAATTCCTAACAACTATTGTGAGAAGTTTGTGGAAGGAGATCCAAAACGTTTGACCCAAGTCATACAGTTTAAGGGCAATGGTACCAAATACTAATGAAATGTATGTAAACTTTTGACTTTGCAGAAAGTAATAAAAATGCCTTAAAAATTCTCTCTCTCATTATTCTGGCATTTGGCAAATATAAATAATTTTGGTAATCCTAATTGACCTAAAACGGGAAAGGTTTATTCTGATTTCATGTCAGATAGTGAGAAAAATATGCATATGTGTCTTTTATATAGTGTATGGTTTCTACTGTATGTATGTTACTGTGCAAAAGGTTTTGGCAGGTGTGAAAATGCTGCAACATAAGAATGATTTCAGAAATAGAAGGGTTAATAGTTTATTTTTGTCAATTAACAAAATGAAGTGAATGAAGAAAAGAGAAATCTAATTTCCATCAATATTTGGTGTGACTGCTCTTTATCTTCCATCAGTTCTTCTAGGTTACACTTACACTAGGTTCACACTAGCGTTCGGCTTTCCGGAAACTTATTCCGCTTAAAAAGCGGTTACCTGCGGAAACCCATAGACTCCATAGAATATAATGGGGTCTGCTGGATTTCCGCCCACATTTTTCAAGCGGATTTGGAGACGGAAACCCTGAAAGTAGTTTGAACGCTAGTGTGAACCTATCCTTAGGGTAAGTTCACACACAGTTTTTTTGGGGGGGGGTTTTTTGAGGCAGAAAAAAATCTGCTTCAGGTTTTTGAAACAGTTTTTGAAAATCTGCCTCAAAATCCTCTTGAGAGGTTTTTTTTTTTGCCTCCCATTCATTTCTAGGGGAGTTTCAGGCTGAAAAAAAAATTGCCACTGCCTCCCATGTAAATGAATGGGGATGCAGATTTAAGGCATTTTTTTAATCAGTGGCAGATTTTAGGTGGAATCTGCCACAAAATCAGCTCCAAAAACCTCAATGCGAATATACAGACAATTTTTGAAGGAACTCTATAGGGAGGTTGTTCCCACCATCTTGGAGAACTAAGCACAGATCTTCTGTGGATGTAAGCTTAGGCCAATCCTTCTGTCTCTTCATGTAATCCCAGACAGACTGGATGATGTTGAGTTCAGACCTATATCTGTGGGGGCCAAATCATCACTTCCAAGACTCCTCCTCCAAAGTGCAAAGGTTACACCATTATTGATGGGATTTAGATTTTCTTGTGGACATTCACTTCATTTTGTTACTTAGATAAAAATAAATTATCAATAAATATCGGCCGGGAGATGGCCGTCTTTTTTAACAGCCGTCACACCACCAAATTAATTTAACTGTCGGTGAATGGGGGCTATTCACATAACTGATCAAAATATAGGTCATGTTCTATTTTTGTCCATTTTCACAGAACCCTCCATACACTGTAATATATGAGGGATCCGTGCAAATGGCCGTCCCTCGGGTGCAAAACAGCCGTGAAAAACTTTTTGCACCACGGTCGTGTGAATGTAAGCTAACTCTATGGATAGCTAGAAATTGGTTCTGAAAACCCAGATAAATCATCAGATAACTTAGATAGATATAGCAAATCCTTACACATAAAAGTCAGAAAGAGTCGTTACCTGCTGGAGTAACCCCCAGCAGGTAACGGGTCCTATTTACTTGCCGATCCCCAATCCTGCTCATGGCCGCCTCCGCTTCCCCTTCTGCCCCGCCAGGGGGCCCTGTGCCTCCCATATGTGACTATGTGGTATTATACTGTGTGGAGGGGCCACTATGTGACATTACACTGTGTGGAGGCCACTATAGGACATTATACTGTGTGGAGGCCACTATGGGACATTATACTGTGTGGAGGGGTCACTATAGGACATTATACTGTGTGGAGGGGCCACTATGGAACATTATGCTGTGTGGAGGGGCCACATTATACTGTGTGGAGGCCACTTTTGGAAATGACAGTGTGTGTAAATGCGGCGTTATGCCATGTGGCGGCCAGAAAAGGGGGGACTATGCCGTATGTGGGTGGAAACCAACTCAAAAGTTTGCTATGGGTCCCAGTCTTTGCTAGTTACACCCCTGGAAAGAGGTACATTTTATATGATGGTAACAGGAGCTTATTCAGGGTCCTGGAAAGTATACATAGTGTCCCCAAAAAATATCATGGGGTCGCTCTCATCTGGTGCTCATAGAAGCTGCTCATCCTAGCACAGGTAAAGAGAAGTACAGAACATATAGTACCGCACTATAGTGCAGGGAGGCGCTACTAGTCAGCCAGTCACTAATACAGGGGTTTACCAGTGAAGGGACCATGCTGACCTGTTGTGACATCCACCCAAGCATTGTATGTGGATTTTGGTTTCAAGATAAAATTGTCCAGGAAAAAACATTGTATGCTGAAAGTATTGTATCCTGTAGCCATTGTAATTTGTGGCACCGCTGTACATACAATTCACCAGGGGTTTGGATATTTACCGCAAATAATTGTATCAGATCTACAAAGTCTTATCCACTGGCCTTGTGTGGAAAAATAAGGGGGCCATTCCTTTTTTTACTAAAGTCCACTCGGGGGTTGAGTAACTTTTTGTCTTTAAAAAAGTAAAAAAAAAAAAATCAGGTAAGGCCAAGGCCACATGTAGTGAAAGGCAGCTAAAAAGCACAGCTAAACTTTTTCTGTTTTTCACTGCTTTTCTGCTACATTTTTGCATATAAAGCTATAGGGAAAACGCAGTTTTTCCCAGGTAAAATTAGCAATTTCCGCATTTCCAAAAATACACGCGTTTTTGAAAACTCAGCTTATTTGTAGCATTTTTCTTCCACAACTTGTAGATGAGATTAAACAAAATGTGGTGAAAAAAAGTCTGCAAGAGCCAAAAACACTGCGTTACCACAACGTTTAGCCTCAGCCTAAGGCTAAGCCCATATGCAAAACACAGCTAAAAACCGCTGCCGACAAAAACGCACCGAGTTTTTTCAACATTTTGTCTTTCCCTATTAAATCTATAGGGAAACTGCTCACGATTCCGCAGCTACAATTAAATTTACTTTGCTGGTACTGTAAAACACAGTGGTTTTTTTCCCCACAGGATCTCCACAGCAGCCAAAAACACTGTGGAAAAAAAAAAATGCAGCATTGGTTTTTTTCCACAGTGGTTTTTATTGAAATTTTACTGTATTTTCTTCTGCGTTTTCTCTTCCCCTATTAAATCTATAGCAAAAAAACACGATTCTGCAGACAAAAAATTAACATGCTACGTTTTTGAAAATGCAGCTTTTCTGCAGCTTTTTTTCCCCGCAATGTGTAAATGAGGTTAACTAAAATCTCTTTCTTGTTACAGTAAAATGCAGCATGTTTCCACAGCAGAAAAAAACACTTAATTTCTGCAACATGGGGCCTTAGCCTGAGGGCTCCTGCACACGATCGTAATGGATTTACGGTCCGCAATTTCTGATCCGCAATCCACACGTCTCCATTGCATCAGCATGTCATCCTGTTTGATTCCCTACACTGGTCTGTGCCGCAAATGCGGCCAAATATAGGACACACTTCCTAATTTGCCTTGAGAAGGGCACGGACACACGCCTATAAAAATTGTAGTCGTGTGTCTGGGCCCATAGAAAACTACGGCCATGTGCATGAGGTCTAAGGCCCCAAATAGCGGGCTGCAGAGAAAAAGCACTGTGGGAAAAAATCACGACGGCAACACATCACGGTTTGTCCCGAAGCGCTTTTTACAGAAAGTCTGCAGAGCTTTCCTTTGCGGACTCTCTGCTTCCATTAGGTATAATTGACATGCTACGATTTCCAAAACCACCATGGTTTAGGAAATCGCAGCGTTTATGCTGCGCATATTTTTCCACAAGACGTGAATGGGATTCGCTAGAAACCCATCTACCTTGCAGTGACTGTAAAACACCACATTTATTTCCGTGCCGTTTCCGCCGCTGTCAAGCTGCAACGTTTATGCCACATGGGGCCCTGGCCTAAAAGGGTTTTGTCAGCTGGAAAACAAATGGTGGCAGCAGGCTCAGAGTGGGTTAAAAAACAGGGTAACAAATTTTCATACCTGCTGCCCGGGGCCCAGCTGGTCTCTACTTCCTGGTCCCGTATCAGCACACAGAGGGTATCAGTGATTGGCTGAGCTGACATTTCCTGTGAGATGAGATGAAACCAGGAAATAGAGACCAGCAGGGACTCAGGCAGAATTCTACTTTTTTAACCCACTGTAAAACCGCTGCAAGCAATTTTTTCCACTCTCTTGCCTGGTTGTCTTTGTCTTAGGCCTCATGACATGGTATGTGCCATTATATAGCATCCTGCACTCAGATCTGAAACAATAAATTCCTTTCCCGCACCTGGACATAACGGTAGGTCAAGGGCCTTAGGTAGCTGAGAGGCAAACTGATGGTGCAGGCACTATCCCTGTGCCCATGAGGTTACTGGTGGGAGGATGGTTTCAATACACAGCTGCAGTTTTGGCGCAGCTTCTGCGATCAGAGAAAACTCACTCATTGCACCCCTGTGAGAAATATGCACAAACAGAAGACAACAGGAAGGGGGCGCTGTAGTTCCACCACTGCAGCACAGGGTAGGTGTGGTGAGCTTGTCAGGATTTGCGCGGTCTTGGAATAGTTTTTGTTGCGAACTTTGTTTACATTATGAGGTAGAAACCTGTACACACCCAGAGGATAAAACTGTATCCAGTCATAACCAGCAACTGCTGCACATATCTCTCTGGTAGTTTGCTACACTGTATCAGTGAAGTACAGGTTGTTTAACTCACAG